>SADC01000841.1:0-600000 GCA_004194705.1 Ditylenchus dipsaci | reverse complement strand
TCAGCTTCAGCGTGGGTCTTTCTGTGATCTTCTGAGAATTTCTCCTTCCACTTCTCATTGATGCCTTCCACGTTTTAAGCGCCTTCAATTGCCAGAAATATGATCTGAACGCAATTCATGAAAGATCAGGAAGTATTGCAACGTACAATTATACCTTTGCAGCGATAAGAGTGTTAGGCTTAGCGTATATCCCGCTTGCATCCATCCGCAAATTGTTCCCAGATTGTACAAGTAATGAAACTTGTACTAGGCCACTGAATCCTTGAACTCCTCGCAGAATAGCCTACACGCTTTCTTGTTCTCGCCTTTCAAGTCGGCTGCAATTATATAGAAAAAGAAATTTATTGCGTGATTTGCCGACACAAGGACACAAACCTTTTCTACGTCCATCGTAGGGAAGACTTCGCGGAACTTGGCATACACTTCATCCTGCTGCTTATCAACTTGAGGCTGCACTTGCACTGTCGCATGTCCTCCCTAGTGGCTGATGATTCCCTAAACGCAGCTTACTAGAATCAAAAAGTCAGGAGAACCGAAAAAAACGCCAGTGAAAATTTGACTCACATAGACGAGCTCTACTCCTCATGTTTGGGTGCTCGTTCAGCAGCTTGTTATTCGGCTCCGATTTGCTTCTCTTTTTTTCGGCCCTTCTTTTACCATCTTTTTTTAGCTGCGGCTGAACGAATTTCAGAGAGAGACCTTCCGCTATATTTGAGGCACGTTTTTCTGGTGGAGACCATCTTTAGCTCTGAAAAAACACTGAATTTATTTTTGTATGAGACACGCCAATTTTGTATTTTCATTCCTTTTTTATATACCAAAAGAAAGCCCTGACATTCAGCTACTAGAAAAGTTGAGCCGATTTTTGTGAAGATGTAATTTTAGAAACTAGAGACAGTCCAAGCAAACAACTGCCATTTTTTCCGAGTAAAAATATGGGTTTTTGCGTTTTTCATTTAACTTTTGCCTAGCACACCCTAAATTTGCATTTTTTGCATACTTCTCTGGTACGAAAATGTAGCAAATTTACGGACGAAACCCAACTCGTATAGATCATAACTCGTATAGATCCCCACTCGTATAGCCCAACTCGTATAGGTCCAACTCGTATAACCCAACTCGTATAGGTCCCAACTCGTATACCCCAACTCGTATATCCCAACTCGTATAACCCAACTCGTATAGGTCCCAACTCGTATGGCCCACTCGTATAGGTATCAATTCGTACAGATCCTGACTCAAAGAAGAGTTCAAGTCCACCTAGACGCAAACGTTTTATTTGGTCAGCTAAAACTTTGTTAGCGAACTACCGTATTTTCTCTATCAATCTCAACACGGCGATGATTTTTCAGCCCATAGAAAATTGCGAACTCGTAAATTGAAAATAGCCTTAACTCCAAAATGCTATTTAGAAACATGAGATGGGGAATATTAAATAAAAATGAATTTACTGATTGTATGTTCCGACTACAATCAAACCTCGAAAGAATTACCCAGGTTTTATCCGGTTCTAGGGGTTCAATGGGTTATGCGTAATCTGTGCGCCGGTTGTGTGCGCCAGTAAAGTGTGCGCCAGTAATGTGTGCGCCAGTAATATGTGCGCCAGTAAAGTGTGCGCCAGTAATCTGTGCGCCGTAATCTGTGCGCCGGTAATGTGTGCACCAGAATAGGTATGATAATGATGCCTACCTAGAATGGTATCCTGAATACTATTCGATCATTCGAATAACTGGTTTCTGTTTCACCCTTAAATTGATCCGAGGTAAATTGATCCTTTGGTAAAGTGATTATCCATTTTTTTTAATGTTACAGGTTCGAATCCCGGTGATGGCAAACCTTTTTTTCTTGACTCAAATAGTTTTTAGAGAACTAAGAAGTCTCACGGTAGGTAGGGAAACCAGCTGGGCACCTTCCCTAAACAGCTATCCACATTCAAAATCCAACATAACCACACATGTTCGCTTATCCCTTGCAACGGGGGAGTGTGCTGGTCTTGGGCACAAAGCGATCAACCCTTGCCCAACACAATACATGAAGACCACTGAAAGTTGATCAAAAGTATTTAGGGTGATCTGAACCAAGCCTTTAGATCGGGGCATTAAAAAAGGGTTTTGGGTCATTCAAGTCGATCTTAGCTATTTAATATAGATTAACATTATTGGACATAGACCACCTGGGTTGTGCTTATATGTGTTGAGAAGATATATACATAACGCCAAGGTATTTTTCCCAAGGTATTATCCATAATCATCTATCTGGATGTGCATACTTGTTAGGAACGTATTTACACGTATTCAGGATACCATCTTAGGTAGCTATCGTTATCATACATATTCTGGCGCACACATTACCGGCGCACACATTACCGGCGCACAGATTACGGCGCACACATTACTGGCGCGCACACTTTGCTGGCGCCACACATTACCGGCGCACAGATTACGCATAACCGTTCAATGACCCTTGATACAGTGTGACCCTCGATAAAGTGTATTTTCTTCTGAACCCGTAGGCGTTACATTATATCAAAGTTTGACTCCAACGGCTTTATAAGAGAATGTGTGATTGCCTAGCCCACATACGACAGCCAAAAACAATACCTCTATTTTTTTATTGCAAGCAAACATCAAACAAAAAGGAGAATGAGCCGGAAACAAATTAAGGAGACATACTTAATATAGAATTTACCGCGTTTCTTTCTTCTTCTGAGGTGCTACACTCATCTTGCTCTTTACGACACTCTTGGTTGCCAGTCGGATCCTCATTGTAGCCCATCATGTAACAGAGAATTGCAAGCACAAGCCATGTATCCCTTAAAAACTAACATTTGTTGCTATTTAAATTTTAAGAACCTGTAGTAGTCAATCAGCTCATTCAGTTTCTAGGCAATTCCTTCAGCAAATTGAACTTCTCTTGGATTCGCAGACGAAGAATATTTAGTGAGTAGATCCACACTTCGGGTTGCACCAACTGCAAGGCTCCAAGCCTTCTCACAATATCACGCACTTCTTTCTGATCACGATAGTTATTTTCTCTTTCTTTCAACGATCAAAGCAGCGAGCGACATCCTGTGCAAGCATAGCGAACCATTTTGGGCCATTATAGACGCTAGACCACGTATAACACATCTTCGGATTTTCTGCTTCGGTGACTGCCAACTTTTTATAGCCTATGCGCTGCGAGTAAGTGAAACTAATCGTAGCCATATAAAAAATTTAAACTCATACACAGAGAACAAAAACTAAGAGTAATAAGTTTTCTTAGTGATCAGTGCCCGAAAATGTTTAAATGATGCTAACGAACTAGTTGTTACATGTACGAATTGATACCTATACGAGTTGGGATATACGAGTTGGGACCTATACGAGTTGGGTTATACGAGTTGGAATCTATACGAGTTGGTTTTTACCCAAATTTACTCTCTATCGCGTCTCCGATTTTGTTTGAGCATAAATAGTCAAAAACCTTTTAGGATCTCAATCTAGAGAACCAGGTAATGAAAAAATATTTAAAACTTTTTATAGAAATCAATATGATTTTGATAATTTGATTGTTCTATAGGCAGGTGATGGATGGCTCTTTGAATGCTCTTGATGTGAGCAATATTTTGGTCATAAAAATTCCAAAGGCAAAAAGAAAAAAAGTAGATCAGGGCCGGTAGTCACCATCTTTTTATCCTTACCTTTTACCCTACCTCTACCCTTACTTATACCCATAGTCACCATGATCATTCTACCCTTACCATTACCTCTATCTTTTACCCTTACCTTCACCCTTACCTATACCCGTATTCACCATAATTTTACCCTTACCTCTACCTCTAACTTTACCCTTACCTCTTACCCTTACCTCTACCCGTAGTTACCATACTTGAAGGTGAAGGTAGGGGTAGAGCTAAGGGTAAAAAACAGCAGGGGGACTAAGGCATATTTTTACCATAGGGTGTAGCAGGGTAAAAAATTTACCCTCATCTCGATTTTTGAAATTTCACTCCGTCAATGTATAAGTATGAACTTTTCTCTGCTAATAAGCTCTTGGCTCTGTAATGATGTGACTCATTCAGGTAATGGTCGATCATAGAGGGATGTTCACCAACGTTGTTGCCAAGTGGCCTGGATCTACTCACAACGCCTTTATCAGACGCAACTGCAATGTGTGGGATGGATACGAAGGTGGTCAATTGCGAGGCATTATTCTTGGAGACAGTGGATACGCGCTTCGTTCGTGGATCATGACTCCTTTTGCTGCGCCTACTACTCTCGCTCAAAAACGGTCTGTCTCTACCATTTTTTGTTGTTTTTTCCACTGAATAGTTTGATTTACAGATATAATTCCTCGCTCTGCAAGACACGTGTTCTGGTTGAACAAGTGACTGGCCGCTTGAAGCGTCGGTTTCATTCATTGCATGGGGAGCTGCGGATCGCCTTGGCGCGTGTGTCTCAGTTTCATCATTGCCGCCGCTGTCCTTCACAACATTTGTCGCCTTCGAGGAGTCTCCGATGAAAATGACGAAGAGATGAATGACGATCAGCCAGCGAGGAGGATCTGCGCATGCAATTTGTGCTTTGGAAAGAATGAATACCGCGTCAAATATGAGAAATGGAATTGTCAATCGTTATTTGTTTATTGATGCATGCTTAGTGTTGAAGTCAGTCGAAATAAATCGTTTGGTGTTGAAGCGTTTGTATAAGTAGAGGTACAGGCAGAGGTAAAGGTAGAGGTAGAGGTAAAAGTTGAAGACAGAGGTAAGGGTAGGAGGTAAAAAAGTTGAAGGCAGAGTAAGGGTAGAGGTAGGGTAAAAGTTGAAGGTAGAGGTAAGGATAGAGATAATGGTAAAAGTTGAAGGTAGGGGTAAGGGTAGAGGTAAGGGTAAAAGGTAGAGGTATGGGTAAAGATGGTGACTACCGGCCCAGGCGTACGAAACAAAAAGACTCCAAAAAATCTAAAAATGACCATTTTCAAAAAAATTCGTTCGGCGCCGATTCTTCCTAATGCACTAGGATTCAAATTTTAGGGGGCCGTGGGGCACGTGGATACCCAAAAAACCAAAAAAGGGAGGATTATAATATAGTTTTGATAACTGGGACCTACCGCATAAAAAACTCTGATATGTCTAACTATTTTATTTCGAGTGTTTGGTCTCTAAGGTATGTGGGTGTGCGCATCTCAAGCCCAAGGGAAGGCGAGCTGAGATTGAGCGCAAGGGGTTAGATATGCGCGCACTCAGTTACCTTAGACGTGATTCCGAGAAGTACTCCAGATCATAAAACGCATATACATGGTGTGTCAGAATTACGCGCACATTGCTCTTTCTGTCTAAAATTTTTTTTGTATCTTATCAATTTTAATTCGATTTATGCTTTCTGCATGGTATATCTCTTCCTTCAATGCTTTTTACGTTAAGATCATGGCTAATATCAAGAATCAAGAGCAGGCAAACCGACTTTGTGTGAAGCAGTTCAAACTTGGTCTAGAAGAGATGTTCCGAATGATTGACACTGGGTGTTCCAAAAGGTTTCGATTTTATCTCAATTTATCCTTTTTTCTTTTGTTTCTTATTGTTTATTGTTGTACGAATAAAGATGAATAGGAAGCTGTGTTATTTGATTATTAAAAGCCCCGTAATTCTGGAAGATTTCCTTGGGTTAGGGTCTCGAAAACGGAAATCGACCGGGCAAGGAGCTACCTCGCAAATATTTCAAAAAAGTGCGCGTAATTCTGACACACCCTGTAGAGTCTTCTTTTGTCAAGTTTCACTGATAAAAACAAGGTAAAAATCAATAATAGCTGAAATTATTCATGTTGTTTGCCTTGGCCCTTAGAGGCAAAAAGTAAATTTTCGGCCAAAAAACATTGACGCTAGTCGTTAATACTAGGGTTGGCCTCCCTCCCTCCTCCCCCCCCCCCCCCCCCGCTTTTCGACCAAATTTTCCTTATACCTCCCCCCGCAAAAAAAATTGGCCACCTCCCCCCGTTTCTCCCCCCCCCCCCCGCTCCCAAATGACCCCCCGTCACCCCCGCAAAAAATCACAGTCGAAAAAAACTCTCGGATGAGGTCATTTTCAGAACGGCAGCCGAGAAGGTCAAGATTTATCGAACCAGAGGAGTGGCAATATCGTAGCTTTGACTTCAGAAGTGTTTTCAAAAGCCTTCAGATTCATTCTAGACTCCTGTTTCAAAAAATTTCAGTCCCGAGGCTTGTAAATTAATCAGGCACCCCCCGCCACTGCCCCCGCTCACAGCTTCCTCCCCCCGCTCCTCCCCCCGCAAAAAAATTGGCCACCTCCCCCCGCTCTCTCCCCCGCAAATTTTTTTAGTCTAATCTCCCCCCCGCACCCCAAAAAGCGGGGGGAGGCCAACCCTAGTTTATACCCCTTCTCGAAAAACTACTCGGTAATAACGTTGGGCAGGGGCGGCGGTGGTAAAACCGAGTAGCCTTAAAAAGTTTCTTCGAACGCAACTTCCGCCACCTAGAAACATTTTTTTTCTGCACGTTTCAGGTGCTAAAACACTCTAAAAGTGGTCGAAAGCCGTTTTTTCGACGACTACGTACAGTGTATATGTACTTCTGCCGGAAGTGGAATCGAAAAACGAGTGCGGAAACACGTCAAATCTACCGCGTCCTTGTGGGTAGTACGGCAGAAGCAGAACAGATTAGATTTAAATCAATATCCTTCTTCCAAATTCTTGAAAAATATAAGTGAAATTAAATAAAGTGAATATATTTTATGACACTGTTTATTTTACAAAGAAAACATGGTTGAAAGGAATTAAAACATCCTCATTCACTTAAAAGTAATTCATATATATTTGTTTTCACTTAGTAGAGTCTAAAAGATTGTCGATGAAATCATTGCTATTGGCAGGAGGTGGACCACTTGGAGCAGGCGCAGCTGTAGTGGTAGTAGTACTTGGCAGTTGCACAGGTCCAGCATTGCCGAACAAATTCACAAACTTCTTTCCCCCGCTCTGCATTTTCAGCATGAAAGACTTGAGGAGGCCTACATTCTGTTGGTCACCCTATAGCAGGGAATCCTCCCAGGGGAGAGCCACCACCTCCACCCGGAGCGCCTCTACTACACTATTACCTCCTAAAAAGCTTGGAAGTCCTGGAAAAGCAGATGCCTGTGAAGATAGCCCGAGAATTGCTAGTACAACAATAGCTGAGAGTTTGAAAAGCATTTTGAAAATTATAAAACAGAAGGTTACTGAGCTGCTATGTGGACTATTCGACACTTTTATATAAGGCTTGGATCGGGACTAAGATTGCTTGATGCTGCTCCAGTCACATGAGCTGGCACAGAAATCCCTTTCAACACTACACCACTCACAGATACTATGCCCAAATTTGGGTAGAGATACAGAGACATTCGAAAATGCAGCTAACAAAGTTTATAAATTTGATTTTTTTTATTAATTATTTATTCTATTTGTTCAGCTTTAGTGACTGCTTTTATAATTGTTTCAAAAGCATTGACGCACGAGAATTTTCTAGATTTTTGCTTTGCTTTTAAAACTTTTTGATTTGAATAAATATTTTAGAAAAAATAAAGTATATCACGGTTATCTGTATCTGCAGATTTTGTTAGAAATTTCGGCGCTACCGGAGTATACCCCCCCCCCCAAATGAAATTTTTTTTTAAGTGTTTCCAAACGGCATTAGGTGAATTCATCTGCACCGAATTCATCTGCACCGAATTCATCTGCACCGAATTCATCTGCACCGAATTCATCTGCAGACGAATTCATCTGCACTATGGAATTCTCTTTAAACCTTTTTCAAAAGTTCCTCAACCTAAACAGTCATCTTGCATCTGTTTTCCTCTGCATATATTTTGCAACTTTTTTGTCTCATGTTGGCATAACTAGCCTTCTGAGAAAAGTTTTTCCACTATACATTTTACCTGTTTTAAGGCAAAATGAATAAAAGAGAGCAAGCAAGTGGGCAAATCGAATCTGATTACCAGGTGGTGCTTTCCGAGGTGGGGACGAACTTTTGGAGTACACAGTATTTTTTCTGTAACCCTCCATTTTTATGAAAATTTCAGAGTTAACCCGTATGGCGACAGAAGGGTCCGCGACAATTCGCCTCCGGGACAATTCGCCTCCGGTACAAAAAAGTAATAGAAGTAATCGTTGAAAAGTCACTGTCATTATACCACATTCAGACCCTTATTTTCGACGTGAAATTGTGTGGTAAATCCTGTTTGATAGACCGAAACTGCGATTTCACCCATCCGAACCCCAAAACCCAGGGTAGGTACCTTCTGGTCAGGTGTATGTATGGCCTGAAAATTTGAAAAAAAAAAATAAATCGAAAACCAACCATGCTATCAAATGTAAAATCATGTGATGAATCAGGTTTGATAATATCAAAATTTTGAGTTCACTGAACCGATCCCCACAATTAGAGGTAGGTATCCCTCGTCCAGGTCATTTACGGGCGTTAAGCGAATCGATCCACACCAAACTGATCCATACCGAATTGGTCCACACACAAAATGGTCCACACTTTTCAAATTCGTACATTTTGAAAAATTTTGTAGTCTGAACCGACCAAACCAAGTGGTCGTCCACTTGGAGCAATTTTTTTTTTACTTTTTTGGGTTCCAAAACCTATTTTCTGGACTAACTCGGAATGCTGAAGATGGTTTGATAGTGGTGAAATGCCGTTTTGTAAGCTATTTTCTAGTTTCGGCAAACAATCTTCGATCTTCGATCGAACCATCTTCAGCATGCCCAAATTGGTCCAGAAAACAGGTTTCGGAATATGAAAAACGTAAAAAAAATTTGCACCAAATTGACGACCACTTGATTTTGTTGTACTCAGGTAGTGTAGTGGTACCCGGATAGTAATATTTTCGTCTTGTAAAGAACTTTTAAAGTTTATCATCCAACTTTAATTCTACTGGACAATCCATGCACTAACTAAACCATGTGGTCGTCCACTTGGATCAAAAGAAAGGCAGCTAAAGTTGGTTATAGCCTGATCTATTTTTAAGTCAAATAATTGTTGTCTCTATTATCTGAGCAGGGTAAGAATGCCTTATGAACAGGGAGCAATTGTCCATTTTATACAGGTTTCCGGTGAATACATGGTATAAAATTCAATTTAAAAAAGAGATGCAACACCAATCACACCACGTGGATATCCACTTGGTTCATATGAGTGTCCACTTTGTCAAGTTTGTCAGTTTATCTAAACACCTGAATATGAGATATTTTATGTATCTAGCAGTTTTAATGAAAATATCTAAAATTTGAGTAGTTTTAGTGGCTGAATTTTTTTGACTAGCTAGAGACCTCCATGATTCAAGTGGACCACCTAAATAAACCAGGTGGACAACAACATGAGAAAATAAGGGCGATTAGGCGATAAATTGACAAAAATGTTATAAAAATTAATGCAATACAACTAGAATATTACCCTTTCTGCAATAATACAAACTAAGGATAAGCTTATTGTTCATGGAGTGAATTGACAGACTGAACAGGAAATAAAAAATGTAATTGGAGGCGAATTGTCCCGGAGGCGAATTGTCCTGGAGGAGAATCGGCCCGGAGGCGAATTGTCCTGGAGGCGAATTGTCCGTGTCCCCGACAGAATGCCAAAATGCAGATGAATTCGATGCAGATGAATTCGTCTGCAGATGAATTCGTTTGCAGATGATTCGGTGCAGATGAATTCGGTGCAGATGAATTCACCGTTTCCCGTTTCCAAACACCCTATATCGACCTAAAATTGCCTCAGAAGCTCGAAAAAGGCATTATTTTTGTGTTCTAGTCAATAAAAAATTGAGTTTTTGGACCACCAAATATACCTATTTTGACCATTTTTGAAGGGATTTAGGGCAATATTAGGGTGGGAAAGGACCAAAAAGGGCCAATTTAGTGTGAAAAGAAAGATGTTGAACATAGTTTTGAATACTGGGGCCTACCGCATAAATAAACTCTGGTATGCATGCTTTTTCATGCATCCAGAGTCACTTACGAGTGATTTGTGTCTAAGGTATGTGGGTGTGCGCATCTCAACCCCAAGCAACCAAGCCCCTGCGCCCCGAAGGGGGCGCAGGGGGCTTGGTTGGTTAGGTTGGTTAGAGACTATTTTTGCCCAGCTCCAGTGACCAAAACATGCCAAAACAGGCAAATGGTCGAAATTTCAAAATGTCCAAAACTCAATTTTTTATTAACCAGAACTCAAAAATAATGTCTTTTTTGAACTCCCGAGGCAATTTTGGGTCGATATAGGGTGTTTTAAAACACTTTAAAAAAATTTCATTTGGGGGGGGGGGGTATACTCCGGTAGGGTCGAAATTTCTAGGTTTGGGATTTATCGGTGAACAAGCTACTTTTTGCAAATTCGTATTATAAAAACCATGTCTAAACAAAAAATTCTAAATAATTTGATTAACGAGAAGAGACAGAGTTATACAAAATAGGACCGCGATTTTCATTTGTTTTTCTTCAATTAGTAGTTTGACCTATATTTCACTTCAGATAAAGTTAGCAGAATCCACAAAAAAGCCACATAAGTAGAAGAACAATGAAAATTGGTTCTAATCACGATGTAAATCATTGTGAGCTTGCTTAAAACCGCAAAAAGTCCAATTCAAGACCCTTAGATTCAGTTAAAATAGGTACCAAGAATATTCGCGCCCAAAAAACAAATTTGCGGCGAAATTCCGATTCGCCTGTTTTTTTATAAAAATGTCAGTGTGATTTTGGACACTTTTTTATTCAAAATTATTATTATTAAACATCTTTTATTATAATACACAAATCATAGAAAGCAAAATATTTTGGCACTATTAATTTTGATAACAATTAGACACTTTGACATATATCACTAGAGCAATAGATTGACTGGGTTGTTGTAGTAATAGCAAAGATGTTTTAACATCACAATCATATTTTTCTGCTTTCCTCAATCCTTTCTAAGGCATAGATCGGGTCGAAATCAGCGGGAGTTGCAGCTGGAAAGATAGCTGTATTGCTAGCTATAGATCCATGTCTTCGGTGCTGTTTTCCAACATTTTGTCTGACTGAATCACTAGACTCATGACTGGGGTCTATCATGGGAAGTATATGGCGCAAGGCTTTAGCTCCGGAGTCAGCGTCAAACCAAGGCCAGTGCTCGCAAACATACAAAGTTGGGTCTTTCAAGATTCCGCGACTTCCCAGGAAGTTCATGCCTGAAATTTGCATATTTAAAATGAAAAAAGATCTATACGCCGGTTTCTAATTGTTTAGTGTCTAATTTTTTAAGCTTTAAAAACAGCTTACTATCTCTGGCGACTTTGGTCATATAAGGCACAATTTTGTCATTCCAGAGTTCTATAAACCATATTCTACTGTCTTCCATGTTAAGTGGACATTGCAGAAAGATCCTAGGTCCCAAGGTGACATCAAATGCATTTGCCTTCTCAATGAAGTCATTGACTACGTTGAGTACTTTATTGAGAAATTCAATAACGCATTGCAACTGTTCGCTATTACTACTGTTAGTGGTTAGGGATCTGTGAGCACTTGCTCCAGTTAACTCTTCTTCGGCAATCCGCCGTCTAAGGTATCGACCCATGTAGCCTAAACAATAAAAAAAATGATTAAAATGTTTATAATTGTAAGATATTGCAGTCTTTTTTGAAAGGCAATCAATTTATTGATCACAAATCAGAAAGAATCACAATTCTAATGTAGATTGACCCCTAAGACAAAAAAAATTAAGTTAGGCGGACTCTAGAGTTTTAACTCTTCAATCGCTGAACTTCTCGAAACTAGTCATTTTTCGAATATTATATTTTTTGGCGATGCTGAAATCAGCAAATCAGGTGTTTATTAGTCGAAACCGCCAAATTTTGAATCCCATGCAGAATAACGAAAAATTAAATTTTTGTCAGATAGGACTTTTCCAAAAGAATTTTAGTTGCTGTGCCTGTAGCTTAATGAGACATTTTAAACGCAGCTTTCGGGCTCTAAAAATAGAGTATCCTACAAAACTATTTCGAGTCGTGTATGAAACGTGTGAAAATTTTTCGAATAATGTGTCGAAGCACCTCGGGTGAATAGTTTGGTGAAAATGGAACGGACAGACACAGCCCGAATACTATTAAAAATTGTAACAAAGAATTTTTTTGTAATAAATTTATTTGGCAAATATTTCAAAACTTTTACCTTTAACCGCATCCATCTTGCTATTTAGTGAAAATAGCTTAAAACCATGGTGAAGTTGCAGATTTTGGACGGGATTTTCTGAAGTCCTGTTCAAAGTCACAATAACAAAGGGTTTTTTGGAGGCCACAGCTTCTTGAATGTCCGGACTAAAGTTTGGTTGGCCATGATCATTGGAATCATCGCACTGATCAGCAGCTACAAAAGCGGCAGTCATTAGGTCGATCCTTTTTCTTTGTATATTGTCTAAGAGCAATATCTGCTGCTCTCTTTTTTCCATTTTCAGAGCTGCAATCAGTTGTTGGTGGACCTGCTGAACCCTACTGTCTTTGTCATCATCCGGAAAGCGGAAATCGGCCACGTTTCTGGACTCGATTTTAATGTGTTCTGCCAAATACTTAGCCAAAAACCTGGCTAAGTTAGACTTTCCTATGCCTGTAGCTCCGTAGATGACCAAGCGACGGGATTGAAGTAAAGAGTGCATCAATTGCTCTAGGGTAGATTTAGGGAAAAGGCTTTCTAGCACAAGAGCATCCATCGAGTCTTGGACAGCGCCTGAAAAAAATGGCTGAAATTAAAGCATGACTGTGTGACTATGTTAATTTTACTCTAGAATATTAATTAATTCAAACATAATAAATTCTCGTTGTCGGCGATGGCTATGGTCCTTTAAAGGTAGGTGGAACTTTATATACGCATCGCCTAGGGTCACAGGTTCCAATCCTCATGAGTTCACACCCTATTTTATATATCCGTTTATCCACAAGTTTAGTGTCGAAATGATCTTCACATTCTTATCTATCCAACAAAATCACCGACGCAGGGTTTCACACCTACAGCAGTTTTTTTACAGGCTAAAATAAGCTGAATTTTCGAAAATCGATCGTTTTCGGGGTTTTCTTCGATGTGTTTGATTGATATTTTCTGACCTTTTTCTACAAGTCAGACGTTTCCTTCGCCAAAATGTAGCCAATATTCTAAGCTTTGATACAGAGAAAAAGGTAATATTTAGTCACAGCTAACATTTAGAAAGCATTCAACGATGTCCAATTCCATGCCATCCTACACAGGTCTGTAATTGCATGAAATCCAAAAATTATGACATTTTTTCTGACAGTGAATAAGAGCTAGAAATGGTTGCAATCGATTGCTCGGTGGTTTTCGGACCTAGCAGTCAGTGAGTAAAATAAAAAGGTGTGCACTCAGGGGAATTTGAACCTTCGACTCCAGACGGTGCGTATATAAACTTCCTCCTCCTTTAACACTTGCCTTGAAGTCTCAGCTTAATGACGGCAGTAGTAGAGAGCACTTTTTCAGGAGCTTCTAAAGGAGCCGAAGCTTCTACATCTGAACCCCTAGCTCTGAGTACCACCTCTGGAGGCCCTCTGCTTCCAAGCAGCTGATACCCGATAATGCTGGAATATGAGTCCACTCCCAGAGTCATGTCAGGGTCGATCCTGTGCAAATACTCTTCTAGCAGCAACCCTAATTGCTGGTCTACATCTTCCAGGTGAAGTCTTGCATACTCGACATTCCCAAGTAGCCAATAGTCAACTCTCTTTTATTGTTGCTAACAGCATTGGAGGCGTTGGAGCTAGCGAATGAGGCTGTGGATGAAATGGTTGACGAAGATCCCCCTACATGTGGCGATGCTGAAGACGAGTTGGCTATAGATGAACCTATGTTATTGATGGTGTGCTGGCCAAAGTCCAATTTCCCAGATAGGTCCATGCACAGAGTGACTCTAATGTTAACTCCGCCGGAAGAGCCTGCAAAAATGTGTTTTAGTTAAATATTCAGGATTTTTATATTTTATTTTAAAAAAATTATAGAAAAAATATGTACAGAAAAGTTTGTATTTCCTCTTATTATCTAATAACTCTGAATAAGAAGTCGTGTTTTTGGTCTATTTTTTAAAAACTTTTCCCGATCAAGTTACCGCTCGATTCATACTCATCTCACCGGCTACAATTAAAAAAGTTATTCACCTAACAGTAGTCTTCAAAGGGTAAATCGAAGCAACGATGCCAAGATGCCAAGGACACGATTTTAAATTTAACGAGTGCCGCATGATTAGAGGAAATACGATATGTTTTATAATAGTCATAATCATTTTACATAAGGGCGAAATCTTACGTTTAGAGGAAGATGAAGACGAGTGACATCGACTTTCAGCCACAGAATGTGTAGCTGTAAAGCCACTAGTAGAGCCTTTGACACTTGCACTGCCACTTGCAGTACAAGAACCTCCAGCCATTTCATATTGCTGTTCACTGACTTCATCTTGACAGCAAGTACTCAAAGATTGGTGACTGGAAGCTCGGGAGTCGTCCCGAAACGGTTCCCGAATACGTCTTTCTAGCACTGTGAAGTTGTGCTTTAGGATTTTGTTCTCGTTCTGTAAATTGAGAATTGTTTTTATTTGAAACAATAGCTATAATCAATAATGACTACCTTCAATCTATGCACAGTTTCACGTAAGATGTCCACTTCTCTAGCCTTGTCCAAAGCATCAAGTCTGACATCTGTGAGTGCCAAGTCTTTGTCTTCTAATTGCTTTTTGAGCTCCACCATTTGAACTAATGGAATTAGGGTGTTCGGGTCAACGTTTTCTAGCCTAAATTCGAATCAAATTTTATAAAAATGCGAAATAAAATTGTAGTAGTCAATTTTAAATTAACCAAATTTTACCGACGCTCAGCTTTCGCCCATATGAACTTTTTTAAATTTTTTCAGCAAAAGTCAAGTAAAATATTTGGAAATAGGCAAACCTTTGTGTTAAGATTCCAGTTTATGAAACTATCATTGATGATGTTTGTAAATAGCGGTACCCAACCAACAAATTTATTCACATACCGAGTAGTAGATGCAGCACTTTCCATGTTGCTTCCATTTCTACCAGATAATCTAGCACTATGAATAGGCGAGTGCTCAATGTCTGACACAGAACCATTGGTTGGTGGATTTAACTTAGACTTCTTGCCATTGCTGCCACTAGCTGCTTTGTGGAAGGCTTTGTTGAAAGAGCTTCGGATCTAAAAAACATAATTTTTAAAAAAAATTTGTTTCATCGTTTCAGAAAATTTAGACCAAACACCAACACATTTTTAACAATACTCATATTTAGACCAAATATTTACGAACACCACTTTTTAAAACTCACCTGGGTATCAACATTTGATTTCTTAAATTGAAAAATAACTGGTAAATTAACTGTGAATAACTGTGAATTGTTTAAAATACATCGAAAATACTACTCATAAATTAAGAAGCTTGTGCAAATCCCTACCCAGCTCTTTTTTCCGGTCCTTGCGCTGACAGTATCGACTTCTTTTTTTGTAGAAGAATTGTTGCTTGTCGACCCATTTGAAGAATTTAGCAGTGGTAATGCTATTCTCGGAATTTTATTGGCATTTGACATAATGCTCATGTCTGATGCAGCCGACCTATGGCTGACCACACTTTCGGAGGGACTAGTAGGTCTTCTCATTAATAGTTGCTCGCCAGCTCCATCAAAGTGACCAATTCCTCCGTTGCTTTGAGTAGGTGGCAGGTTTAGACCAGCATTACAACTCATAAGTCTGAGATGTTCTATTTGTTGACGGAGCTTGTCAATTTCTTCTTGCTGAAAATTTATTAATTTTTACTTAAAAATTGATAAATTGTTGAAAATTTTCTTTATACCGAATTTTTTAGTTTTTGTTTTGATTTATAATTTTTTTTACAAAAATGCCAATATAAAATCAGCTTCTGGAACTGAGTAATTTGCTGGAGAAAGTTCAGACTTTTAAGGATTTTTAAGCCTTTTTTTAATTTTGATGTCCCGAAAATAAAATATATGTTTATTTAGGGTTTTACTATAATTAAATTTACGAACAACGTTTTAAGTTAATAAAAAACTACATTACACTTAATTGTATATTACGGCTAACTAATATCAGACAAGAAGTTATCGTTAACATTTTTTGACCGCAATAAAAGTGACAAATTTATTTTATTTCTGTATAATCTCACCTTAAACTGCGACTTCTGTTGCAATTTCTCTACATGTCTTACCATCAGTCCCAATTTACCATCAAACATTTGAATAAGGTGATTGTAGTCTTCGTGTTTAGCTGACAACTGAAGTATTGTTGACCGATAAGAGTCCATTTCATGTAACAACTTCCTCATCTCCATAGTGTATTTCTCTTCCATCTAAATGAAACTTATAAAAAGGCTTTTATAAAAGATCTAAGCCAACCGAAGGATATGCGGTTTTTGCGCCATGAGAGTTGGGCGACTTAAAGTTAAGGTAGATATTGTTGTCCCTTAAGTGGGTGGTAGAAGCTGGGGAGGAGTGAGTGGACACAGTGATAAGATCGTTGGAAGGCTGGGAGGAGGAAAGTTTGTGCAGATGAAGACCACTATGGTTAGCATAAATAGAAGAAGAGGCTGAATGGTGGTGCATGCTTGGCTCATCACTAGTTCCTCTGGCAGACATTGAACCTGTAAAATTATTTCAATTTATTTGTGTAATCATTAATAATGATTATACTATAATGGCACATAATTTTTAATTGAGAGTTAGCTATGTTTAAATGTTATTCGGCAAATTGTAATTTATTATGGTAAGCTAATATGTTTAATATATGACTCGACAACTAGGTGTTGCAATGTAAACAATTTTTTGCCAAATTCAAAGTCAAATTGCCGTATAACTTCTATTGATCCAGCACCTCTGTTAATTATTTGTACTATAGATACCAGCAAACATTAAAAAAACTGTTTTCTTGCATTTTTTATTAGCACGAGCTCGCCTGATTTCACTTATTGGATTTTTGTTGAGCTCCCAAAAATCTCAAAATTGACCTAAATTTTTTCTGACTTTTTAGAAGTCAAAAAAATAATATACGGTAGTCAAATCAAAATTTTTTGAGATAGGCGCAAATAAAAATTCATAAAATAATGCAAGGTTTCAAAGCAGCAAAAGCACACAACCATTTTTAAGCCTTCTGATGCCTTCGGAACTGTTGTTATTTGTAGATCTAAGAGGTAGTGGAGGTGGTGGAAATACGTAGCAGCTATTCATGGGTTGTTGTGCCACTGAAAGAGGTGCCCTTCTAGCCAGATGAGGTGATGTCCTTCTTAATGAACCAGAAGGGCTTCGTTGATCCAAATGGTTTCCATTCTGCTGTTTTTGAGTCTCTTGCAACAAAACCATAGAACGGGTCATGCCATTGCCGTTGGGAGGCTGCTGCTCTTTATGCTGGTCACTTCTAAGCTGAGCTTCTCTTTTGTAGCTTTTGTTGTTATTTGCAGCTGCTGCAAAACAAAGCGATAGATGGGAAAATGTTAATTTAAAAGCAAAAGAAATAATGGACAGCAAAACCAAAAATATATACTATGACCTTGCTACAGTTATGTTATTTACAGCGATCTTTTGTCTTGGTTATTAAAAAAAAAGAAAAAAATATTTTGAAATAAAAATTATGAAAGGGTAGCTAATATCGCCAGAAATTCAATTTTGGAAAAAATACAAGAGGAACTAACCAGAAACACTATGTCTGACACCTGTTTGATCGGCCAATGCGTAGCCAGGGCCTAACATCATGTTGTGCCTGTCAGCTGGATGCATTAAGGTGTTGTGTATTGGCAAACGGTAGGGACTAGAAGGAGCAGAAAGTAACATTTCGCCTTTACCTGCAACTCCATTGCTTGACGTAGATGGTAGCGAAAATATTTTCAGATGGCTATGTCGGTCTAGGGAGTGGGTGTGGTAAGCTATTGTGGGAGACTGACGGTGATGGTACAAATCTGAATTTTTTTTGAGTATTTGAGGCGTTTTATGCTTTTACAGCAGCATTTGTAAAAATGTTACAACGACTACTTTTCCCACTAACATTCTAAACGCGGTTCATCACGGTTGGATCTCTTGCAAATATGATCAGTACGCTACAACTATCCACTGAATCTTAATTGTTCTGATCTCAACTATTTCTTCTCAAATATCTCATCTACCTAGAAAATAACAAAATTTACCTAGTATATATTTTAGTCAACTGTGAAATGTGGGTGTGCTAAGCAATAAATAACTGTAAAAAGATTTATGCAGTTACTCTAAAATAAACCTTTTTCATAATTCTATTCGAATTTTGGCTTCAACTGAAATATCACTAAATTTTGAGAACAATGTGCTAAGCAGTCAAATAAAAACTCTAGTGTCCACAGCCAATAAATTCCAATTCATCCCAATTGGCGCAACATTGTTTGAATGGTTGGTTGGGAGGCGACTGAGTGCATTAATGATGACCAGTGGCTGTGGCCACTATAATGCAAAGCCAGCTTTCCAACTCACTCACAGTTTAACCTAATTGACTAATGGTGCTTTGTTACTACACTACCCAACAATGTTTTAAAGCGCTGTCTTCAATGAAATTAGTCTCTATTTTTAGGTAAAAGAATAACTGGAGAGAAAACAATTTTTTTACAAAATAAAATACATTCACACCTTCATTATGCCCTTTGTTGCCATCTTGAGCAGGATTCATGTATTGCTGTTGTGTAGAATGTGGTGCTTGTTGTCTTCTGTAGTTGGACCTTCCGTAGTTGCCCTTGTTGGAATTTACACTCATCATCTCTTCTGAATCACCAAATAAAGCTAGCTGACGATTTAGAGGGGAGACAGTATTCTTGGAGGTGGTTGTCGACTAGGTGCATTATTGGAAGGCACATGAATGGTGTGGTAGTGTTGGCGTGAAAAGGTAGGGTCGAAGGCTCTTTGGTGTTGAAGTTGTTGGTAGTAGTCGACAGGGTGGAGTTGACGCTGAAAATGTTTTGAAATTAAAGTTTGGAAATTCCATGACCAGCCTATGCCAGGACATAACTAGTCTTTACGGTCCATTACTGACCAGCTCTACCAGCATTTACTCCTAACATCAATCAATTGTGCCAAAAAGAACATTTTAGTGGGAGTGGGCAGGAAACAATACAACAAATCCATCTCTCTTTCAACTCAAATTGCCTGGCTTAAAATTAACATTTCCCTCAAAGATGTCACACACTGAGGCATGTTCTGCATATATTGTGGAAACTAGCAGTCAAAATAGCAATAATAAATTGCTAGCTTCTAATCTTAGAGTAAAGTATTTCGTAAAATAAAGATTTTATCTAATTCAAGATTTTTGGTCAACGTTTAGGATTGAGAAAAATGCCCCAGTCCATGCATTTGTCTAGCCATGACATAATTTAACACTGCATATCAATGATTACCGTATTTTTTTCTAGTTAGCAACTCTTTCGTTCCTCTAATTGCCACCTTATCCCGGTCCTGATTGATAATCGTGTTGTTGACGCCTTTTTTGAACCCAACAGATCGAAAATTGCAAAGTTAGGATTTGTGTCAAGAATATTAGTTGTTAAACCCAAAAATTCTTGATAAATCAGGACATATAGGAACCCTTTCTTTAAGAAGTAAAGAGTTTAACTGGAAATAGTTGGGGGACACCCTGATCACTCTGATTTTTCAAAGATGCCTTATTATTTAATATGTACCGAATTAGTGTTCGAGGAAGAGGCTGGTCGTCTGGTTTGTCCCTGTGCATCAGAGTAAAAAGACACTCCTCTCTGTGAAGTTCTGCATCGTTGCAGCAACTCGTCCACAGAATTCTGGTGCTGCTGACCATTGCTTAAACGATGGTGGTCCCTTTGGTGTGCCTGGTTTCCAGCCAGTCTTTCATTAGCAGCTGCGTATGGATTCATTTGATGGGCTGCTGTTTTGTTGTTGACTTCTCGAAAAACAGCCATGTTGTGGGCACTAGAGGGGTTGTTAACTCCAGGCAGGTAATCAGATGAGCTAAAAATGGTTTTTAAAATAGTTAAAAAATAGTTTAGATTGAATTTTTCGGACCTAAATATTTTTTAAATAATTCGATAAAATCTTTTGGAAGTAAGCATTGCATAAAATGATCTTTCCCTTCGAAAATATTCGAAAAGTACTTTTTAGTGAAGACATGCTTTTTTCTAGAAAATTTGCATTATGAATCTGACTTATCAATTAACAAGTCTTCTACACAAATACTTTATGCAAACAAATTAAGTAGTAAAATTAGCATGCCAACCTCATTATGTAAACTTTAAAATACTAACCTGCCAGTTAAGTCATCTGTGGATATATCATCAAAAGTTTCGGAAACTCCGCTGGAAATGGATGAGCTGTCCTCATAACTAAACAGAAGTAATGGTTAGTAAATAAAATAATATTTTCTTGATAATTTTTTTTAGTGTTTTAGATTAGAAAAAAAATTTAACAACTATGAATAAGCCCAAGAGATTACTTAAAAGGCTATAATTGAAATCACACCCCAAAATACTGATTTTCCCCAATAAATTTTGTATCAGAAATACCCACTTTCAGGGACTCCGGCCACTCTGGAGCGGAGTTCTAACCAGTTGAGCGTGATTCTCGACCGAAAAATTTGTTTTCCCGCAAAATTTTGACCTAAATTGCAAAAATCATCAAATTTACTGGAGGAAAAATGAATTTACTGGGGAAATGAGTATTTTAGTATGTGTTTTCAGCTACAGCCTTACATAAAACACCTAAAAAATTTCGAATTATAAAGATATAAAACCTTTTAAGCTACAGGGTGTGTCAGAAGGTAAAACGTCGACTCGCTACAAATTGTGACTCGCTACTGTGACTCGCTACACTTGTGACTCGCTACTGCGACTCGCTACAATTGCGACTCGCTACTGTGACTCGCTACAATTGCGACTCGCTACTGCGACTCGCTACAATTGCGACTCGCTACTGCGACTCGCTACAACAGAGTATGGGTTTGATTCCCTACTAAGAAAATTATTTTTGACCGGAAGATAAAATTCAATTTTCTGTGTATTACATGGATTTTTGTTTTTCTCTTGTGCTCATTTTCTGTATTGTACATTATTCTTTGCGTTTGTATTGTTAGTCATTTAAGTGGTGCGGTTTTAGTAAAAAAAATTTAGATATGGATGGAAATGCTGCAAACGCTTTGATGAGACCAGCTGTTACTCATCCTCAAAGAATTGGAGCCAGATCTACGCCAACTACCTATACAGAAGATGGGCGAGGATGTTTCTCATGGACTCTAGCTGGGCGAGTTCCATTTGTCAATTGTTCCGGATGTCGTGCTCACAAAAGAAAACATGGAGGACCGCCGATTGCTAGCTTGCATTATGATTTTGAAATGATGCGATGGATAGATGATCCGGAGAGCTACATACATGTTTGCTTGCCGAAAAGTACTAACCAGGTCAGTTATTATTAACGAAATAAGTTAATATTAGAGATTTTATAGGTTCTTGGTATTAATCTTCGTCGCAGTATCCAAGCTGAGCTGGCTGCAGGCACGCTGGAAAAACCGTCTACTTCAAGGGTTCGTTGTGATCGGAGGATCGTTCAAGAATTTCACGTCAATGAGCCTGGTATGAATTTTCAATTCTTTTGCATTTTTCAAATATTTTTCTCTCAAGATTTCCTGGAGATTCGAGATGCGGCTGTTGGGAGTGTCCAGGCAACTGAAAGTGCAATGTACCGAGCTAAGCGCAAGAAGTATCCGCCCATTAAGACTTATCAAGAATTCCTAGCTCCGGAAAGTCACGCTATTCGTCTCACCTTACAAGGTTCTGAATCACGAGCAGGGGGTGAGCACTTCAACGAAAAGCTTCTTCTTTTTGGCGGTATTATTGATTCTAGGGTTTTGTTTATAAATATTGTTTAAGATGAGGATATGCTTATTTTCACTTCCGGCCGTCAGTTGACTTTGCTAAGCACATGCCATCATATCATCTGCGATGGATCATTCAAATACGCACCGGTTGGATCAATTTTTTGTTTTGTTTTTCACACTGAAAAGTTTAGATTGGATCAAAGCAGATTTACAGGGTTTTCGGTCTTATTCGAATGACACATTCCACACCACTTGTGACAGTTTTGTTGAAGGGCAAGAAAAACAAGTGTACAAGAAAATGTGGCAGAAAGGCATGTTTAGTTTACGATTATTCTTTGTATGAAAATTTTAAAAAGTCTTTAGTGCGAGAAGCATTGCTGGAGATTGGCGTGGTGAACTCTGTTCGGTATGCAAACTTCGATGCTGAGAATGGAGCGTACTCATCATAAATATTGTTTAAGATGAGGATATGCTTATTTTCACTTCCGGCCGTCAGTTGACTTTGCCGAAACTTTTCTTGGTGTTAGTGTCAAAATTTGCTGTTTTCACACAAAACAAGGTTTATATAGAAAAGTAGGTGGAGCGAGTTTATTTATGTTTTTTAAACTCTTCAACTCAAGGTACAATTGTAGCGAGTCACAGTAGCGAGTCGCAATTGTAGCGAGTCGCAGTAGCGAGTCGCAATTGTAGCGAGTCGCAGTAGCGAGTCACAATTTGTAGCGAGTCGCCGGCTGTTCTGTCAGAATTACGCGCACATTGCTCTTTCTGTCTTAATTTTTTTATATATTATCAATTTTAATTCGATTTATGCTGTCTGCATGGTATATCTCTTCCTTTTAATGCTTTTTACGTATCTCTTCCTTTTAATGCTTTTTACGTTTAGATCATGGCTAATATCAAGAATCAAGAGCAAGCAAACCGACTTTGTGTGAAGCAGTTCAAACTTAGTCTAGAAGAGATGTTCCGAATAATCGACAGTGGGCGTTCCTAAAGGTATTAATTTTTGTCTCAATTTATCCTTTTTTCTTATTGTTTACTGTTGTACGAATAAAGATGAATGGGAAGTCTGTGTTATTGATTATTAAAAGCCTCGTAATTCTGGAGATTTCCTCGGGTTAGGGTCCCGAAAACGGAAATCGGCCGGGCAAGGAGCTACCTCGCCAAATTTTTCAAAAAAGTGCGCGTAATTCTGACACACCCTGTAGTTATATCAAAAGACCCAGAAAAAGTACATAAATAATCTAGTATTTTGGACAATGCACATCTATAGAAGATTATTCCAAAATTACTAAAAGAAACAGCCTTTCTGGCACCATCAAAAGGACCATAAATTACTATTTGGCAACAACATGCAAAACAGACTAGGTCAGTGCTAGCTTGAGCTGCTGCTATACATCTATATGTATATAACCTATATGCAAACAAAGCAGCCGCTTGCCCTCCCTAAGGTCACTAAATCATCACTGCCACTTGTTGTGGTTGCTAACTTCAAAAAGTAAAGCTTGTGTTAGCTAAGTCCCAGCTATTTTTTATTTAGAATAATTTCAGCCATGTTGCGCAAACATATCTATCTAGATTGATGAATGTACACGGAAAAGTCAATTTCAGGGCTTTTTTGTTTGTTTTTTCACTGTCAAATACTGTGAAAGGCACTATATGGATGAGCCAGCTAACATTTAGAACTTTGGTAGTGAAACTAGTTGTAAGTGTACAGTCGCCTTAAGAGCATCAAATACTTGAGTAAATAAAATAGCCTGCTGTCGCTGACTATGCCTTGGTCAGCAATGCCTTCCTGTGTTTATTATACCCAGTCTGGCTTTTAACCTCGCCCAGCAACAGCATCAGTCAATAAGAGAGCGGGCAGATGTTCTTAATTGGGCATACTTACTGCCTTTCAATGCAACAGACATTTGCACTCTTTCAGCAATTTATTAACTACTACTTATTCTAAAAACTCAAAATTTAAATTTCAAATTTTTTTATAGGGGTTTCAAAAAATAATTATAATAACTAAAGAAAAATGATAACCCTAAAAACATTTTATTGAAAAATTACACGTTTGAGCCAAAAACCTTAGAACCCATATTCAGCCCAGCCTGCGCCTAATGAAAAAAAGATTAGTGTTTGCCGACAATATTGAATATTTTAAAAGATTCTTCAGTATGTTCTCATAAGTACTTTATTTTAAATTAAAAGTGAAGCTAATTTTTGTGTTCAAAACACAGATTTGGAACACTGAAAGAGCTAATCAGTCAAGTTGAGGGTTTAAACAAGTGGTTTTCTGGTTTAGTAGCTAACTAGCCACCAGTTAGTCTTCCAAAAGAAAGCTGGTCAGTGGTTTACCACCAAAACACAATTAAGATGACCGGCTGTTAATCGATTAATTCTGGCTTCACCACTTTTATTCCTGACAGCTGGGCCATAAATTTTTATAAAAAAGGTCGTAGCATACATAAATCAAGACAATAAACTTTTTTTCAGCTAAATGGAAAAGAAAATCGAGATTTAGAAGAGATTGAAGCCCGACAAAAAACACTCAAAAAATGATTGCATGAGAACAGATGTCCTACAAATTGACCGACTACTAGCCAAAAGATCTAGCTGCTTCACACATAGACACAAGACAATAGAAAACCGGATAAGCACACATTATGAGAATGAGGAAATGGATTGAGCTTGTACAAAAAGCTCACTAAACACATTTATTAGGCGTAAGATGCATGGTTGCTACAAAATTGACCGAAAATTGGAAAAAAACTCGGATTTCGGTCTTTTTTGTCGTTGAAAAATTGGCTTTTTCAACAGATCATATCTCAGCATTTGAACTTGTAAATTGGTTTTGTAGCTCTTTAATTACGATACATGATGTAACGCTCGAAATTTAGTTTAACTTTTAACCAGTGAAAGTGATAAAAATGCTTGACAAAATTTCAAAATGATCTCACAGGTGTTCAAAGCCAAACAATGGCTATTCCAAAGCATTTCAAACAAACTTTATATACCATTCGAAAAATAAGAAACGTGCGACAGAACCTTATGTCTGGAATAGGTTTGAGATCGAAAAATTATTACTGAAAATTGACTCAAAGTTTATTCGCGGATTTTCGGACCACCACTTATATGAGGTATTCAGAGTACAGCAAATAAAAGGTAGCAATGGTTAGAAAAAGAAAATGACCCAAATAGACGCTCGGTTACTAAAAAATTTCGGGACCGGGATATTAGTCTCAAATTGAACATGCAGGATGATCCCAATTCACTAGTCTTGAAATAAGGTAGTGGCTGAAAAGAAGTAGTAGTGATTTGAATTTGAAACTTACAGAGAAAAAACATTCTTTTGCAAATATGGTGGGGTCGCGTTGATAAATAGTGTTCGAATGGAGATTTCATGTTAGTTAATAAAAAAAGACACTCAGCTAGAGAGCAGCCAATAAATGAGCAGGAGATTTATAGAAATTGGCCTAATTTTCGATGCAAATAAATTATAAAGCTGCTTTTCACATGGCTACTTTTTAGAATTTTTTCAAGTTATACTTTAGTGGCCATCTCTAAAAGAGAAGAGGACTACTGGACACTAAATAAAAAAATCGACTTTTTATGGCTTTATCCTTTTTTGTTGTTTGTCGTGCCAAAAGTTTTAGATGGCCACCTATTTGCATTGGCAAGAAAGCAGTAGGAAATCATTATTGTCCAGCAGTGGGAACAATGGACTAGAACTTTTCACTGGGAATTTTGATCTTACACCTTACTATGCTTTTTAAAAGTATAGTAAACTTTTCTTTAGAAAAAATGCGAAATAAAAAAATGATTGCAAAAAAGCATGTAAAATTAGTATAGCTGTACAGTGTACACTAGAAAATTTATAAAATACAGGAAGTATAACAACTTGTCATTCTAGACACAACAAAAAATGAATAAATAAAAAATAAAATAAATATTAACACTTTTTGAAAATAAAAAGACAATTTCGTGTTGCTATCACAGTTACCTAATTTCATCTAATAGAAGTCCCCTCCTATTATAAGCCCCTCTCTGATATAAGGACCCCCTAGAGGCTATGGTTTGGGGCTGTCCTTATCGTGTAGGTGATCGAACATGCGAGGATATTTTTTTGGCGAGCACGTCCTAAAATGCGGATCAAAACATTGTAAATGGGCGAATATGGCAAAACAGCATTAAACTACAGTCGACGCTCGATTTAAGGACAGCCTGGGGACCAGCCAAGCACTGTCCTTAAATCGAGCGTTTTTTCCGTAACCAAAAATTTTCTGTTCTTAAATCGAATGTCAGCAATTTTTTTAACTTTCATTCAACAAAAATAAAAATAACAAGGAATCAGTGGTTAACATCAAAATAATTCGTTCTTTTCTTTTGCTTAAGCTTTTCAATATGCTCTTTGGCCAACAGGTCTCCCACCTTGTCGCATAGCTGCAGTACTACCAGATTTAAATAGTGGAGATATTGCAAAGCTGCATGGGCACCTCGGTCACCTAGTAAGCGGCAATTCTGGCTGTTCATCGACCTCCACCACGTCCGTGTCACTAGCTTTTGGGCACTCTAGAGTGGGTCCTGAGCAATTCTTAAGCAAAAGAGTTGGCGTGAAGCTTTATATACATGGCCGAGGTTGCTGGTTCGAATTCCTCTGGGTGCTCACCTAATTTTTTACACCATGTTTTCTCCCTTTTTTCCTTATAGGAAACGTATCAGAAGGTGCCGTCACAAAGTGGTTGTACTTCAGCAACTACATGAATTTTCAAGAAAAACTTCAAAAAAATGCTACTCTGAGTGCGGTTGTGCGGCGCCAAAAAATTTTCGCCTCATTGTGCACATTCTGAATTCGCACCACGGGGGCGAGGATTTGCACCGGTATGCGGGTTGCGGCTCTCATTGTACACTTAGCTTAATTTCCTCTGATATGTTAACCACAGAAGAATCAATGATCTGATTCTTCAGCTTAAAAGAAATGAAATGTCTCTTCTTTCTTTGAGTTGCCATTATTTCTGCTATGAAAACAGAATGTTGACAGCTATATAAAATAAACAAAAAACAAAATACATAAACCAAAACCAAAACACAAGGAAAAAGTAGAAAAGTGTTTGAATTTTTCGAGTTTTTTCCTGTTGAGACAACAAAAATTTAGAATTTTGGCTGAAAATTGCTTGCTGTCCTTATATCGAGCGGACATTTGTGGGTTGGGACCGGCTAAATTCTGTCCTTAAATCGAGCGTGTCCTTGTATCGAGTGTCTTTGAATCGAGCGTCGACTGTACTGTATTTATTCTATTAGAAGGCCAGTCTCTAATAGAAGGCCACCTTTTAGGGTCCGAAACTAGTGGGGTAAACCACATTTTATTGCATTTTTAACACAAAGCAGCTCACGTTCAAGGAATAAAAAAATGAATTGGTGGTATAGTTCAGACAAAAGAGATGCAGCAAGCTTCGCTCCTAAGCCTAAACCGAAAATTTTTTTAATGCAATTGACAGAGATTGCCAGAGTTAGTTTTAGGATTTTTTTAGCAGTTATCAATGAAAACGATTACAAGTGAATAGACGATAAGCCCCCTCTGATAGGCCCCCGCCCTGGAGGGCATCCATAAAATAGAAGCTCATGCGGCTTCTATCAGACGAAATGCGGTAACTGTTAAAAAGTTATATTTACTTGGTAACTAATTTTAGGCATACAGTCGACTCTCGATTTAAGGACACCCCCAAAAGTTCGTTCCCCAGCTGGGTCCGACACTTTTTTTAGCTCGATTTTCGAAGCTTTTTTAAAATTCTGTTTGACAGTCTGGTCGTAAATATCGCAAGGATGCCGATTTTGCCGATCGTTTTTCAAAATCCAGAAACTTTTTGTTCTAAAAAAGCAAAACCTCGATTTAAGGACAGGCTTTTTCTAAAATCCCTGTCCTTAAATCGAGGGTTTGCTTTTTTAGAAGGATTTTGAAAAACGATCGGCAAAATCGGCATCCTTGCGATATTTACGACCAGACTGTCAAAACAGAATTTTAAAAAGCTTCGAAAATCGAGCTAAAAAAAGTGTCGGACCCAGCTGGGGAACGAACTTTTGGGGTGTCCTTAAATCGAGAGTCGACTGTATAATAAATTTTGTTTCACAACTAACACTATGGCCACCCTGCCTGACTTTTGAGACTTCTTTTCTTCTACCATATTCTCTCTGATGGATGCGCAACCCTTCATTCGAAATCGTCTTTTCGGTATTACATTTTTACCCACTTTGTATAGACTGCTCTTGGACAAGTTCCCACTCAATTTGCAGCCAGTGACGTGAGATACAAATTGAGGGATAACTTGCTGTAAAGAATTCTTCAAAAAGTGAGTGAAAACACGTATTGCCGAAAAATCGATTTTTGATCAGGATAGTGCCCTTTATTTAAACAAATACGATTATATGAAGCGAATAAAACGCGAAACCAGACTTTTCGGAAGATTTATCCCATTTTCGACGCTACTGTCATATAACCCCCCCCCCAAAATCGGACCTACTGTCATATACCCCCCCCCTAAAAACCGACTTTTTTGGGAGTGTCTAAAAACCATTTTTATGCAATAATTTTGCCATGAAGGGACCAGAAAAGCAGTTTAAAAGGGATTATGGGCTATATTGGGAGGGAAGGGAATAATACAGGGGCCACTTTTTTTTAGCTGCTTTACCATGTTTTTCAACTCGGGCCGTGGCAAAAATAGACTCTATATGCATTTTATGATTAAGTGTACTTCTCGGAATCATGTCTAAGGTAAGTGCGTGCGCGCATCTCTAACTCTCAAGCCCCCTGCGCCCCCTTCGGGGGCTTGAGTTGAGATGCGCACTTAGACACAAATCACTCGAAAGCGACTCTGGATGCATGAAAAAGCATGCATACCAGAGTTATTTATGCGGTAGCCCCAGTATTCAAAACTATGTTCACATCTTTATTTTTTCGCCGAAGAGCATTTCCCATTTGGCCAGAGGCCCAGCATCCAAAAATTCAGCCTAGCACCCAAAAAGTGCTAGGCCTATGAGTAAACCCGCGAGGTCCACCCCGCTGATGGGCTTGGTCTATGAAAAGTACTTATACTTATGCCTGCACTACAAGTTCCTGGGTTTGAAAGCACCTTTAGACGCTTAGAGAATTAGTACTCTAAGGATCCCAACCATCTCGAGAAGTGGCCCCTGTATTATTCCCTTCCCATCCCAATACAGCCCGCAATCCCATTTAAATTGCTTTTCTGGTCATTTTATGGCGAAATTATTGTGTAAACATGGTTTTTGACCATCCCTAAAAAAGTCGGTTTTTGGGGGGGGGGTGCTTATATGACAGTAGGTCGATTTGGGGGGGGGGGTATATTACAGTAGCGCTTTTTGGGGGGGGGGTATATTACAGTAGCGCCCCATTTTCAATTACTTTTTAAATATGCTTTAAAATTAGAATCTGTATGTGGAATTTCAAAAAAACCTTTGCTCCATACTACTTTTCGTGAAATCGTGCATTAGAAGTTCCAAAAGTCACGCGCGGAGCTATAGTGTTTTACTGTCCTGAAATTATAAAAAACCCACTTGTCTGGGTTGTATTCATTGCGACTCCTGCCGTGTCTTGGACCTCCACCTACTTCCGGCATCTTGCTCACAAGTGAAGCCGTTTCTTCAGCTAAAACATCACAATTAATAATATAACACCTTTTCTAGAGCGAATATTTCTATCAATGGTCAAAGTTTGTTTTGTCCCTTTGTTTTCCTAAAACAGGCATTGTCCATCTCTTTGTGAGCTGAGTATAATTTTCGTTGTTTATCTAACGAAAAATCTCCTTCCCAGACTGTGTTAGAATTTTGTAATTAGCACACTCTTATTAGTTTGCTTCAATGCATTTTTGATGTGTTTTTTTTTCAAAAAGTGTTTTAATATCTAATTTATTGACTTTTCTTAGCTTTGTAATTAGGGTTGTCGAGTTTCGAGTCTTTTCGAGGCCTCGAGAGGACTCGAAATTTTTTACGGTTGTTCTTCGTCAGAAAAAATGCAAATCTGATATTGATGACCCATACTAGAATTAAAAAGTAGATATGGGTCATCAATATCAGATATGCATTTTTCCGACGAAAAACAGCCTTAAAAATTTAGAGTCCTCTCGAGCCCTCGAAAATACTCGAAACACGACAACCCTATTTGTAATCCACAAATACAATTTATAATCTAAAATAGGTAGAGCGGTAGATTACGACAATTGTAAAATATTTAACTGTTATTTACAAATATTGTTTTTTTTGTAGCAATCCTGCCAATTCACAGGGAAATTTTCGTTGAATTATTTTGCCAGTATAAATTCTTCATCCTACCAGATCCCAAAACTTAACAAAACCCAAAGAGGCCGTGGTCCTATCGATTCCAAAAAAGTTTTTCTACAATAAGTTACCTGGCTGCTTAAGTGTGTTTTAATTTATACAAAAGCTTTTTTCAGGCGGTTAATCTTTACATCTAGTGAATGGATTGCTACAGGAGTTAAGAATAGAAAGATCGTGGAAAGCAATTAGCTAGTGTCGTTTGCAATATTTTTTTTCCTATTCCTAATGAGATTTTTCCAATTCCTGCTAATAAACAAAAGCTGACCTTTGCTATTGCGTTGCAGTGCCATAGACAACACAGGTGGAGGTGGCACAGGTGAACACTGTTCCCTTTGATCCGCATCTAACACACTCTCTTTAGCTCCCAAAATGGTTTCAGAGCCATTTTTCAACTTGACTTGTGAAACTTTCGCAATTTTGGACGCACCCGTTTTTTCTCTAAAATTGAAAATAACTTTTAAATTGCTATCAAAAGCAAAATTCATACATTTTCTCAGGAGTTTTCTCACAGGCACATTTGGAGGGGATCTCTTTTTTTCACTAGTGGGAGTTCTGCACACGGATCTTGAGTTATCTCTTCTTCGGCCTTGTCAGTAATCTCCGCTTGCTTTACAAAGCCTGGCTCCACCGGCTTTTGTAACATGGGACTAACAATCCCAATTTTTGACTTGGTCTCCATCATTTGTTCTGCGTCTACTTGGGTTGTGCTCGCATGGGCAGTATTAAGTGAAATATTTAGCTGTTTCTGCCTCGTTCCAGTCAACATTTGCTCTGGTCTTGGCAGCTCACCTTCCATTTCAGTTTTTCTCTGCTGTATTTGTACCGATATTCCCTTAACTGCCAGCACTGGGCGCTTTTCCTGCAACTTTTTGTGTTATTACGCTTCACAGCACACAAATTTACCTGTTGAGGACTGATTTCCTCATTCTTGATCAATATTTCATCTCTGCCTGTGCTTCTGGCTGTCTCGGATACCATTTTGCTGCTTTCCTGGGCTTCTGAACACCTTGTCGCATATACTTCTTCATTTGATTTAGAAGTCTGTGTAGGTGCTGATTTTCTGCTGATGGGCTTTTGCAATTTTTTTTTGAGCCTGGAGTTCTGGTATTTTTGTTTGTCTTCACATTGGGCTCCAACAGATGAAGTTGATGAGCAGGAAGAAGATTGATCCAAGGAAGGTGGGGGAGCAGACGTGGTAGAGATGGAGGATGTTGCATTTAGGGAGTTGGAAGAAGTGGAGGAGGGTGACGAGATGGAACTGTGACTAACTTCACTAGTGCTTAACTTGTTAGTAGTTGAAGTTGCAAGCAAAGAAGGGGTGGATGTAGACGCTATGCTTGTTGTAGCAACACTACAAGGAGGCATTAAGGTTTTCCTAAATTTATTAGACTAAAAAGTTAAAAAAATTGTTTAACATTTTTGAAAAAAGTAAAGTTTTAAAAACAATTTTAAAAAAGTTAAATGATAACACGAGGAAAAGGCTTTAAAACAAAAAGCCAAAGTGCCGATGACTTCACCTAAGTCACTTTCAGAATGACTTCGATATCAAAACAGATCTGATACAATAAAAAATTATATTATACGAGAAATTTCCGACAAGCCGCTACCCCTTAAGTCGAACCGCCTACATTTGCATTGTGTTAGGCCAGTTGTCTTTAGTCAGTCAAAATGACAAAAGTTTTGTTTTTAAAAGTTGTGATTCCTGATAATTTGCCACTATTTTCATTTTTATATGTTTAATAAAAAAATTGACGCTAGTGTCATATACCACTCAATAATTTAGGTCTAGGCCTGTAGACCTAGGTTTAGGCTCAGTGCCTGGCCATTATTAATATCAGCTTTTTCAAAAAAAAAAATGACTAAAAATGATTTTAGGTAGGGGTATACAGCACTAGGCTTGGGAGTTGGGGCGGGTGGTTGTCGTTTTGATGGCGGATATATGACACTAGCCACAAAATTTAAAAAAAAAAACCCCACCTCGTCACGCCTTGTTTGTCGATGCTATTATTGTTGATGGTACAAGCAACACTACTAGGCTGCATCAGCCTAGTTTTTCGGACAAGTTGAGGCGAAGAAATGGCTCGTTTTTTCTGCACTAGCTTAGATTCACTTTCCACAGTTTTGGAATTAAATTGGTTTGTGGTTGCAGACTCAGTACTCAGAGCCTGTTTGCCACTTAGTTTGAACTGAAAAATAAAGCATCTTAAATATATTTATGATGAATAAATTTTGATCATAACTTTTTAGATTTGCGCTATTTCGACGAGATATATTTTTATAAAAAATGTGAACAATGGGAATTAACAAAGATCCATGACACCGTGGTGAAGAACAAGAAGGTTTAGTCATAAACTAGCAAAAAACCCACATCACTAAAATTTATCCACAAAAAATTGCGCTATTCAGAGCTTAAGAGCAAAAGAAGTTTTTTCAAGTCAGTAAAAGCCAGTATATACACTTATTGCAAAGAGGAACGGCAAAGAGGTAAACAAACACGATAAACAAAAGTTGTTTACAGGTCAAGAGCCTGAGGAAAAGAGTTAGTGACAAGTTAGACCAGAGGGAAAGCCCAGAGATTGGTCACCCAGTCAGACATAGGTCACTTCAAGGAAGCGAAAAGTTAATTAGATAAACTATCTTAGTCGACCAGCTGGACCTGTTCTTGTCCATCCAGTTGCCATTTCAACAACAAAGACTTCAAAATGGACAGTGTTCATGGAGCACAATGGAAAGTGACAAGTGAGCAGCAGCAGCCGCCTGAGGCAACATGCTCTATTTGTACATAATCTTGTTACAATTTTGTTGCACACAGCAATATAATTATAGGGTGGTCAATAGAACATTTCAAATATATTAGGTATCCAGATAAGTTTCTTTATTTTTAGGATTCTCGGATGGAAGTTTTTCTTGGCGCTGCTACTTGAAATTGCTTATAATGTTTATAAAAAACATCAATGCCATAATGTCAAAAACTAGAGAGGGCCATAATGTAAAAAACTAACCAACCAAGCCCCCTGCGCCCCCGAAGGGGAGCAGGGGGCTTGGTTGGTTAGAGATGCGCGCACTCACTTACCTTAGACATGATTCCGAGCAAAACTCTTGATCAAAAAGGCATTTAGAGGTACTTTTTGCCCAGTCCCATGTTGAAAAACAGGGTAAAACAGTCATATGGTCGAGATTTAAAAATGCCCAAAACTCGATTTTTTATTGACCAGAACTCAAAAATAATGCCTTTTCTGAACTTCTTAGGTGATTTGGAGCCGATATAGAGTGTTTGGAAACACTTTAAAAAAAAATTCCATTGGGGGGGGGTATACTCCGGTAGGGTCAAAAATTCTTTCTTTCAAAAATACAAAAATTTCGAAAAAAAGTTCAAGCCAAAAATAAAAAAATGTAAGTATAAAAAAGCAAAGTGTTCTGATGAAAAAGAAAGTAAAAGAAACAAGCTTTCTTTAGGTATATAAGATGCTGATTGGTAAATTGCTTTGGATTAAAAAATTTATCCCATAAACATTCTGTAAGAACTTATGCGTCAGCGTGATAAGCAAATCCCAAAAAAAATTCAGAAATTTTAGGATCAAATTTTTCATAATCGACTTGGATGGCCAAGCATGTTTCTAACAGGTTTTATTTTCATGATATTTTGTAATCTTTTAAAATATTCTTATACAGCTTGCTAAATCACCAAATAATTTTGTTAATAAAAAGGTCATTTAGTAGATGAATGCAGAAAATACAGCAAAGACTTGAAAATATCAGAGTGAACCTTTTGTAAGACTATTTAACAACATTTAAGCTTTTCAGGATGTTTTTCTGTTTTTTTCACCAAATTCCTACCTCCATTGTTGTGTTAGCTTCTTTATCAGTGGTATCTTTGACAGCTGCACCCAGCAGTTTAGATTTGGTTGTTGAACTGCTTGGAGGTTGCAAACCACTCATTGGTTTCTTTGCTCCTCCCTCTTTGCCACCAAACAACTTCAGTTTATGCATGTTTACTACTTCTACTACAGAAGGTTGCTCAGCTTGCTTAGGCTCTGTAATTCCTGCACTGACGGCAGGAACTGCTGAAGAAACAGCTGTTGTAGAACAATTTACTCTTGCGCTTTCATTGCTTAGGGTTTCAGGCAATTGAGCAGTTGATTGAATGTTTTCAATAGATGTCTGGGGCGATCGGGAGCTTGAGGGTGGTCGCAGGCTAGATGTCCTTGCACTAACTACTTTTATTCTAGACCCACAACGTTGGGCTAATTGGCTTGTTGCTCGAACTTTAGCAGAAGCTTCATTGGGCACTGGTGCATTCAGTTGGCTAGTAGATGAGACGAGTTCACTAAAATTAAAAAAGGGTTTTTAGAACAAAGACAAAAATCATCTTTTTTTGTGCCTTTTGATGCTAACAGTCCTTATGGTTCCACTTAAAGCGACCAATTAATTGTTGTTTTTAACTAGTTGTTTTTGAACATGCCGCTAAGTAAAAGCTTATCTACTTGAAAGATAATGATGTTGACTAATGGCTTAGGACTGCCTACGTTTTCTGGACTACAATCAAACTTCTTAATAAAGTTCACTACCACTAACGTTAAACTTCTCGTGAAGGATCACATGAGCCAGTCTCTAAGTAAGCTAGCTATTATGAAAATCTCCTTCCCAACAGGGCTGCTATCTTACCTTATTTACAATGTTTCACCTCATTTTTGGAAATTGGGTCTTAAAATTAGAGCCTCTTTTTGGAAAATTTCTTGTCTCTTTTTCAGGGTTTCCGAACCGTCGAAATTGTCGAGCGTGATTTTTCGAACTTTTTCACTTTTGAAAATTGCCGTCAAAATGCTTACGCTTTGAAATTGTTTGGGTCGGAAGCTTCTTTTTGCAAAGCACCAACATCTTCTGCTTTATCTGCTGTGCCTGGACCAACAGAGCGCAAGGTTGCTGGTAGTCTGCTTATTTGTCTTGACTGGCTGGTTGGTTGAACCGAACCATGCAAAACTTGTGCCGAAACTGGTAGTGACACAGGTTTGCTGACGAGAAGACTGGGTGGTGCTTGATCTAAAAATTTCTATAATGTTTTCAAACTATTACTAACTAATGAATAATAAAAACGAGTCAACTAAATGCATGTGTTCATATTATAGTGAAAAGCTCCTGGAATACAATCCTTCTTTTTACTACTCCCAAGGTTACCAGCAATATAATACCACAAACAACGCTGATTTTCGACTAGAATAATGGGAAAGTTGTTAAGTACTGTCCCTCTCTTTGCTGCACAAATAAAAAGACAAGACAAAAAAGTGTGTGTGAAACTGAGCTAATGTGATCATCACGCCTTTAAGGTCCAACAGAAAAATCTTAAAAAAACTGCGGTGTTCTTATTTCGACAATATTTTAACGTTTTTTTCTAATTTCGTGCAGCAAAACTGTCAAAAAGCATGAAGACCGAAAAAAAATGGGTTGGGTCTCAAAGACTGACAGCTTTCAGTGCTTTTTGCTTACTGAAATGACTCCCTTGAGTATAAGTAGAAGAAGACACATTCCTTGGAGCAGTAGTGCTGGTTGACATTACTTTTTGACTGGACAACAATCATAATCTTTAGATGTAAAATGCTGATATAAAAAGGGAGAGTACCGAATCTGACATTTCCTTTTACACAAATTATGGCGGTAAATGACCAGATATTTTTCACATCGCAGAAAAATGACTAAATTTCCCTAATTTCAAAATTATTAGATCGTAACTTTTTTCTATAAACGATAGTCTTTTAGGGCGAGCATTGAGTTTCGGATTCTACATTTGCGCATTCAAGTTTTACAGATTTTGATTTGCGGATTCCACACTCTCGGATATCACATTTCCGGATTTCTCATGCGGATTACATTTTTACGGATTTTCACTTTAATTGCGATTTTTATATTTATCACCGTATTTTCTCTAATAGAACGAGTCTTGATTCCACTTCTCAGATTTTGGTTAAGTACCAAAAAATCTCAAAATTCACCTTAAATTTTCCCAACTTTTAAGGGTTGAAAAATAATCCCCCATGGGGGTTTAACAGAAAAAATACGGTACCACTTCCCCCAATAATTTTTACTTAGGCTAAGCCATTGCTAACAAGAGCTTTCGTATATTTTTTTAAAGTAGTGGTTTTAGATACTCTTCAGAAATTATTGGGAGGGGCGGGGGTGGGAGGTTATATGACCCTAGCTTTAAGGGAGAGAGGTGGTGTAAAAGTATCTATATACAATATTTTAAAATTAGGATTATTAGCGGCATTTCTTACCGCATTCACACCATAATTAATACTAGAGTTGTTCTAGCAAAGAAAATAAATTGCCAAAAATATGCATAAAAAGTTTGGGATAAGAGAAAAGATGAAAGTGGACAAGCCGCCAACAACACTCCTACTGCTGTTAATGTGTTCATTGCTTAAGAGGATGGATATGTGGCTGTGTGAAAATACTAAAAACATTGTCTCAATCATGTTTTTACTATCTTCACTGCAAATTTTAGTAAACGCACTTTTAAAAAGACAAATAGATTAAAAATTATAATATTTTAATTATATATTAAGTTTTGAGGACAATTAAGAATAACTGAATGCAAAATATACTAAAACAGTATTTACGACTAAATGTGAAATGCAGCCTTCTGTGTAGACCAAAATTTAAAAAAACTGAACTAGGATCTTTGTTCTTCAGTGAGCGGTCTCTAAATGAAAATATCGGTTGGAATTTCATTTTATTTGTAAAAGGATTTAAGAAGGAATAAAAGTTGTGGCGCTTTTTTCTAATTCTGTCGAACTTTTTAGCGCCAAAATTTTTATTCCTTTTTGAAGCATTTATAAAATGAAATAAATTCCAACCGATTATTTCAAATTTAGAGAGCTTTTTTTAAAAATAGGGCCCGGAAGCAGGGTTTTTTTCGGCCTACCCAGAAGTCTGCACTTCCCTTTTTGGAAAAAAAAATTTAAGCAAGAGAAACGCTGCACTTAAAAAAGAGAATAGAGGAGAATCTATAAGAAAAATTTAAGAAAAAAACAGCTTGGGGACCAAATCAAATTGAGGGTTTACACCAAAATTGAACAGACTTTAATTCACACAACACAAAGACGCTCTAATACTTCCACAATTTTTTAATAGAAAGAAATTGTATATTGAAAAACCGTATCAAAACCCCAAAATTTATTAAGCTCGTAAATCTAATTATACTACACATTCAATCCAATAACCCCCTTATGTGGATTAATTCCAAAATGCACTTCATAACTGTTTCATTTGTCCTCAGCCCTCCTTTATTGCATGTGTAGGTTAAGAGGATTAACTGAAAGCATGCATCCCTAATGCTCCTACACCTAATGACATTAGAAAAGAAGATTATTTCGCAAAAATTATCTCTCTTCTTGCACTGTTTACTACGCATAAATACGACTGAGTCTTTTTGAGACCCTTACAAAATAGACTTTTACAAAAAATATTCACCTTTATCTTGGGAAGTAGCACTTTTGGGTGGGATTAAAACAGGTTGAGCTCTTATAGCCCCGAAAGAAGATGGTGCAGCCAATCTGGACGCTTTAGAAATTAATCCTGATCTGCCAGTTATAGACGGTTGAACAATTGAAGAAGGCAGGCGCAGAGAGGTGGAAGAGCCAACCACACAAGTAGTCGACGTCCTTAAACAAAATATATGTTAATTAATTATAAGCTTTTATTCTTTTTCAAAATGTTATGAAAGAGGGCTGTGTGAAAGGCACAGCAATTATAATGCCTCTTGCATTCATTCCTTAGGACTACTGCCTTTCTATTGCAGGCAAGCCATATCAAATGAGGGTCATCCGACTAGGATGAGTGGTGTGTAATCCATCTCTGGCCAGCTTGACCGCTCCCCCATTCCCAGCAATTTAACCTTTCGTTTAGCCAAAAGAGCTTTCCGTTTCCTTGACTCCACTTTTAATTCATCTTGCTGAGGGTCGCCTTTCGAATTTTCTAAGTTGAAAGGAAACACGCGGTTGACCTTTAATAAATAGAAAAATTTCAAATAAGCTGTTTTATTTCCTAGTGTCTTAACGAAGATTCACGTTATTTGCAAAAAAGCCAAAACTATTTGTATTGAGCTTCAAGGGTCGGACTGAATGCTTGAAAAAAGGAAGAAAAGCAAAAAAATTCACAAGAAGACCAACAAAGTCATAAAAAGTTGTATATTGAATCATGTTTTAATAAAATCAGTACGTCCCATCTATTGGACTTACAAAGATTGGCTACAGTCAAACTCACTGGCCCAGCCCATTCTTCTGGAAAATCAAAATTTTTTGCACTTTTGCCAATATCTAGCCTATATCCAATACTTAATTAAGCATTCAAAATGAAGCGGAGGATGTAAGTGATTTGTTTCAAAAATTGAATTGTTTGCTAAAAATATTAGATGTAAGTATTGGGTTGTAACATAAGTTCTGTCGGTTTTTGCTCATGAAGATTTGTTTCATTCTGTAAAATGCATTTTGAAGCTCTTGATCTGCGCTACAATTAAGCGCCGAGTTGTTGCTGCAGCGCCTAACAATTGACTGAACTTCTGATTAGTTCTAAAGATGCCGGAGATAATTATTTTTTTAACTTGAAGCTCATTTCTTGATGGCTAAAAATCAACATTTTGTTGTGAAATTGTGAAATCTGAAATAGAGCGATGAAATAGGAGATTCTTTTCTACAAAATGACATATAACAGTATGGTAGAAATATTTTACATTGAAACAAAATCTTCATGAACAAAAACCGACAGAACTTATGTTACAACCCAATATAAGAAATGAAAATCAAAAAAAATTTTGATGCTTCCCGAAGCATGCTTTTTGAATTGTGAGGTAGGGTCATTCATTTAAAACGAGACTCAGGGGGTCATAGTTTGGGTGTCGGTTCCAATAGGTTTGACTTTAGCAAATTGCAGATTGAATTGTAAATCAAAAAATTAACATTCTACTCATCTTCAAATCATCATCGTGTTTAAAAAGCTTAGATTCATCGATTTATTTTTCTTCCCTGTATTATGATTCATCTCTTTTATTAATTTTTAATATTAAGAGTGCAAAATAGATAAAAGATATTGTTATTGTAAAAATCAAATTTTAGCACTGAAATAATAAACAAAATGACCTTTTCAATTACTTGATTAATCAAGTCGGAATTCGAGTAAAATAAATCGATGGCAACCAACGTCAAAAAAGATAGCTTTAGAAAAAGGCTATTTCAAGCCGGATAAAAGACAATAAAACCCATTTTAGCTGCCCTAAATGGCTGTTGTTGGATGATGATGCAAAGGAAGCTGCCGCTGCAGCAAAGCCACCCATTTTAATCGAATTTTTTTGTTTGAAAAATATCACAACATTAGTTAAATTATTTCGATTATCTTAACTAACCGAGATTCTTCCATAGCATTTATTTTGTCCATGTTGTGATGTGAACTCTCAGAGACGATAGTTGATGAAGAATTAGGTGGCATTCTAAAATGGCTAGATAGTTATGAGTAAAGTCAGTTGTTGTTTCCTTAGTTCTTTTTCACATAATATTTTTTTCAAATACCTGAAAGCGACTTTCTTGAATCCAACTGACTTCTTGCTCTGAGCTGCTTCTCTTTTGTCTTTTTTGATATATTGATTGTGTTTTTGGGCGCACTGAGTCACTACAATTTCAACATCAGTTGCCAGGTCATCCTTTTGTGATTGTTCTATTGCTTCGTAGTTGAAGCTACTGTACCCACTGGAACAACTTTGGGGTTTTTTGTTCTCGGCTGTAGTTTTTTTGGTTCGTTTGCACTTTGAAGGACTGGCTGTAGACGCTTGATTGACGGTTTTGGGCTCTTGGAGCTTAGTCGCAGTTGAAGGTGTGCTAGGTGCAGTTAGTCGAAGTGCAGCTTTTTGCTGTTGTTTGAAATAGGAGAGGGAAAATAAAAGTGATAGAATCGCTCCTAGATGGCCTTTGCGTATATCTAAAAAAACATTTCATTAAATAATATAAAACTTTGCTTCATTAACTGATTTTTTATTATGAAAATGTCTTCAATGTGACATTTAGGAACAAGTAAGAGCTCCTAAGAAAAAATGACTGATAAAAGTGTGAACAGATGAAGGAAATGTCGACGATAAGAAAAAATAGCAGTGAATGATAGTTACACAAGATATTTTGTTATTAAAGTTTCAACTTAGGTGTCTTGCATGCAATATATAAACGTTTAGGCAATACCGTATTTCTTCTAATAAGCGGGCAGTCTCTATTAAATGGGCACCCTCGACTTGGAAGGCGTATATCTCAGAGTAAATATTTTGCAAAGCTGTTTAATGTATTTTCTGAACTCCCATGAGCTCTACCGATTCCACTTTTCAGATTTTAGTTGAGTACCCAAAAATATCGAGATCGAATTCAAAATTTTCCGATTTTTGGGTGATTGAAAAATAAACGGGCATGCTCGCTTATTAGAAGAAATACGGTAAGTAATTTTTTCAGTTAACTGTAAATTATAAACTATATTTATTTACAAAATCATCGCCGTATATTCAAATGGTAATTTCGAATTTTTTAATTTGTGAGGGCAGCTCTTTGACTCTGTGAATACATTCTGAGTTATCTTTCGTGTGCATTTACTGTTTTTTTTTCATATTAAAAATTCTATACAATCAAATCTCGATATAACGACACCCGAAGGACCTGACTAAGGGTGTCGTTACATCAAGAATTCATTTGATTGTACTATTAAATAAACCAGCTAAAGGTTGCTTGACAATACCGTTTCGGACAAGACAGAAAACTATGATTCTCATCAACGTGTTTCTTATGATTGAAACCCCGGGGCGCTTTTTTTCGACCGACCTGTAGAGGGAACGCTTATCACAGTCCTTTCCAGATTTTCAGGTTTGCAACCAAAATCCAAGCCATGGAATCAGTTAAGCTCGAAGGAGTTAAGAAAATGCAAAAAAGAAGAGCTTTAAAAAAGTTCTGCACTGAGATGTAAAACCTTGAAGTCAAGGAGTGCTCTTAAAAGAGTGGGAAGTGGCTATTGCAAAAAAAAAAATACGTAATAGATTAGAAGAAATACGGTAGATTCGTATCAAATAATTTAAAATTTAAAAGCAAAAAAACGATTTAAAAACATTTTCGGAGCACAAAAGCTGCCTTAAAAATATTTGCAAGATATTTGATGGCCATTTGCAATGGCCATCAAAGAAGATGGTTCCTTTAAAGGACCATGCCTGTCTACGTGCACAATTTTTCCGCGCCAATTCAAAAAAATCCTAATCGTTGGGGTTTTTTTTATTGGGCGTCTAACAAAACTAAGCCTAAAATTTAATTCTAGGTATTGTTTTGTTAGAAACCAAGTAAAATAATCCGAACAGAAAATCAATGGCTAGGAAAATTTTTGAATTGGTGGGCACCACTTCTTATTAGCGTGAACATGCCCCTTTAACAAAACTTTTAGAATGTCTAAAAAGTCCTATTTTTTAGTTCAAAGAGATTTAATCGGGTATTGTTGATGAGTGTGATACTGGTATTATCATCAGCAAACAAGCTCTTTAGCGTCTCTCAAACAAACATGACTAATAATCAGCAGTACCGAGACCATTTATTTATGTTAACCACAAAAATTATCTCTAGCTAAATTATGCCCGAAAAACAAGAAGAGAACAGAAAGGCGAGTATGCTGTTTCCACACCAATATTATAAATATTTATGAAAAACTGAGATAGAAACAATTGAACTGTTAAATAAATTTTGATGTCAATAGCTTTCAATAAATTTCTAGATTCAGAGATACCAATTCTATGTTAAGTTTACTAATAAGGATATTGTTAAAGTCCGGGCTTGCCTTTTTATCGCTCATCCTATTATCGCGTTAATAAAAATGCTAGAAACTTTTTGCACTTGTTTTATTTCTAGCCAACCTTGTTGGAAAAAGCCATAAAAAGTTAACAGGGTGTGTCAAAAAAAAAGTATAACCACCTAAAATTTTTTTGAACAAATAGACCTGTGCCCAGTCGATTATTTCAATTTTTGGGCCCTATCTCTCAGAAATCTACTAATTTACTTAGGTTTTTGTACAATACTCGTCGAAAATCGTGAAATACTCATAATTATACACGACCATGTTATTAATTTCTTCGACACACCCTGTATCAATGTAAGATGAAAAAATCAAAATATTTACAGTACTGAGATAAAGTGTACAAGTCAGTGTACTGGTTAATATGGGGCGTGAAACACGATTAATCAAAGAGTAGTGGTTCATCAACATAATTATTTAACCTCATTCTCAACAGAATCTAATGAAATCCCATGATTTGTAGGGACTGTTTTCATGCTTCAATAAACGCTATACAAACAATCATTGCAAGCAAATTGAATATCTTTTAAAACAGTTTTTAAATATACAGGGTGAGTATCGGATTTTCCCAAATTTCTTTTTAATTTTTAAAAGATTTTTTTCAGATATGTAAACATGTGTTATACGATTTGAAAGCTGACGCTCTAAGCATTTTTTCTGTAAAATAAGCTTTTTGATATGACTCTAAGAATAGGATAAAAACCCATTTCGAATTCAGGGTATATTTTGTGACTTTTATCGTATGTTTTTACCCTTATTTTTAAAAAGACAAGGAATAATTACCATCTTGACCCATTACCATTTTCTAACAATTTCTTGTCTAAAGAAGTTTACAAAAATGGTATTCTCTAAACAAGAAACAGTTAAAATTGTTAGCTAATAAAGTGCTTTGAACAACTCTGCAAAAGCACATAAAAAGGGTGCCTGCGTACTCCGACCAGCAGATTGCTGGATCGGTCACAATTCTTGTAGCACTAAAATTGATATTGAGTTGAAATGGCCTCCTCGTTCTCTCGACAACCTGCAACTTTTTGTAAGGATTCACCAACTATTCATTATCAAATGATTCATCATCAAAGGCTTAGCCTACACAAGCCCTTTTTCAAGTCTGCAAGCAGATAATTGAAGGTATATTCAGGGAAATGTCTCCGGAGATCGTCAATGAGAGCATTGTACGCTATGAGCAGTACCTCTAACAAGTATCAGACAATAAGAAACAGCATGTTAAAGGGAGATAATAAATATTTGTGTGCTAGTTATGAAGTTGATATCTTGAGTTAAAAAATATAAAAAAACAGATTTTAAATCTGTTTTGACATAACTAATGCCTGGAACTTCAGCTAGCAAATCGTATAGAATATGCCTACCTATCTGAAAAAACTTTCAAAAACAAATTCGGAAAAATTCGAGACTCACCCTGCATTAATATTTAAAGGGGAGGAAACTTTATATACGCATCGCCTAAGGTCGAAGGTAGTGTGTCAAAATTCAAAAGTCGCAAACTCGCTGTGGCATTCTGTTTTGTACGGAATTTGAATTTTTATCTTATTTCTCTGTGAAAAATTGTCGCTTTCTTTTTAATTTTTGCTTTTTTATGTTATTAATTAGATAAAATTTGCAATAGCATAATTCAGACCACATTTTAAAAAAAATTCAAAATCGACCCCTAAATTTGGTCATTTTGACCCTTAAGGGGTACCACGTGGTTACAAACCCAAATTTTGTGAAGACAAAATTTTGTTTTAAATTTTCCCAAATGCATTCAACTAGGCTTTGAAAGCAAAAAAGCACAAAAATTGACGTAAATTGAGTAACTAACCAAAGTCTAGTTGGATTCACCCCAACCTGAATACTCCATCTGAACATTCCCCAAAGGTCTACCCCAGTCCAGTCGGGCACATCGACCGAGGTTTAGATTGTGAAACGTGCTAACTCGTGAGGATCATTTTGGTGCAAAGTGAGTTTCGACAGAAGCATTCTTGGCATCGAGCCATCACTGGTTAGGGTACATGGCAAAATTAACCAAAAAGGAAGTTTTTATAAAACCACTAGGTTGATTTAAAAATCGACAGCAAATCAAACAACTGAATACATTAAAAGAAAGCTGGAGAAAAATGCTACATTCTGGTCAGACAAAAAATTTTTTGGTCAGAAAATTCTCGAGAAAAAGCTATTTGAAGTTGACAGGTGGACTCTGTCAAACGTTAATTCAAACTTCTTTTTGACCAAACTTTTTGTATTTCCAATGAAGTTGCGTGAAATTTTTTTTAGTTTATAGGTCAAAATCTAAGCTATCCAATAGTATAAAAATTTCTGTTAAACGACTTAGAATAATCAAAGTCACAAAGAGGAACAAAATGATTGAACAAAATATAGTCAAAATCTGTAAAAACAGCTAACAAATCAAATGATAAAAATTTTTTGTCTCGACATGAAAACCACGAGTTGCATGTTTTTGATTTTGACACGCTGTGCCTAGATGCATACTATATTTACTTTTTATTAAGTTCACTGACTTCTAACGCCAAAAACCATTGAGCAATCGATTGCGACCATTTTCAGCACTGCTTTCCTGTCAGCAAATGCCCTAATTTTTAGGATTTCATGGAAAGGACAGCCCTGTGTAGGATGGCATGGAATTGGACATAGTTGGATGTTTTTTGAATTCTAACTCTACTTTTTTCTCTGTTTGATAGCTCAAATGCAAGCCTAGAATCTTGGATACATTTCAGTTCATGAAACGTGTGACTTATAATAAAAAGTCAGAAATTATCAATCAAAGCGGTCAAAGAAAAACCCCGAAACCTATCAATTTTCGAGAGATTTAGCATATTTTAGCCTGTAAATTAGCTCCATTAGATTTTAAACCCTGTGGTAATGATTTTTTGGATAGCCAGGAGTGTAAGGATCATTTTGACACCAAACTTGTAAATAAAAGAAGGTAAAAAAAATAAGATGTGCACCAAGTGGTAGTCGAACCTGTGACCTAAGGCAATGCGTATATGAAGTTTCCTCGCCCTTTAAAATGTTACAGAATATTGTAATTATGTCATAAAATGTCTTCACTGATTGGCAAGAAAAAGAGACCAATAGAATAGTACAGATTATTTATATATGAATGATCGCACAACTGATGATGCGGATAAGCTAAGGGGCAAAACTTTGCAATCAACTTGCTATACAACTAACTCCATACAAAGTTAGACTAAATGTTAATTATACAAATTGATTTTGGAAAAGTTGCACATCTGCGCTTATTTTTCAAACAACTGGAAATGTGAAAATTTGGGCTCGATCTCGAAATTTCCGAAATTAAAAAAAATGGAATCGGTAGAGCTCGTGCGAGTTAAGAAAATGTTAAATGTTTTGTTTGTGGGCCCAGATATAAGTTCTTAAATTTGGGGGTGTGCGGTGATTAAAAGAAAATATTCAAAATGCGTTTTCTGTATAATTGGACCAGATCATATGAACTTTCGTTTCTTCCTTTTTCACAATTTGTTGCTTTGTGCTCACTAGGCAGAAGAAAAAATTTTGAGTAAGTTTGCTTTTCACAGATCTGCTATTTAAAAGTCGCGTCTCGAAATATGGCCAATTTAAAGTTCGACCTACGTCAAAACCTCAAAAATTGTTATTTTTAAAAAGTTTTCTAAGAAGGTTCACTTAAAAAAACCAGGAATACTTTTGCAAAAAAAAGCTTTAAAATAAAATAAGATACAAATTTATATAAAAAACAGTGTTTATGTGACAAATTTAACTAAATCAATAAAGAAGTGAGCCGCAGTGTAAAATTTAAAAAAAACAAATTGGACAAAAACTGGCTATCATTGACAACGTTTTCTACTAACCAAACAAAATGGCTCACTAACACAATATTGATTGCATAATAATACCAATGGCAATCAAACAAGGCCAAGCAATAAAAGTTGTGCAAAAAATAAATATTAATCAAAGTCTTTGTAACGTTTGTCCACTCCCTTGCCCAATGCAATCAGTTGTCAGCCAAAAAAAGTAAAAAGAAGGGAGCTAAAGATATCTTGAACAAAGGAGAATTAATTTTGATGAAGTCCTTCCTTGCTCCAAGTAAACAACAAAAATAAGAACAGTTGGCCATTTATATTCGCTATTACTGCTACTACGAAAGTATTCAGTATCAAGAGATCGAATGACCGGCTGGTGATGCTGGCTGCGATTCCTCATTATTTTTTCTTTAAATAATAAGGGCTGTTCTGGACAGAAACTGGAGAACACCATAATAACAAATTGTTGTTTGTTTGCTGTCTCTGTTTTGTAACTAATATGTTTAGAAATTAAAGATGAAGAAAATGCGCAGTAAATTGTAAAAAGCTAGCTTTTGCAGATACTGTTTTTTTTCTTATGAATGAGCATGCCAGTTTATTTCCAATCACCTCCTAGGGTGCCCGTTTATTAGAGGCTGCTTGATTATTGGAGACTGCCTATATATATTGAAAAATAAACTGTGTTTAAACTGTAAAATAGCTAAACGGGGATGTTATAATAGGTTTATTTAATAGGTCTAATCTATTGTTCAACCCCTCAGATCATCTCAGTCCATTGATCAAAACAGACTAATGAACTATGCCACCCATTTCGCCCGCCTTTTTCTGCCGTTCTCCTAAAAGAAGAGAAACAAATAAATTAAAATTAATGGGAAATAACGAAATGCAGAGAGAAACGGATTTGCATAGCTGTTTTTCTTTCAGTTCTGCAGGAGTAGGTCAATAAATAAAAATATAATTTGGAAGAGGGCATTCTAAGGCAGATTTATTGCACATACAAAGACGTAGAATTAATTGAGATGAGAAATTGTCAAAAGACAGTTAAAACTTCGAAATTTTTATAATTATACAAATGTATTATGCTAATGTAGAGGTAACTGCAATTTAAAGCTACAGTCGAACTCCGATATAAGGCCACCCCTGGGACCGGCCGAAGGTGGCCTTATATCGGGGTGGCTTTATATCGGGGTGAACTTTGACTAATTTCTTTCTTTGCTGGCCAAAAAATTGGTCTCGAGGTGGCCTTATAGCGGGGGTGGCCTTATATCGAGGTGGCCTTATATCGGAGTTCGACTGTATCTAAATCCCCGCAAATGTTACATAAAATCAGTTGCTCTAGCCCAGACAACATTTTTATGTTCATAGCAAACACAAAAAAGAATTACATCGTATCGAAAACAGAGTTTCCCTTCACTTAGTTTAAATCGGATATTATTTATATTGTTGGGTGAAGGGTGTAGTAGTTGTGTGTGTAAACAAGGCTGGTGGTGTCTGAATCAAAAAAATTTGGTTGCTAACTTATGAAAAGGGCTACTTTTGCTGCTGACTTCTTTGCGGCTGGCCCATTGACCAAAATAAACAGCCGTGAAACGGAAAACAGAGATCATGCAAGAAGAGAAATATAAGACAAAAGTTTACAGTCTGGCTTAGCTTTAGTTGATTTTAACGAGACTAAGTAAAAAATACTGTTTGAATAAGATTGTGATAAGAAGTTAGCTTACCTTTAGCTTGTATAGAAGACACATTTACACCCAGACCAGTTAAATATTTTAGGCATTTCTCAATTGATTCAACCTAAAACAAGTTTATTTAATGAAATATTGTTTGAGACGGTTTTCGGCAGAGCTTTAGATTTTCAAATTTATATTTTCATACATTTTGCAAGAAGATTGTATCATGAATACTTTTTAGCAGCAATTTTTTTTATCCAAATCTAATTTTGCAGTCGAGATGAATTTCAGTTTCTAAGACATGAATATTTTGAATCGGTCGACCAAAAAGTTCTCATCTTGACAAAAAAGTTGATCTTTGCTCAACGAATGAAGATTTAAAAAGACATTTTATCTTTTAAAGTTCTAATTTTTGGGACCTTATAAAAAATCACATATGTTACATGATATATTAATAGTTGATTGACTTACAGGATCAGTTGAATTCAAAGCACAAACTAAGTTTTCTCGTGAAGCAGCTCGAGAATCACAGGCTAAATTGGTTCATTTAGCTGTCAATCAGGTTAAAATTTGTATCAAAGTTTTAGCAGTATAAGTGTATATTTTGCTAAAAATCTCTCCTTCAAAGTTTTGTTAGATCTTATCTATTTGGTTGTAAGGAAAAAGTGAGCATGAGTCAGTTCTACTTAATTTTCCTTATCTTATTCTAATTTTTTAGAAACACAAGATGTTCAATTTTGACCAAAACAGGCAGGAATCACAACACCACTTACTGATTGCTAAGATCAGTCCAACTAGCCGTTTAGGGTGGCACAAATCGCTTGTAAGGTCATTGATTGGTTTAGCGTTGGTTTTTGCCAAATGATGGTTGGCCCATTCCGTGTATATCTGCAAAAAATATATTTTAATTTCAAAATAAAAAACTTATTTGTTTACAAAAATTTACTGCTTTACCGTGCAACCTCTATTTATCTGGCCGTCCAGTTTGAGCTCTTCTCAGGTTAGAGCAAGCATTTTGCAGACCTAACTATTGCATTTTCTCAACTTCCACAAGCTTTTTTTATTCCCTTTTTCAGATTTGAGGTCTTCACCTTAAAATCTTGATATAGACCCAAAATTTTGTCCATTTAAGCGGGCTGAAAAATAATCCGGCCAACCTGATTAATAGAGGTTTTACGGTACTTAAAAAAATTAACGACTCAAAAAATACAGTGCCAGATAAAAAAAAGTGTTATCTCATTGGATATAAATTTCGGAAATGCCGTTGAAGACCACCGTCTTTTAAACAAAAACACCACTGGTCATCATTATTATAGTGGTCAGAGCCCAACAGATATTTTAAGAATGCATATGCTTCATCTGTTTTTCCTTTAGCGCATCTCCTCAAAAAGAGTGGGCCATGTATTTTATGCAAGGGCTTCCTTTTTGATGCGTGTTAAGCTCAGAAAACGACATCAGCTGGGTCATTGCCCCGGGACCCTATTTCTCTGAAATATCTCTTCCGGAATTGCATGGCTTATTTCTAGTGGTCATTTTTTCGATTTTACAACAAAAATTTAACGAAGAAATTTAATAAAAAAACAAAATATCTATTCTCAATTTGAAAAATATGTTTTTATACTGAATTTTTTTCTCTTTACCTTAATAGAGTTTTGGTCACAGCTGACCGATGTAATTTGCTCCCTTTTCTTCTTACTAACAGTTTTTTCAGCAGTATATTTGTAGGATGGTGTATAAGAATGCATTTGTAAAGCATAATACAGATTTTACTACAATAAATAAATCATTATGCCATTAAAATCTAAAATTTTAAATTATGTACAAAGAATAGTAATAACTTCTCAGTTGTATTTATTGAGGAGCAAAATAAGAAAAATAAGATATGTCAACTTGAGAAGCAAGCAAACCTCTTAGGTTGAAACTAAATTGGGATTAGTCATGGAGTGTTGGTGACAGCCTCACTATGCTCGGATTATTATTTTCGAAATTGAAATTAGCAAGGCTCATGCCTAGCTTGTTTAATTTGCATACGCTGCACTAATAAGACAGAGACTAGATGCTTTCAGAGCCTATCTTGACACACAACAACAATCTTGGGCTATTATTATAATTATGCGGACAAAATGACCAACTGAAGATATATTACAGAAGTTTTGAAATTTGTAAGGTAGTGTTGCAGATTTGAGAATGACCAAAGGAGCATGAGGCAATGAGGTCATCCTCAAATATTTTTTCCGGTCTTCTTTCTAATTTTCTTCTTTCTTCTGCTTGTAACTAGCTAATTGACCTTTGGAGTGGACCCTATTACGCCAACTAGGAGGTCCTTGCCTCTTTTGAGCAGTTCTGTGAAGAGAGACAAATTGAGCAATAACCTAAGCAAGCTTGCTACTTATTATGGTTAATTGGATAAGTGATGGGTGGACACACACACATTGAATAAGAGTTGAAATTGCCCAGGAGCTTGTCTACTTAATTAGCTCTCATTTATTAATTTCCTATCCAATCAAGTATTACGACTTTGGCCGGAATTTAACTTCAGTACGTAATATAAGTATATTCAAAACTTTTTTTAATTTTTAAATTATAAGAATGGCTTTTGGAAAACAATTTTTTGAAAACTGACTGGAATTAATTGTTGGTTTGTGTGTTGTGGTGAACCAGGGTCATCAGACGATGTTGCTGATAAGTTTACAGAAATAGGTAGGACTGAACTTTGCAGCATCAGCACTATACTACTATGTGCAAAAATAAATAATAAAAGTCTGTAGAAAATATCATTACACCGTATATTTGTAGAAAACAATTAAATATGTACAAATACTTTCATCTAAAATGTTTTTATGAAATATTATTATACATTTTGTGTTAAAAAGGGGAGGTGAAGCTACTTAGGTGTGAAAATTCGGCCTTGGTGGCGCAGTGGATAGACGTGGCCCAAAATGGTGTGCAACTTGAACACTACCTATGGCACGCTAGTTATTCTGGCTTGTTTGACCAATTTATCTTAGTAATTCCTCTTTCGAAATTAGCAACCCCAATTATCCCTATTCATTGGTCAAACAAGCCATAATAGCGTTCCACGATGTGGATCAGAACCAACCCCAACCTTTCCCGCTCCAGCTTAAAGTTTAATCCTCCCGCACCACCTCAAACAACCACACACCTTTTAGACTAACCCAAACAACCGCGAACGGCGTCACGAGATTTGCGGATAAACAATTACGGATGCAACTTTTGCGGACTCATTTTTGCGGATATAACTTTTACGTACCTAAATTTAAGATTTTTGATTTTGCATGATTTTGCAAGATTTTTGCAGACCGAAACTTACAGACCTAAGCAGAAGGAAATTAGGGCAATGACTTTTGCGTCGCAACATTTGGGATGCGACACTTGCAGAAATAAAATTTGTGGAACTACATTAGCGGCAGCATATTTATAGACCGACAATTGCGGTGTAACATTTGCGGAAATAACTTTTGCGGAACAACATTGCGAAATTACATAAAAAACCATATACTATATGATAAGCCTTGAAAAAATATCGTATTTACTTGAGTTTTTTTATGTCTAACAACAGAAAAAAAGAAAAAAATTACTAAAGATTATAATATATACTATAATATGTTAGGTTTTATGTCGTTTCCGCAAAAGTTAACTCCGCAAATGTTGGCCTGTAAATGTCTTACGGTTAATGTCACTCATCGACTGTCGTTCCACAAAAGTTGGTTTGCAAATGCCGTCTCCTCAAATGTATATGCCGCAAATAACCGTCTGCAAATGATCGTACGCAAAATGAGGCAATAAAAAAGAGTGTGAAATCCAGACGAGCGATCGTATATAAAAATGGGTAAGTCAGAAACAGTGATGTAAAAAGCACCGGTGGGCACCGGTGCCGGTGCCAAACCGGTGCTGGTGCCATTTTAATGAAAAAGCACCGGCAGGCAAGCCATTATGCCTATTTTTAACTAAAATTTGAATATTTTTTTAATACCGTTTTTTTTCCATGCTAAAGGAAGTTTAGTGTCAAAATGAAGCAAAAGGCTTTCATTTGAGCTATCATACAGATGAAAATTGCTATAACTTTGCAATGTCCAATAATTGGACTCCATTCATGAAATACTCAATAGAAATCCCTAGTATATAAGCCCAGTAAACCACATATTCATTTTTACAACAATCGAACAAACGAGAATGAGTATTGATCCAGAGGTGAGAGAATTCATTGATCATAAATCAATTTTATCATATACGGGGAGTAATTAGAGGCATGCAATTTTTTCAAACTTTAGGTGGCCTGAAATTTCTGTGCCTCCCTTAACCGTGAAAACAGAAATTTCAGACACTTGAAGTTAGGGGGTGGAGTAATTAGAGGGAGGGGAGAAATTAGAGGCAACGGTATTGATATAATCGTTTTCTTGTTCGGGAAAATCCTGAAAAATTGATGAAGAAAACCAACATTGAAACAGTTCAAAAGGGTCAATTAAAAGCAATGCTTTTGACTACGGAAAGCAACTAAGGAAGTGAGCTGATTAACAAACCAACTGTGATATAAAACCACTCGTGAAAACCTAGCGTTAAATGACTCTTCTCAGGGGTCACAAGAAATAAAATGTTAAAAGTGGACAAGTAACCGTTGTGGGCTGCTCAATTTCATAAAATTCATATTTTGATAAGCCAAACTTTTTTGAATGACAAAAATGCATGTACTGAATATAGGATGAAAAGTTCACCCATGCCAACGGTGCGATATGCCCGAAATGCCGACCGTGCCGGTGCGGCCTAAGTTACCAGACTTTTAAAGATTTAGCGAGTAGTGAAGTAAACGACTATGTCATAATATCAATATTTAATAGATAATAAAAAACCAATGTTTGTGTCAATAAATCACAAGAGCGAAACGAAAAATCAAAGGCTTTGAATATATTATTATCAATTTTATTTGACAGCACATACAAAAGCTTTACAAATAAAAAAAAGTTAACATCTACTTTTGCAAAAATGTGCTATATATCATTACAGCAAAACCCTAGACATGTAGTAAACTTGCACCCCGTAGAATATTTAAACTAAATTTACTGTTTTTGGAAAGTTTTTTTAGCTAGCATCGTTAAATTGAAAATTCTAGGTAAATATGATTTTTTTACTTAAAGTGCACTCTAAATCTTACTTAATAAAATGCTCCGAATCTTAGCTCCAAGTCTCTAAATCTCACAAGAATGTAATATCAATAGTTTATAGCTGGAATGCCCTTCAGCTAGTTCATCTTCACATTGACTTTCTGCAGTTTTAAAACCTCAAAAAATGTTCTGTAAGACAAGCAAGGAAAGAGCATTTTTCTCGCTTGCCTGTTGTTTCCACATACTCACTCAAAAAGACCTTCACCCAAAATGGACGAGCGTTGCCACTACTAAGATGATGGCCTGTGCTGGATGCCCCTCAGGAATTGGCCCATTTTATTCCAAAAATGATAAAGAAAGGAGAAACTGACTCGGCCAGCCAGCTCTTCTTCTTATAACAACAAGTCTTTTTTGTTCAAATTTGTGCTGTGAGCCAGAGGGCTGGCATAAAAGAAATCGAATCTTAATTTAGTTATCCATGGCCTTAAGACACCAATATTTTACAACAGATTCGAAGAAGACTTCTAAAACTATTTTATTTATTTTTGTAATCGTTCAAAATAATAAAGCAAATAAACTCCTACTACTTGTAAACTTTAGAAAAACGTGCATCTAAGTGAAGTCAGTAAAGTTGAAATCATGTGGTGGACACTTGATTATAAAGTTTTAAAACAAAAAGTTTAAGTCCAAATTCTGTGCATAAATTTAATTTATCTACAATTATATAAACACTAATAGTACTAAAATTCAGCCAACGATTATGTCAAACAACAAGAAAATTAACCATCATACAGAAAATATATACTCCTCACTTAATTTTTATTTTGCTCTCTGATTAAGCTTATTTTTTAAAGCCTCGGCCAAAAAGATGACAAAAAAATTGCAACTGACAATATTTTTAGGGAATCGGCTACGGAAAATTAAAAAAAAACTCCAAAATTTAGGCTGTGAAAAGTTTGAATAATTCGAACTATTGCCTTGGTGTGCATGTAAAACATCTCACCATTTACATTTTGAATCAAATAAAGATTTGTTGGTAAAAACTATTTTATGAATTCCGATGAATCTTAAGTTTTCTACCCAACTTTCGGATGGCTGACTATTTTATAAAAAAATTTCGAATTTTAGCAGACTGAATTTTTTTTAACGAGCCTGTTTTAGCCGCTTTTAAAATAATGTTGTCTAGAACAAGTTCGGTTTGATTTTTTTGGCCGACACGTAATTCCTGAAAAATTGCATGCACAAATGACTGACCGCTTCCGCAAATGACTTTCTATGAAGGTTTTTCTGCGAATCTCACCATGTTCCTTATTAAACACTCTAAAAGTGGACAAAATTTGTAAATATCATCTTTTGAATTTCTTTACAGAAATGAATAAATTTGTTTTTTATTTACTTTTAAAAGACTGCTTTTTGCTTATTTTCAAGAAAACTATCGCATTCTACATTATAGTGTTCAAGCAGTTTCTAGAAAATTAAAGTATGTTTTGTTAATTGATCACAACGTTTATTTGATCGATTTGTGATATTTTTTTCGAAAACATCATTGATTGCGTGTGCTTAGAGATCATAAATTGTCCAAAGTGCAATGTTCTGTCTCACCCACACAACAAGGGGGACACCTCTGCAACGGACTTTGTACCTTAATTCTTCCTCGTGCTTATTATCATTGTCTGTCTGTGGGTGGGTGGGTTCTTCTCTAGTAGTCAGTACAACAATAAGCCTTTGTCTACAAATGCTATCATTTCATGATTTTTCGTGTTTCAAGTGTCTAGTTAATGGGACCCTAATATAGATCCCACAGAATTTTCTAGGTCTTTTTTGTATTTTATTTCTATCTAGATATCTAGTCATCTTTCAAGTCTTAATACTACTTTACTTTTGGTCACGAATTTTTTTGTAAATTTTCACAGGACATGAGACTTGAGACGCTTTTTCAAATTACAAAATAATTCCAACTTAAAAGCGCATTTCAACAAAAATTATCATTAGTGAATTAATAATTCTTCAACTATTATTTGAATTTTTTGATTTACAAATTTAGTTTATTATTGCTGATAGTAACATTTGTATTATAAGAGTATCAGACATTGTGCTTTCGCTCCTTCAGCGTCTATTAATTGTTTGCGGGTGGGTGTATATAGATTAAAAAAGGAAGAATAGTTATAGTGGAAGTAGAATATCATTCAGTTGTTTTATATTACTGGATTGATGTGCTGATCTCTGATCTTGATATTTACATTCCTACTCTTCAAAGCAGTAATGAAAATAATGAAGTATTATCATAAACAAAAATCATTTATGATACATCAACATTTTTAGACTTATCCGAAACTGGGACCGTGATGTTCCAGAGAGGCTGATCGGGATTCGCTCTAAAATCGGAATTTCGCACAAGCTTTTTTAGGCAAGAAATTTTGATTTACGTCTGTGCGCAAAAGTTTTTTACAATAAAAAGTGAAATTTTAGAAGATTTTGTTTTTGCATTTAATGTTCAATGATCAGATTCAAGAACGAAATCCATAAAAAATCGTTTGTTAACACATTTGTATTCTATGTTTCTTACTGGAATTTTCATCAAAAAATATTTCCACGTTTGTGTTAGTCAAAGTGTATGATAATGACCACGAGGTGATATTGCTTTTTATTGCTTTCTTTTTCAACTAAAAAAGTTATTTCATTTAAAAAGAAGTTAAGAAGTTTATTTGTCCAAAAGTTTGTCTTTATGTTTCAGCCATCGGTTCAATAATTGTTTTCAACGACGAAGGTGTTCCCCAACCTTTGCAAATTTGGAGACACAGACCCAATTGTTACACACTTTCTAAATGGTTTTTTATCTAGGAATTGCTGACTGTAATCAATCACCAAAAGTATTCCTCAGTCAGGAATTAGGGGCTATCCCCACCGTTTTATCTAAAACTTCCGCCAACTGACTGTCATTCCATACGTTGCTGTTGAACAGTTGACGTGTGGAGATGTTTGCGCAAATAAGACCAGGCGAAAATAGTCTTTTAACTTCTATATTTTGTTTAACAATTAAAAGAGTAACAATGTTCAAGAAACAAAGTGTCTGTCTTGGTATATGTCAAGCATTTTATAATCTATGGAAAACAAAATAGCCCACAACTTTGCGGTAAAAACAATGAGTAATAGCTGTTTTGATTTAATCACATGACTTATTTGACTTATTTCGAAGTGTGTGCGTTTAGGTGACTAAATTCATAAACAGCGTGATCAGTGTATAAACAGTGTGATCAGAGCATTAAAAATGTGTTTGAGACGCAAATTAAACATCTTTGTGTATATTTAACGTGTTTTATGTCCGTAAGACTCTATTTTCACAACAAACTCAACAATTATTTGAAAAAATAACAGAAATTGTGTATAAACTCACTTGTATAACTCTTATTGTTCTCCTTCTGTTACCCTATTCCCGTTTAAACATGCTTAAGCACAACTTTTTTATATCTTGGCGTTCTGCCCTTTCGACGCTGACACGTGATTTCAAAGAGCAAATTTTATTTATATGCTAATATATATTTTAATTTCTATTTTTTATCATTTTAGTTGTTGTGTGGACATTATTCGCGCCAATTATCAGTATTAGTGCAATAGTTCTACAATTCAGTTAGGCTGGCTCTACTTCTTCCAAGGCTGTCTGAAATTTTGTTATTAGGTGATCGCCTCTCCAGACCACCTATATTGTTAAAAGGGTTCCGCCCATTTCTCTAGGTATTTATTTGTTTCTGTTAAAACGCTATAAATCATTTTTTCAGTGACGTTAATAGTTATGGCCTCCAATACTGATAAGATGTCTAGTAGCCCAGACACGGGTAATTCAACTGCCAGTGCAAAATCCGCAATTTCCAATCCTTTCTTTGCTGGAATAACCTTTTCTCAAGCAAGAAATGAATTCGGGGATTGACTCAGATCAAGCATCTTCAGCAGTCTTTAAGCGAGAATGCAGACCCGCTTACTCCAACCAGCATTCAAGTAAAGTAGTAACGATGAGGAATCTTGGAAAAAACAAATTTTCAGCAAACACTATGCCTAGAAGCTACTAGTAATATAGATGTGGATTAACGGATGATGAAATGGACAGCCCTAACACCTTTCTTCTATCTAAGTTTCCACACAGCTTCCGGCGAAGTAGAGCAGAAGTAAATGTGACCAAAGGTTGTTTGAAACAGATCTCAGCTATAAAACCAGTGCTTGGCAAGAAAGCGAGTGAGGCATGTGTGTGTGCTACAACTTCAAGGAAAGTATCAGTGTGTGAAGTTAAGAAGGAAGAAACCGTTGCTACTCAACCAGTCAATGAATTCCCACTGAAGACTACTCCAATCACCGATGAATACAAAATTACTCATGAAGTTCGTTTAAGACTTTTAAATAAGAAAGGTGACATTTATAACCAGTCGAATATACAGTCGAGTCTCAATATAACGCGACCCCTCGGGACAGCAAAAAGATCACGGTATATCAATGGTCGCGGTATATAGAATGTAAATTTGACTACGTCTTTTTGCTGAAATTATTTCAATGGTCGCGTTATATCGGCGTCCCGTCATGCTGTCGTCTCGCTATATCATACATATACACCATACTTTTTATGATAATTTTTATTTTTAAGACAAATAAAATGTCAGGAAAAACCCTGCTTCTAAATAGTATATACGAAGAATTAGTGTATATAATAAATAACGATCGCTTTTTGAACTTCCGTGCCAATACAAAAATAAACAACTTTCAGAGGGCTCTAGCAAAACTTTTAAAACCCAAAAATTCTATCTTGTTCAGCGTGCAATTCTGAGCCAGGAATCCCAAAAGTCGCGCACTGGAGTCAGCGCGTTCAATAAATCGCTTAAAAAACTTTTTCAGGTTTTTTCTAGACTAAACTTGACATTTCACCTACTTTTTCACTTTTTAAATTTTCTGAGTCGCATTTTATCGTATTTTTGGGATATCTTTTTCTGATTTCCATCTTTTTCTGATTTCCATCTTTTTCTGATTTTACAGTAAAGTTTACGGTAAGTCAGCACACGTCGAGAAGAACTCAGACTTGTGTCCTAAACTATAAAAACATGAAAAAAGAGAGCTCAAAAAATTGCGAGTTTAAAAAAATTAATTTTTTTTAAACTAAAACTTAATTTTTAATTGTTTAGATTATTGGTATTGGCGAGAGCGGAAAAGTTATGGCGTGTTTTTCGAAAGCCACTGGTGAAAAATATGCACTGAAAGTGCTCAGAGACGCCCTAGATCCAGAAGAGAAGTTTACCTGCACTACTTGACTAAGTAAAGCTTTAATTTTGTTTAACACACAAAAAAGCATTTATGTTTTAGTCAACATGAAAATATCGTATCTATCATGGACATCTTCGAGAACACGTTTGACAGTGTCAAATGCTTGTTAGTTGTAGTAGAATTCATGGAAGGGGAGACTTGCTGACTAGATTCGAAAATCAAGGAAGGCACCCTTACTCTGAAAAATGTTTGTCATAATACAAATATTTAAAGTAAGCTAAATTATATTTTCCAGGTGTGTCTCAAGTAATTAGACAGCTAGGAAAAGCAGTGCAATATCTACACGAAATGAATATAGCTCATAGGGATATTAAACTGGTAATACACATCATAATTTCACTAACAAAAAATTAATTGTCTATTTTAGGAAAATATTTTATGCAGGTGGATACCAACTCTATGCTTGCAACCTTAATTTTTTTTAAACTCCACAATTTAGTACCTCTGATTTGAACAATTGTGTTTACAAATTAGCTGACTTTGGATTTGCAAAACGTCCCGAAAGAAATAATCTCATGGAGTCTCCTTGTTGTACCCCTGCCTATGTTTGTCCTGAGGTATTTAATATTATCTTTCTTCTGGTAATCAACTTATGTATTACTCACAGATCCTGAGCCACGAGCGCTACGACAAATCCTGTGATATGTGGGCTATTGGAGGTAAGTAAACTTTCTATAAACGTAGTTTAAGCACCAACTTGCAAGTGAATTTTATAGTGGTCATGTATATATTGTGAGCAATTTTTATATAAAATAATCAAAATGTAAATTTTTTTGGCCTTAAGGCTGTGCGGCTACCCACCCTTTTACTCTATGAAAGGTCTACCTTTTTCTCCAGGCATGAAAGATCGCATCACAGTGGGTTTGTATGCTTTTCCTTCCGAAGATTGGGACCACATAGCTCAAAGCAGTGAGTAATTTTTGATTGCAGCTAGTCTTTTTACTATTTTTTCAATACTTCATATTGTTCCAGCTAAAAACGAGATCCGCCACCTTTTGAGAACAGATCCTCACAGCAGGACTACCATCCAACAACTGATGACAGGGCAATTTCTGAGTCCCAATCCTTTGAAAGGCACTCTTCCTATAGTTTATTCTGACACTTCTCTGTGTTCTATGGACGAGTACACAAGTGCTAAAGGATCCATCTCTCCACATACATTAAGTCCGGAAGTAGATACATCCTCACCGGACAGTGCCATTGAAGTTGGCGAATCTTCAAGTGGAACTGAGTGTTGCGGTTGTTCTGACGATAGCGAGGGGGAGAAGAAGTCTTCTGACACAGAAAAACATTGGAAACCCAAGTTTGTGCTAGGCACCAAGTCCTGTAGAAACAAGTGTGAAGAGCAGCGTAATCAGCGAAATCAACTTCGAAATCAAGAAGCACATGCTATGTCTGTTAGATGTTTGAGACCCTTGCCTACAGGTAAACATAGATTTTTCTCAAAATAAATCAATTTTTGATTTATAGGTCGTCCTGCAGGAGCTACCCACACAACATCTAATGATGGCACCAGAATCGCAGATACAGCCAGACTCTTCAGCATTCAGGTATATTAACAAAAAAATTCAATTTTATGAATCAAGTTGTGTACAGGAAGAAGTTGGGCGAGCACTTGATTTAATGAGGCTAGGTGGTGACAATTGCTTTATGAAAAGTCTCAAAGTAGCTTCTGGAAACAAACTACTGGAACGGAGAAAAACAGCGGCAGCAGCAGCTATTTCTGCGATTGCTAATGCCTAGATGTGAAATAACCAAAAAGTATCAAGGAACATTGGTTTGACGCATAAGTTTTACCAAAATTACTTTGTAAAAATGATTCATCTGATCGAAGATGTTGATATTATAGACACTGTACAGAAGCTTCGTAAAATTTCATAGTGTACTTGATAAAATGTTATTTTATTACAACTTAACTTTTTTGTATGTAAAACTTAAAAAATACGTTTTCAACTAAAACATAATTTATTTCCAAACCTTTAAAACATCTAGACTTTGAAAACAAAAAGTACTCAAGGCAACATATTCTTTGTATAAGAAAGTGAATTAGTAAATTATGTTTTGATATAGAGAAAAAGGCACAACACTTACAACGGCGATATGAATTGCTTACAACATGTTAACATCACTTAGTCAATGCAACCTGTGACTTGTACATAAAAAATATCTCTCTGCACGATAACATCACTAACAAAGACGGAGACCCAATTTTTCAATGTTAGCAATGTTATAAGTTTACTTTAGGAATCCCTTTCCATGCCTAAACACACTTTCAATGTTGGCTTCAGCGTAACATACGCCCAAATTCCAAAAAGTGCGCCTAGGGACACAGGGATTGCCTAAACCAAAAGAAAAAACATATTTTTGCAAAAATAATAAATGCTGACTTACTACTATGCCCGCACTCACGATTCCCATCTGAAGCGTAATAACACTTGCCGCTACGGCACCTTAATTATATTTTACTGATTGACAAAAGTCTATGGGATTAAAACGTTACCAGATGCAGCCCCTCCAAGACCAAGCCCAAACAAAGCGGAATCACCACAGGCAAGAGCAGCTGAGGCACATGTAGTAACCCTTTTCTCTTCGTTGGCTCGTTTGTATCTTTCAAGCTCATGCTAAAAAAATCTTTAAAGTTTCTTTGAATACTGGAATAGTGGACGAAGGGTTAGTTTGACTTACTTCCTCAGCAAAATGTAAATGTAAATTTAAGTTCTAATAAGAGCAGCTCATTTACTCACTAATTTACAGTTGGCTACAAATTAGATTTAACTATTTCACAGATAATAATAAATTAGCGATAATGATTTCATAGTTATTTAGACTATTAAACTAGGAACAACAGGCGCCTATCGGCGCCTCTATCCTATGTGTATTTATTTTCAAGATTTTGAAATTTTAAAAAATATCAATCCATCGTTTGAAAACCCTTGCCTACATGGTTTGAAAAAATTTGAAAAAAATACTCAAGTTTCGGGGGTTAAAGTTTTTAAAGTGCAAGTAAGCAATGGAGAGATATCATTTTCAAACTTTGAATATCCGGTCATTTTTAATCGGTCATATCGGGGGACTCTCACACACCCTTGATTACTCCGTTCTGTGTACCCCCGTCTCTCCTGGCGACCATTTTTCTGGGTACTCTTTTCCTGCCTTCAAAGTTCCCGCTCACTCTTCTCCCCCGATACTTTACTGGTGGTTCGGGGTATCCAGGTAGTTAAGTCCCATTCTGGTTGTTTCCACGTGGTTCGGGCTCAGTACTGGCCTGGTCACTGTCCCGGTGGTTCCGGCCCTATACTGGGGTCCAGGACCCATCCTGCTGATTGAGAGCTATCCACGTAGTTTAAGACCTATCCTGGTGGTTCGGGCATCATCCCGGTGCTTTGGGCCACATTCTGGTGGCTCGGGCCCCCATCCTGGTGATTGAGGCTGTCCACGTGGTTCAGGCCCGATCCTGGTGATTGGGGGCAAAATTCTTGTGGTTCAACCCCATCCTGGTGTTCGAGGGGGTGGGGTGTGCCCACGTCACTTGGACCCCATCCTAGTGGTTTAGGCCCTATCTGTAGGTGTGAGCCACATCCTGGCGATTCGGGCCCGGTCCTGGTGAGCCATATCCTGGTGGTTCGAACCCGGTCCTGATGCTTCGGGTACTTTGCTGGTGGTTCGGGACTTATCCTGTGGTTCAGGCCCCATCTTGGTGTTTTGGGCCTCATCCTAAAGATTTATCGGCTCGATTTTTCTATGAATTCAGCTTGGTCCCCCTGTTGGTTTTTTATATGGAATTTTCAGCACCGGTAACTCCAGCAGAGCCGATTTATTTGTAAGAAGCATGGGCTTAGGGTATTCAATAGTTGCTTTTTGAGAGGACCGCAATTGAACACGCGCCAACAAATAGCTTTCGTGTCGAGACAAATACCATTATTGCGCAAAACTTTCACATTTTAAAGTAAAAAGGTGTGCAATGAAAAATGGCTTTCATAAAAATGGGCATATGCCCCTCTTAAAACGCGTACTTTCAGACGATCTTTTTTTTAAACGAAAGCTGACATTCTGGCGAACACGATGAACTTACCCGCAAAAAGTATTTCCCCTTCTACGACCTATTTTGGGCCTTCGAAGTTAAAAAAGTGTTACACACCCACTCACACATGCCAAATATTATATAGAGATTCTACTGTAAATGATAATTAAAAAAGAAAAAGTTTTTCATACAAAACAGTATCTGCTCGAAGAATTTGTAAAAATCCAATGGGTTCTAGCTAACGTTAATAATGCTAACATTAATGTAATCTTACAATAAATTGTACGTAAAGTCTTACATTAATAGATTCCTGCAACCTAGCCAAATTAGTGCTTCTGACGTCGCCACTATCTACTTTCGGGCATTTATCATAAATGTTCAGCTAAAAAACTGATCTATTTTTTAACTTATTGAGAATATGATTAATTACTGCTTTTATTCCATGTTTAATGTGTGCCTCTAGCAACTTTTTCTCAGCCATCATTCTGCTAGAGCGGGTAACCTGGAAAATAATTCTTTCAAGTTTGCAGGGCTAATTTATTTCTGAATACCCTGTCCATCCCTCTACAATAAGCTATTTTTGCTTCCAGCGCATAATCTACACAACTAAAAAAGTACACAGCTTATATTGAAAATATCAGGTTTATTATTGTTATATTGTTAAAACTACCTTAATTGTAGATTGGCATTAAGCACACTTCTTGGAGCAGGCAATTCTGGTGCTTCAAATATTTTTGCGTACTCCTGCGTCAGAACTAATGAAATTTAAAAGAACTGATTTAAAACTCACCCTGACACATTCCACGAATTTGCGCACAGTAATCTCTTTGCCATTGACAACTTTGGGTTTTGTTAAATTAGGTCCGATCATAGCTTCAACTACTCGTCTAACTTCGTCTCGAAACAGTGCTTTTATTTCTTGAAATTAAAATCCATAAGCGCAAAACCACACCGAAAAATAATAACTCATGACCATTTACAACCCATTTGGTTGAATTTTGATTGAAACATACAAATTTCGCACTTCATACAAAGATAGAAATTTTTACATACATCCAGGAAATAGCTCAATAATAAGAGTGACTGTGCAAAAACGTATCACTCATAAATTGTCGATTTCCAAAAGTTTTTGAATTCACTAACTGGATTATAAATAGTCACAAGATGTTATATTTTTCCTAGCTGCCCACCTTTAGCTAGCCCTTTGAAAGACGAGGCTTGATCAGTTACTTTAGGGCCCGGATTAGGAAGTAAGTAGCAAGAGAATCCAGAATCAAAGCAATTTCTGACTATAAGTTATTTTTTGTTATAATATCTCTGATTCCATTTTGCTCACTCTCTTTTTTGATTTCCTTGAGTGCCTTTTCGGCGAGAGATCCCCCTACTACATCACTTGTATTGTTGATTTGTCTAAGAGCTTTGTCCAGCAATTTAGTGCCTCCATCTATGCCATAAATCAGTTGTTCTGATACTTTGAAATCACGCACCAACATTACAAACTTCTGAAATGATACTTTTTCCCCAAAATATTTATGTAGACTTACTTGAAAAGGCTTTCCAAAAGCGCTAGCTTCCATTGAATGCAGTTTATTGTAGTCAGTGAAGAATGCGAGTGCTTGAATTGACTCGTCAGGTATGCTCTCAGCTACATTATATAGTTGGATTGCTAGATATAGGCAGATGGTCATTATTATTATTAGCCTGATTACTTCATCAACATACAACTGAGCATTGTAGATAAAGCAAGTACAGAGTGGTGGCTATTGTTGAGAACCACAGCATTGGAGCTAGCCACATCACGAGTTGAGGAAGAAGGTTGGGAAACTGTGCCGCTCTGTTCAAAACAACCTTGGGTGTCCATCTGAACCACGTCAATTAGTGATTTTTAAGCCTTTTTGTGATCTAACCAACAAGACTGCGATACGTTCACCGTTAGCTCCATCAATCCTGCAAAACGATATTAGACCTAATTTTCTAAAGCGAAATTTATAACTGCTACATTATAGGCTCGGCCCATATCCAGATGCCAACCTAAATAAAGGTTAAAAAAGTTTAATCGAGAAGTTAATAATGTATCGTATCTTACGGTGTCTCGTTTAGATCCAGGTCTATAATGGAAACCTTCCAATTGGGTCTCGTCTTGTAACCAGTCCATTTCGAGGTCATTCTACATGATTTTTCATAGTTAATTTTATGACCAAGCTTTAGTTAAAATCCTATCGCTTTTTACGTGATTCACCATGTTTCTAAATTTTGTGAAGAACACGGAAATCAAGCCAGCGTTAGTTTAAAAAACATTAAAAATATATTCTTATATTTTTGGCTAATTACAATATTTTTATTCTTTAACTGGTCTTTGAAATCTTTAAAATCCATGTGCACCGAAAACTGCCGAAACAAGTGTTTTTAGTGATAGTAAATTTTTGGTTCTTATCCTTCATACCGAATACCTCATTTTCGTGGTATTCGGTGTTATTCGGTGTAACACAACTCAAAAAACGAACAGAGTCGAGATCACCTCTTGGAAGCTCACGAAATCGAATAGGCATTCTGAATATATAACAAAACAAAACCTTTAAAAAAGATTCAACCAAAAGTAGAAAAAGTGGTATTCGGTATAAAGGTTAAGAACCAAATTTTTTAAAACAATATCCTGAAAATCCCTTAATTCAATTTTTTACAATTCTTTTGAGTAATTATTCCGTTTGTGCCCTTCTCCCGTTTTAGTCAAAAAAAGAAATATTTTTTGGCCTCAATAAGTCATATATTTTATTGCTTTTTCTCGGCTTTTCAGTCCGTCCTTAGTACGCTGGCCTACCCTTCGCCTAAGCACTAACAATAGAGGGATCAAGTTCAATTTGTGATACTTCTCCAATTGAAGAAAAGTCGAATGTGGAAAAGTGTTATTCATAAAGAGATTGCCAACAAAAGTTTTGAAATTTATAACATCGAGTAAACAATATCTCAAATTGAAGGCAAAAAATTTCAATTTTTTTTCGGCCAAAGTGGGGGCAAAACGGAATAAGTACCTCCATTTAGACCCGTTAGTCCTACTGAAACTGATAAAGGAAGTTTTTAGCTGATTTGTCAGATGTTTTCTCATAATTTTCTTCAATTCTTCTCTTTTTTACAACTGTTTATAGCTATGGGCCCGAGATCTTGATTTCGATTTAAAGTCATGAATATCCAATTAGACCAAACTTCATTATTCGAAAATATAACAAGCAGTTATGGTTCCCATTTTAGAAACTAAATTTTAAGAACATACTTTTTGTTGGTACTGCAGAATGTAGAGGTATTCCAGAAAGAAGTTGAGCAGGAAACTTTTACCCTTTCTATAAGCACCCGAGACACTACAAAGAAACAGCAAAAATATTATTTTGATCATCAACACCTTGAAGCATGTCCCACCTTATCACCACAATCTGTTGCAAAATTTATAAAATAAAATTCTTAGTCCAAATAAAAGCTAACTACCTTTCTATTAGCTATTGAAGAATGTCCTAAGACAGCATTTAAGGCACTTTTATTAAGTCTCAGCGTATTTGGGTTAGAAGAAGAAGGCACAAATAGTTGCACTGGTCTGATTTTGTGACGATGCTAAACATGCAATCACACTTTTTTATACTAAAGCTTGCATGGGAAATTAAATTAGGGTCAGAACCTTCAAAATTCCACCTTTGTAAACTATCCCTATTGACAAAAACGGAAATTTTACTTTTAGGAGGCAGTGCTTTTTCGTCTATCACTATACTCTTTTTAGTCTCTCTAAAGACTCTGGTGTAAATTTCAAAAAAAAAGTTTGCTGTCCTCGAAAACTCAGCCAAAAAACAAATGAATTTTCTTTAAATTTTTTAATATTAATTTATAATAAATTTCATTTTTTAATTTCTGTTTTTAACATTTCTATTTGTTACTCTGAATAATTTTTTGAGGCAGACTTATTATAATTTGACAGCGAAGTTTTTTTAATAATACAAAATTTGGTCTAAGAAGAACTGAAGGTGCAAATTTTAGAGCTTCTCGGTAAATGTTACATCCTTAAAATAAAATGCCTAACCTCCATCTGGCTGATGAAGCCTAGATCTGCTGCACTGAGGTCTGGCTTAAATTCTAGTACTTGGTGGTAGTCAAGTAGAGGGGGCAGAGCAGTCTTCTTTGCATTGCTAATTTTATGGCTCGTATTAGTGTTATTACTTAGCGGTTGATGTCCCCGCCGCGAAATCTTGCGGACCATCATTTTGAAGCAAATATTTAGAAACAAAGGTGTGGGTGCAAAAACAAAGACAGAAAAAAATGTTTTTTTGAAAAGTGACGAACATGCAGATTTCACCCTATTTGTTCAGATCTAGAGAAATTTTCAAGCCATGTGGGAAAAATGTTGAAGGACTTGAAAGACCCGTCTCCTCACCTATTTAGGGCACGGATATAGAGCATCCTGGTAAATGTTTTGGAGGGCTACAATATATAAATGAACTTGTTTAGACCACTTAGAATAAATTAAATCTAAAGATTTAGTAATAAAATTTTTAAGATTTAAAATTGCAGAATAGATGCATCTGTTACTATTTTATAGTTGCGCAAAATTTGCACTTGGTGTTTGTAGTAGAAGTATAAAAATTATTGCATAAACAATTTTGCATAACCTATTAAAAACATTTTCGAATAGACAAAATTTCCTTAGAAATTTGATATGTTCAAGTGCTCTTTTGCCTTCAACTACTCAGAAAATCGAATTGTCTTTCATTTTTGACCCTATTTAAATTGGATTGTGAAATTTGATAAAAGTGTTTTGCAAATAAGGCCATCTTTTACCAATTGGTGGATATTTAGAAAAGAACGAAAATTTAGTAAAATTTTTTGGCAAAGAGTGCTTTTATAACAAACATTTTTCAGCAACAGGCTTGTATATTATGTTTATTTCCAAGAACAGTAGGCACATTGTGAGGGTATTAAGTTTTGAAAAGAGATTCCAAAAGTCGAAAACCACATTAGGACTAACATAAATTTGTCTAATTTCCACAAATATCGGAGCTAATAAAGAGCTTAATAATTATCGAATAAAAGCAAAAAAAAATTAGATTCTCAAATAATTAAGACTTTGAGAAAAAATAACTTTAAATTTATTAATTCCAAGAATGTATGATAAAAGTCACAGTAAAAATGACTGGAATTTCGGGTTAAATAAGGGCAGAGTAGAATGGGGTGGGGGTTTCCCACTAAATATGCCATATGCGGCAAGAAGGGTAGGCGCAGAAGAGGAAAGGGAAATTGACTAATGAAAATGTAGACTCCTTATGCTTCTGAATTCGGCTCTGTCTATTTATTCCACTGATGGGGCTATAGAGGAAGCATGTTTTGCTGGCCCTTAGTGTTGGGGGTGGCAATGACGGGAGGGGGATAGGCATTAGCAGAAAGCTAACACAAAATAACATGCTTGCTAAACAACTAAATTAAGGCCTAAAATGTGAAAGTGACTTTAAAACCTGACACATTTGTTAAAAATATTTGTTACCAAAGATTTTATTTTTAAGAAAACTGGAGAGAAACATGAAACCTTTATAATTTTTGCACAGCAGCCTTTATTATTTTTTAATTATGAATAGTCAATAATTATGTGCCACAATAATTTTATTTATGCTAAAGTTATCCATTTTACAGTCAGCCATAATTTAAAGTAAACTATGTTGCAGCTATCAATGAGTAATATTTTAGCATTTGAAATTTAACTAAAATTATACAGTCAAACCTCGATATAAGAACACCCCCAAAAGTTCGTTCCCGCCTAGGATCTGAACTTTTTCAACCCAATTTTTGAATGTTTATGTCAGTTCTGTTTTTACAGTCTGGTCCCAAATATCGTGAGGATTACGATTTTGACGACCGTTTTTTGAAAAGAGAATAAATTTTGGACTAAAAAAAGTCAAAAGTCGATATAATGACACCTGTTTCAAAAAAGAGGTGTCGTTATATCGAGTTTTGACTTTTTTAATCCAAAATTTATTCTCTTTTCAAAAAACAATAGGCAAAATCGTAATCCTCACGATATTTGGGACGAGACTGTAAAAACAGAACTGACAAAACATTTGAAAATTGGGTTGAAAAAAGTGTCGGACCATAGGCGGGAACGAACTTTTGGGGTGTCGTTATATCGAGGTTTGGCTGTAGCTACAGCGGTGTGCCGGTCTCGATTTGGTACTAATTGGGTTGAGGAGACCATGGGGACCCCTAAGTAGTATCTATAGGACTACTTGCAATATATAGTAGTATTAGGGATACTACTACTTTAGGGACATGTAAACTTGTAAATGTCAGGCCAACACTTTTAAATACTAAATTTAACTTAAAGGGTCATTGCCACCTGTTTTGAATTGTCCCCCGCCAATTCAAATTTTTTGCCTAATCATTCAACTTCTGTACAGATTTTTCAGTTTGGTTTCTAACAAAACAAGGCCTAGAAAATAATTTTAGGTATAGTTTTGTTAGAAACCAAGTTGAAAAATTCGTACGTAAATCCAACGATGAAGAAACAAAATTGAATTGGCGGGGGACAATCGTTGTCGGAGACCACAATGGCCTTTAAGTATTATTTTAAAGACACAAATAAGTAGTCGTTACAAGAGCACTTGACCTGGGAGTAGTCGTTGACATGCCACTAGCCAGGGGGCCCCAACCCAATAAGTACCCTCTATTTAACATACGGCTAGCAAAATTTTGTTTTGGTTCATCTAAAAGTAAAATTCTGATTAAAAATACGAAAATCTCGGTCCCAGGAATGTATGTTGTATTGCAGCACAACTGTACAGTCAAATTTCAATATACCATACCCTGTTTTGGGATCGAATGAAATTAATAAACTTAATTTTGATGTAACATACTCCTCTACCTTTGGGGCGGTCCGAATTGGGTATTTCGTTTCGAGACTCCACCTCAAATTAATTTACAGCTCGCTAATTAATTATTATATTATAATTATATTTTTTGTTTTTAATTAAAATTAAATTATAATTCTTAAACCGAAAGTTCACAGCTTGCCTACAAAAAAGTAAAACCGAGTAGCGCCAAAAATTTAATTTGTACAGAATTCAAAAATAAATTTTTACTTTAAAAGGTAAAAAAATTAGGGCAAATCAAAACCATGTAAAAAATTGAATATTGTATTTTGGCAGTTAATTTGCGAAAAGAGAAAATACCGGAAGAAAGTTATGACGTTATTGAAAAGCAACGAGCACTTAAAAGCGTACTTAGCTATTTTGCGTTTTAAAATTAATCTTTTTTAAAAATTCACTAAAAGTTTGAGCCTGAAAACAGAGTTAGTATTAAACTATTAAGTTCCGTTTATAAAGTTCTAAAAAAGCTTTTAGGCAAAACTCAGTTTTGAAAAAAGTGTAAAATAAAACAAAAAATTAACGAAGCAAATATGCTATAGAGCAGTGTTGTACATATATAACAAGACAAGTGCTTCACAAAAGTAAGACTCTTTTTGCTGACTTGAAAATGTAGAGACTGGCTGGGCTTGTGCTTACAATCAAGCAGAAGGGCCAGTTGTGTATGTACAGCTCGCATTTCTTCTATTGATCTGTAGTTTTTGTATGATTCTCTAACTAGGAGAAGAAATTTTCATTCTGATTCTATAAAGTTTAAACGTTTTTGCTATTTTACTGAAAAGCGACACATTCAAGCCCAATGTTTATTTAAATTATCAAAATGTAAGTCAAATGTTTCCTTATTAACAAAGCCAGCAGCTTTGGACTGCAAAGGAGATATTTTTGGAACCCCGAAGCAATTATTGATCCCACTGTTCCAATAGTACATGACATTACAGATGGTTAAACTGATCAAAACGTAGAAGTCCATTATCTTAACTCTTGCTGACTTCAAAAGCGGAGAAATTTGTTAATAGCCTTACTACATAACCGAAGTGGATGCTTGGAAAACCGGCAAGCTTAGTTTTTTGCAGCAATATCATCAATAACATAATAGCCAGGTTAGAGACTATTCCAATCATGACTAAGGGTAGGGCTAAGCTAAGAACTCGCATATTCTCAGTTACTTAAATTTTCAAGTTTCAAGTATTAGATTAAAATTTTTACAGTCAAACGATCAGATGACTAACTTGATACTTATAGGACAAACACTGTCTACCGATACGTCTGATGTTGTTAATTTTGTTATTGTAAATGTAAAGAAGTATAGCATACTAAAATTATTAAAATAAGATGGACTCTAAATTAATTATAACTTAAAATTATTACAGGCATCGCGACAATGTTAGAAGCCATCATTACAAAAGATCGAGAAAGTATATCGGTGAGATCTGTAAACATCAGGTTTTATTATTAATATATACGTTATGATTAACTAACAAAAAAACACTATTATATCAATAATCAAAGTGAGTGTGAGCTGAAATGAAGCAATATAAACAAGAATTTATTGAAATTTCAATTACACTGCCAGTCAATATCATGCCTCCAATTGGCCTGTTAGGTTTGTGCTCATAAGTACTGGCCAACAGGGTTGCACATGACCTCTCCACACACACAGCCAAATAAGTTGAGGCAACAGATATAAAGCCATGGAGTAATACCATATAAGCAAAGTTGTGATTGGTGGTCCTAATAAGTGTAATGCCTGGAATAGGATTAACTGCCACCCATTTTTCTATAGCCATCAGCACGTTTCCCAGTGTAATAGACAGATAGGCAAAGCACATTGAGAAGTATAAAAGTCTGAAACTCACAATGGAATTTTACTATTTTTTTCCTTATTTTTTATTCAATTCAAATAAAGACTTGCGCAATCTTTAAAGGCCAGCTTAGACATTTTTGGGTTTTTCTAAATTTTAATTTACAAAGGCAACCTTTTAAAATTTAATTACATGGATCAAGTAAATTAAAACATGTTGTTTTGACAAATAATAACTATGCTAAATTTGCTTTTCAAACATATTTTCGTAAAAAGTGAACACCATGACTACAGGGTGTTTCAAAAAAACTCGCCCATTTAAAAAAACAATTTTAATCAATTTTTAAAAGCAAATTTTGAACGTAACTCATACTTCATCCAATTTTCGGCAATTTTTTTCATAGAAAAGAATAATTATATCATGTTTAAACCCATGACCTTATATGCGGAGGTTTCCCAAAAATTCGGAAATCGGCCGGGCAAGGGGTTACGTACACCAGTTTTTTTGAAAATGGGGGAGTTTTTTTTGAAACACCTTGTGTAGTTTGGAGTAAGTATAGCTCACTTGCAGTTAACATGCACATTTTTACATTTGAATAGCAGTCTTATTAAAAAAATATTCCTGCAATATTGAATGGTGTAACCAAAATAGCAGCGTAGATAAGAAGCAAAGTAAATAGGTCTGTCATTCAACAATATATTTTTAATAATTCAAATCTCTTGAAAATGCAAGTCAGACAATTATAAAGTCAGTTTTAAATTGTCTAATATATAAAAATTCACGAAAGTAAAATTTCTCACGTTGCTAAAAAAGCTATGTTTAACTTATTGATATATATATGATATATATATATATATATTATATATATATATATATATATATATATATATATATATTTGACGTTGTTTTTTTTTTTAACAAATTGTTTTCTTGGTAACTTTTTTGTGTGTCTGAGTTTTCACACAAACTATTTCAATTTTTCGAGCCGTCTGACCTTAGTTGATTCAGCATGCAATAAAATTAAAAATTAATAATGATAAAAATTAATAATTAACAATATACGGTTAATTCCCGATTCAGTTTACACTCAATTTTGCGTAGAGATTATGCCGGCTCACAAGGTGTTGACTGCGAGGCTTGCCCAAAAATTTTGAAAACTCCTGTTGCTTACAAATTTTAAGACCCCATTTTTAAATTCTCGATTAAGTTTTTGGCGCTACTGGCTTATACCCCCCCCCCCAAAAACAGCTACTTTCTTATACCCCCCCCCCAATCCTCGGACCTACTGGCTTATACCCCCCCCCCCAAAATCAAGATTTTTAGGATTGGTCAAAACACATTTTTAAGCAATAATTTTGCCATAAAAGGACCAGAAAAGCAATTAAAATAGGGTTCAAGGGCTGTATTGGGAGGGGAAGGGACAAAACAGGGGCCACTTCTAAAGGGGCTATAAGTACCAAAGAGTATTAATTCTCTAAGCAGTAAAAAGCGCTTTCAAACCCAGCCACTTGTGGTGCACGTAAAAGTATAACTACTCGAGCTGATCAGACCGATCAGCCGGGTGGATCCTGATGGTTGTCCTTTAACTTTTGGATGGCTGAGCCTCTGGCTCGTAGCCCCAGGCCTGAAGAAGGGGGAAACCCTTTCGGCCGAAAAATCAAAGATCTTGAACATAGTTTTGAATACTGGGGCCTACCGCATAAATAACTCTGGTATGCATGCTTTTTCATGCATCCAGAGTCACTTTCGAGTGATTTGTGTCTAAGGTATGTGGGTGTGCGCATCTCAACTCCAAGCCCCCAAGCCCCTGCGCCCCGAAGGGGGCGCAGGGGGCTTGAGAGTTAGAGATGCGCGCACGCACTTACCTTAGACATTATTCCGAGAAGTACACTTGATCATAAAATGCATATAGAGTCTATTTTTGCCACGGCCCGAGTTGAAAAACATGGTAAAGCAGCTAAAAAAAAGTGGCTCCTGTATTATTCCCTTTCCCTCCCAATACAGCCCATAATCCCTTTTAAACTGCTTTTCTGGTCCCTCTATGGCAAAATTATTGCATAAAAATGGTTTTTAGACACTCCCAAAAAAGTCGGTTTTTGGGGGGGGGGGTATATGACAGTAGGTCCGATTTTCGGGGGGGGGGGGTATAAGAAAGTAGCTTTTTTGGGGGGGGGGTATAAGCCAGTAGCGTCAAGTTTTTTCTTATTATATACCTATTCTATTTAATATCCTACTTTTTCAAAATGGAAAATCTAATTTTCCCTAAGAAGCAATACTTTCTAAACTTAAAATCGGTAGTCAAATATCGTATTTTCTCTAATTATGCCCCGTCTCTAATTTAACCTCTCTGGCAGAAGGTCGAACAACTCAGCCCGGGGCACAATTAGAGAAAATACGGTAAGTTGTGTACTTTTTTGTGCCAACGCCGTGTGAATTTGGGTATTAATGACTGCGGAAAAAATCTTTTCATTTTTTAAAGTCATTGTTGTTCAAGTTTTCAATTTTTGTATTTCTAGGTTTCTTAAACATAATGCTTGGAAACCAGATATTTTTATGGTTTATTGCGTTAAACATTAGTATAAACAGGTTTGCGTTTAAGATCAAGACTCAAATCAGACAACATAAAGTTTCAAGATATAATTCAAAAATGTTTTTTTGAATTGAAAAACAGCAAGAGGATGACGAACACACCGACCAGCATGATCATGCATGAAAACACCTGAAACAAAAACTTGCTGGGATTGCTATCTGAGTGGAAATGAGACGAAGTTGGTTTTAGACCTAAATCATTGGAAAACTGTATTTTAGGTTAGAATTATACACAGCATAGCTGAAAAAATTACGTGGCGGGATAACGTTCATGTAGCGGGATGTTGTATGATGGTGTAGTGGGCTTATGTTAGTTAGAGTGTTGTCCATGTTGATTGGAGGGTAAGAGGTGCACAGATCATTAGCATGAACACTAGGATTGGAGATTGGAGCATTGGGTGTCGGAGCAGTTAAAGTAGGAGCTGGTGGATAGAGGATGGATTGGACAGACATTTGGGAATCAGGACAAGGAGGACAACTTGGAATCTTCATATCGCTTAATACACTCACTAAACACAATCAGAATAAAAAATTGTGAAGCAAGGCCTATGGGGGCTGATGGTTGTTCGGTGATTCATATATGTGCATTCACGCAACAATGTTATTGCTCGAAATACAACAATCAACAATTTACAGGAATAGGAATTACATTTTTCTACTTCAACTGGTTTTAACTGGTTGTACTTTGCAGAAAATGTAAAATAGTAATTAAGAGAACGAGAACTTTTAAGAGAACCATTAATTGAACCTAAAGATGCTGATAATGATCTTTTAGGTATACTAGATTATTACACCAATATCCATTCACGATACGCTGAACACGATGGAAGGCATCGGTTTCACAATTTCCTCACTCCGTTTTGAGGTAATGACCTCCGAAGTCAACCATTCGGAAATTTGGTACTCATTCTGTAAAATGAAAAAATTCTGACACCAGATTCGTACCCGAAATGCATGTAAAACTACTCTTAGACGTACAAATTGACTGTCATATTTCAAATTTCTCTCAAGACAATAAACGTTTGAATGAAAAAGCACTGACTTATTCGAATAGTTTTGGTTTTGAGAGGAATTTGAAATATGACAGTCCATTTATACGTTTAAGAGCACTTTTACACGCAAATTGGGTACGCTAATCACGAATCTGGTGTCAGAATTTTATATTTGTCTTGTAAAAAAAGTATGAAAAAAGTCAGGACGACTAGAAAACTTCAAAGGTCATTTTGGGCTACTTATCTTACCCCATTCACAAAAAATTTATATATCATTTGAAAGTCAGGGAGTTAAGCTTTCTGATAGCATAAATTTGGTTTTGTCAGTTAGTCAAAAACTTTGAGAAAAATGGTTTTTTTTGTCAGAAAGTCAGTTTCCGAAAAGTCAACTTTTTCATAATGACCACTGTTGATCTGACTCTAGCGATTTAATATCACATTCTATAAGGGTCTTTTGAATGCTACATAACACTTCAGACAAACATCATGGAAAGTGCCCTAAATAATCAAAAGCTTGCAGGAATGTCAAATTTCCGAGTGATTGACTTCGGAGGCCATTACCTCAAAACTGAGTGAGAACATCAAAAAATTGATGCGTGCCATCGTGTTCAGCGTATCGTAAATAGGATGTTGATGTGATAGTCTGGAATAGCGAAAATCACTATCAGACTCTTGGTACGGGTCCAGGTCCAAAAGTAGAAAAAAATCGCACTTAAGCTAAATTATTGGTCAATCATTTTTTGTAGCAAAAATACTCTTTTTTGTGGCAAATTTTCATTTTGCTTGGTTTTACTAAAATTTTTTTTTTTTGAAAAGTGATGAGACCATCATGTAGCCCTACGACTCTAATTTCTAATGAGGTATTGTTTTTTACAACGTCTATGCAAAATTTGGTACAAAAAATTAAAAGTATGAAGCAAATAAAAAAATAATTTACTTCATACTTTTAATTTTTTATACCAAATTTTTCAAAGACGTTGTGATAAAGAACACCTCATTAGAAACTAGAGTCGTAGGGCTACATGATGGTCTCATCACTTTTGAAAAAAGATAAGAAATTTAGTAAAACCAAGTAAAATGAACATTTGCCACAAAAAAGAGTATTTTTGCTACAAAAAAAAAGATTAACCTAAATTATTTATAAGTAGGCTATAGAGTGTACACATCTACCGTATTTTTTTAATTGCTCGACATGTCGACGTCAACCCAATTTTAGTCAACCAAAAATAGGGAAATTTTGAATTCCATCTCAAGATTTTTGGGTGCTCAACCAAGATTTGAAAGTAGAATCGGTAGAGCTCGATGAAGTTATGAAAATGCAAAAAAAGGGCTCTTTTCTGAGATGTAAGTTCTCAAACTAGGGGGTGTCGAGTAATTAGAAGAAATACGGTATGTCAATTTCCTTGTGGTCCATATCTTTGTTTTCCCTTAATATACTGCGGTAACAGTCCACACTACACTATGACACCAACTGTCTGTAAAACTTTTAAAAAACAAAAGTTCTGAAAAAATTATAAATTTCTAAAATTTCTAAATTCTAGAATTTTTTCCATAATTTCCGAAAAAATTTGTAAATCGTGCAGACATCGTCATATGCGACCTTATACTAAAAAATGTAGCCCTGCTTTCTGGTGTAATTTTGAGCATTTTTGTACATCGTGTGTAATAGGGTACCGATAAAAACGTAAGTTTGAAAGGATTTCAAAAACTGCCAGAACGCCTTTATTTGGAGCAAAGATGTTTTAAATATATATATTTTATTTTGATCTGATATTATTTTGTCAGTTGGATTCAGGGTTCTAGGTTCGGTGAAAAACAAGTAGGTGTTAAGAGAACAACCAATCTAATGCGGTTCTATTTTCCTATTGTCTGTCCTCCTTCACTAATTTGACCACTTTGCGAAACTCAGTTATTGAAAATGGTACGTAGAAAAATTATTGAATTTATTTCAAGTAAGTAATAATTATCTCATACAGCATAAACTCTGTTAAACTTTTTCAAAAAACAACTTTTTCCTTTCTTCGTTTTTTCTTTTGCCATTAGATGGTGACAAAATTGGGGAAAGAGGTGGTTGGTCCAGAGGTGGAGATGGTGAACAGCTGGGTGAAGACAGTCTTCTGGCAATAAAATTAGTCTCATCTTCGGCCCAAAGTGCATTCGGTGCAGCGTTCTTAATAAAACTTATTCTTCATGTTTCTTGCAACCAGGATTACCTTTTCAATAAGTTTTATTTCCGCAGAAAAGCCACATATCTTTTTTAAACTTCTCCTAAAGCTGTTTCCAAAAATAAGGTAGACGAAGAAGTTAGCTGTGCAGTTTATCACTACTAATAAATTAGACATGTCAACCAAATAGACAATTATGTGCTTGAGCTATAACGATTAAACCATAAAAAATCGTTTTTTTTCAGATTGACTAACCTGCTCATATAGAGTTAGTTCAAGGAAATTGAGCAAGAGGGCATTGAAATTACAGAAAATGAACAGGAAGACTACAAGTATCAAACTTATGGTGTCTGAGTCCTCTACAAACTAAGATGTTCACAAAAATAAAAGGACACAATCATGAAATAAAACATTTATAGAAAAGCTCTAACGTTTTTAAGCTCACTTGTAACCAAATCGGCATGAGTATTTCAAACCTTTCAAGAGACATTTATTACATTTTTTGGCTAAATTACACAATTTTGTAAAATCAAGCCCAAAATCAAGTTTAAAGTTGTTTTTTCTATGGGTTTAAGCTCGAAACTTATGAAAAACGTGTTTTTGAGGCGCGGACGAACAAAAAATCGGACTTTTTGTCTTGGGGGCCAAGCTTAACCACCAGAAAAGAGCACAAGGATACCCTGAAACCCTAAAGATAGAACTTAAATGGGGCCTACCGTGAAAGGCTTTTTTGGGTGGCACACAAATTCCAAACGAGAAATTCTCTGAACGAGGAGTTTTGCAAACGGAAATTTCAAAAGGCGAATGTTCCAAACGAGAAATTCTCCGAACGATGAATTTTCCAAACGAGAATTTACTAATAAAGATTTTCGAGAGTATGAAATATCAAGGTCTGAAGCTTCCTAATTCTGTTTGACCCATATTTATCGGCTGTCAAAACTTTACAAGGTTTTTAAAGTCAAGGGAAACATTCTAGCGTTGCTCGTTCAGGAATCTGGTATAGGATTCGGAGTTAAAGTATTTTACTAGTTGCTAGTTCTAATAATACATTACTTCACGAATTTTTTAAAGCAAAACATTGAAAAACAAGATGACAGTCATAAAAATATTTTGCTCGTAGTAGAACGAAAATTCCCTTTGAAAAATAGCTCCCCCCTCTCCAATAACTCCCCCCTCTACGAGGGGGGTTGAACAATACCGTATTCTCTCTAATAGAACCACATGTGGTTCTATTTTCAACCCCCGTGGAGGGTGTGGTTCTATTAGAGAGTGTGGTTCAAATAGAGAGTGTGGTTCTATTTTCGAACCCTCTGAAGATATTCTAGCATTGCAGCATTCGCGCATAAATTCTCTATTTGCAACAAAACTCGGACCTGCTCTGGTTTAGGGAAACGTCCATTTTTTACTATTTTTTTATTTATTTTTGTTGATTATGGCATTCATGGTTATATCGATAACCTTTATGAATGGTTTTTGTTGATCAAGGTGATTATTGTCATCCTGATCACCATAATCAGCTCGATCGACCTAAAAAATAAAAAAATATATAGTGAAAAATGGACGTCCCCCCTAAACCAGAACAGCTCCCAAAACTCATCAACACTCTAGAGATATATCTTTATTATCACACGCATTTTCTTGCGCTTCCTCGAGATCGATCTCTTGTATTAGCTCAGCCAACTTCTTCTCATCACGCGCTAGCTTCACTTTGCCTCGACCACTCGGAGCCGGCCCAACTTTCTTGAAGCAGTGGATGGCGTTGTCCTCACATCTATCGGGGCATCGGGGACTCCGCGCGAATTGAATGACTCAACGATGAGCTCGTTCGAGAGATTCTCCCAGGCTTTGACAATCCATTGGATTTTGCAGCTGGATAGAGTGTTAAGGGGTGGAGTTTTATTAGAGAGTGTGGTTCAAATAGAGAGTGTGGTTCTATGAGAGAATACGGTAACTCCCGCGGGGATTTAATATAGAGAAAATACGGTATTTGGATTTTAACACGGGGATCCCGGACTGTAACGACAGTATACCCTGGTTTTTTTTTCACGAGGAACACGAATATCACAAAATCAGACGGAAAAGTTGTGGTACAGCACCTTCAAAAAGCCCAATTTTCCCGATGACTCCTTGGGGTCAGGTTTGTTTTTTTCTTTAAGCTGTTGAGCAGTCAATTTAGTGAGTACAGCATGTTTTTTTATACTCATAAGAAAGCCCTTTTTCCGGGCTTTCTAATGGTGTAGCGTCTGCTCACATACGAAAAATTCATCACAGATAAAAACATAAAAGGGCCAAATTACCCTCTTTAAAAAAAATTACAATTATAATAAAAGTATGGGAAATTTTTGCACAGAATTGTGTAACCGTAAAACAGTATGCAGATTCAGAATCAGCATGAAAAATGGCACCTGACAGTGCTTTAAAGTCACATAAAATAAGCTATTAGACTGTCCAGCAAAAGTAAAATAGAGCTCAAAAATGTCGCGAAAAATAGTTTGACGTAAAATACTGGCAAAATGAAAATTCTGACACCGGATTCGTGTTTAGCGTGGTCGATTTACGAGAAAAACTGCTCTTAGGATAAAAAAGTCGTTGTCAAACTTCAAATTCCTTACAAGACAAAAAGCATTCAAAAAATTAAAAAAAATTTCCAAGTTTAAATCTTTTTTTGTCTTGAAAAGAATTTGAAATTTGACAACGACTTTTTTATCCTAAGAGCAGTTTTTCTCGTAAATCGACCACGCTGAACACGAATCCGGTGTCAGAATTTTCATTTTGCCAGTATTTTACGTCAAACTATTTTTTGCGACATTTTTGAGCTCTATTTTACTTTTGCTGGACAGTCTAATAGCTTATTTTATGTGACTTTAAAGCACTGTCAGGTGCCATTTTTCATGCTGATTCTGAATCTGCATACTGTTTCACGGTTACACAATTCTGTGCAAAAATTTCCCGTACTTTTAGTATAATTGTAATTTTTTTTAGAGAGGGTAATTTGGTTCTTTTAACTTTTTATCTGTGATGAATTTTTCACAGTCCGGAATTCCGTGTTAAGAACAGATGAAGAAAAAAACAAATAATTCATCTTTAAAATCAGTCTAAAATTTCAAAATCCAACGGTTGAGAACGTTTTGTTGTAATGGCTCCTTCACGACGTAAGTGTAAGTGTAAATGTAAGTGTAAATGTAAATGATTTAAATGATTCACCTTACATTTACACTTATGCCTACACTTACATTTTCACTTACACTTACCCGTTCGCGATATGAATGTAAATGAAATGCTGGTTTTCTCAGACGATCTATCCATTACCTGCTGCGACAAATCCAAGTAGATTAAATGTTGTAATTGTCATTACCTTATGTTCTGTAAGTAAGAGCGTCACAAAACTGTGCGTTGAACTTTGCTTTATGATCTATTTCGTAAAGTATCATTGTTGAATGTAAATTGTTTTAAGTTTTTCGTTGATGTTGTGATATTTGGTAAACAGGTTTTGAGGTAAGCGTCCTGGCCTGTTAACCTAACCCTATAGGAGAAGCATGTAGAGGACGTTGGGCGGTAGAAAAGTTGTTAGTGGAGGATTATGATTCTAGAAAAAGCAAAAGAGACCCGCACCATTGTGTTCAGTATAAAATTATGCGCTAGAAGCAACAAAAATTATGCCTGAGCACCGATACCTAGGTTTAACAACCTGAACAGCATATAGCATAACTTCAAAATTGGGGTTTCTGGAAGCTAAATCACTGTTTTAGCAATAGTAAACCTTGTTCAGGACATGATTCTGGATATGGTACAATGATTTTTAATTACTTTCAACCAAAGCCGAAATTTCACATTCTTGAGGTGGATACCCATTTAGGCGAAGTACCAGGCGAACCTGTAAGCTCAAAAAGCTTTGCAGGTGAATTCACCGCCGCCACATCCATTCCTCTTCAGATGTCTCAACGCACCTAGACCACCTGAGCGTCGGGTACTACTACATAGTCACTTCCACCTGAGTATCGTTACCTAGGTACTAAAACCTGAGCACCACTTGGAGACCCTATGGTACACTATTACAGAACTGACGTTGTTGCAAGTCAAGTCGATGTTTAAAAATTATCAAACCATGTTTAGGACACGATTTTAGATGAGGTATGATAATTTTTAAATGCTTTCAGCTAAATACAAAATTTCGGATTATAGCGGTGGATATGATTGATAAACTTGCTAAACTTCCTGCTAAAACTACTAACTATTGCTAAATACTATACTTTGGAAAATGACTTATTGAGCTCAGCTGACACTCTTAAAAAGACATGGAATATTAATCATTTGAAACGTTGTGTTTGTGAAATTAAACGTCCGTTCCGTTCTTTGGAGAATTTCTCGTTTGGAAAATTGCCCGTTAGGAGAATTCCTCGTTTTTCAAAGTGCTCATTTGGGAAATTCTTTATTGGAAAAATATGTTTGGAGAATTACTCGCTTGGAACTTTTTTCTTTGGCATTTGTGTGCCACCCGCTTTTTTGTTAAATGGGGCCTTCTGCATAAAGAAACTCTGGTATGCATGCTTTTTCATGCATCCAGAGTCACTTTCGAGTGATTCGCGTCTAAGGTATGTGGGTTTGCGTATCTCAACTCCAACCAACCAAGCCCCTGCGCCCCCGAAGGGGGTGCAGGGGGCTTGGTTGGTAAATTCTCACTGATTTTGGGCGTTTTCAAGATTGTGTAGTCCTGCCCATTTTTAACAGGGGGAAGGCGGTGTGTACCGAAACTAGCGTCTTGTGCAGAATTTCACGCTGAACATGATGGCTGAAAAAATCTTCGAAGGAGGACAGCTGCGAACAAGTGAAACAGCATTTGAAAATAGGTGATTTTCACATAGTCTCGAACATCTGGAATTTGAGAAAAGTATGGGTGGTGCTTGCTCAAATTAATGCCCCACCTGAGTGTGTAATATCTAAATATGCAGAAAGTGATCAGGGCTATCTATTGCGTTTCAACTTGTCTCTGAGTGATCACAATTTCACAGAGAATTTTCGACCTTTTCTCTAAAAGTCGAATTTCAAATATCAACAATTTTGAAACTAAAATGGCCATAAATATGTGCAGAAATGGTATTAAGCCGTATGCCAATATCAAGAAGGAAGATCAGAATCTGACAGATTTTTAAACACTAAATACAGCAATAGGTTATTATGAAATCGTGACAAAATAGACAAAAAGAATGTACAAGTTGTAACACAAATTTCCTGAAACTTTGTCCTCCCAAAGAAAACCATTGATCCTGACACCGGTTTAGTGTTCAGCGTAGTCGATTTGCATATAAAACTACTCTTAAAAGTCCGAAGTCACTGTCAAATTTCAAAATCCGCTCAAGACAAATAAGATTTGATTTTCAAATCTTTATATTTATTGTCTTGAGCTACCGTATATGCTCTAATAGTTAGAAATGTCTAATTATTTTTCGACCTCCTCTGGGGGTGTCTAATTATTAAAGAGTGTCTAATTATTAGAGAGTGTCTAACTATTTTTCGACCTGTCGGCGCTCTAGTCATCTAGTGATTTAAAAAGTGCACTTTAAAAACTGTTTGTCCAGAGAAGAACTGTAAACCAAAAACGATTTCGAGTTCCGTCGACCATGAATATAAATTTTCAGTCGAGCAGTTCCTTTGTTTTGTCTTTTTTGTGCCACTTCTCTTGCTTTGTTGCAAGTGTTTTGCGTGTTGACGACAATTTGTTTTTAGCATTGCAATGAGCGAAGATCCGTACAATCGGTTAAAGGGACAAGCTGAAGCTTTTTATGCAAATCCGGCAAATGTTGCATTGCTTCAGCGCGTAAATGAGATCCTGGCTAACTCGGATGCAGATAAAGCTCAAAAGACGAATGCGATACAAACTTCCGATCAGAATAAAAATGTAAATTGTGTAGCTTTTAAGTTCATTCTTATGAAATGTGTTTGAGTTGTGCTTGAGTTTAGGCGACGATTTCCGACGAAGATGATGAGCTGCAACTGCATGAGAACGAAGGCACTGCTAAGAGTAAGAAAAGGCGGCACCGAAGCAACGACGCTGCAATAAAGCTCGAGGCGGTCGACTGGGCGCGCAAGTATTCGAAGAAATCAGCCGGAAAAAAATTCGAAGTCAGCAGGAGTGTTGTATGACGCTGGATGGAACAAGAAGATGAGCTGAAGAAGCAAGTGTAAGGGATTTTTGAATTTTTTTAATACTTTTGGTTAATGTTTTTCAAATGTTTAGCTACACGATCAGAAGAAGCAAGCGAAAACGCCTCGATGGCGGTGGTAGAAAGGTGCAAAATCCGGAGTTCGACGCACAATTGGCGATGTGGATAAAGGAGAAGCGAGGAATTAAGCAACCGGTCTCACGCAGCATCATCACAAAAAAAGCAATGGAAGTTTTTCGTGGAACAGGGCTAAAGGTAACGCTTCCGTTTTCAACAGGATGAATTCGATTTCAATTTGACCATTTTAGATTTCCGATGGCTGGCTTTCAAGTTTCTTGAAACGCAATAACTTTGTCCTGCGTCGCGTCACAACTACTGCTCAGAAGTCGCCGGAGAACTATGCAGAAGTCGTTGCCAAGTTCGTCGTCCATGTGGAGCAGCTCCGAAAGAAGATGAACTTTGCTCAAGTAATTGCTATGGACGAGACTGCAGTGTGGTTCGATTGTCCAGACGGCCGATGCATCGAAACAAAGGGGGCAAAAGATGTAAGAATCTTAAGCTTTCTATGATTTTCTAACATTTCTTTTTCTTGCTTTAGGTGACAGTGGTGACGACAGGACACGAAAAAATGCGCGTTACTGTCTGCTTGGCTGCTAGAAGCGATGGGAAAATACTTCTACTTTATGTGCTCGTGAACCGGAAGGGACCTGTGCCGAAGATTGACGAGGAATTCGAAGGAAAACTGATTGTGAACTGGAATGGCTCTGTTTGGATGGATGACTCGACAACAGATGATTTTTTGCGCAAAGTAATCAAAGCCAGCGGTGTATTCTCAGACAAGCGGTTACTGGTTTGGGATGCATTCGCGGCGCACAAGAGTGTGAAAACTATGGCAGTGCTGAAGGAATTGGGTGTCGACGCGGCTTTTATTCCTGGCGGTTGTACGAAGTTCATTCAGGCATTTTTTTGCAAGATATTTTAACTCTTGATATTCTAAATCTTCTCCTTCAGGCTCCTGACGTCAGCTGGAACAAGCCGTTTAAGGGTACATGAGGCTACTACACGACATGGATGACCAACGATGCAGAGAGGCAGTTCACGCCGGCTGGGAATCCGAAGGCTCCGGCACTGGAAGTCGTCTTGAGATGAATCGATCAAGCGTGGAAAGAGATTTCGAAGAAGACCATCGTGAAGTCTTTCGAAGGTTTGTTCTTTGATTGGGTTTCTTGGGTAATCTATCTTCTTCTTTCAGCATGCGCTCTCACTACGCCAACGGACGGATCAGGGGACAACAGAATCACGTGCTTCAAGAACGATGGATCAATTGGTGCTAGGGGCCGGAAAATTCTTCGTCAAGTCAGAGCTGAACAGTTGGCACAGGACGGCCGAAATGACTTCGAAGAAGATGGCTTGTCCAACGTCGAAGAATTGGATTTTGAAAATATTGGAAATACTGATATGTTGTTAGTGGAATGAATTTCGATGTTATTTGTATCAATAAAATCTTATTTTATTTGGTTTGCATTAGGGTGTTCTAATAGTTAGACATGTCTGATTATTTTTCGATCTCCTCTGGGGGTGTCTAATTATCAGAGAGTGTCTAATTATCAGAGAGTGTCTAATTATTAGAGAGTGTCTAATTATTTTTCGACCTCCTCTGGGGGGTGTCTGATTATTAGAGAGTGTCTAATTATTAGAGAGTGTCTAATTATTAGAGCATATACGGTATTCAAAATTTGACAGTGACTTTGTATTTTTAAGAGTAGTTTGATAAGAAAATCGACCATGCTGAACAAAAATCCAGTGTCAGAATTAAGGATTTGCTAATACGTGGTGAGATTTGAAGAACCCGTTCGAAGCCGTCCTTTTTACGGAATTTTTTTCGGCGTCGTGTTCAGCGTAAATTTATACACAAAACGCTATCTTTGGTACACACCGCCTTTCCTCTGTTAAAGTCCACATTCATGGTTTCCGACTCATTTCTGTTGGTTGTAAAATATAAGGTGCGAAAAATATTCAAATGTTTCGCAAACTGCCTACCTGAAGCTCCTTTCCTGATTACCTAAAAGATTTTAGTTGCGGAAAATAATTAAATAAGTAGTAATGGACACATACATTAATAACAACAAAAATATTAAGAACAACTAGCAATAGCAGTGGTCCTACAGCCATGAAAGTGGTATACATGTAAGTGTAGTATACTTAAATGAAGCAAGTTCATTAGTTCATTTGTATAAAACAAAATTTACCAGTATAATAGAGTGGGTCGAGTCGTAGCTCTGTGGGACATATTTGCAGTGAAAGAATGCCGCCATGCCTAGCATCTACACACTCTATAGCATGAATCTCGAAAAAGTGGGGAATGTTGTAAACAAGACAACAAATACTAAAATATATGAATACTTATTTTGCTACATAGAATTACCATTAAGTTTGACAAATAACAGAATTTGCAAAACTTTTAAGACAGAAACACAGAAAATTCAAAAGTTATTTTTCAAAATTCTTTCCAAAAACAGTTGTTTTTATTGAATAAGCTATTCAAAATTAAGATCAAAAAGGCATATTTACAATTGCAGTAATTTTCTAGCATTTTAATAAAACCTCATAGTTAGCACAACCATTTTGGCTTTCCTGCAAGTTTTAAATATAAATTTTAAATATAGTGTGACTGGAATATACAGGCTGATCCAACTATTTCTCTCATATTTGTCTTGGGCATAACTTTTTTCAATTACCGTATTTCCTCTAATAAGGCCCCCCCTGGCGTTCAAAATCGTGTACTTGGCATTGTGATTTTGACCCAATTTTTTAAGACTTCTCTCAGGCAAGTTAGCACCCATTGTGAGAGTGAGATGAGCTACAGAATGAGTGGTAACTTGCATAACAGAAGTCTTCAAAAAGGGGCCAAAAACAGTTTGAATTTAGGGGGCCGCTTTATTAGAGGAAATACGGTATTTATATTTTATGCACGAGCACTCATTCGCAAGCCCTGATTTGCCATTTGTTTAAAAAAAGATTGGCACATTTAGTTCACTACTCACCGAATTATCTTCCAAAGGTCTTTTATTTAAAGATTTGTCCTTTATTTGGGACCTCATATCTTTAGAAATTTTGAGATCTCACGTCAAAATTTTTATTTTTGGCATTCAAAGTCCAACAAGCACTGTATAAAATGGCACTTTTTAAGCAAATGTCCTTTATTTTATAAAAATGTCCTTTATTTAGAAATTTTGATTTGGAAGCCCTGAATTATCGGTGTTTTTTAAAGTCAATCATTTCATTCATCAAACAACTTTACATTTCTTTTTCTGGTTTCCAGCCTTCTGCCATTCCGCTCAATACACACTTCCAGGCGGCGACAAAACATTCTCATTGCTCTGTTGATCATTTCGAGCGGCAGATTTCCCATTTTCTAGACGAACCTTTCACGTAGGGCAGCCAAAGAGGCCAAAAACTGATCCGTGCAGACCAAAGTTTTTATGTAACTCCAACAGAAAAAGTCCATTTAGATCAAATCAGGCTATCGAGGTGTTCATAATAGGGGTAGGGCCAATTCGTAATCGCGTTTCTCGCATTTGACAAAACTCGTATTCGCAAAATTCAAACATGTGTTCTTGATCTTGTTTTTTTGGCCCACTTTTGCAATCAACCCTTGGGCAATTTATCACGCATTTTGTAGCTTATCTCACTAGCTATAAAATGAGTGGTAACTCACCGAACAGTGGATTGCAAAAATTCGGCCAAAAAACAACGCCAAGAAGACAAGTTTGAATTTTGCGAATACGAGCTTTGTCAAATGCGAGAAATGCGAGTATGAATCGGACCTTCCCCATAATATTGGTGCAGGGTCCCAAACAACCTATCTATTCAGAAAATAAAGATTCAACAAAGCTGGAACCTCAATTATCCAATGTGGCGGAGTTCGATTATGCATGAACACCACTTGGCCGAAATTTGAAGTAACATAATAATAAAATAATAATTCATCGATCAGTGAGCCAAATGTCCCATTTTTTTTAAAGAAATGGCAAAATCAGGCTTGGAAATGAGTGGTAGTGCATAAAAAATGAACAAGTGGGAAAAAGCTATGGCCAAAAAAAAAATCTGGGAGGAATAGTTGGATCAGCCTGTATATCATAATAATATATGCTAACTAACCCAGCATTGCAGCAAATTTCTTTGAATGCGGTTGGCAAACACACACTAATAAAACAATCTACGGCAGCTGCTACGCTAAAAATCATGGAAAGTTGACAAATAAGCAGAGCAAAATACTGAGATTACCAAAAATATACAGATGTAGTCTGAAAAATGGCACTTAGTGGGAAAACAGCGGCGCTCCTGAGCCGTAAGCATAGGCCAAAACTAAATAAAGGCAAATCTTTTTTAACTTATAGCTGATATTTAATAGAGCACCTACAATGTTTTTGTAAAAAACGTATTTTAGCTTATGTTTTGACTATCCAGATATTAATGTCGTGTAGACAAAACTTTCGGACATTTAAATGTGTGACACATCTTAAAAGGCCATTGCCATCTGTTTTGAATTGTCCCCGCCAATTCAAAATTTTCGCCTAATCATTCAACTTCTGTACGGATTTCTAAACTTGGTTTCTAACAAAACAAGGCCTAGAATTCAATTTTAGGTATAGTTTTGTTAGAAACAAAGTGGAATAATTCGTACGTAAGTCCAACGATAAAGAAAAAGATTTGAATTGGCGGGGGACAACCGTTGTCGGAGACCGCAATGGCCCTTTAAGGTTAAACCATATTTACCTGGAGGTCCATGGTGTCTCCATGCTTCCAGCACAAACAAGAACATGGCACTGCAAATCATGCAGAAGTCAGACACTGCCAAAGCAGCTTAAAGTTAGCATCAATTTATTGAAAAGGCTTGAAAAGGATTTGATTTACCCAAATATATGCTAGTGGAGTATATCTTCTGTTCTGCTCTTGTGTATACCATTATAACCAACATATTCCCCACTAATCCAACCATTCCTACAAGAGCCAGCACTATACCACTGCTGGCAATATTATACATCTAAAGTAATATGTTCTTTGAGAGCCTATGCTTTAAACACACAAATAACAAAAATAAGCTTTTAGTAGATCGCGGGTTGATCTACCCTCATATAACGATATACCTTTATATATATATATATACCTTTAACATAACGTTATCCTGAACAACTTCCAATTGCTCGGATTCTCTCAAATAAAACGGTACGCCGCTTTATTTTTCAACCCCGAAAGTCGGAAAGATGTTATTTTGGAAGTAGATTATTATATATCAATTCAATATAATTCGAACTGATTGTAGCTTATACCTGATAATTAGGATCAGTTGACCCCAAACAGACATTGCAATAAGGTAATAGTGCACTAGCCTCGTCTTCAACTGACATCTAAATTGGACTGTTTGAAATATTAGCAAGATTCAGATTTTTATGCATTAACATAGATAAATTTGAATAATTATACAACTAAGGTTGTAGAAAAACTAAAATTGCATCGATTGGAAACGTAACAAGAGAAAAGTTTGTGAAAAAAAAGAAAAATGTATGAAGCTTGAAAGAACATCTTTCGCCGACCCTTCATTAAGCTGACATTGACGACGTCCATATTATTAATACAGATATAAATTAAATTATTTCTGCACTATGTCCGTAGACAGGCACAAGAGAATAAGGAAATGTTCATATTTTATTAAATTATATCGAATATAAATTGAGCGTTTTCGCAAAAATCAAGTAAATTAAAGCAAAAACTTCAATAATCTGTCAATATTCAGCAAAATTACTTACAACCATATTATTTTATAGAGCTACTTCCAGAGTAATGCCGTAATCTCTAGGAATCACTAGATTTGTTTTAGAAAAAAGTATTTAAGCGTATTTTTTCTGCACTTATTGCATACAAAGAAGAGGGCATTATGTGTTTTCGCTTTTCTTTCTGATAAATCAAGCATGCCAAGAAAACAAAAAGAAAACAAGCTGCTCGCCATTTACTTCTACATGCAACAGGTTAAAAGCAAGTCGTCTTTCATTTCCCTACTTAATTGCTGCGTAAATAAGTAACAGTGGCAGAAAGATATTTTATACAAAGACTGATGAAATGGTCTTATGTTGCAGCCAATTTGGAAAGGTCAATTAAAAAAACGAATTTAATTACTTTAAAACAACCTTTTCGGGTTTTGTAAGCTTTATCGGCATCTTGATCAACCTAATACACCATAGGATCTAAACTAATATCGCCAATAGGTTTTGGAAACCTGAAAAAGTTTGCAACTCCTGACTCGCTTGAGTTCGTGTTTCAATCATCTCTAAGGGTGTTTCACGCCGTCAAAATAATAATCTGTTCAGGGCGCGGAAAGACATTTTTGAAAATGAATATGATTGAGCAAAATTTGGCTAAGACATTATGGTAAATCAAGCTAAATAGGAACCTAAATACCCTAAAAGCTGTAATTTTAACTTCGTTTTGTTAAAAAAAAAAGTTGAATGACAACACAAACAAAGGGGCATAAGACAAAACGCCAAATATCTATTAATTCACCGTCCAGCGCCGATGACCAAGACACGCTAAAATACATAAATATAAGGAAGTTCACTTCAAAGTTCAAATACAGTCGAAGCTCTCTATAACGACTCTCAAAGGACGGCTAAACCGAGTCGTTATAAAGAGCGTCGTTTTGACTTGAATAACTTAGCTCAGGACCAAATAGTTCTTTTTTACGGATCGTTATAAAGAGCGTCGTTATAGAGAGCGTCGACTGTAGTCATATTTTGGGTGCAAAGCATACCGTATAACCTCTATTAAACGGGCACCCCTACAGTTAACGTTTTCAATTCGCTTTGCTTTTTTTAACCCAATATTGTTTATTTTTCGAAACGAACGACCACTCATTTTGTAGAGTTTGTGAAGCTCTACAAAATGAGTGGTCATCCATTTCGAAAAATAAACAATATTAGGGTTAAAAAAGCAAAGCAAATTTGCAAAACGTTAACTGTAGGGGTGCCCGTTTAATAGAGGTTATACGGTATCTGGCAAAAAAATAATTTTTAAAAATATTATGTTGAATACCCTTAGTAATGGTTAAAGCATGAATAAGATGAATTTATTTTTGAACCCTCATTCTTCATGGCAAGAAAAAGACAATTTTTTTTATAAAAAAAAACGTAAATTTCAACAGAAAATTGGCCTCAGTTTTTTTTGAATTTTTGAGTAAAAATACGGCCTAAGTAAACCTGAGCCCTCCCACTCATACTCTCTTAAACTCCAGGTCCCTTCCCTCCCCCAGTCAAATCAGCTTGGGGGATTTTTTTTACCAATTTTTTTTGTACAAAGATGATTAAAAAATGTTTCTAAGACTTCAAGTGAAAAAAGTGCAGTAAAAATTTTTTCAAAAAAATGCCTTGGTCCCTAAGCTGATTTGACTGGGAAGGGGGGGGGCGGCTCAGGTGCAAGTGCTCCAAATTACTAGTTTCAACTATTTTTATTACCATATTTATAGCTTTTGTGAACTTTAAACCGAAAAAAGCATAAAGCATATTTATTTATAGTCGATTAACAGTCTTACTCTTTTCGATTGCAAAATGGGGCCGATAAATATATTGGGCTGATCCATAAGTTCGCGGTTGCTTATACACAACGTGCAAATTTTCTGCATGGGTTTCAGAAGTTTTTACTAATGGAAGTCATCAAAAATTGACAGGTGAGTTATGGAATCAAAATTTGATCAGTAAAATTAGGACAATTTTTTTGTTGGTTTCGAAATTAATATTCAAAACATAAATTTGAAATTTTGAAACCCATCAAAAAAATTGTTCTACTTTACTAATTAAATTTTGGTTTTATAACCCATCTACCGATTTTTGATGACTTCAATTAGTTAAAACTTCTGAAACCCATGCAGAAAATTTGCGCGTTGTGTAGAAACAACCGCAAACTTATGCACCAACTCAATACTTAAATCAAAAAATCAATGAGTTTTTTTATTTTGGCAGAGAAAACAGATATTTGTGCAAGAAAAAACCGTTGAATGTTATCGTAAAAATGGTTAATAGAAGCTTAATCATTTAGGTGACCCTCTTTTTATTCTTGTTAAGTGAATTTGATTTCATTCACTATAAAAAAATTACTAGGAAGCGCGGGGGATAAAATTGGATGTGCCTTTGGCTGCCGAATTTCCGCTTTCCTTTTAATTTCCAATTTTATTCTAGAGTTCTCCCAGAAGAGGACTGCTAAAGAGTGAATTATTTAGGAAAAACAGAGTCTCACTAACTATTTTCATTTTAGTTTAGAAGCGGTTGTATTTTGTAAAAGCGTAAGTTCTGAAAAAGCTGAAGTGAAAAAAGTAAGCAATTTTAGAACAGATTTGTCTAGTAAAAAGTTTTGTGACGGCCAATTCTGCATACGGCCAGTTCTGTAAACTGCCAGTTTTGTAAACGGCCAGTTTTGTAGCGACCAATCAGCCTGTACCCCTCGGAACTCCCTAAGGTGTCCATTTATTAGGGGTGTCCGTATGCCGAAGGCGCCGCAATTTTGATTTAATTCGACTTTGTTTGTTTGTGTTTTACGCTTAGACCTCTGTAATATAAATCGAAGTGTCCGTTTATCGGGGGTATACTTTAGTAAATTTCTTGGTAAACCAACCAATTTTTTTTCGACTGCATTCCTAATCTTAGTATGTGGTTTGGCTCATATATGTAAAATTACTAGCCTTATACCGATGTTTGATAATTTATACAAAATACAAAATAAAAGCAGGCATTTTAAATTAAAAAAAGTAATAATTTACTTGGACTAAAAGCTTACTACAAAACCTGTGTCAAATATAAACAAAAGAACGATGAGCTTTTCCAAAGTAAGATATATCTTTGAATCCCCTGAGACTTTAGCATCCATATTTTTAAGAAAGAAACAATCTGACTTATTTAAAAACTTCGTGAGCATCTTCAAGTCTAAAACATTCCCTTTAGTGGATTCGCCCTTTGCCAAAATTATCCACTTTGCTAAGATCAAATTTCAAGAGGGAAACAGTGGACTTAAGCAAATATATAATTTTTTACAAATTTGCATAAAAAGCTAAGATATAAAAGTAATTTGTTTAAAATAGATCGAAAAGTGTAAATTTAGTGGCACAAGATAACATTAATTAAAACCAAGGCCTATTCTAATTCCTTTTCCTTGGTAAAAAGAATTTTAACATACCCAGACACACAGTTCAAACCAAGTGGGCTTTAATCATCCTAGCACTCTGCGTGGTGATGTAAATGAAATATTAAAACATCTTCTTATTCTCGTCAAGCATAAAAAATTTAGAGAAACCTATTTGGAGGCATAGTGAACGAGTAGTAGTTAACTGTGAACACTACTACTAGTTAACTTGTTTACAGTTAACTATTCCCATATTCTATCTAATAAATACAATAACCCCGCCACTTCGCAATGGAAAAAATATTTTTCAAAAACATGGCGTATAAAACACTAATTAGACTAGCACGGCATAAACCTGTTTTTATTACAGTCGCCTATCGATGCTATTTCTGATAAAGAGAGCACTTTTGTAACTTAATAAAGTAAAATACGGTATCCCCTCTAATAGAAGCATCCCTTCCTCTAATATAAGCCCCCCCCCCTCCTGGTGGCCATCCGAAAAGTAAAAGACCCCCTTTAGTATATAAGACCACTAGTCCTACTCCTATTCTTTAGGGAGAATAGGGAAAATTTTTGCCTTGGGGACCAAGGTCACATTTCAGGCTCCTGAAAATTTTGGGATACCTTGGTCCCCAAGGCAAAAATTTTTGCGGAAAAAATAATTTTTGGCAAAAATGCTCAAAACATGGTAGAAACGTTATAGAAAAACTTTCAGGCTGTTATGAGAGAACTTTTTTGACCAATTTTGTAAGTACTTGGTCCCTCTGTGGTTTAAGCTAAATCTGGGACAGAAATGAGGAAATCTGGGACAAAAAAGTGAATCTGTGACAAATCAAATCTGGGATAGAAAAAATTGAATCTGGGTCAAAATAAAGTGAATCTGGGACAAAAAAAGTATTTCCCCTTTAAAATTGAAAAGAGCGTTTATATTCAAATATTCAAGCACTAGCTGAACTTCTGAACATACCAAGGTCCGTTGGTTGCCATTCGGAAATTTGTGAAAATCTCGAGCCAACCCGGCTTTTTTTTGAAAAATTGTTCATGGATTCGAGTTTTTCATGAATTTCTGCAACAGAGCTAACCGGGATCCCAATCCCAATCCCAGTTTTTCAATTATTATCAAAAATTGGTCAGTAGATGTGGGTTTTGTGAAGTTTAGACTGTCCCAATTTTATTTTTTTTGTTTATTTTTTAGCCATTCGTTTTTCCCAATGATAAAACATTAATAAAATTATTATTTAAATTGATTTCGTAGAAAAATATTACAGGCAGAACCCATAAGGTGTACTGCTAAATGACCGTCTGTTTGGTCTTATGTTTACAACAAACGAATAGGGTAAAGGGTTTGCTCATGCACTTGTGTTTTGGCCTTATCTCATGCTCACAAGCAGCAGTCAAACGTGCTCCACTTTTTTGAGTAAAATGTGAGTGATTTTTGAACAGTTTGTCAAGATTTTATTTTATACTATTTCTGCTTTTGGTGTAGAAGGGACTGTGAGGACCCGCACTTTAACTAGGTGTAAGTAGAATTGGACCGTTTGAGAACAAATTGCGACGTATTTTTTTACTAAAAATTGGCTTCCTAAAAATGTAAAAATTAAAGTCTTTTAAAGTCTTTTTTGTTGAAAAAAAATCATACTCATCAATGCTTATGACCACTTATTAGAAAGCGCAGATTCTTCTCTACAAAATAACATTGAAACACTTACTGGATCAGTAGGCATTAGTTAATCAAACGGCAAAAAAAGTTACTTTAATAAATTAATTTTTAGAGAACCACAAAGGTCTGAAACAGGTCTATTTAGACCGAAATGCTCATCCCTGCTCCCAGCTCTTCATGTAATCAAATTTTATATGATATTTTGTACGATTGTTTTTTCTATTTAATTTGTTGTAGTTCTTTATTTGAATAAACTTTTTTATACCGATCCTTACGAAAATGATAGAACTAACCAAATATAAAGTATTAACTCACTTTTACTAAGCAAATATCTATTTGACAACCTGATAAATACAACAACAACAAAAGACATTGGAGTGTTTAAAAATACCATGCTCAAACAATTGCTTTGAAACCTGCACCTTTTAATACCTTTTCTACAGCACCATACACCTAAAATGCCTCATTTACAATTATTCCTGTGACATATAATTAACCTCATCTGGAGACTTTGTGCTGCATATTTCATGTACCATGTGTTTGGCTGCATAGTGCTTGATAATAGGCAAGGTTTGGTTGTTATAGGTGGTTATTCTTTTTTGCATGGACTCCTTAACGTAAGCTTTATTAACACGGGAACAGCTGTACGTCCTGATGGTATGTCCTTGTGCAGAATTTTACGCTGAGCACGATGGTGAAAAAAAGTTGAAAAAAGTAACTCTACGGTGGTCAGTGGCCTTTGTGAACCAGCAATGTCACGATTTTTGCCTATGCCACTTCAAAGAGGTAAAACATGCCAGTGTTTCAATACATTCATTATATTTCATGGGCAAAAGGAAGCGCAGATTGTTTCGAGTGCTTAGCAAACATTTAAAAGGATGTACCAAAAGGAATCTTGACCTGAAACTTCGATTTCGCTACATAAATCTGAAATTCGGAATCCTGATTCGTGTTCAGCATGGTCGATTTACTTGAGAAATTGTCCTTTAATTATCACAATCACTGTCAAAATTCAAATTCCACTCGAGACAAAAATCATTTGAAATTTGAAAATTTTTTAATTTAAATAGTTTTTGTCTCGAGTGGAATTTGAATTTGACAGTGATTGTGATAATTAAAGGACAATTTCTCAAGTAAATCGACCATGCTGAACACGAATCAGGTGTCCGAATTTCAGATTTATGTAGTGAAATCGAAGTTTCAGGTCAAGATGCCTTTTGGTATATCATTTTAAATGTTTGCTAAGCACTCGAAACAATCTGCGCTTCCTTTTGCCCATGAAATATAATGAATGTATTGAAACACTGGCATGTTTTACCTCTTTAGAGTGGCATAGGCAAAAATCGTGACATTGATGGTTCACAAAGGCCACTGACCACTGTAGAGTTACTTTTTTTCAACTTTTTTTTCACTATCGTGCTCAGCGTAAAATTCTGCACAAGGACATACCATCAGGACTTACAGCCGTTCCCGTGTTAAGAGATTTTAATTAGTTGTGTTCCTACCTGGTTGTCGTCTGTCCTGTTTTGACCTCTGTTCAAGCATCTATCCACACAAATGTCCAATGGAGCTGAGAGGTATAGCACAAAATGGACGTTAACCTACAGAAACTTACCAAACGATTACATAAACTCAATGGATTCCTGTTTGTACTCTATTTAAAAATTTGTATTTGCGACCCTAAATTTTTAGAAATTTTAAAACTTCACGCCACAATTATCAGTTTTTGTGCTCAAATATCAATAAGCACTGGATAAAATGGCAATTTTGATGAAAAATGGCTAATATGTTTTTTCTTCCACAAATTCTTAACAAGAGCTCTAAGCTAATGCAATTTTGAAATTTTGCGCACCGAAAATAACTTTTAAAGGTAAAATACCTTTCGGATTCACAAAGAACTGAGTCAACTTAAATTAAAATCGCCAATGACAAATTTGTATCAAAGTCAAATCGACACTTCTATAGTTGGGACCCCCCCCTCTTTTCTAAAATGATTTTTTCGGCTTGAAAATATAAAAGATACATTTTCAAACACTGTGAATTAAAAATTTTAGATCGCAGAAAAAATTTTGCCTAATGTACAGGGTGTTCCAAGCAGAGGGAACATATCAAACCGACCATTTATGAATGAAAAATTTGGTAAAACTTGAAAGAAAATAGTAAAGGCGGGAACTCAAACAAAGTAAAAAATGCTTTCCTTTTTATGGGACACCCTGTTTATGGGACACCCCATCCAGTCCCACAAGGTACTGGATGCTAATTTTTTGGTAATTTATAACATTTTACTTGCTGGAGCTGTGCATTTATGCAGTAGGCCCCAGAAAGTGAAAAGATGTTTAAAATCTGTCATCTTTACATTGATTTGTTTTGAAGGATGCTGAAACTGAGTCAACATATACTTTAAAAAGACTATCAACCTCTGCAGGATGGGAAGCAAAATTTTTAACTCAATTCGAATTTTTAACTCAGCAAGTGTTAAAAAAGTTTCTGCAGAAAAAATTAGTGTAGGAGGTAACTTTGGGTTATTTTTCAAAAAATAGGGGGGGGAGGTGGTACCATCAGTAGAAGTTCCGTCAAAGTACGTCTCTATACCGACTTTTTTTTAAACCCGCGCTCCATAAAAACCCGGGATAAACTGTTTGATTTAATACAACTGTGTTTCTAACGACACCTTCTGTACCGACGTAGTTTTGACCGGTCCCTTAAGAGTCATTATAGAGAGATTATAGATTCTTGTATTATTCGACTGTATTATAAAACCTTAGTGTTTCTGAACTTCGCCATGAAAATATTAAAATATTTCGGTATTGCATTAAAAATTATGTCTTGAAAATTGCGAAAATTATGAAAATTAAATATAAATTTAGAATATTTTCCAGTCTTTTCGTCGTTAAAAATGCTGTTATTGAAAGCAAGAGTCAAAGTCCATATTTAAAATATTCGATTGCGTCTGGAGACCATAATAAATTTGAAATACCTTATCGTGCATTTCTTTTTGCCATCCATCCAAATTGTCCTGGTTACGCGGAAAACCGTCTACCAAAAAACCTATAGCCTCTTTTTCAGCTTCCATTGCCTAAAACACTAATATTTTTTCTATCTGCTCACGATATTGCACTAAATTCATTTACATTTTCTAGCAATTTACATGTTATTTCTACAGGAACTATGCTTCCATTACGTATATGCGTGTCTATGAGTTCTCCAAATTCTGAACCTTTTCTTTCCCTTTCAGCCCTCAACAGATCTCCAGCACTCAAATGCACAAATCCAAAGCCCTAAAAAATAATGTGTGGCACTGGGAAACTGGAGTATTACTAAATCAGTACGACAACCAGACATTTGTCAATAATAGTGACAAATGTCGTGCAACATCTGTCACTTTTAATTGACTGTATAAGTCATTTTTGTCGTATAGATCAAACAAATATCGAGCGACATTCGTCACTATTAGTGAGAAATGCTTGGTTGCCGATCAGTACTACTACCTTTTCAATTCGTTGGCATTGGGTACCTTTGCCGGAGCCTGGAGGGCCAAGCACGAACACTACATCGTAAAGCTTTTTCTGCTCCTCTCTAGATGATGGGCTTGTAAAATTGTCAGTCATAGGTGTGGAATGGCAGTAGACGATAGTATTTGACACTTTAACACATGCACAATTACACAATTACTAGATTAGAACTGCTGTCACTGAATTACACTGATTAATGAATGAGATTGAGATAGTCAAATGTTTACAAATGTTATTAATATTTTATTAACTATATCACCGTATATCTTCTAATAAGGCCCCACCTCTTGAAAAGTGTTGAAAAATAAGGCCCCACCTCAAAAAAGGCCTAATAAGGCCTGAAAGGCATATTCGACGCTAGTAGCGAATACCCCCCCCCAACGATTTTCACTTTTTTTACTTTAGTAAAAAGTACCCAAATATATGTCCCAGACCCCGAAAATGTGCGCAAACTCTTCATTAGTCACATCTTCCGTACGCTGGCCTACCCCAAGCCTAAGGGCTAAGCCTAAACTTGTTGTTTGCAAGGGTAGTTACAGCATTTTTTAAAGGTCGGATGCTTGGGGGGGGGGGGTATTCGCTACTAGCGCCGCATATTCTAATAAGGCCCCACCTCCAAAGAGGTGTTGAAAAATAAGGCCCCATGGGGCCTTATTAGAAGATATACGGTAAGTAAGCTATTAAAAAAGTTTGAACTCATAAGCATGCATTATTTTTAAAGTTTCAGTTGATTTTAGACCTTGAAATACACAAATATCGATATGAATAAAACGAATCTTTGTAAAATGCCACGCCGAAAGACCGACATCGGGATGTTTTTTTTAAGTTTTGATAAGAGTTTTTTTTGCAATTTAGTTTAAAAAGGGCTTAATTTCACAAACTGTACTCTAGCTCTAATAAAGAAACACTCCAGCTGCGCTCTAAACGATTGCATCCATAAACAAAATTGTTTAAGAAGCTATTAAAGGACCATGAAACTTGATAAGCACAGTAATTCGGAAATTTTAAATTGGCGCGGGACCACCCTAATTTTGTCAATAATGTTTTCGAATTGTTTTTCGTTTGTATGTAAAATTTTTTCAAAATATAGAACCGTTTACTAGTCGAGCCCAACGTTGCTCGACATTGCCAGACAGGACAGCTTATCCTACTTATGCTGCACCATAACTACTTATATATATATAAAAGTTTACCCATAAATGGAATTCAAATTTTCAATGCACACAAAAAAATTAATTCAAAAACATTATGGACAAAATTAGGGTGGTCCCTCGCGAATTCGAATTCCGCAAATTGCTGTGCTTATATAGTTTCACGGTCCTTTAAAAAGTGTATCATATTATCTCTAATCTTCTGAGATTTACAAAAATATTTGATTGAGATTGCAGCAATTCGTTGCAATCAATCATAACAGAAAATCAGTGTTCAGTTTATTCGGTGCACAAATGAGTCATTTGCAGAAAAGACTGCTACTTGTATTTAAATGACACTGAACAAATATTCTAAACACAATATAATTCTTCAAACAGAGGAACTAAATAAAATGCTAGTCTCCTTTCTGATAAAATCACCCAGCACACACAAAGGACCCTTTTTCTATTGGGGCGAGTGACATTGAATATATATAGAGAACACCACCACCTAATTAGTATGCTATGCGGGGGATATGTGTGCAGTAGTATTAATCTACGCCTACTCTTTTTCGGTAACATAATCAAATTTTTACAAAACCGTCCCTACTATCTAATAAAAGTTTGACTGGGATCCCTGTTTTGGTTTTGACAAGTTTCATAAAAATGCAAATCCACAATTAATAATTTTGGTATATTATTTACAAACAACAACAACACTAGTGATTTTACACGCCTGCTCAGTTTTGGAATAAGCTGAATTTTTGCAGAAACTTTTTCTTGTTTACTGTCTCAAACAAACAGAGAAGTTTTTTGTACGGGATCTTGCTGATCTCTCATATGATTTTTAATATAAACCACTCATCTTTTTTTATTTTGAAACACTGTGCCTAGGGTGTTTTTATGTGAGTACCTATGTTGAGAAACGACTCTTTTGCTGTTCAACCGTCTGTCAGCGTTCAAGTGTGTTAGGTATGTGTGTCTTATAGCATAAATCGACTGTAGCTTGAAAATTGTAGGCTTGTTTTGGAAGCTCGCAACCAGACAAGCTCTTTTCCACCCAAAAACATAGCAATAAATTTGGCAGAGCTGAATTGTTTTTAGAAAGTAGCTAGTTATAGCAACACTAGCAATATCAGCTATTTTCTCAAAATCAGCAAAACATTTTGAAATAAATCATATTTATTTTAATCCAAACAAATCAACAAGAAAAAAACAAATAATGAAACAGTGTTTATTTACATGATCTACTTTCAGTAAGCATCTTCATTGAGCAGCTGTTCAACTACCTGACTACCTCCAGGCACCCGTCCACTGCCTTTCAACACCCTCTGCTTCTCTTGTTCATAGATCTGACGCTTCTCGGTTCGCTCATTCTGCATTCTCAGAATTTCTTCCAGGCTCACCTGCAAATATTGCAGATCAAGTGATTAAGTATGTTGAGCAAGTACCTTGGTGAGTGTGTCCGGCCTATCTTCATCAATTTCGCCAGCCAGTACCACATTCTCACCTCTGATCAGGAAGATCCCTCTAGGGATATCGCCATAACAGTTGCCAATATGGATTCTTTCAAGGGTTTCGTGCAGCACTAGGTTGGCAAATTGGTCTATGGTGCGCAAGTAGCCTGCAATAGAGTTATTTTGATCAAGATAGTGCTTAAATAAAAACTGAAACAACAATTTATAAATATTTTTAGAATAAAGTCCCTGAAGCAGTTATTTTTACTATTATTTTTCAAATGTAAAAATATTGGTTTTGATTAAAAAAACAATCTTAGACTTCTATTATGAGTGCTCTTTTTTCGAATAAAAATTTATGTTTCGTGGCTTTCTGTGCTCCACTGTTATGGGTGCTGGACATTTGACTGTCAGCATTTTCGGACCGACTTTTAGATCTAATTTTTTTTAATTTTTTAAAGTTTTGGTACCGAATTGTAGCCCTCAATGTCAGCTACATCTGGGTACCACAAATTTCTAGGTGAACGAGAAAATTTAAGATTTAAACTTCAAAAGGCGCTCATTCTGAGTTTCACGGTGATGAAAAAGTGAGAGAGTAAGCGCCTTTTAAAGTTTAGATCTAAATTTTTTCGCTTTTCCAGAAGTCTCAGTGCCGAAATGTAACTGACATTCAGGGCTAACATTTAAAAAATGGTCTAAAAATTCTGACGGTCAGTTTACTGTACGGTCAAACATCCAGTACCCACTATTATAAATTTTCTTATAATAAAACTGAAACCGCTAGTAATGACCAAGAGCTTCTTTTCTACGTCAAATAAATAAACTCTGTCATCTTTTTGCGAATTAACCCAACTAGAGGTCTAAAATTGTGCTCTAGTAAGTTAAGAAAGTACTATTTTTACGTTTTGCACTTTTCGGACAAATCTTTCATGCATAACAAATGTAGAATATGAAGCGTTAAATGCAGACGTACGTTAAGCATGCCTAAAGTTTTTTACCGGTCAATTGACCGGTAAAATGGGTAAATTTGAGAATTGAGAAATCTGTCAAATTCTGAAAAGATACATTTTGGGCGGGACTTCTCTTTATGTACTCGCTTGAAATCGTTTTACAAGCAGTTTTCTATCCTTTTCATGAAGAAAAAATAAAAAGCGAACATACTATTAGGTAGTATAGGGACTGTGGAATTCTCGGAAAAAACTTCATCCACAAGTTTCACAGCCATAAAAATAATCTGTTTCCTAGTAAGGTCTCCAATCTCAAGGTTCGAAACTTTTCCCTGGATTATCCCAAAATTTCTACCTATCAATGTTTTGCCATCTCTCAGCAGTACCATAAGTCGTTTGTCCAGCTGATCCAGCAAACTGACGGCTCCAGCCAAAAATGGGTCTGGTAGTTCCATACTAAAAAGGGTTTCATAAAAAGTTGACTATGACATTATTTTCAAGCAAAACACGAGACTTGAGTTCTTAAAATTAATATAAAAAATACTTTCGCAAATTCCAAATTAAATTCTTTGAATAAAAGTATAAAATTCTAATGTACCATAAAATCTTATCTGAAAATTAAAATTTTAGACCAAAAATTGCTAGAATAAACAAAGCAAAAGGTGAAAAAACAGTGAAATCTCCAAATTAACACTAATATAATTTGACATTTTTATTGGATTTATTCTCACAACGAATGCCTCGCAACTGCTGTTTTGATTCATATATACATATAACTTCTGCTGCTACCTCTGCCAAATTTCAACGTGTAGCAGAAACTATTACAATTCAAAAAATAAAATTTGTATTTATTTTACAGAGCAAATATGACTGAACCAGACTGGAACTGGGGTGATGACCTAAACTCTAAAAGCCCCACCCCCTATAACCGTGCCACTCCCACTCAACAACCGCCATATTCTCAACAGCATGCTCCTAACAACTACTATTCTGGACACCAACAGTGAGTTATGAATGTCATAAATGCCGTAAAATTAGCTTGCTTCACTAAGTTAAATTTAGACATTTTTCGAAATTTCTAAAAATTGTATAAATTTTGAATCGAAAATAAATCGTTATATAGTATTTAGACTGAGTAAGTCACACTGATTTTTGTTTCTTTTTACTTTTCTCGCTCTAAAGGGGTGTGCCACGCTAATTTTTTTGTAGATCATAGAGCTGAGTGTGTTCTTTCGATTGTGCTATCGTAAAACATTGCGTTTCGAGCTCGTTTTTAAAAATTTAATAAATTAAGCATTGCAATCGGCCAAATGTTAGGGAAAATGTAAACCATTTTAAATTTGCGCGTTTTTGAATATTTTTTTATCATTGATTTCAGTCATTCAGTTAATGGGATTCCTAGGTACTCCGGTGGTACTCTGGCGATGATACCCAGGTGGTTAAAATCCGGTAGTGCTACCGAGGTAGGCGTTCCTAAGTGGTGGTACCCACGTATTGGTACCCATGTGGCGCTATCCAAACAGTAGTGTCAGGTAGTGTAATCATTTTGGTGGTGTCCAGATAGTGGTCTTCAGGTGATGGTACCCAGGTTGTGGTTCCTAGGTAGTGGTCCTCAAGTAGTGTTACCCAGATGGTAGCGCCAGGTAGTGGTACCCATTTAGTGGTCCTCAAGTGGTGTTATCCAGATATTGGTTCCCGGGTAGTGGTACCCAGATGGTGGTGCTAAGCTAGTGGTCCTCAAGTGGTGTTACCCAGATGGTGGTGTCCAGGAAGTGGTACCCAGGTGGTGGTCTCCAAGTGGTGCTACTTAGGTAGTGTTTCTCAAGTGGTGGTTGGTATCCAGGTAGTAGCCCCCAGGCAGTGGTACCCGATGGTGGAATCCATTTGGTGATTACCAGATGGTGGTCTTCAGGCGGTGGTACCCAGGTAGTTATACTCAGGTAGTGTGCTACGCAGGTAGGGGCTCCTAAGTGATGCTACCCGTGTGGTGGTTTTAAGATGTGGTATCCACTTGGTAGTACTCAGGTGGTATTCCCTTGAGTCTCATAGGTAAGAGCGTCGACTATACCATGATAAGTTACATATTGCTTTTATAATTTGGCGCCTGTTAAGGCGCCAGTCACCCTAGTAAACTAATATTTTCTTTTTAGAAACACTAGTGCATACCCTCAGCTATATGCTCAACATAACAGTTTCGGAGCAGCACCTGCATCGGTCACAGATCAGTGGGAGGATCAAGGCCAGTGGAATACGGGGGTTGCCGGAGGTGGCGTGCCCCCAGCCCCTGCTTACAGCTATGGGGCTGGCATACCCCTCACCAACAGCCAACCAGTCCTGCCTACTCAACTATGTTTCCACAACAAATAATGTCTGATCCATTGTTGAACACAGCTAGACAAATCGGGGGTCAGTTCGCAGAGCAACAGAGGGAAAAGGTTTGCTTTATTTACATTATGCTAAAAAAATTTACTTAAAAACTCGTGTATAGATTAGCAAATACCTGTCCTCATTCCATTTGAAGTACTACTTTGCTGTGGACAGCAATTATGTGGCTAAGAAGATAGGCATCATTCTATTTCCTTTTTTCATAGAGTAACCATTTTATTTGCAGTGAGTGTGCTAATATATACTAATTGCAGGATTGGACCACTAAACTGAGTCAAGGTGGCGAGCCGGTGACAGCCAGACAAGACGCTAATGCTCCAGATTTATATATTCCTCTAATGTCCTTTTTGACTTATGTCCTTGTGTCTGGCTTTGTGTTGGGACTCCAGAAGAGGTAATTAAGAAGTAATTTCGGATCATTAACCAGAAATTTGCCTTGGCCCCCATACTGATTTTATTTGCAATTTTTTTTATTGCTTCTTTGTCGAGTTTTTATGTGCTTTTCTACTAATTTTCACGATTTTTGGATGGTGTGTTTTAAAGTATGTTTTGAGATTGGGATAATTCAAGATTGAGCTTGGGATAATTAAAAAAAAATTTTTGACCAAAATTTGACTTTTCTCCTTGGTCCCCTGAGGCAAACCGCCATATATTTGGGTATTTTATCACGTTTTGATCACTGGAGCTGGGCAAAAAGAGCCTCTAAATGCACCCGCTTCGGGGCGCAGGGGGCTTGCGGTATGCCCCAGTTAACAAAACTATGTTGAAATTCCATCTTTTTAGTGTATCCACCCACCCTTTTCTGGTGGTTTGACTTGGGAGAACAAGGAAAAAAGTCAAACTTAAGTCGATTTTTTAAATGTCCTCCCAATCTTGAAAAAAATTTGTGTAATAATTACGACCTGAAAGGCTGGAAAAAGTGGTCGAAATACACTTTTGGAAAGACGCGGTAAAAAGTACTTTAGTCCAATTTTCAAAAAAAACAGTAAAAACTCGACAAAAAAAAACTTTTTGAAAAAACCGGCTTGGGAGACCAAGGCAAATTTCTGTGGTGGGTTCTGGGTTTTCTGAAATCTCTACATAGTATTTGGCATGTGTTTTATAACTCTAATTTTAACTGGCGTTTTTTCGACAAAGTCATACAATCACTCAGTCACGTTGTAGTGCATGATCTTAGCTATCTTTTTCAAGAGGATTCAAGAGAAGGGTGCCGCGGAGGAGGCAGCCACGAGGACGGTACTTAGGAAGGGGTATACAGGAGGAGGGTAGCCAGGAGGGAAGTACCGGCGAGGAGGCTACCCTGGAGGAGTGATGAACTAATATTTTTGTAATTTTTACATACGATAGTGGTTAGTTTAGCCGTAGTTAGGTTCTATCTAACAAAAGGGAGTCTTTTTACGATGGTTTCTCTCTGTTTGTTTTTAACTGTTGTTTAGCCGACTTATGGTATCGTAAATTCAAACATATCTTAGACTTATGTTTAAGTGCACCCCAACATATGCTGGCCAACCCAGCGTAACTTAAAAAATAACAAATTACTGAAAAATGACAAAAGAAAACAACAACAAGGGATCAAAACCCCTCTTTGTGGGAGACGTCTGATGATTATTAATAGTTCTACGATAATTACCTGTAAGACTAGCCTATAAATTTTTCAGGTTCTCGCCAGAAAAGCTAGGCATGCTGACCACTAATGCCCTCTTCTACCTGTTCTTGGAAAATGGTATCGTGTTCATCACAAAATATGTTCTTAACATATCTCAATCCTTAAATATATGGCATGCACTTTCATATAGCAGCTACAAATTTGTGGGGTAAACTCAGCTCAAAACACTTTGAATTTGTAAAAGACCTTTTTCAGAATGGTTTTCTGCTTGCTACTTTATTTAGTAGGTGGAACTACGGTCTACTACTGTGCTCTGGCTTATTGCATATTTGCCACTGTTTTCTTTTTAGTAAGTTTTACACTGAAAATTGTGTTCTATCTGTGTTTGCTAGCTAAATTTTTAGTTTACAATTATTAATGTGTAATCATTTTTAAATGTTTAGCTGCGATCTCTCAAAACCATAATATTAGATATGGGGGGTTATGGAGGCGCAGATGGAGGGAGAAAGCGAAAGTTATATCTGTTACTTTCTATAACATTGTTGCAGACCTTGATCATGTGGTTGTTGACTAGGTATATATAATTCTTGCATTAGTTTCTATACTTATTGATTTTTTTGTTTGCAGAAGTGTGACCAGTTATATGCCTGACAACTACGACTTCGCTAAAATGGCTATGTCCGGAATAGGATTGGCAAAAACAAATAGTCAAGGCATGCCAATGCAACCTAATGGAGAAGTGGACTATGAAGCCCTACTGAAAATGCCTTAGATTGTTGATATTTGTTATTTATTTTATTTATTATAAAACAGTTTGTTAAACCAACAGAAGTGTGTTCCCTGTTTTTTAGACTAAAACACATATACCCACTTTTGTGCTCAAATATGCACGTTTTCACCACAAATACCCAAATTTTTCTGTAAATGATGCAGAAGTAAACCAAAAAAGTATATTTTTTTATAAATCATGATTAATAATCTATAAAACTATAATTTTTGATTGAAAACCATGCAGAACTAGCTTATCTTTTTAGCTTTTGAAAACTTGCAAACATTAATAATTACCAATAAACCATTTTTTCAGCACTCCTTGAAGCGGTTAAAAATAAGGGAATGGTTAATTCTTCTCCGATGTATCAGCCCATCAATATCGTTTGCAACAAAGTTTTAAAGATACCTAGCAAAGAGTTTGAAAAAATTAGACGAAGGGCTCTGGACAAATAAAAATCCACGTTGTCAAAACAACACCAAAGAAGTTCGAATTATGATTGGATAAGGACCAGAGAAATCCATAGTTTTTAAAATAAATACCCGATTTATTCTAATATAAAACAGATCTGTCTAAACTATTTTACGAGTTTTGTTAGGGCAGGGTTTCCTTTTAGGGTTGTCCCAAGAACGTTTTTTATCAACTTATATTAACATTTTTGGCTTTTTATAGGTAGAAAACACGAAAAAGGATTGGGAAGATTATTTCCGAGAAAAAAAATTTTGACGAAATTTTGACCAAAACCATGATACCCACCTTTATGGTTGAACAAAAGGGTACCTAGATACCTATCAAAAGGTATTCTATTATGTTTTGGTCACTGGAGCTGGGCACAAATAGACTTTATATGCGTTTAATGAACAAGAGTATTTCTCGGAATTTTATCTAAGGTATGTGAGTGCGCGCATCTCTAACCCAATTAGTTTCTATAATCGTTTTTTAAAGTTTTTCTACCCATATAAAGCTATAAAATGTTGAGGAAACGCGTTTTTAGGGCAGGGGGCAAAAATAACTTTAGCCTTTGTGAGCATTTAATGTCAAGGACCCTAATTTTTCTTGAGCAGCTAGTGGTGGCTAACCGACTAGATGTCCAGTCATTGGACAGTCATTTTACAAGGAAATTAAGAAAATATTGTGTTTTAACATTATATTATTTTAAAGGAGGACAAAAAAAGCGGGGGGGGGGGGGGGGTTTGACTAGAAAATGGAATTTTTCGATCCTCAGTTAATTTTTTTTAACGTCTTAATTTTTTTACGCCAAACGAAATTATCCCAAATCCACCCGACAAAAACGCATCAGATCTTTTTTTTTCACAGATCAAAATTTCAAAATAATTTTTTTCGTAAAGATTTGCCTTGATCTCAACCTTGGTCCAAACCAGGGGCATTCTGGCAGTTTTGTAACTGCTTCAGAAGTTACATTTTGTCGGTGCTTTAGTGGACATGATGTTGTACAAGTTCATACTTGAAATGACACCAGAAAGCATGGCTACATTTGGAGCATGAAGCATATATGACTATGCCTGCAATTTTTCAAAAAAACATAAGTTATGACCCCGAACACTTTTTCATAAATTATGTTTTTTTCAAAATTTTGCAGGCATAGTCATATATGCTTCATGCTCAAAATGTAGTCATGCTTTCTGGCGTCATTTCAAGTATAAACTTGTATAATATCATGTCCACTAGAGCACCAACAAAATGTAACTTCTGGTGCAGTTACAAAACTGCCAGAATGACCCCACTTTTCTGTCCTCCTTTAAAACATAATTTAAAATTTGACTAAAAAAGAATTTGGAAATATTAATATTTTTATTTTCTCTGAATATACTACGGGAAAATTCAATCAATTTCATGTATCCATAGACCGGTGCACACACTCAAACAATCGAATCAACTTGGCAGAAGTTCAAGCGAAGGCACAAACAGGAATTTGGCACTCATCGTTCCGTCTTTCGTTCTTACGTATCTGATTTTGTAGGGTTTTTGGAGGTGTGATGTCAACTAGAGAAGTACCATACTACGAATGGTTTATTAGGAGAATTTATTTAAGGTGGTAGAGTATACAGTTTTTAAATTTATATATCTTTTTTGTAATTATTCGGTTTCTGAAGTGGCTAACGGGCTCTAAATTTTTGCCGAAATGCCAAAATTACCAACACAAATCAAGAAGACTGCAAAATCACTAATAAAGTGCTAATTGTGTCTTGAATTGTTAGACACTGAGTCTTGTATGTTTGGAAAATGGTTTTACTACCATATCGAAATTCCCCCACCTCAAGACATCTGTATTTATTTGAATTTATTCAATATGATTTATTCTATGAATAGTCATTTAATTTTCGCATACACTTGCACTGACCTCAGATTTTTGAAGAAATCGGTCAAAGTATGGCTTTCTCAATGACAAAATCAACAATTCTGTTGATTGTTTAAAATTAAAATTTTATCAAATATTTTAGATAATAAGGTCATTTTACTTTTTTAGGCTCGAGTATTTTATATTAAAAATATATTATTTTGGTTTATTGCAATGTAGTAAATATCTTCAAACGAAATCAATTGTATTATATGAAATATAGAATATATGTGTTGTGTCTTTCAACTGCTGTTACTGCTCCTGCTAACTCATTCTGCTGTGTCTGTGTGCTTTTTTCCTGCAATAGTGTATAGTAGCAGCAGCAGCTGAGTAGGTATGTATGGTGCACGGTTGGTTGTGTGTATGTTTGGTAGGCTATGTGGTTGTACATATACTTTTGTGGTGACCAGCACCCCTGACTCTCCAATAAAACTATGTTTTATGGGAATAATACATTATACAAGTGCAAAGGAATACATTAAGAGCAGCAGTAGGGCAACACGCCCCTCCATCTTAAGAGCTAGTAGAGAGTGTGCGTGCTTGCTTTTATAGCAAACAAACCAAAGATTATCAATAATGTTGAAAGTATGTATAAACTGATAAAAACTCTGATTGACTAGTGTGGTGTACCATATCAAATAAATCATATACAATATATGGTTGATCTTGTTGTAGCATAAGCATTGCATTGAATTTGTATTTCATTGGTGAAAAACAATAATGATCTTTTACCAATTTATATTATCATGACAAACTACTGCTGAAAATAATATTTTTCATGTATTATAAAACTGGTTTTATATATAGAAATGTGCATGCAAGTGTTGTACGGGATGGTGTGACATGTTGCTTCTCTAGTATTCTTATCATATTTAACAAAACATGATTATTATCTGCATTCTTGCGCTACTATCACTATCAATGCTGGTTTAAAGCGAAATATTGAATATTTCGGTACTTATTCGGTACATATTAATTATAGCATAGTGTTTAGACGTCTTCTGAAAAATAAAAAATCTACTTTTGACTTACTTTTGACAGACTTCATTCATGAAAAATCAAAAAGAAAAAAAAATGTGCCTAAAATTTGACCAAATCTTTATTTGCCTTGGTCCTCCAAGGCAAAAAGTCAAATATATTTTTTATCAAGGAAAATGCCAGAAAATAGCCTTTCAATCGTTTAAGCATGAAAAAATTACTTAGGACATGTTTAAGCACAATTCTTAAATTAGACACTATTTTCAATGTAAAATGCGACCATTCACCTCCTGCTTCATTAACTGCACAAGTGCTTATATTTCATATCACCTAAAAAATGAATAATTTTTTCCATCCAGTAAACTATTCATTACTATAAGAAAACATAATTCATTAAAAAGAAGATTGCTATATTTACTTTATAGTTTTATCTTGATATATTTGAACAATCTTATGTTAATTTTATTACTCTATATACCATAACATGTCAGATATGTGCAGTTAAAGGAAATATTGTTGAATCTGTTGGCCTGATTTTTAAAACTTAAAGTAATATTTTGGGGTCTTATTATCAATTTAACTATGAATTGTCCGTAACTGCATATGAAAATATAAAAAGAATATTTGATTGAAGGCATGTTATTTAAGTACTAAATAGTGCCATTTGATTATATTAGTTAATGTTTCTTAATCTTAATTTTCTTAATCTTATCAATTTTAATAATTCATGTTCCTACAGTTCTTATTTTTTGCGATAGCTATTGTTTGGCTTTATAATAATCTCCCGCGCTTTTGTGATAAGTTTTGTATAAATGTCTTTTATCTTAGTTTCACCTCAAATTCTTTTTATCTACTAAATTATTCTATTTTTCGACCTTCCGTGAGATATAATATCAAAATTTTATTTTCTCGCAATTATTGTGTTGCAGAAAATGATAAAACAATTTATGTTTTGAAGCCTTGTACCTTATATTTGTTTCAAATCACACTAAGTCTTATACTTTTTGTACATTATGATTTGTAATTTAAAAAAAAGATATGCAAATTTCAAAACCTCTATCAAATTTAAGCAGGGTACGTAACTCAAAATTTTGAAAAAAGTACACTAGGCCAAAAAAGTACAATTTGGCCATATTTCGTCCAAAAGTGCCATTTTATCCAGTGCTTATTGATTTTTGAGCACCAAAAAAAGATTTTGACTAAAAACTTTGAAAATAAAAAAGAGTTTGGGTCCCAAAAAAGTACAAATCTTTTAAAAAAATACAGTTACGTTCCCTGAATTTAAGCCAGTTTCTATTTTTAAAAAATAAGTGTTAATGATTTTTGGATTAATGTGTGATTTTGACTGGTCAAAATATTTTCGAGAAAGTGATCAAAATCATTTTATCACTTTTTAAATTTTTCAAAAACAAACTTACATTTTCAAATCTCTTTAAAATACCCTTTGATTTTTAATTAATAAACAAGTTTGCCATATTCTATATATAATAATGATATGTTAAAGTAAACTGATGTAAATAAAATCATATTTAGATAATGTTAAAATGTTGTGTGTGTTCGGACAATTCCTCTCTAAACGCCAATGAATTGGAGGCTCATATAGCCGCTGTTCACTATGATTGCACACCCTATGAGGTGTGTTAAAACTATCCCAGCAAATTTAAGTAATAGTTATAGTGCGACCACTGCAAGTATTCCAAATTTCCTACTGAGTATGCTGTTAGGCGACATTTCGAAGTGGACCATGGTCTCTTTGAATACTATGTTGGTTAACCCTCTTCTGACTTTAATACTTTATTTTAATTTGCAGGTCAAATTCCAAGTGACCCCAGCCATCGAAGAGAAAAAACTAAGATTCAGGAGTGTTTGGAGCGTTGTCTGCAAGATGGCCATCCCAAATTGTGCAAATCTGCTCCATCTAAGTTGCTTAATCCTGTGTTTAAAAGCAAGAAAGAGGTGGGGGCAGGGCAAGAGGGCCCTTCCGATGCGCTCCCTTTAGACGTTAAGCCGGTGATAGAGCTAGGTGACAGTGATCAAGAGGAAGAAAATAGTCTGCAAGTGTTAGGCTGTGATAATCAACCAATCACTTCCACTCCAAGTTCTATTATTACTGCCATGCGTAACTCTTGCTCCAGCAACTCAAGTTGTGTAGCTGCCGAAGAGACTTTTGGTCCACTGGAGGTCAGTGCAGGTAGGTGGATTTTTTGCGCTCAATACTTATGTTTAAGTTGTTCATTTAAATAATTCAGTACCAAATTTGAATCTCCTGTCTAGCAGGATCAAGGAAACGGTCAAGAAAACAGAGAACTATCAGAACACAAGGAATAGTAAATTTGTGGAGAAGGGAATAAGTTTACAAGAGCAAGGTATATACTTTTAATAAAAAAACTGGAGCTACATAAATTATCAGGGTACAGTCGACTCTCGATATAGTGACACCCGATATAGTGACACTCTCGATATAGTGGCACCTTGAAAGAAAATTGGTTGGCCGGCAGAGAAACTCAACAAAGCTCACTCCCCATATAGTGACACCCTCAATATAGTGACATCTTGAGCTCGAACACTGACCATAAATCAACTCTCGATATAGTGACGCTTTCGATATAGTGACACCTAAGAGCCGGTCCCAGGGATGTCACTATATCGAGAGTCGATTGTATTTGTAGTTAAATGCTGGTTGAAATAGCAAAATTGTTTACATCATTCTAAAGAAACGAACCAAATGATACCAAAAAATCATCGACATATTTAGAACAGCAGGCCCACAACATTAAGAACAATGAGTTGCTTCAAAGCTGTGCTGAAACATCATACACGAGTAACCCACAGACTTCACCGACACCTGAGATTGTGGCTAATTCACCCTCAACAATCACCCCATACATTCGTAAGCATACTAATTCGAAAATGCACATACATAGCCATTGTTAGTTGATTTCAGACCCACAACTACACCTAATGCTCACTCTTCCTCGCACCGTCAGTTGACCCTGAAGTTTAGGCGCAACTCATTGCATGCAATAACTTCTTGTGAAGTGCAGGAGGAGCCTAGACATTCAGACTTTTTACTGGTTTGTACGCATATCTTAATAGCTTTTTCCACGAAAACACAATTTACAGCAGGACACAGTAAAAGAGAGGTGCAATTCAAGAGAGGTTCAATCACCTGACCAGACACTTCCCAGCACTTCTCTAGCTAGTTTTGCAGCTGCTTTAGTATATCAAGCGGATAGAGATGCAGACAATGATGGTCTAGTCAACCAGTCTGGTATGGTGGAGTGCATAATGTGCAAGGAAATGGTAGAGAATGACCAGCTCCACCTCAATAAACATGTCAACACTAGGTAATAATTAGGCCATCCACCATTATATAAAAAAACTAAAATTTGCTTATACAGTCGACGCTCGATATAACGAACCCCCTGGGACCAGCCGCAGGGGTTCGTTATATCGAGCGTACGTTAAATCGAGCAAATTTTTTTAGGAGTTCGTTGTATCGAGAGTTTATCCTAACAACTACAGTTTTTTTACGAATATACAACATTGAAAAGTACATGAATAAGCTAGAAGGAAACAGGACTATTTTTTCTCTCAAAGGTTCTTTGGCTGTAATTATAATCGTGTTGAGGGTCAACATTTTTGAAAAGTACTAAAATATCAATTTTTTGAAGGGAAAGCGCCAAATCTGATATTTGTGATCCCCACTCATTTTTTGAGTTCTACAAGATGGCTTTAACAGAAATTCAAAATTCTGTCTCTACAAAATTTTAGCAAAATTTGACCCCTATGTTGACCTTAGTTGACCCCTCAACACTTTTTACAGACCCATTTTTATACGTCAAAGTTTCATAATTCACTAACTAAAAACTGCCTATATTTTCGTGTACAGCTTAAAAATCGAAAAGGCTAATAAATATTAAAGTAAACAAATAATAAGAAAATCATTTACATTTTTTGAATTCAATAAAATGTTGACCCTAAATGTTGAATCCGACCATAATCACGGCCTTTCACAAAGAACTAATTATGCTGATCGCACTTCCGAACGATTGCTGAGTAAACATCATGCCTTTATGTTTTCTGGAAAAAATGACGCGGCGCATCTTGCTAACAGCGCTCATGATCTTTTTGTCAAACGTGAAAAATGAATGATAGGACACAAAAGCTAGAAACAAGATGACTGTGGTGGTTCCGATTCATAGTCTGATTGCTCCTAGATGGGCAAGGTCCAACCACATGTAATTAAGCGGGAATCATGTTTTATATATAAAAATATTCTCGCGAGAATAATTTATTTACAATAAATATAATTTCGAAAATAAAACTAGGAAAACTTAGGGCCATTTTTAAACGCTAAAATTTCTTGCCACACCCTGAAAATTAAATGAAAAAAGTTAGAGAATTGAATCTGTGAAAAATTTTGGCTGAAATTTGAAAATAAAACACAATTTTGCATTGGAATTTGTAAAATTTCGTTATATCGAGCGTCATTTCATTAGTTGGGATCACTCTAAGTGTTCGTTATATCGAGAGTTCGTTGTATCGAGCGTTCGTTATATAGAGCGTCAGTTTGCCTATGTTTATAACAAATCCAACTAAACCAAAAACATTAGTTCGTTGTATCGAGAGTTCATTATATCGAGCGTCGACTGTATCAAAATGACGTGCAAAGTATTTGTATCTAAGCTATAACATTTGACGTTTCCCTTTTAACGTCCCGATAATTGTACTCGGTAATTGTTTAGCTGCTGCGCCCCGTTCGGAAACCTAAGAGACTTGGAGTTGTACGGTACTTCTCAGTATTTAAAACTATGTTCAAAATATCCTATTTGAAAATGAAAGATAAAAAATTTACACGTTGCACAGAAAGTTCAATTATAATTGTTAAAGGGGCATGCTCGCCGCTGATGAAAATATTTTGAAGGGCGGGTACCAGGTCCATTCAAACGAGAATTATTTCAAATTATTTTTAGTCGAATACCCTGCGTGGAATAAGTAATCAAACACACTTCTTTCGTTTACTAGCATTGGTGGCCTAGTGCGGAAGTTGGTCATCGGTTCGATTCCCTCTAGAAATGGAATTTTTCCTTGACTTTTCCAAAAATTCATCAAACTAATTTTCGTTTGAATTTCGCTGCTAATCGCCTTTCAAAATATTCCCATCGGCGACGAGTATGCCCCTTTAATCACGGACACGGACAATTTATCGTCGCTATATGAAAGGGACAATTCATCGTCACTCGTATAAAAGGGACGATTCATCGTCCCTATGAAAAGGGGAGGATTCATCGCCTTTTTTTTAAATTTTAGGCTTGGAAAGTGTCAATGCCTTTTTCCTAATCCTTATATAAACCTTATCATTGGTAACTATAAGAGCTAAGGCCAAAGGCCGCCCCTGTGTACTCTCCAACTGGGTACCACATCTTGAGTGCCCGCACCTGGATGTCGCCTAGGTACCACCACCTGAATGCACCCTCTGGTACTTCATATTTACCTGGATACCGCCTCCTGGGAACCCCTACCTGGGTAACACCTTCATAGTACCAGAAAAAGGCGTAGCCAGGGGAAGGGGGGGGGCAGGGGGTGCACGTGCTCCCCCTGCCCCCGTCAGATTTTTTTCGTTATCAGTGCCCCCCCCCCGTCAGATTTTTTCAAAAACGGTGTAGGTAAAATGCCTTCGAAAATTTGAAAAACGGTGTAGGTAAAATGACCTAAAAATTTTTTGGTGTCCCCCCCCCCCCCGTCAGAAATTTCTGGCTACGCCCTGGTACCAGATCCTGGTTACTTCTACCTGGATACACTAACCTAGGTACTACCATTTGAGTACCTCCTCCTTGCTACTTTCACCTGTTTACCACCTCTAGAGTGCCACCTCCTCGGTAGCTCCACCTGGATAACTTCTATTGAATATCGTAACGGTAAATACCGGCTATTTACCCATTGGTCAACCCTACGAGCACCTCTATCGAGATTAAATCAATTTCGATCGAAAGTAAGGAAAAAATGTTTGAATTATTCTCGTACGCTGGCCTACCCTAAGCATAAGTTGAAAAACTAAAACTTTGAAAAACCTCCGAAAATGACCGGTCGACGAATTGACTGCCGTCCCAGAAGAGGGGACAATCAGGGACGATGAATCGTCCCTTTTATACGAATGACGATGAATCGTCCCTTTTTAACGAGGGACGATGAATTGTCACGTACCGCTTTAATCAACGGCTAATAAATTATACTACAGTCAACTCTCGATTTAGTGTACACCTGGAGGCGGTCCCCAGGGTGTACACTAAATCGGGAGCTGACTGTAACTTCAAAAAACTGGGCAACAAAATACATTTTTCTGCATGAAATTCCAATTTCCCCGATTTTTAGACATACGAAGTTACCGTTTTACAAGTGCAAAGATTGTGGCCTTGAATTCTTATGGTCTAAACAAGAAGCTCTTAACCACATGCAGTTTTCACATCCTGGCAAAACAGATAGTATCATAGATAACTGGGATAGATTCTATCCACGGTTAAACCTTCGTCAGCCCAGATTTTTTAATCAAAAGGGTGAAGAGAGTGAGGATTTGTCTGTAAGCAGTAATATGTCTACTGGTTTGGCTACTGCCAATGTGTTTGAGCACCCTTCAAAGTCTTCATCAGACACTTATGAGCCGACAGAAGCTTTGGATATCATTGGTAGGTCGGAAAGACAATTACTTTGAATAAATGGATGCGGTCGACCTAAAATGATCTTCTAGCAAGATTTCGAATCTTTTCAAAAATAGAAACCTCATCAGCGTGTTTATGCAATTTATGTTTTTGGTAGATACTTTTTAGTACAAAATTAGTTAGAATTTTTTCATTAACATGAACATCCGCTGCTAATTAAACTTTTCATTTTAATTTTAGAGTCTTTTGAGAAAATGAAATTTAATTTGGTATTTTCCTGTTATCTCGAACCATTTTTGGATGTATTAGTTTTGTACCATGTTATTTCAATGTAATTTCAATTAAATATCTTCTTTCGGAGGCCAAATTTTCGAGATATTCTTCAACAACCATTCAAAGGGATCTTCGTCTCCCATTTCCTAAAGAAATTGCAATGTGAAATTGGTACAAAACTAATACATCCAAAAATGATTCGAGATAACAGGAAAGTACCTTTAATTTTGCAGTTATTATTTGAAAATTAAAATTCGCCCAAAAATTGTCTAAACCCAATTATTTTATTATAAATATGTTGACACAATAAATTTAGATCAGAGTCAGATGATTATATCTGACTTCAACCAGCTACTTAGAGGTGCTTCCTCCTTCGATATGCCCACACCCTCTAATGTACTATCTGAGATGCCGCATATAAATGTAGTAACCCCAGAAAACCTTGTTGGTGGTAGGGGTCTCGGTAGAAGCCCTTATTTCAGTGGATCTAAACCCAGAGTGTCCACTGCCAAGGGCCGTAAACATGCTTGCACCAAATGCAAAGAACAAGTAACCGCTTTGGACTGGACCCTCCTAAACCATGTTAATAGGTATGACCATTTAGTCAAAGTATCGTGGAAAAATCCCTATTTATAGCCATATGCACCTACCTTTGTTTGAATGCCTGGGATGTAACAAAACCTTTGAGAAATATTTGAGAAGCTACATGGTGCGCCATGTCAAGCATCATCACAATTCAGACATTAACCTAATAGTGGATCACAGGAACAAGTACAAAAAAGAATTGGCCGACGGATGTCTTCAATTCTTCCCCAAAGATTACTATGATATATCTCTGGGTGCTCATGTTTAGGTTAAATTTAATGACTGACTGGCTTACTAGTTAACCTCCAAACACAACCAGCTTTAATTTACTCTTACAAAGTTTGTTCATGATTTCACTTTGTGCATTTGCAGAAACAATAGTTTATTTAATAAATAAAAAATTAGATTTACAAGCAAATATTTTCACAATAAATTAGGCTTACAGAAGAAAAAGGAAGCCATTGACAGTATGCTTTATTAATGATTTTCAAAAGATTTTCATTAACACGAAAAACATCAAGAACAAGCTTGTAAAATTGATTTCTGTATACCCTCACTATTAATTTCGTCGTGAAAATAAAGGCAGAATAGGCTCCTACTTACTCCACCAAAACACGTCGACCGAAACAATCCGAAATCGATTTAGTTGAGAAATAATTTATTTATTTTTCCAAAAAATTTATACTCATAATTATTGCCAAATGTTTGTGCTCATTTGTGTAGTAAGAACTTTCAAGAAGCAAAATAAAAAACTGGAAGACTAAATCAATGGAAATGGTGTTTTGGTGGATTCTTCCAAAATCCTTCCAAAATCCACCGCAACACCATTTTCATTGATTTAGTCTTCCAGTTTTTTATTTTGCTTCTTGAAAGCTCTTACTACACAAATGAGCACAAATACCTGGCAATCGTTCTGAGAATAAAAAAAAATTTGGAAAAACAAATAAAATATTTCTCGTATAAATCAATTTCTGATTATTTCAGTGAAGCTAATAGGGAGTGGTGCTCGGGAATTCTAATTTTTTCCTAATCATTGAACTTCTGTATGGATTTTTTCAACGGCTCTAATTGTTTACCCCGTCAAATTTTATAACTTGGTTTTTATCATAAAAACTTTTCAGTTGGTCTTTAAGCTTTGATATCAGCGTGTAGCCCTGGATTTTAGCTTTCAAACAAGCTATCAATTGACTCACTGAGATTTCAAAAAAATTGGAGAAAAAAGGTTTTGTATGGATAGCTCGTTAGAAAGTTGAAATCCAGCACTACACGCTGGTATGAAAAGTTTGACAAAAAAAAAGGAAAAGTGGAAGAAATACTTTAGAGAAACAAATTTTTACGATTTTACGGGGTAAAATATAAATTTGACGAGGGAAATAACTTACAGCCATTTTTCAACATGGTTTCTAACAAAACAAAGAACTAAAAGCCTAAGCGGAATGGGTAACAAACACCGGTGTAAATAAGCAAACTACTCGTTGAAGGGGCATGCTTACGCTAATAAGAGGTGTTCGCCAATTCGAAATTCTTTCCTAAAATTTAATTTTAGGCATGGTTTTGTTAGAAACCAAGTTGAAAAATCGTACATAAGTTCAATGATCAGAAAAAAATATCCGGGCACCATTTCTTATTAGCGTGGGCACGCACATTTAAGCAGGTCAATGAGGCAGAGGGCAACACATCAGGTGGCTAAAACACTGTCTATGCAAAAAGGCATGCCCAGGAAGAAATTCAATGGCTCACCTGATTTGAAGAGCCGATATTTGTGAAGCTAATGTCCACGATTATATTTTTATGTTTTTTATAAAGCATAATACCAACACCTATTTTTCGTCTTATCCGTAAGTCAAAAAGACTGTGTGTGTGTTTTCAAAGAATAGTTGAGCTGATTAGACCATTCACAGCTATATCATAACAGAAATAATAGAAAAAAGAAAAGTACTGGCTCATATGAATGGCACATTCAAGCTAAGGGATAGGGCGCGATCTCAGGAACATCTTCCCATTCAACTCTGCACAATGGACAGCTGCGATGGTTCAAATTAGAAGAGCCCATAGACAGAGGACTATATCGGTTCAGATGCGAAATGTTGTTTGTCCTGAACCACTTCCGAACACACTTCTCACAGCCTATCAACTGGCGACAATAGAGACAACCTACAGGTTTCAGGGCTAGATCTTCCATACAAATTGTACAGCTGCCTACACTTGCTCCAGAGGTAGCTGAATAGTATAGATTTTAGTAACATTTATCCCAATATCTTATTCTCTTCCTTAGAGCCCTCACTCAGAAGGCGGTTATAATTATAAACCCCGGAGTTGTGTGGGAATAGCTTAGGCCACCAACAAAGCTTACCATTAATTCCACTTGTACCAGGTTTGTTTACCTCATCCGAAATCCTTGCTTTTTTCTTTGGTGATGGACCGTTGATTGCTGCAATACATGCTGATATTTGAAACATATCAATGATATCCATTCACACCCTACCTTCCACTATAGAGCAGTCTTGCCTTGATCTCGCTGCCTCTCTAGCAAACCTCTCAGCAATCAGTCTATCCTCTTCAATTTGCCGCAGTCTTGACCGTCCAGCTGAACGTCGGGCTTGTCCAGCTTGTTCTCCTTCTACCAATACCTGTAGCTGCCGGGTGTTTCTGCAGCTCCACCTGCTACGTAGGCCACCTAAAATAATAGTATATATTTTACTTCACAAATTCTGACAAATTCACACTTCTGACTTACTCGAACCCAGCCTCTACCCCTGCATCTACGGGCTCTTGCAGGATTATTAGCTTGGAGATTAGATGGCTGATTGTTGTTGGATGCTGCTCTGGTGAGAATGACTTGCACCTTTAATCGAATTGGAGTTATTAAGCATTCCTTTTAATTTACTATGTAATTACCTCATTGTCCTCATTATCTGAGTCATCCGAACTACTAGAACCATCTGGCGAAATCATGATTGTTGAATTGAGGGTGGTCTGTCTACGAGGTGCAGTATGGTTGACCACGGTAATTGAAGCATTTGTTTGACCATCATCTTCGTCGCCACTAGTAGTTGACACTATCCGACGTCCAAGGTTTCTGGACTGTGCATTTACAGCTAAATTTCTCGGATATATATATACTACACGGGATTTCAAAACTCGAATTTGTGTTCAGTAGGGATTTTTGCGCCAATTCAAAAACTTCAACCTAGTTTATCAATTTTATGTTAATTTTTCTTTTGCCTTTTCTTTAGTCATTTATCAATAATTTGTAGCAACTTTTGTCAAGTTTGCTGACTGTAAGATTCCTTGTGTTCTGGGCTATCGATAGAGCCATCAATCACCCAAAAACCATCGAAATTTAGAAAATTTTGATTGATTTTCCTTAAAAAATATCAAAATGAGAATTTGAGTGTCGTTCTAAAAAAGCTTGAATGCTTTTTTAAATTGATTCTACTCTGAAAAAAGCAATCTAGAGATTGATAGAGGAGTAATTTTACTGCATTTTGGTACCAAGGACGTATGCAAAAAATGCAAATTTAGGGTGTCTTATGCAAAAATTAGATGGAAAACGCAAAAACCCAACTTTTTACTCGGAAAAATGCCAGTTGTTTGCTTTTGATGGTCTCTAGTTTTTAAAATCTTGACTTTACGAAAATCGGCTTGACTGTTCTGGTTACTGAATGTACAGGCTATATTTTGCTATAAAGATCGTACTGAAAAGACCGTGTTTTTACACTTTTCGTCCGTCGTTTACTTCAACATAAATTTCTCGTGTTTTCAGAAAGCTCTATGGTGCGAACAAGAGGTACTGCTGTGGTGCATAGTGAAGAAACAACAAAGCAATCTAGCAGTCTGAGGAATTCGAAAGCAACAGCAGCAGCAAAAGAAGCTAGGTTTGCAAAGAAAAATGCAAAGAAAAAGGCTTGTGCAAGAGCAAAGGCAGCGAATATCGTTGGACTTGGTAAGTCTACGAGGTATTCGATTCTTAATCTCACTTATCCTCTCTTCAGCAAAACAAAATTGAAGTGTCTCATACAAAATAAATTCAGTGTTTCTTTAGAGCTAAAGATGGTGACCACCAGACGAATGTGCGTTAAGCCAAACAGAGGGTCTCTCTCCACAATTCCTTCAGCCGCAGCCAAGAAACGATGGGAATACAATGAGCGCAAAAATTAAACGAACAAAGTGCTCGAAAAAAGGTCATTCGCTTCGTGTCAGTGGTGTTGGTGCGGTTATGCGTAAAGTGTGCGCCGTAATCTGGGCGCCAGTAATGTGTGCGCCAGTAAAGTGTGCGCCAGTAATGTGTGCGCCAGTAATGTGTGCGCCAGTAATCTGTGCGCCGTAATCTGTGCGCCGTAATCTGTGCGCCAGAATAGGTATGATCATGATACCTTCACAAAATGGTATCCTGAATACGTTCCTAACAGGTATCCATGTCCAGGTAGATGATTATCGATAATAACTTGAGGGGTAATACATTGGGGTTATGTATATATCTCCCCAACACGTATATCCTCAGGTGGTCCATTTACTATGGTGTTAATCCAGTTTTACTAGTTAGGATCTACTTTGAATGATCCAAGTCCACCTTTAAGGCCCTGATCTGCCCTCATGGATCTAGGTCCACCCTCAATGTTCTTGATCAGTCTCTAGTGGTCCTACATGTTATTGTGCCCGGCCAAGGGGTTGAAGCAATAAAAGCACACTCCACATTGCAAGGGATGGGGGAACATATATAGATGTGCTGGATTCGGGATGTGGATTGCTGTTTAGGGAAGGTACCAGCTGGTTTTCATCCCCACCCTGAGACCAGTGCTGGCAATCCGCTTTGCTCCGGCTCCGAACCGGAGCCAGATCCGGAGCGAAAAATTCACCACGAATCCGGAGCGGAAAATTTTGCCTCCCGGAGCCGGGAGCCAGATCCGGAACGGGAAGTTTGTATCGACGGAGCCGGGAGCCAGATCCGGAGCCGGAAATTTTGAAATGCCAGCACTGCCTGAGACTTCATAGTCCTCTAAAAAGTATTTAAGCCAAGAAAAGACGTTTGCCACCATCGGGATCCGAACCTGTAACATTAAAAAATTGGAGGATCAATTTGTCGCGGATCAATTTAAGGGTGAAACAAAAACAGTTATTCGATTGATCAAATCGTATTCAAGATACGATTTTGTGAAGGTATCATGATAATACCTATTCTGGCGCACACATTACTGGCGCACAGATTACGGCGCACACTTTACGCATAACCGTTGGTGCTAATGGTCGTTTTCGTCATACTTCTGAGGGTATTTTGAAGGAAGGCGATGCTCCTGCAGTCACCAAAGTTAGCTTTTTTTAGTTTCAAATGTTATTACAAAGCGTACATGTGTACATGAGCGTACATGATTCGGCATTTGTTCACTTGGGGGTGCGCATTTTGTAAATTTTTGTAAATCGTGTTTAAACGACTCCTAAGTAATTTTTATGTGCTTAAAACGATGAAAAGGCTGTTTTTTGACACTTTTCTACATAAAATATCGATTTTTTGAAAGAAAAAAATTCGCCCAATATTTGACTTTTTGCCTTGGGGGACCAAGCCAAATCAAGTTTCTGGTCAAATTTTGGTCAAAATTTATTTTTCAACAAATCGATATTTTATGTAGAAAAGTGTCAAAAAACAGCTTTGTCATCGTTTCAAGCACATAAAAATCACTTAGGAGTCGTTTAAACACGATTTACAACAATTTACAAAATGCAAAAGTTGACCCCGTCTATGATTACGGCCATTAATTAAAGTTAAGGTACATATGCCCACCTTCCACAGACATTCTTCTGGGTATAACTTGCTGTGTTGCTCTAAGAGTTATACATTCATAAACTACTCCAATTGGACCGTTTTCTATAATAATTATCCTTTTATACTAAATTCTACAATACTCAGAAAAGATCAACCTTCATTGCTAAAAGTGCCGCTTGTTTCTGTTTCTGCAGCTCTACTGCTGCTTACATCGTCTGTGCCTAGCCTTTCCACTGACATGGAAGAAGAAATTCTTGTGTTCCTGGCTCTATTCCTTGTGTTGCTCCTTATCCTGTGAACTCCGCTAGACGGAGGACTGTTTGAATGTAATGAATAGGGTGTCTGTCCCCTACTTCTTCTAATCGCCGTGCTTCTCCGCAACGGCATTCTCCTTCTCGACGGGGACTGATTAGGGCTGCCCTCAGAGCTTGAGCTAAGACCTCTGAGTCGCGTTACCAACACTTGCAAATTTGGAGTGATCATTTGAGAAGCATCAGTAGCACCTCTGCAAGCTCTGGCACGTCCACTTGGAGCAGCCACTTGCCTAGTAGCTCTGCCCCTAGTAGCTCTTTGAATAGGCTCAGCTGCTCTATTTGTAATAGTTGAGCTTGTGGCTGAGACGGTTGAGCTAGATCTAAGCAAGTATCCGTGATTGCTAGAAGCTGAGTTTGAGCTAGGCGTTACTTGTCGGCTAGTAGAAGACCTTAAAGCAAAAGTGCTTCTCGAAGTGCCTGAATCTGAAGAGATTCGCCGCAAAGCATGACGTCTTTGAAGAGGAGAGTGTGAGGCTACTGGCCGTGCAGCAGCTCGTCTAGGTGGTAGAATGCGGCGGGTGGGGGTGGGAAGCAATTCTTCTGTGGTGGTAGAGGCTGGGGTGCTGGAGTGAATTGACAGGGCGTCATCTACTCCACTGAAATTAGAAGGTTTTAAAAAATTCAAGTTTGTAAATGTTACTCTAAAGAGTGCTCAGAGTCAGAATTCCCATCATTGTTAATGTTGAAGAGAGTGTCAGAAGCAAGTGAGAATTGGTCAGAGTCATGCTCAGAACTAGGAGTTGTGGTGCCATCAAATAAGATCTGTGTTGGATCACTTGAGTTATCATCGTCATGTTCACTATTCATGCTTTTTGGCTTGTCTGCAAAATGTGTGTTTTCATTTCACTCAAATTATCGATGAGTCATAATTACCGTATATTCTCTATTAATCCTCCACTCTCTAATAATCCCCACCCTACCGAACTCATATCTCAGCCTAGAGCAAACATTTCACAAATCTCTTTTTTGCGTTTCTTAATTAACACGAGCTCTCCTGATTCCACTTTTCAGATTTTAGTCGACTGCCCAAAAATCTCAAAACAGACCTCGAAATTTTCCGATTTTTTAAGGTTGAAAAATAATCCCCATGAGGGATTAATAGAGAATATACGATACTAATAGAAAATATAAGGTAAAATTGTTGAAAAAATTTGGTCTATAAAAAGACTTTTTTCCCAGTTTTTAACATCTCAGGTGGTCAGTTGATGGCTCGTTAGAAAGCTGAAATCCAGCACTACACGCTGGTATGAAAAGTTTGACAAAAATAAAAGGAAAAGTGGCGCTACCGGAGCATAAACCACCCCCCTTCCCCCCAAATGAAATTTTTTTCAAAGTGTTTCCAAACACCCTATATCGACCTAAAATTGCCTCAGAAGCTCGAAAAAGACATTATTTTTGTGTTCTAGTCAATAAAAAATTGAGTTTTGGGACCACCCAAAAATACCTATTTTTAACCTTTTTGAAGGTATTTAGGGCTATTTCGGGTGGGAAAGGACCAAGAATAGACCAATTTAGTGTAAAAAGAAAGACGTTGAACATAGTTTTGTTGACTGGGGCCTACCGCATAAAGAAACTCTGGTATGCATACATTTTTCATGCATCCAGAGTCACTTTCGAGTGATTTGCGTCTGAGGTATGCGGGTGTGCGCATCTCAACCCCAAGCAACCAAGCCCCCTGCGCCCCTGAAAAGGGCGCAGGGGACTTGATGGGTTAGAGATGCGCGCACTCATTTATCTTAGACATGATTCCGAGCAGCACTCTTGATCATAAATGAAAAAGAGACTCTTTTTGCCTAGCTCCAGTGACCAAAACGCGATAGAGTTCCCTAACATAAGGTGGTTTACCTTGGTATTTTAGAAGATATTTAAGATACCGTAAATCCTCTCCCCCCTAAATTCAATTTGTGGCATTGTGTTTTTGGCCTACCATTGAAGATCGCTCTCGGGCAAATTACCACCTATTTTGTAGCTCATCTCACTAGCTACAAGATGAGTGGTAACTTGTATAAGAGAATTCTTCAAAAAGCAAGTCGAAAATACAATGCCAAGAACATGATTTTGAATCACAGGGGGGGGGTCTTATATTAGAGGATTTACGGTATTTAAGAGCGATTTTTTTCTAATTTTGGGCAGAGATCCATACAAGTGCCCCGAGAAGAATTTGAAATATGACAGTCGATGTTTATTTTCGGACGATACGTAAAAATGCCACGTTCTGGAGAAAAAGTGCCACGTTTTTTCGATTCTAGTCAAGAAGGCGAAAAAGCGCCACGTTTTAGTGAAAAACTGCCAGGCTTTGTGAAAAAGTGCCACGTTTTTGTGAAAATGGGCCACGTTTTGGAGAAAAAGTGCCACGTTTTTGTGAAAGTCTGCCACGTTTTCTGACAATAAGGTTTTTTAGATAAATCAATGATTTACACCTGAAATTTTGAAGATTACCATTAGCTTGCTATTGATATGTCCTCGGAAACAAAGCGACTAATAAAATCAGGCATATCTGTGCAAAACTAGGCAAATTAAAAAAAACGTGGCACTTTTTCACTAAAACGTGGCACTTTTTCGCCTTCTTGACTAGAATCGAAAAAACGTGGCACTTTTTCACAAAAACGTGGCACTTTTTCACAAAAACGTGGCACTTTTTCACTAAAACGTGGCACTTTTTCGCCTTCTTGACTAGAATCGAAAAAACGTGGCACTTTTTCACAAAAACGTGGCACTTTTTTTCCAGAACGTGTCATATTTCCGTTTTATCCTTTATTTTCAAGAGCAGTTCCACATGCAAATTGGGCACGCTGATTACGAATCCGGTATCATAATTTCAGGTTTGCTAAGTAGATTTTAGGCTAAAAAGAGTTAGGACTACTAACAAACTTCAAAGGCCATTTTCGGAATGCTGCCCCACCCCACTCACATAAAATTTATACACTATTTAAAAGCTTACGAAAAGGGCTTTCTGATAGCATGTAATGTATTTTGGTCCGCTGGACAAAAATTTTTAGAAAAATGGATTTTTATGAGAAAAGTCGAGTTCCGGAAAGGCCTGTTTTTCATAATTACCACTGTCGTTCCAACTCTTGCGATCATGACCGAGGCATGTCATACCTTGTTAGAAAGCCCATCATCTGCGCTTTCAAATGCTACATCACCCTTCAAGTGCCCTAAATAATCAAAAGTTTGCAGGAATGTCAAATTTCCGAGTGCTTGACTTCGGAGGCCATTATCTCGAAAACGAGTGAGAACATCGGAAAATCGATCGTGTTCAGCCATCGTGTTCACCGTATCGCAAATAGGCTATTAGTTTAATAATCTGGCATAGCCGAAAAACCACTATCGGCAACCTTAGGTTCAGTTTCTACGAAAAATCGCTCTTAAACACTATTTTCAAAAAGGGTGAAAAAACGCCGCCCCCGAACCGAATAAGTTCCCTGTTTTTTTGAGATTTTAAAATGAAAAGTTTCAAATAAATTTTTTGCCTTGGTCCTAAGCCGATTTACTGGTGCGGGTCAAGGTTAATTGAATGGTGCAGGTATAGGTGAATTTAGCCAAATTGTGGTTACACTAGAGTCCTAAATGCTGTGTTCAATGAATCGCGCTAGATTGGCAAGTAGGAAAAATGACCAAAGATAGATAAATAGATGTATAAACAATTAGGTGGGTGGTAAAAAGATACAAGAGTGTATAAAGTGATAGTGTTACAACCAGGAAAAGAGATCGTTGCTGTTCAACCAAATGTTTGAACAAGACAACAACGAAATGCCAAATTGCACAGCTTCCAATCAAATTTAAATTTGTTGTTTTGGATATGTATTTTGACATTGTATAATGTGTATGCAATTCATATAACTGTGCTTTATAAACTTCGTGCATTTTCGCCATACAGTCGATTTTCGATATAACGCGATCCCTCGGGACCGGAAAAAGGTCGCGGTATATCAGTGGTCGCGTTATATCGAAGGTAAACTTGACTAACTTCCTTTTGCTGGGATCATTCAAAGGGTCGCGTTATATCAAGGGTCGCTTTTTATCGGGATCGCGTTATATCAAGACTCGACTGTATTACTAGGACCAGTATGATGTAACATTTAACAAAAATAAAAACACAAAAAAATAGGAGCACATCAAAATGTACATTTCTACTTTCAATCTAAACATAATTCTTGTTCGATTATTTTCAAAAATATGTTAGCCTTATCGCTGAATTCACGAAAACTCTAGAAATTATAAGAATAGACTTATACCTGGTGTTACAAAAGTTCCCGGACAACTTTTGAGCTCACTATTTAAAATAAAATTTAACGATGAGGAAATTCCAAAAAATAGGTTTTGTAGCCCTGAATCTCCTCTTTCAAATGGCATTTTGTTTTTAGCTTAACTATTTTGGATAAGTCACCATTTGGCTCCAAACACATGTCTGGTCATTTTGAGAAGGTTACCAACGTTTTCATCACTTTAACTGGTCAAATGTTTTATTGAATTTTAAGTGTCACTACAAAATTTCATCAGCATGTTGTAGCGCAGCTCAAGAGCTACAAAACTCATATTACAGAATGATTTTTGAAAATCTGAGTGTTGAGATATGGCCTTTTGGAAAAAACCAATTTCTTGAAAAAATGACCAAAATGAAAGTTTTTGCCAATTTTTCGGATTTTGGTCATTTTTTTTCAAGAAATTGATTTTTTTCAAAAGGCCACATCTCAACACTCAGATTTTCAAAAATCATTCTGTAATATGTGTTTTGTAGCCCTTGATCTGCGCTACAACAAGGTGATAAAATTTTGTAGTGATGCTCAAAATTCAATGAAACATTTGACCAGTTAAAGTGATAAAATTGTTGGTAACCTTCTCAAAATGACCAGACAAGTGTTTGGAGCCAAATGGTGACTTATCCAAAATAGTCAAGCTAAAAGCAATATGCCATTTGAAAGAGGAGATTCAGGGCTACAAAACCTATTTTTGGAATTTTCTCATCGTTAAATTTTTATTTTAAATAGTGAGCTCAAAAGTTGTCCGGGAACTTTTGTTACACCAGGTACTAGCGTTTATTGGTAAACTATCAGTTCCTGACAATTTTCGGTTCGTGACTAAACCTGAAAGCCGTTGGTCTGCCCTAAGCTTAAATGTGTTAGAAAGTTGGCGGGTCTACGTCTCAAGTACAATCCACTCTCGATAAACTGGCACCCCTGGGTACCAGCTTGGGTGCCAGTTTATCTGAAATGAGCTTTGTCTAATTTCTTTGTCCGCTAGCCAAAGCAGGCTATTTTACAGTGCCGGTTTATCGGTGTGCTTGTTTATCGAGAGTAGACTGTATCAGTAATAAAAACAATAGTGTGTTTCGTTGCCTGGGTATCTCAGTGGTAGAGAAGCGGAGGCAGATGGAAATTAGACTGGAACAAAAAATAGAAGCACACCAAAATGTACATTTCTACTTCAAAACTAAGCATAATTTCTTGGTTTCGATTCATATTTTATGAAGACTAAAATTTTATTTTATGTTTACTCTTATTGGCGACTCAGGTCAGTTTCGACGTACTGCTGGCCTATCACGCTCCCAATGCAAAAAAATACCTTTCTGGATAGCCGCATACGGGCAGTTTAAAAATCGTGGGCACATCTCATTAAAAATGTATTCATAGCCCCTGCTAAAACTATTATTTTATTTTTTAACTTAGGCTTAGGATAGGTCAGCAAACTTTAGGACAAGCTCAAACGTGTGGTCTTTAAATATATTATTGATTTTATGTATTCATCAATTTAAGAAACGGTAGTCACAATTTGATATGGTCACCAATCAAAATGGTCAAGAACTGATAGTCGTTTCATCTGTGTGTATAATAAGGGTTTGCGGCGAATAATTTTTTTCAGCTAAAATAATCAAATTAACAAAAGCTGAGATCTGGATTTTTTACTATCAGCCAAACAGTTTTTTCATTTTTTTGCCAGCTCCTGCAGCTACATTTTCCACTTTCTTAACCTCTTCTGCAGGTTTTACAACTACATTAGCTACTGGATTGATCACCTTGTTGACGGTCTGTTTAGCGACAATCTTGCCACCTCCCTCTATGGCTTTAACACCAGTTCCTGCTGTTCCAGCAACCTCTTTGCCTACTGCTTTCAGGACTTTGGGGTTGAGCACTTTTTTAGCTTCAGATATCAGCATTTTTCCTTGTCCACCTGCAATTTCATTAAATGTTTTTGCATTATCTTGGTTACCTAACTTTTCTGATCGATTTGAAAAATGTGGCGTTCTACTTTTTTTTACAACTTTTGCAACTTTTGATTGAGAGTTGTTGTTTTTAAGTTTTTTTCTTGTTCTTGAAACCTCTTGATTCCTACATTTTGCAAATCGTTCAGCAGAGTTAAATGGCTTATTAAATAGCCAAGATCCAGGTTTAAAAGAGTTATGTAAAAGAAGACCAAAGATTAATTGCGATTTCAAATATAAGGGTGAAAATTAAGTTTGAGGAGAATTTGGACGTGTATGGTCCTAATTAAATATGATTAGCATACCTTTGACAAAATCTATGATTAATCTCATTCTTTTCAGGGTTTTGGCTATAAAGGGATTGTTAACAGAATATTTTGACTTAAAACTAAGCTCACGATTGACAAAATTGGCAAGTAAAGCAAACTCTCCAAACAGAGCTTCTTCCAGAAATTTTATGGCACACATCTAAAAAAAAATTTAAAATTGAATGGTTTGGTAGAGTGATATTACCTGACAGCCAGGATTAAGAACGCCCATTTCAGCCATATTAATGATCATGTTGACCACTTCGTTGGCTTTCCCTTTTGATTTAGATTCACCTAAAACAATAAGAATATTTGTGTGTAAGTGACTTTTTATTGACTTTTTAATCTAGAAATGCCTTTAGAGTCGAAAAAACACAATAGAATATCTACCATTTTCTTTTGAAGCACAAAAGAGCTGCTTAAGCTAAGCTTGTTCATATATTTCAGCCTTTTAAAGTTGAAAGCAATGGATCATTTAGCATTAGGGTTATCATGTATGGGTACTTTTAATATAAAGTTCATTGCATACTACCGTGTTCAATGTAATAGAAGGCACTCTTAAATTCGAAAAACTTGTTTGTATTTTTCACCTATTTTTTGAATTATACTCTGAGGCAAACATTACCCTTGAATTTGTAGCTAATCTCTCTGTCTATAAAATGGGTGATAACTGGTCGGAGAGTGGATGCGTCAAAAACACAATGCCAAGAACACTATTTTGAATTAAGGGGTTACCCATCTATTGGAAAGATACTTTACTTACTTTTTGCTGTGTATTTTCCAATTTGGGTTTTTGCGGTGTTTCTGGAACAACTTTGTGATTATCGGCATTGAAATTTTGATATTGATGTTCTTGTTTATCTTCTTGTTCGGCACTTTTTCTCTTTTTATACTCGTATTTATGACCAATGTGGTGTTGCGAAGAGTGCTTGTGTTCGAAACGGTGATCAGTAGTATGGTGATGCTGCTGGTAAGGTTGGTGGCTCGAGTGATAAGGTTGGTGGCTCGAGTGCCTATTAGAATGATGATGGTCTAAATCAGGTTTCTTGTTGTGATAATTATGCCGACTTTCTAAATTGATTAATGGTTTGTGTGGTGTTACACACTTTTAATTAACATAACACAAACTTTTGTTTTCTTTTCTCCTAGTTTTCTTTTTATGCTCAACTTGCTGACCAGAACCCACACCCATGGTGATGGTTTGATGGTAAAGATGGTTACTAGATGCATCTTTTGCTTCTCTGCTTTCCATCTCAGTACTTTGATAGTTATAGCTCGTTTCTTCCTCGCTTCGTCTTCTTCTTCTCCTCTTTTTGTGGACAAAGAACTTCCTATGGCTTTTTCGACTGGAATCCTTCTTTTTAGAGTAATCTTGTCTATAATCTCCGTCCTCATCACCAGTGTAGACATGGCGGTTTGAAGCGACCATTTCATCAGATCTTTTGTTTCGGGTGTGTGTTTGAGGTAATTTCAGTAATAAATGGTCACTGTCTAACTGTGAGCTAGTAGCAAAACACTAAAAAATAATTTAGTGATTTAAAGAATTACAGTATTGATTTTAATAAACGGCCTCCCGTTGACTATTTTCTCATTGTGTTTTTGAGCTAATTTTCGATGACTCCTCACTAGAATGTGGAAATGACCGCTCATAATCTTTTGCGGTAATATTACCGGTAATTTTTTTCTTCTTTTCCGGTCATATTCTGGTCATGATCTTTTTTATAATATTAAAGAAAATTTTATCGATTAATCTCTTTGATTGCTTCAACGCCGAATTTCTTGCATTATTAATCAAATATTACCAGTACCCTCGAATACTTTTATGCATTAAGTGAAGTTCAAATGCTATGTCCATATCCAGCTACCATCCAGTACCCTTTACGATGGTCCCCAACTCGAAAAGTCAAAATTTAGTCCAAAAAATTTAAAAAAACTGCCGTCCTCCATCTGAAAACATGTTTTCTACACGTTTCAGGCCCAAAACACACAAAAACGTGTTTCGAACCCTTTTTGGGAAGAGTTGGTATACCGAACTCCGGCCCGATTTCCTGCTTGCTGAAAAAGAATATGACCGATTTTTAATTATCCGGTCGTAATCTATATTATGACCGGTAATATTACCAGATTATGACCGGTAATATTACCTTTTCACAATGACTTCGCAAATTTAGCTTATCTTACTGGCTATATATCGGGAGGTAATTTGTTCAAAAACAGTCTAAAAAGCGGTTAGACACAGTGCTAATAACACGCTTATGAATTAGGGTGTGCCGACTATTATTAGGTTGGCGGATACATTTCCGGATTGGAATCAAAATTTAATAAATTTTGAGTCCCAGATGAATTTTTTTTATAATTACCGTATTTATTCTAATAGAGCACCAGTCTGTATTGGAGCACCACCCCTTAGGGCCAAAATTAGAGGGGCATTTTATCATGAAGTCAAAAACGTGTTTGGAGGTTTAAAAAAGATCACCATGGTGTTCTATTAGAATAAATACGGTATTTTCGTTATTAACTAAACTATCATTTTTATATGAATATTCACGTTTTGCTAGCAATAAGGAAAAAACCAAGGTATTATTTGAGAAATACTGAAATTCGAGTTTAAGCTAGGTTGCAGCAAACTTTACGAGCTTACACTTTACGAGCTAAATAAAACGTGCGGAAATTGCGATAAACTGCCAAATAGAGTTGGCCAGATTCCCGGTTTTTTCGACAATATGTGACGTGTGACAAGAATGGAAACTTTCGATCTAATGGCCAGTCCGGAAACTTATTCGCCTACTTAATGATAAATAGAGTAGTAGGGTGATGACCTACATTGTTTGTGTTGTTCAGAGGCCAGTCTCCAGGTAACAAGCTATACATCAAAACTATTTGGGTTTGTAGCACAATAATTATTATTATTTTTCTTTTCATTACAAAATGAACATACACAGCCTGAAAGTCTACACTGCAACAAACCATCTATACAAAATTAGCCGTAAATAATGCTAAAAAGGTAGTTTGGAAAGCTTCCTTCTTATTGAGGCAAAGAAAAAGTCTAACAAGGGAACTCCACGAACTGTAAATTCGCGTATTCTGAAGCGTTTATTTTGTAGAGCATAGTCGATTTACGTATGGAATTTCCGGCTTTTTTCCCCACAGAAAGAAAAAATCAAATCTGAAGACTCTAGAAACATGTCGAAATAGACCGAAATTGGTCCCCTGTGGATTTTCGAAAACATTTTTTCTACAGTCAAGCCTTAATACATTGAAACCCCAAAACTTCGATCCGCAGCTGGGTCCTACATTTTTTTAACATATGGATTTCAATGTGTTAACGGACCTTGCTTAGGATTGATCTTCTGGGGTGTCACCATATGAAGGGCAGATTATGCACTTGTGCAAGTCATGCAAGATGACTTGCACAATGCAAGATTTGCTCCTCACGTTATGCAAACCAAGGTATGCGACGCGGGAATTGTGCCGGAGGTTTTGCGATTATTATGCTAGAGAGTGTGAAATTTGAACTGCAAAATTTGCGCCCGAAGATTCGCGCTGCATTTTTTGTACTGCAATATTTGCGACGCAATATTTGCACTGCAAGAATTGCGACGCAAGATTTTCGCTTCATATCTGATTTCCTTGATTTTGAAAACTTTTGCCAGTTCCGTTTTTACAGTTTTGTCCCAAAAATTGCAAAGATTCCGATTTCGCCCATCGTTATTGAAAAACCTTGCAATTTTTTTCCATAAAAAATCTTGCGTCGCAAATCTTGCAGTGCAAAAAAATACAGCTCAAATATTGCGTCGCAAATATCGCATTGCAATAAATGCAGCGCAAATTTTACTTGCGCATATATTGCGGTTCAAATCTCACACTCTCTTGTCTAGTACAGCAGTGAATCCTCCGGCACAAATTTCGCGGCTCATATCTTGGTGTGAAAATCATCAGCCGGAGATCTTGCAGGACATAAGGATGCAGCTCAAACATTCGGTCACATTTACTGCAGTTTAATTTTCTTGCAGAGTTTTGGCTTCTGTAAATTAGGTCACTAAAGTTTGTCTCCACTGCAATGCAAACTGACAATTTTAAAAATTAAATAGCGGGTTCGTGTTCAACGTTACGATTTGCTTAAAAACTGCTATTTTAATGATAAGATCAGTGTCAAATATTGAATTCCTCTCAAGACAAATTTTATTCAAACTTAAAAAAAATTGAATATTTAAAAAACTTCTGTCTTGAGAGGAATTCAATATTTGACACTGATCTTATTATTAAAATAGCAGTTTTTAAGCAAATCGTAACCTTGAACACAAACCCGCTATTTAATTTTTAAAATTGTCAGTTTGCATTGCAGTGGAGACAAACTTTAGTGACCTAATTTACAGAAGCCAAAACTCTGCAAGAAAATTATTTTGATGACTTTTTTTGCAGATTCGAAATCTCCACGAAAGTTTCTACAAAACAAAACACTGTTCACATCTGATTAGTCCAATGTGAAAAAGTTATAATCTCTTAAAGATGAGTCCTTATCAAATGGCTGACACTATAATCTTTGGGATTTTTCAGCAGTAAACTTTTATGACACATAAGCAAATAACTGGTAAAAAGATAGCCCTGAATCTTTTCTACAAGATGCAATTTACATCTGGAAAAAATTATCAGTATATAAGAACTTATAATCATTTTTCGTACTTTCGTGCCAAGACAAAATTCTAAAAAGCTCCACTTTTCAAAAGTCTCTAGCAAAAAAATTTTGACGAAAATTTCAAAAACCAAAAACACCATCATATTCAGCGTGGAATTTTGAGTCCAGCTAAGCAAAAGTGCCGCTCAGCCTTTGGAGTGTTAAACGGCCCGGGCCGTTCACTTTTCAACCCTAAAAAAGTCGGAAAAAATTTGGGTCGATTTTGAGATTTTCGCGTGCTCAACCAAAATTTTAAAAGTGGATCAGGTAAGCTCGTGCTAACTAAGAAAACGCGAAAAACAGATTTGCAATTTTTTTTCTAGGCTGATATATAGGTCCTCAAGAGGGGCCGTTTAATAGAGTATTTACGGTAAACTAATGTGCAAATCGTGTTCCGCTAAATATGTTGTTTGTAAATCATATGTCGCAAATCTCATCGCTCAGGTATTGCCACGCCGATTTTTTCTTTCTGTGTGAAAAAAGCAGGAAAGCCTATAAGTAAATCGACTTTGCTCTGCAAGATAAACGCTTCAGAATACAGTCCACTCTCGATACAGTGTAGCTCCCGGGATCAGAAAAATATACACTATATCGAGAGTACACTATATCGAGGGTTTCTGAACAAAGCAGTCAATAGTATACACTGAATCGAGCGTTTTGCTATAATGACAGCAAACCCCAATAAAACGTCTTTTTAACAACTAATAATAATAGTACCATCTAAGAAATACATTGAGGGTTAGAGGAGCAATAACTAGCATTTTAACGGAAATTTTTTTCACCGCTCATTGAACCTGTAGTATCAACTCTTATTAAAAAAATGGGCCCTACCCTTCAATGGGGGTTATGCCTTGGTCCCCCTGTTGTTGTTTTTGTGAGTTTTTAAGATAAATATCAGGTAAAAGTAGGTCAGCGTAGGATGAACTTTTCGTTAGGATGAACTTAAAGAACCATGCAACTTGATAAGCACAGCAATTTGGAAATTTTGAATTCGCGCGGGACCACCCTCATTTTTCAATAATGCTTTCGAACTGTTTTTGTTTGCATGTAAAATTTTTTCAAAATATAGAACCGTTTACTAGTCGAGCCCAACGTTGCTCGACATTGCAAGATCGGACAAGTTCGCAAATGTTCATTGCCCTACAACTGTCTTATATGAGTTAGTGTTAAAAATTGAATTAGAAATTGGTCTTTGGAGTTACTCTTTGGAGTTACTTCGAGCGACTCAAAAGAGTACAGCGATAGACGAAAGAGAAGTGTCCCGCGCGAATTTGAATTTGTCAAATTCTCATTTGCATCAACAAGTATGGTCCTTTAAGCGATGGTTACCTCCAAGTATTTGTATCGAAATTATTGAGTGAAAAAGAAGACAAAGTGCTTGCGAATATCTGCAGAAGTTTAATAAAGTCAACTCGTATTGATTCATTCAGCTTTGTTTGAACAGCTTCATACCATAAAAATGGAGTATCCCTCACATAAAACTACTACCCAATTTTTCCAGGTTGCATTTATTTATAAAAATGAATAGACAACTAACAGTAATCGCTGTGATTTTATTTTCGTATTTTATTTTTCTTGTTAACTGCGACAAGCTGACCGCTGACAGTTTTATGGGAGGTTAAACAAATACATTTTCGACCTTTTTGACACAGTCAGCCCATATTATATTAAGGTCTAAATTCTTCACTGGTTCAAACTTTAGTGGGTCTAATGGGCATGGACAGCTGCTTGGTATGTATTATTTATTGAAAGCCAAGTAGATCTGTATAATTGATCAAATTTAATATTTTGAGGACTGCATTATGAAGATGTACGATACTTTTGAGACAAATGAGAAAAATGGCACACCTCAGACGTTAAATTTAGCAAGTATTGTGAAGAAATTAAAGAAATTTTGAATATTTTTTTTTATTGTTTATATGTATTCTAATACATTTACTTCAAAGCTACTAGGATGTGTCTAGTTGTAGTGAGACCAGAAAACTAATCTAATTGCATGCAATTGAAATGAGAGACAGTTTTCTCTTCAAATTAACTACTTTTTTATCTTCAACTTACATCATTTGCAGAGAATTTCCTAGGCTTCTATTACCACACAATAACATTTTTTATTTAATTTACAAAAAATTTGAGACTTAAATCAAGATTTTATGAAAGTAATGAAAATATTCCAAAATATTAAACTGACATCCAAACAACTAAAAAATAAGACTAATCAAGAAACAAATCCACTATTGGTGTACAATCTGAGCAAATCAGTCGCTCTTACTTAAATTTTCGTAACTAATGCTGTTGCCACCTCAGAGGTCAATTTTTTTCAAACAATTTTAGCTACCACTAGAAAGGCACCCAACCGAGGTTGGTTTTTTTTATACTTTCATTGTGTTTTTTTTTGCTTAATACCCTGTTTTTCATCTCTCGCGTTTTTTTTATATTTAGCCATATTGAACTGAACCCATAAGGTGCTCATTTGGAAGCATTATTTGCAATTTTAAATTGGTCTTGCATAAAGCAAAAAATTTTTAAAGGGCCACGGTCACCTGTTTTAAATTGTCCCCCGCCAATTTAAAAATCTTTTTCTTAACCATTGAACTTCTGTACGGATTTTTCAACTTGGTTTCTAACAAAAAAAGTCCTAGAATTTAATTATAGGTATGGTTTTGTTAAAAACCAAGTTGAAAAATGCGGACAGAAACTTAATGATTAGGAAATTTTTTGAATTGACGGGGACAATCGTTGTCGTAGACGGCAATGGCCTTTTAAGCTAACACCCGATCTCTTCATAAATCCTTATAAATCGGAAAACTGTATTCTTTTCATGGTTGTCTGACTATAATGATTTTTTGTGCCTTTACTAGAAATAATAATAGTAGCTGGTGGTAGATGATGATAATTATGTCATAGCAGCTGCAGCAGCTTAAGGAAGCAAACATGATTGCAGTACAAAAAGATATTTTGTTCAGAAATGTTTTCGGAAAATAGTTGTTCTTTAGTTGGACTGTAACAATAGTATATAGTGTTTTTAGGTGGTTCTTTTGTCAAACCTTTTAAAGGACCATAGCCGTTGCCGAGAATTTTACACGTTAGAATGCGCTCGGGACACTTTTTTACTCCTAAATTGTTCTAGTAATTTTCATTGTTAATATAGTGAGGCAGTTATACTTTATTGAAATTGAAAGTATCGGTGGCTCAGTGGTATACAGCGGGGTAAACGGCCATTAGACCCGTTTTTGTTTTAGGCTTAGGCAAGGGTAGGCCAGAGTATGTTAGGACGGACTCAAACATATTGGCCGAACTACAAACAAGTTAAAAAATATGTTTGGGGAACTTTTTTGTGACAAAATGGTCATTCTAAAAAACGGGGTGAACTGGCTTGTCTCCATAGAGCGGAAGCCGGTGCATATTTGCTGTAGGTTCAATTCCCAGTTCATGCTTTGTCGTTTTTGGTCAATTAAATATCAACATAGTCAAAAAACATTTCGATATTTTCGAGACAAGGTGTCCCGCGCGCATTTAAATGTTTGAAATTCTCATTGTCGGCGAAGGCTATGGTCCTTTAAAGAGACATACCGGCGCGTTACACTGCAAATTAAGGCGGGGACCACCAATTATTTGAAAATTGTCCTTGCTTTCACTCGTTTCAACTTAATTCTGACATTTATGACCTTATCCTACTTTTTAAAAGAAGGCAGGAAACTTTCACCGGATCAGGTAGATCACTTATAGAAAGTAGTCATGAGAGAAATAAATTACTGGTCTTCGCCTTAATTGCCGTGTAACGCGCTGGTATGCCCCTTTAAAGGACCAATGCCGTTGAAGACAATGGCAATTTCGAGTTTTTGGACAGCTCTTTTATTTCGAAAACGTTTTTATTTTTTTGTTCTGTTTGCATTTAAAAAAATTCGAAATTTGGAACCATCGACTAGTCGAGTCTTGCGTTTCTTGACAATGGCAGATAAAAATAAAAGGCAGAAGCAATCTCGTGATGAATTAAAAAGTTTACTGTTGGTGAAAAAAAAAAATTTCAACTTCTTTTATTCCCTCCGTATATTTAGATTTCTGTTTCTATTTGAGCCAAAATAAAAAATTTTAAAGTCATTTCAATATGGTTGAGAAATTCACACTTTTCTGCAGAGCCAGTTTTGGCTGTTTGCCGGGAAATAGCTTGATACTTCCACAAAGGAAGGATTATGTGATGGAAAAAAAGAGTTTTGATTTAAAATTTAAATGCAGATAAAAATAATTCGAAAAACATTTTCCGCATATTTGGCTGTACCCCCGCCAATTCGAAAACTCGAAATTGCCATTTTCATCAACCGCGATGGCTTTTTAAATATTTTTAAATAGGAATTGGGATTAGAACTGTCATCGAAAGATAAACTTCTTGAAAGTTGACACAATTTTTTCAGTTTAGTGTATAAATATTTGTTTATTCGGCTGTATTAATTATAAAAAATTATACTGATTTATCATTTCGACCATGTAGCCCACAAAAGAATCTGAAAAAGTGACTCCGCTAACAATGTATGTAACCCTGTTTTAGACTTTTCTGAGAACTGAATGGCCAAATGATACATCAATTTAGTTGACCTGAGATTACTTTGACTATTTTGCTGTCTGGCGCTCTAACAGCAATTTTTAGGGTGTGCAGGTATGATCACCGCCAATTTTAAAATGAGTAGTTGCTGTTGGTGTAGGAGAGTATGCTCTTGGGACAAAAAAGGATGTTTTTTCTAAAACAGATAAGTCTGCTAAATTCTTTTATAGCATTGACGTTCAATAAAAAGAGTAGTGATGATGAGCACTCATTATTATCCTTGCGCATCTTCTTCTAAGAGAACAAATTTTTCAATGTCATTGACCATGTTCTTTTGCATAATACCTCCTAATAAAGACACATTACACATCCAGCCAAATAAATTCGTTCTGATATACGCCCTCTAGGCACACACACACAGCCCGTTATTATTACCAAATGATGCCATTAAGCAAAGCAGGATTCCGAACATTGACTTTGCCCATGATATAAAGCTTTCGAAAGCACTACTTTAGACTATTATAGTCTGCTTTCGTGCTATTTGGTTGAAAGCTTAGATGTTTTTGATTTTTAGAATACTTTGTTTGAGGTTATTAGGAACATTTGCTAACTATTCAGGTGGATTTCGTTCGAAATTTTGTTGATCGATACAGTTGTGCCCAATATTCTCTAATGAGTATACTAATCGTGCTTTAAAATATATTTAAAATTTTTGAATATACTCAAAAATTTTGACTCTACGATATTCTATAAAATATTTGAAAACTAACAAAGAAACCGCCCGAACTGTACGATCAAATTCCTAAATTCTGTAAAAGCCATCTTGTAGAGCATGGTCGATTTGTATAGTGTAGCCGGAGTTATTCTGGCGGACAGCGACTAAAATTCTGAGTTGTAGGTCAAAGAAAGCCGGAAACCCCCAAAAACGCCAATTTTGGATATTTCAGTGCTCCAATCCTCGGTGTTTTATCAAGTTATCAAGTGCCAAATCTGATTATTATGACCTTATGTTACTTTTTGATTTTACGTCTGATAGTGATGTTTTAGAAATTATTTCAAAGTTTTCTGAAAACTTAAATTTTCACGGCACATTTCATCACTAAAATTTGAGTTTTCAGAAAATTTAAAAATGATTTTTAAAAACATCACTATCAGACGTAAAATCAAAAAGTAACATAAGGTCATAATGATCAGATTTGGCACTTGATGAACGAAACACCGAGAATTGGAGCACTGAAATATCCTAAACTGTCGTTTTGGGGTTTTCCGGCTTTCTTTGACCTACAACTCAAAATTTTTGTCGCTGTCCGCCAAAATAACTCCAGCTTTAATATACAAATCGACCATGCTCTTAAAGATGGCTTTAACAGAATTTGCGAATTTGATCGTACAGTTCGGGCGGTTTCCTTGTAAGTATAAGGCTGTTTTAGTCAACGAGGTTAAATGACTGGGCTATTCAATTATTCTTCAAGTTTAAAAACACCTCCAAACCCTATTCTCTCTTTTTCGGTAAATTGCAATAAAAAAAGCAAATTGCAATATTTCTGCAGACGAACAGCTTAAACAATTTGTATGTGCACAAAACAATGACTGTTTTGGGAATACTAGTGATGGCTTGAAAAACTAACAAAATTAGCAGACCAAAATCATTTGCTGGCGCTAAGGTGACGGTGTGTTTTTGAAGTGTTGCACTTGTGTTCTCTTCCTCTTTCCCCATCTGTAAATTAACTCTGTTGGTGGTTTGTCATGCTTGCAAGTCAATCAAATTGGCAGCAGTGGTAGCAGTATGTATGAGCAGGAGGGACCTGGTAGAGGCGATTGCAACATTTTTGTTGTGACTCACATATTCATCTTATCTTGTTTGTATTTTACAAATATTCTTGTCCGGACAATTTGAAAACCCAATTTTAATCTATTGTAGCTTCTAAGTTAAATTAAAATTTTAGGCAGTCCAAATTTCGGAAAACTACTTAAAACAGTCGATTCTCAGCTCTTTCAAATATAATCAATCCTCTAAAGATTTGGATTTAAGATGACATTTTTTAAAAAGTGTATTACGTAATTTTAATGTCTATTGACACAAGTGTGAGGAGGTTGGTATTCCTGGAATAAAAAATAAAAAAAGTCAGGGGTTGATTGCTGGGTAGCTCAGTGGAAGAGCATCGGAAGCCTGTCAAAGTTCTTCCTGGGTTCGATTTCCACTCTAGACACACATTTTTCATAGAATTTTACTCAACAAAAAGTTTTTTAGGCGCTAGTATAGAATAACCCCCACCCTAAGAAAATCTGACCTTATAAACATCGCTGTGACTACCCTTTGGAACAACAAGTTTAGGATTAGCCCTTAGGTTTGGGGGTAGGCCAGCGTACGGAAGTTGTGACTACAAATATTTTACGCACTTTTTCCGGGGTCTGGGACATATATTCGTGTGCTATATACTCAATTAAAGGGGCATGCCCACGCTAATAAGAGGTGGTGCCCGGGAATTCGAAATTTTTTCCTAATCATTGAACTTCTGTACGGATTTTTCAACTTGGTTTCTAACTAAACAAGGCCTGGAATTTAATTTAAGGTTCAATTTTTTTGGAAACCAAGTTGAAAAATCCGTACATAAGTTCAATGATTAGGAAAAAAATTTGGATTCCCGGGCACCAACTGTTATTAGCGTGGGCGTGCCCCTTTAGGGGTTCCCCTATTAGGGGTGGAAATTTGACATGAAACTCCCAACTTTTCGAGTCTCCAGAAATTTTTATAAACGAGATCAAAATTTTTTTGCAAAATTGCTCCATGCAAATGTTCCTAGCGATTAAGAATGATTATATGTAAATTAGAAGATTTTTTTTTCGATCTTTGATTTAGTCCCCCTTTGGTCTCTGGGGTCGAAGGGGGTACACATCGAGATGCGAATATTTTGAACTCTAATGCTCAAATTTACCAGGGGCACACTTAATTTTTTACTTCATTCTTGGTATCATTGTTTTTATTTGAGCTATCAAACAGAGGTTACCATAAAGTTATAGCTAAACTTAAAAGACATTGAGGGGTGTTCAAATACGTGCAATCTTACCATTCAAACATACTCTTTTCTTGTTGGGTAAAAGCTTCTCAAGCTACCCAACTTTCTGGATCGATTTTGGTGTTAAAGGGGCATGCTCGCGCCCGATGCAATAATTCTTGCATTTTAAACTCGCGGGTACCAAGCACGCCAGAGATTTTGAATTTCAAAATAAAATTGTGAAATCATTTTGAGTTCTGTGCTTTGATCTTTCGTGACTTGTCGGTGATTTTTGCTCTCATTTTACACTTGATTTTCTTACTGTCTGACTGTTTTGGTTTTAGCGTCAAAGAGTGTACTTTTCTTGGGACCCCAAATTAACATATTAGTCACATTTTTTTGCTTCAAAATGGTAATAAGCACTGGATGAAAGATCTTTTTCCCTTCAAAAGTAGTCAAAATGTAATCCGGAGGGATGAACGAGCCGTATAGACCAGAACGGCTACCAGGCATTTTTCATTATTAGTGGAATTTGTCAGCCGACAATTGTTCATTATTTTTAATTGAATTCGGGCAAAAAAATCGTATTTAACTCTAGAAGACGAAAAGCGCAATTGATGGATTGGTTCATGGTATGAACCTAGTGGAGCATCCTGACGATGGTTGTAATTCAGGAGCGGGAACAGAAAGTTACAGAAAAAAGTACATTTGACTACTTTTGAAGGGAAAAGATCTTTCATCCAGTGCTTATTACCATTTTGAAGCAAAAAAATGTGACTAATATGTTAATTTGGGGTCCCAATAAAAGTACAAATCTATTTAAAAAGTGCTACCAAAATGCTATGAAGCCCCAATTGTCGGTTGAACCTGAAAAATAGAGATATAGAACCCAGCGGAATGAACACTTTCGCTAGGCAGCCTCTTCAGAAAAGTTGACGCGCTCCGACAGATATGTTACAAGGGCCTAGCCATACTGCCATGGAATGGAGCATGAAGGCACATAGAAAGTGACACCTCGACCACATACAGGCTGACAAAGTCAAAAATCACTAGGTAAATGGTTGCCTGCTATATTTATTCACTTTTATAAGAGACTTTGACAGGATATGTGCAGTCGCAGCGTGATTTTGTTTAAAAACGTCTAACAATACCTGAGGAGAGAACCTAAAATCATAAATATAACCACTGCCGATGTCCTCCCTTCTTGAGACCTCCAAATAGACACCTGAAAGACAGAACAAGGAAAAAGAAAATGACGGCGCACAAAATAAATAAAACTTATCTAATACAAGCAACAAGATCGATGGAAGAACGTGAGCATGCGCGAAAATTACCACCTGATCACACGAGACTCTTTGACGCTAAAACCAAAACAGTCAGACAGTAAGAAAATCAAGCGTAAAATGAGAGCAAAAATCACCGACAAGTCACGAAAGATCAAAGCACAGAACTCAAAATGATTTTACAATTTTATTTTGAAATTCAAAATCTCTGGCGTGCCTGGTACCCGCGAATTTAAAATGCAAGAATTATTGCATCGGGCGCGAGCATGCCCCTTTAACTGCGTCTCAGTAACTGAAATCGAGTAGGGGCCCAAACCAGTAAAAAGTAAATATTTTTTGGAAAATTCGGCTAAAAATGGGTTAAGGTGGTTGTTGACAGCAAAGCAGTACTGGAAATAATTCCAATCGATTGCTTGATACTTTCTGGCCCTACAAGTGAGTTAACCCGCTAAAAGTCAGGGCTCCGAATGAAAAATTTCTAAAAAAGGACATTTGGATAAAAAAGGACATTTTGACTGTTTTTGAAGTGAAAGGGTCATTTTATCCAGTGCTTGTTGCCATTTTTTAACGAAAAAAAGATTTTGATAAAAAAATATTTGGGGTGCCAAAAAAGGACAAATCTTTTAAAAAGGACGATTCGGGGCCCTGCTAAAAGTGGATTAATAAAATTGGGTGTGCACCCTGGTAAATTTGAGCCTGAGAGTTCAATCTCGATGTGTACCCCCCCCCCCCTTCGACCCCAGAGACCAAGGGGGAGACCAAATCAAAAAAAATCTTCTAATTTACATGTAATTTTTCTTATTCGCTGGGAACATGTGCATGGAGCAACTTTGCGAGAAAAAGTTTTTGATCTCGTTAAAAAAATTTCTGGAGACTCGAAAAGTCGGGAGTTTCATGTCAAATTTCCACCCCTAATAGTGAAATCACTTTAAGTTTTAAAAGGCATAAGTTTGGAGGAGGTGGTATTCTATACTAGGGTCGTTTTTTTAATCGCTCTACAAAACATCTTTTTTGGATGTGTTCATTTTGAGTATTAGTGACTTTTCGGAATAGCTCTTTTTATAAAAAGATGTTATCTGAAAAAAAATTCTTGCTGTTGGGATTTAAGAGTTTTTGCTTTGCAGGAAAGTGTATTGTTTTTGCAATTACGCAACATTGGATATTTTTTTCGTGCTAAAAGTTCGGAAACATTCTAAAAATCCTTTCTCAACCATTTTTTTATGTTTTCGATGCTCTCAATAAAAACCCTCAAATAGCTTCTTTAGGCTTGAACATAACAAAAAAAATTCTGGGCGCCTTTTAAACTCTCTTCTTTCAAATATTTAGAGGCTAAAAATGAATTTTCTGGTGTCCTACTAAAATAACCTAAAATTTGTCTTTCGGTGCTTTAGCATATTTTACATGTTGACAACGTGTTTCAAAGGCTCAGTCACACATTTTGGAAAATTTTTAAGTCGCTGTTGGATTTGTTTCCTTGAGGATGGAAAGGGGGCGGGGTGTTATAAAGTAAGCCACCCAGAAAAATACTTAGGGTACTTAGAGACCCTAAATTTTTTTAAAGTCACTTATTTTTGTAAAAATGTTTGTCTTCTTTTTCGCATACAATTATAAATTAGCGATGTTCAACAAACAAAGCCTTTGAGATTCTTACCCCTATTTGACTTGGCTTCACGGTTATTTTTTCAGGCTGAGGCAAGGGTAGGCCAGTGTATTTTAGGACGGATTAAAACATTTTTTGTTACTTTTTTTTAACTTTCAGAAACATGACTAAGACTGCCATAATATACGCTGGCCTATTTATACTTGCATAAGCCTTTAAAATTACAAAAAAAAACAACAGGGTGGACCAAGCTTGAAAATCGGTACCCATTGAGGGATAGGGCCGAACTTTCTGCTTATTTATTTAAATAACATGGTGTTTTAGGAGGACACTAAAAAGATTAGTCTTATCTGTTTTTAAATCTAAAAACCCAAAAAATAAAAACATCTTTGAGTCTAAAACAGTGCTCGTAAATCAAAACTGGAAAAAAAATAAAATTAAAAAATTTGGAAAAACGGCGCTATACCTTCATCCATGTAACTTTTACTTATGCTTAATGCCGTAATCTCACAGTATCATTGACTTCATACTTTGAGTTTACTTTGTTGAGTTTACTTTGTTCACTTACTTATGCCTATGAGCCTTTTGAAGCCTTTCATTTTCAAAAGGCTTAGGTTACGCTAATTAGCACAGCTTTAAATGTTTAAAATCCCAGGCTTGAATGATTTGAATGATAAAAAACACCGAAAATAATCGAAACGACTATCAAAATAAGATTGATTTCGTTCGTGCTCGGGACTTCAAACATTCGAAATCGGGATTATTGGCGTGGGCACACACATCCAAAAGATTTTTCTCCAGTTTTTTTCGGAAAAATTGTGACCGAAGACACCCTCCAGTTTTATTTGAAAGGGAGGGGGTAAAAATAAATGTTGGAATCCATTACAGATTCTTTGCATGTGTGACCACCTGAAAGACGGAATAAGTAAAATCTGTTTTTTTCATATTGATCTATTTCCTTTTTGTGATCCTCTGTTAAATTTTAAATAATGAAAAATATATAGATATAGCTGTTCTTCTTATTATTCCTGAACAAAGGAAAACAAGATTATTGAGGCCATCTAAATTCTTCACTTTTTAATCTGAAATGCATATCCCGGTGATGACCCAATTGAGATAAGCATTCCACAGCAGGTGAAAAGTGAAAATCAACCAAATTTTACTCACTTCGCTTAAATACTCTTTTTGGTATTGGTTTCGATTCTTCTTTTACAAAATAGTCAGCTACTTTAAAACAAAAATGTTTTCGCACCGTAGCAGAAATTGTAAGGAATTGCTACTAGAGAATTATTGTTGCTAGATAAAATCTTGTGCTTTTAGTTCCTCATCTATTTTAGTGATGTTGTTTTTTCGTAATCCACCTTGTCTGGAGCTGTTCGTGTTTCAGCGCAGTCTTTTGTCGTTTTATTTGTGATGAATCACACAATCCAACAATAAATCTCGATCTACAAGTTTATAAAATAACATTTACATTTTATAGCGACACACTTTGTTGAGCCTTCAAATCGGTCTCGCATGACTTTTTAGTTGGTGAAAGTCGAATTAAAAGGAGAAATTTTGTAATTTTACACTTAATGAATTCCTCATATCTGCACCTCTCGGATCATTGACTTTGAAAAATAAAATTTTCAATTTTTTTGTTTTACAGGTGCAAATGATCAAAAGCCGTCCACACACTATTTTAAAGATATTTGCAACAGTAGTATTGTTATTATGTTCAATGCAGCAGCAGCAGCTTGTAGATGCCCAATATGATGTTGCTCCTAACAATAGCCAATCAGACTCTACCTCTAATGCCGCAGGTTTGTAGCTCTTCTTATACTTGGCTTGTTGTTTAAAAATTTTAGAGAAATTACAAATATACCGTATATTCGACTCTAGTAGCGAATACTCTTTCCGGGCCTTTTTAAAAATTTTGGAAAATTGATTTGGGTTTTGGCCAATTTTTTTGACTTTCTCAATTTAGAAAGTTGGGGTTTGGCCAGAGTGCGCCGGTTTCACATTTTAGTAGGTTAAAACTACATAATATAGGGGTCATTTTGGTATAAGATGTTGAAAATAAAAAAATTCACAAAAAAAGTTTTTTATGGAGACAAACTCGGTACTCAGCCCAAAAATCGGCCTTTTTGGACCTCGAATTTTCGCGATTTTTTCAAAATTTTCTTTCGAATTTTAATATATGGAGCCGTGGTTTTTTTTGCCAATTTTGTTGCAAGCTATCTTCGATAGCCCCTACCCAAATTTCAAGGGCTTCAAAACGGTGATACAATTAGAAAATTGAGGTATGGCCAAAATCCAGCACAGGCCATTTGCGATTTTTCACACCAAAACCCCGAAACCTGGTGGGCACTACCTGGCCAGGTAGATATCCACATGGCTGGCCTGAAAATTAAATTTTCTTTTAAATAAGAAAAAACATACCCATCTTATGTAAAATCGTGTGGAGAGTTGGGTTTGTTAAGACTAAATTCTTGATTTTCCACACCAAAACCTCGAAACCTGGGTGGGCACCACCTGGTCAGGTGGATATCCACCTATAAAAAAACCTAATATTTTTTTTTGTCAAAATCAAAAACAAACCATGCTATCATATGAAAAATGTTGTGGGGAATTAAGTTATTTAAGACCAAATACCCGATTTTTGTTACCAAAACCACAAAATCGGGGTAGGTACCTCCTGGTCAGGTGGATCCACCTGGATGGCTTGAAAAATAAAAAATTTAAAATTCGAAAAACAAACGTCCTATCATATTTTAAATTGTGTGTGGAATTGGGTTTATTAAGACAAAGTTCTCGATTTTCCACACCAAAACCCCGATACCTGGGTAGGTACCACCTGGCCAGGTGGATCCACCTGGATAGCCTGAAAAATTAAAATTTTCATTTAATTGTAAACAAAGCTGGCTATGATATGGGAAATAGTGTGGCAAATTCAGTTTGTCAAAACTAAATTTCCGATTTTTTCAGCAAACCCAATGCATCGGGAAGGTATTTCTTGAATTTGTACATATCCACCTCAATACCTTTTACTGAATATACACCCTGTACCTGTTTCCGAAAGTACCTGTCACCAGAAATACCTGTTATTTGAATACCTGTTACCATAAAATATCTGTTACCATGAAATACCTGTTACAAAAATACCTGTTACCCGACTTTTACCTGTTACCAGAAATAGCTGTTACAAAGACACCTGTTATCTGTCAAACCCGAGGCTTCGAAGAAGCCTCTAGCACTACTTTAAACACGAAGTGTTTGCTTAACCCCATGTCCTTAAAGCTAGTTTAACTTAAGTAAAAAGTACCCAAATTTATGTTCCAGACCCAGAAAAAGTGCGTAACGCAGTTATTAGTCACAACTTCCGTACGCTGGCCTACCCCCAAACCTAAGGGCTAATCCTAAACTTGTTGTTCCAAAGGGTAGTTACAGCAATTTTTGAAAGGTCGGATTCTTGGGGGGGGGGTATTCGCTACTAGCGCCGTATATTCTCAATTAATTACTGGGGTCATTGACTTTCAACCCCTGAAAATAGGATAGTTTTAAGATTTTTGCTCAACCAAAATATTAAAAAGTGAAATCGGCTGAGCTGGTAATAATTAAGAAAGCGCAATAAACAGATCTGAGATGTAGGATATTTAGAGGCAACGAGGGGAGATAATTGCAAAGAAAATACGGTAGTTTGGATTTTTAGCTTGGAATTATATTAAAACCACTCTCTGAAAAATGGAGTGTTAAATGGCTGAACAACTTTATACACTTGAGTTGGTGTTTAATTATTCATTTAAGTGAATGCCAGCAGCAAACCAAGCAAAGTAAGCGGTGAGGTGCACCCAGAGAAGGCTGAGGAAAATGCTTATGGCAACATTGCCAAACGTAAGTCTTTGATGACAACATTATATATTTACAAAAAGTTTGTAGCAGAATCAGCAGTGTTGAGTGTGCCTCTGCCAACAACACCTGAGTCGCCTCAAGCCCCTGCTAGTTTGCAAGCAGTTGCTTCTGCTACTTCCGAAGCTAACAAAGAAACTAAACCAGCAAGTGAAACATATCAGACTGCAGGTTAGAGGCATTTTCATTTAAAATTGTATTATTATCCAATTTATTTAATGGCAAGTATGTTCTACTCACAATCATACCTGCACGGGCACCGACTCCGGGCGCCGGCGCCTGACACCGGCGCCAAGCGAAATTTCACCACTTTAGGGCGCCCCTTTCATGCCGGCGCCGGTGCTCAGCGCCTTCTTATATCGGCGCCGGCGCCGAGTACAAGCTGCAGTACTGGATTTTTCAATATTTATGCCATTTAAAAGTTTTAACAGTATGTTGTTTGGTGTTAGACGCATGTAACTTAGATCCTGGTGGCAGCAAGCAGAAATTTTAGCGTCAAATACATAGTATAAACCCCTGCGCCGCTACTTCTTAGGAGCCGGCGCCATCGTGGCGCCGGCGCCAGCGGCGATTTTCAAAAAGCGCCGGTGCCGGCGCCCGGCGCCGATTTCAAGTAGGCAAGGCGCCCGGGTCGGCGCCCGGAGCCAATTTTTTCGAGCGTTTTTTCGAATTAGATTAGAACCAGGGTAAATAAATCAAAATTTTGAAAAAGGTGCATTTGGCCAAATAAATTACAATTTGGTCATTTTTCGTCAAGAATACCATTTTATGCAATGTTTATTGATTTTCGAACACAAAAAATTTTGATTTAAAACTTCAAACAAGTACAAAATTTTTTACAAAATACAATTACGTACCCTGGTTGAACACAATTACAAAAAACGCAATTTTGAATTAGAGGGTGTGTAGAGGACGTTATACAGTCTGTTCTCGATTTTGAGAATAGTTTCTAGAAGTTTCTTTTAAATATCAAAATTAAAGCAGACAATGCCCCTGTCACAGCACCCACAACTGCAGCAGTGTCCATGAGCATAGTGCAGAGCAATAATATAGTGGATAGCCCAGCTTCTATTGCCGCTGCAGACAGTGCAGCTCCAGTAGCGAACATATCAGCATCTAGCAATGTTTCAGCTGCAGTATCGGAGCAGCATCTTCCAAGTGCAAATGCTTCTATACCACAAGACCAAAGCAGTAAGGGTAGTAGTTATGAAACCGTGCCACAATCATCTGCTGCTGCCAGTCAAGAAAAGGCACAATCTGTTCCTGCCACATCCTCAGAATCTTCGGCAGAAAAGGAAGTAGAAGAAACTACCGACCACTCAACTCTAGATCTGAACAAGGCAGAAACATATGGCACTCTACCTCCATCTAGTGAGCCCAGCTCTCCAGCTTTTTCCTCCTCAGAGGCGGCTGCAACCACTGTAGTTGTTGAAGTCACCACAGCTGCCGCTGCCAGCAGCTCAATAGCACCTCTGTCTGAAGTTATTAAAAGCAATGCATCTGAAGTGTCATCAGACTCTCCTAAAGCTGCTTCAGCAGAAGTGCATTAGGAACAGTGGACTCTTCAGCCGCAAAACCAATCTCCGCAGGTTTATCATCTCCTGAGTCTTTGGCATATGAGGTAGCTTCGGTGGAGAGTTCTTCACCAGCATCTGCTGAAATCACTAAGCCAGTAGAGATTGTTGGCATTGAGCAGCAGGCAGGTGCTGCTGTTAGTAGTCAAGTATCTGTGGTCCAAGAGACAACAACTTCAGCCGCTACTTCTTTGCCAAACAGTCAAGCAGCTGCAGCTACTGAAGGTTCTAATCTAACACCAGCAGCTAGTCAACCAGAAGCAGCTATCTATGCTTCATCTGCTGTAAACGGTTCTGCTGCTGCTTCAGCTGCTGATGAGCCAGTCAAAACAAGCTTAGAAGCCATTCCTGCAGCAACCACTCAAGCTCCAGTGCCAGTTGAGACAACAAAAACAAACAGTCCTACTGAGAGTAAAGTAGAGGACAAAAGCGACTACTCTGGAAATGCTGCTCCTTCTGAGCAACCCAAAGGAGTAGAAGTAGCTGTACAAGCAAGCCCAGCTGTCTCTAATGCCTCAGCAAGCGCTATTCCGAAGTTGTTCAGAGTTCAGAACAAGCACCAGCTGCACCAGAGACAGTAGCTCCTAAAGCCCCAGAAGCTGTTGTTCAGCCACAAGGCCAGAGTCTACTGCAACAGAAGCAGCAGCTGCAGCAAGTAATTCAGTGCCTGCTTCTAGTGAATACAGTGGAAGTGTGGGAGATGACAGACCTGAGAGCAAGCCATCTAACAAGGCTGTAGCTAGTAGTGCAGAAGTAGTAGTTGAAACCGCCTCTACCGCTTCCACAACAACTACTGCCCAACTATTACAACATGCAGCTAACAAAGCAGTTGAAGCCTTGCAGCCAGAACAACCCGCTTCAGAGCAGCCTGCTACTATTGTATCACCAATTGTTGCAGAAAAAACCCCTTATCCAAGTAGTGTAGAACAGACAACTGCTTCCGATAAACCTTCGGCTTCAGCGCCTGTATTGCAGACTGTTTCTTCCATAACAGAACAATCTTCATCTGCACAGCCTACAGAGTTGGAAAAGCCAGTTAGTTCAGACCAAACAGCTTCTGCGGTTGCAGAGAAGCCCGCAGTGCCAGCTATTCCAGCAGAACTTGTCGCTGCTCAGCCAACTGCTCCAGAAAAGCCAGCTGGTGTTACAGTCTCAGATAAGGCAGAAGAGTATGCCAGTGTTTCAGCTGCTGCTGTCCCTGATGCTAACAGCCAGCACCCTGCAAGTGGATCTCAGGCTGAATCTCAGGCTACATCTAGCACCAACGAGTCCTCTGCAGTGCCATCCCCTGAATCAACATCTCTAGCCGCTACTGATTCCTCTGCTAGCAGTCCAGCCATAGTAGCCAATCAACCAGGTGCTGATGTTCTCCCTCAAGAAGAGATCACATCAGAGCAATCTGATACAAAAGCACCTGAAACATACAACAGTGTAGAGTCCATTACAGCTACTACTGTCATGCCTAGTTCTGTAGAACTGCCAGCTAAGCCAGTGGGTCAAGTAGATGTCTCTGCAGCACCAGGATCTGCAAAAGAGGCTAAAGCATCTAAAGGCCAGGAGACGGATTCCGGGCCTGCCATTGCAGTTATTCCAGAAGCCAAATCAGAGCAGCCGAGTGTAAATGATACTGTTAACACTGCTCCTCAAGATACTGCAGGCTCTGACACAAACGGCGGCGAGGTATTAGACAGCAGTCATCTAAGCCCGGCTCCTGCAGCAGTGGAGCATGTATCTACACCTGCAGCTACAAATCAAGGCGAGGGGTGGAAGATTAATCAAGGTTCGTTTTGAATGTGAACGAAGTTTATTAACTTTACTAATTTACTCGCCAATTTAGGTAACTCTTATGAGAAATCTCCAGAAGGTAATTCGAAAGCGCCTATAAAACCAGGTTTGTGATATAATTTTTGCAGAAGAATCTGAATCTAACCCATTGTTTTGTTGACTAAACTAACTAGTAGTAATATGTAACATATAGCTAACCCAGCCTCTACAACACTACCACCCTCTTACTTACATCCACACTTAACAACAACCCCTGTGACCTCAGCACTAGTTAACACAACTCTTAACCGGGACCACAACCCTACAACAGCAATGTTGGTGACACATGCAGTCTACGATGTAGTCCAGCCAGACCCTACTAAAGTGATGCTCATCCAATTGCCTACTTATGGAACTCCTTCAGTAAATAACCAACTGAATCATAATAATATAGCAGCCACTATCAGTCACACTAAACTAACAACACCTAACACCACCCATAGATTGGTGGCCAAACAAAACTCAGTTGGCAGTCCACCTGGAATTGAACCGTCCGGATATGGGGTCACACCGGTAATACTAATTATTTGTTTTAGTAACTGGTGACAAATAAGTTCGTGGACAACTTTTGAGCTCACTTTTTAAAATCTGAGTGTTGAGATATGGCCTTTTGGGAAAAATCAATTTCTTGAAAAAATTACCAAAATGAAAGTTTTTGCCAATTTCTCGGATTTTGGTCATTTTTTCAAGAAATTGATTTATTCCAAAAGGACATATCTCAACCATCAGATATTCAAAAATCACTCTGTAATATGGGTTTTGTAGCTCTTGATCTGCGCTACAACAAGGTGATAAAATTTTGTAGTGATGCTCAAAATTCAATGAAACATTTGACCAGTTAAAGTGATAAAATTGTTGGTAACCTTCTCAAAATGACCAGACAAGTGTTTGGAGCCAAATGGGGTCCAAGCCGTTTCGTCACCAACAATTTTCGTCGCCGGCATATTTTTTGCCTTGAGTTAAAGTGCTCTATGATAAATCGGCTTGCTTTTGTCACTGCGCGTGGAATTGACCCACTCTAGCTCGACTTCTGGCTCCACTCGCACAATATTTTGCGCGTAAAAAGGCTAAAGCTTGCCGAAAATATGCCGGCGACGAAAATTGTGGGCGACGAAAATTGTGAGCGACGAAAATTGTAGCGACGAAAATTATGGGTGACGAAAATTGTGAGCGACAAAAATTGCGGCGACGAAAATTATGGGTGACGAAAATTGTGGGCGACGAAAATCGTGGCGATGAAACGGCCTGGACCCGCCAAATGGTGACTTATCTAAAATAATAAAGCTGAAAGCAATATGCCGTTTGGAAGAGGAGATTCAGGGCTACAAAACTTATTTTTGGAATTTTCTCATCGTTAAATTTTTTTAAAAAGTGAGCTCAAAAGTTGTCCACGAAGTTATTTGTCACCAGTTATAACTATTTTTAATAAATTTCTCTCACTCACAAACATCCCAAACATAACAATACTCTTTTTTGTTTCAAGAATAATTTATGTAACTATGTTTTAGAATCTTCAGCTGATGCATCTCCCCCCAGTCAGCCAATTAGTAAGCCTTCTTTTTTCTAGCTTGCTCAAACCATGCTGTAATGTGGATGTATTTAGAGCCAGAAGAAGCTGTTGGTTACGATGGATTAACTGCTGCCCCTGCATCCACAAACAATACACAGAGCTTAGACAACAATAATTTGCAACAACACGATATTGTTGAGTCACCAAGTAACACAAAAGATTGTAGGTTTACTTGAGTAATAAATAACTAAAGTATGCAATGTTCTAGCATTACTGCTCAATAGCCTTCCAATCAAACGGGTTGATGCTTCCACCAAACAAAAGTGTAAGTATTTGCACATTTGTGAAACGATGTTAGAGAGTGGTGTGCATTTGCAGGGAAGCCATTTGAGATGAATTGCTCAGTGGAAACCGATGAAAGGGGTCCTGAATTGTAAGTTTAGTAGTTTGTGTTTACATTACAAAATGACTTGTTTAGGTGTGGGGAATGGGCACGTGCTGGTTTATGCACCTCTCACAGAGCAACCATGTAAGTATGCCTGTGCCTCAAATAAAACAACATCCTGGTTCATATGAAATAAGGCAGTTGTAAATGAGTATGTAATTTGCAGGTTCCTATTCTGCCGAAAGACCTGCCTTTGCATAGGCCCACAACCAGACCCGGCTGCTGAAGAATCTTCGCTTTCTTCCACTTCTTCTGACACCAATGAAAGCGATGATTCCAAGTTTGCTCGCCTTAAGAGAAGGCGTCACACCAAAAACAGATTCCTAAGATTGCAAAGGGCTCGTCTCTAGAATAGTAGTCAAATAGGCCATAGCTATTATGTGTGTATAAGTTTGCTTGCCTTAAGTTTTGTTTGCTGCTCAATTGTTTTCTAGTATTGCCTTAATTAATAATGTTTGGTAGAGTTAGTGAATAATGATAAATAAATTAGACGGTGATTAATATGGCTTTTTGTTGTATTCAAGAGCATTGACTGTTAGTAGCTGTGCCTGCATTAGATAGATAGTGCATTCAATAGTAGTTAGTGGTAATGGTCACCCATAACAACCAGTTAGCTGGCTTGAAGGGTTGCACCTGAACAAGAAAAGCAAGACAATAAACTTATTTTCTTCTGTTTTTCTAATAGCAACTTCTTTGTATAAACTTTTGTGTTTAATTTAAGTATTGCTCCTTTTTTAGTCATTGCTTTATAATTATTATTAAGCGAGCAAAGCTGAATTATTAAAATAACAAGGGTTAGCAGGCTCCTATCATTTTTGCCGAGACATTTTTGCAACAGAAAATACCTAATTTCTGACAACAAAATCGTGCTTGGCGTGCTCGATTTACTCAGAAACAACTTTTAAAATCCAACTTGACACTGTAAAGACGCCGCACTATAAAATAACAAAAAAATTAAATAATAAGGTGGCCTTGGAATCTTGGTTCTCGTCATTTTCGCTAAAAATATAAATCCTTAAAAGAGAGCTAGTATTTGAAGAACAGTCAGAGAGCACAGGCACATGCCTGTTAACTTGTTTGCCTAGTGCTTACGTGTTTTATTTTTATTTACATTTACATTGAAAGCTGCAAGTCTGGTATAGCGTAATTCTGGCCGTTTTATCAAAAATTGCAGATAATCAAGCGCTGGATTTTAATAAAAATTCATTCATTAGCTATTGATTAAGGATGCTTTTGACAGTCAGTAGCACTCGGTTTGTCTCCTTTTCCCTGTTGCCTCTGATACTGTTTGTGGGTGACATCAGAAACAATGTGGGTGAACTGGTTTCTCCACACCTGGCCTCCCTCAATCCACTATGCTATTGACCCAAAGCAACATAGACTGCGAGGTTCAGAAAAATATCTCAGGTATTTCGGCTCTCTGAATCATCATTTTCCTAACATTTGATTAGTTAGACATCAAAAAAGTGTCGATTGAAGAGCTGGAAATGTTGGAGAACTGTGTGTTCAACTTTCTGATGCACAAAGAGGCGGAAATGTCAAGTAGTGGTGGTCTAAACACTTTGGCTTCAAACCCACCCTGGTTATTTCCTATTAAAGTGACTGTGGATCATTTCGTAAGGATAAGAAGATAATTAATTTTCAATTGATTGTTTAATTTTGCAGATAATCCATCAAATTGACTCGGTATGACAATTTTAGGCTGTCATTTTTCATTATAGGCTCCACACTTTCATTCGAAATCGTGTTTTTTAGCATTGTGTTTTGAACCACTCTCTCAAGAGTGCTCTCATGCAATTTACCCCTGATTTTGTAGCCAATGAAATGAGCTTTTAAATATGTAGTAACTTGTCTAAAAGCAGTCTTCAAAAATTAGGTCTAAACACACAATGCAAAAAGCTCGATTTCGAATGAATTAGAGGTAGCCGATAATTATAGAGTCAATACAATACTTTCTAATATAATTGCTAAAATATTTTAGTTAGCAAAGGCGTCGGCCGAATTCAACATCCATGGCGATCTATTCATTGTAGGCATTTGAAGAGTCATACAAATTATTTTACAAGTCAATCCCTGTAAATACACAATATAATTATTCGACGCTACTTGGATATACCTACCTCAAATCAATTATTTTTCAAACCGTTACTTAACACTGCATAAATTATTTTAAGTGACCTTAAAACTCAATTTTTGATTTACCAGAACTGGAAAAATGCGTTTTGTATGCGCCTGAGGTGATTTCGGGTCGTTATGTGTTGTTAAGAAAGAGTTGAAAAAATAAAATGATTTGGGGTGGATATATCTAAGTGGCACCAATAATTCGTCATTACTACCGCCAAAAAATTTTAACAGGTTTTAAATTTTTTTGGAATGCCAGTCTGTTATTTTACATAAAAAAACTTAGTCTTTAAAGGACCATCGATGCATCCCCGTTGTCGACAACGAGACTTTCACACGTTGGAAAGGGCGCGGGACGCTATTTATATTTCCAAATAATTCAGGATAATTTTTTTGATTTGTTGTTGATTTTGAAATGAAGTTATTTATGCCAAAACATGGTAGTGTGGTGGTAAACGACGGCGGCTGGTCGATGTTGTAGGTGGGTTCGAATCACAGTGCTGGCTCTAACTTTTTGATGATTTTTTTGACTAGTTTACTAAAAATATCTCTGAATATTTTCGGATTAAAAAAATTGTCTCGCGCGCATTCAAACGTGTGAAATTTTCGTTGTCGGCGAGGGTTCGGTTAAGGTATTTAAAGGGTGGGGACTTTAAATACGCATCGCCTATTGTCGAAATAAGATCAAGTCCCCCTGCGGGTGTTTTAATATACTTTTTCAGTAAGTTTTTTGACTATAAGGTCCAAAAATTATCGAGCAATCGATTGAAACAATTTCCAGCACTGCTTTCCTGTCAGCAACTGCCTCAATTTTGGGATTTTTGGCAAATGACCACCAAAATTAGAGGAAACCAGCCAAAATGATTCGTACTTAGTTTTATATAGCCTGAGCCTTCACCAATTTTATTTATTTGTCAACGCGTCCAATGAATTTCTAGAGTCAGAACTTCATGGGAACCAGATAGAACCTTGGCTACATTTTGATACATATATACTTGAAAATTAAAGGAGAAAAAAGGTTATAAGCCAGTGGTAGTCGAACATGTGACCTAAGGCGATGCGTATGTAAAGTCCCCCCTCCCCTCTTTTAATATGTTTGTCTTAAATACAGTCTTGGAACGACAGTCGTCTGATGTGGAATGAGACAGAATGGAAAATTGACAGTTTCGAATTGCATGAGAATCAGCAAGTCTGGATACCTACATTTGCAGATGAATCGTAATACATGTCTCTCTAATATGTCAGAAATCAGCCAATTTCAGAACTTGTGGCATAGCCGAAGGATGTATTTCCAAAATATCTGATGTGGAACTGCACAATACTGGCAAAGTGACTGCAAGACTTACTTTCCGGTATCCTTCATTTTGCAAACTCAACTTCTATCGGTAAGATCTGAATTGCAGAGCTGTTGTGCTTACTTATCTGAGTATACATTTAAGATATCCTGAGGAGACAAATGACTGCTATTTGTACTTGTCAGTATCAAATACTGAGAGGGTGGTCAAGTATGACATTCAGACCAAACAAAGAGCTTTCCTGACCAAGCCTGTGGCCATTAGTAAAATAGATACAGACAGAATCACCACTACATTGACTAATGTCGAGACTTCTGTTTGGGTCATTCAGGTAGGGCACTAGGAACAGCGGTTTTTTAAAGAACTATAATTATAAAATTCAGGATTTGTCAATAGACATAGTCAAAATAGACGGTTTTCGATCGGACTTTCTGCAACTTTCGGCCAAAGCCAAAAAAGAAATGTCAACGTTAAGAATAGCTCTGTCTTTACCAGTCACTATTGCTACTATGGTGGTGAGATTTTCATTTATTGGGATGGTAGCCCAAATACCGACTTTTTTCATTTTCCACCTACAATCGGGCTAAAAGTTGAGTTGAAGTTCAAAAACTTAATTCTATTGGAAAAAGGTATCCTTTTTAAAAAGACGAATGGAAGCTCTGCCCTATTTTCTGCCTATACAGTTCAAAAATTTAGCTTTCAAAGTTTCAACTTACAGATGCTTGTATCCCCTCTATTTGGAGACCTGAAAACACAAGCCTGTGTCAAGCTATTGACCTTGACTCTACAAACCATTTGCTTCTTGTTTTTGTAAGCAACAAAGTTTCAAAATTCAACACAACTGCATATGTATATCCGTTTTAAGGTGCTCCATTGCACCTACCAATGGCTTTGCAGGCTCTAAGCCTAAGATTTGTGAGTTGATCTGATTAGTATGTGTGAAGCGTGCACTGCCAAAATACACATTTAGACACCTTCTATGAGTTTCTATTCTTCTTGACTTTTCTGAGCATTCTGGTCACCCTGGTGTGTCTGGCTTTATGCAGGTTGAAGCGCAATGTGCCTGCGTCGCACAACCTCTATTTGGCAGCTAAAGTAGTTTTATTTAGAAAATCTTCAAAAAGCAAAACATTTTTATTAGGTGATCAACCATTTTTTGTGTTGCATTGAGCCAGACCCAGCCACCAATTATCAAGTTTGGATAAATTAGGAGAAATTTAAAAAAAAGTTTGGATAAACTGATTGAATTCAGCGCCATCTGGAAGACTCAGGCTTTGACACTATGTCCAATAGCGGACTGTAAGTATATATTTAAAAAAGCAGATTTGAAATTTGATTGACACTTTTCTTGTGAAAAAAATTTCGGGTGATAATCTTGATAAAATGGTTACTTTTCTAAAGTTTTTGTTTTTCCCTTCAAAAAGTAGGCTCTATATGTGTTCATGCCGACGCCGAAAAAATCATGCCTTGGTCCCCCTGTTGTATTTTTTACAAAAAGTTCAAGTTTTGCTTGGTCCCCCAAGCTGATTTTTTCTAAAAAAAATTTTTTCACTAATTGTTTCAAAAATCATCAAAATGTAATTTCTGTGTTAGAAATACACATTTACGAGACTACCGTAAGAGTAAATAGACTGTTATGTCGGCATGCGTTGGTTGCAGCACTACCAAAAAAAAAGCACATTTTTCATTGAAAAGGATCAGGATAGTTAAAGGTTGATACAAAAAAAACTGTTAAATTTAATGACGCCAGCCAAAATGTCTGCAAATAAATAGTTTTCGAGGTTATTGGAAGAAGAAAAAAATTTGCGAAAAAAAATCAATAGGGGGACCAAGGCATGATTTTGTTTTCCAAAAGCTTTTCACGGGGGATATCTCGGGGGGTTTGACGAAAAGCACGTGGGATTTACGGGGGATTCCATCCTGAAAAATTTTCAGGGGGGAACGTCGAAAAAATGCAAAAAAATGAAAAAAATCAACTGGGAAGACAAAAGCACCTGATACTATACTAGGACCACGAATCTGAGAGACCTGAGCAAGTAGTTGCAGAGCCTTGCACTGAAGCCTAATGTTTCGAACTAATGCTCAGAGGGTATTCTAAACACCTGGAGAGTAGTTGAAGAACCTATTACGTTAGATAAATTACTCGTTAAACAGGATACCATCTAAAAAGGGTTCATAATCGATTTTTTGGAGCAATTTACGAGTTTTATATAAAAACTTTCAAACATATAACTCCTGCAAATGTTTTGATTGTTGTAGACGCAACTGTGCCCCAGGAATGAATGGTCCTCATGACCACAGTAATTCCAATTCTCTGGCTAATGATTATACTATGGAATGGAGACATATATTCATTGCGGTAAATACTCTAATATTAAATAGGCGAATACAAATGTTATTTCAGGTGAACAATTTGTTTTCTGGGGTCAGCTTTTCTATCTTCTGTTTTGTTATCATTTTTGGAGTGATGTAAACACAGGGAACACAGGAAATATATACTTCATTTAAAAATTTCGACTTTATTTGAGGCACCAAATCTTTAAAAATTTTGAAATTTTACGTCAAAATCTTTATTTTTAGTGCTCAAAAATAAATAAGCACTGGCACTTTTTCGACAAAATTTCTCTATTTATAAAAAAATCAATAAGAACTGGATAAAATTTTTTACACTTTTGACGATAAATAACCAAATTGTACTTTATTTGGCCAAATTTACTTTATTTCGAAATTTCGAGTTACCCTGTGTAATCAAAAAAAGTGAACAATGTATTTGACTAATTAATTATTCAACTTGCTCATTTTCGAACAAATTTTGGTATCATTTAAATAATGGGTTTATATTGTTGTTCTTGATTTTCATTTACTATGGCAATAAGGAAATTAATAAAAATATTTATTTGTTTTATGTGCTTTAATTGACTAACCAAAGTATTTTATTATTAATTTTTCCATAAATACAATAATAGTCTGACGATATAAAATAAATTGCTTCGAAAAAAGATACTAGCCATAAATTAAATTTATATATTCAGAATAATAAATATAAAGGCAAACATTTTGAACTAACACAAGGCCATTTGAGTAATCTAGAAGTTTGAAAGCCCGTCGATCGTGTCATTTTGGTCAAGTTTATAATTTTTTGTTTTTGAGCAAGTGACTCTGGAGTCGACAAGATCTTAAGACCCTTTCTGAGACTAAAAGCGCTACTTCAAACCATCTATAATGGAAATGGTCAATGACACGGCCGGTACAAATTAAATGCCAAACAAATCAACTAAGGCTATTTCGAAAGTTAAAAAGAAAGATAAAGGCAAGTTTGGTCAGAATAAGGCAACAATATTTGGTAAATCACAATTGAAATTCAAAAAGTGGCACTATTGCCCAAATTGCACAATTGAGTAGGCTTTTGAAAGCTCGTCGATTTCCTCATTATTTAGATCTCCGAACAGAGCCAGATGTCCTCCACCTAGCAAGCCGTATTCCACTGAAGCTTTGGACTGAAAAATGTTTTTTAGTGGGTGTAATTTGTCATTTTTATGGTTGTAATATACCCCGAATTTGTGGTCCAAAGCACCAGACTGCTTAGAAATGGCCAAATTGCCCACAGCTAATACTGGCACAGGCACTTTGGCGCCATTAATGGCAGAGATGACTGTGCCTGCAGGAGAGGCGTATCCAGTCACGGAAACTTGGCCATTATTGCCATTAGTGCTGAGGGTTAGTTCATTGCCGGAAGTTTGCTCAGTTTTCACCTGAAATAAGTGAGCTTTTAGACGTGTACATTTTTTGTATATTATCAGATTGCAAATGGTCGGATCATAAGTAGCTATAAACTAAGTATTTGCAATAATATCTTTTCAAAAAATGTCGCCAAAGTTGCTAAATGCGAAAAATTAGTGGTACAGTCGAACCTCGATATGGACTGGCCTCCAGGTGGCGTTATATTGAGGGTCGACTTCATAAAGTTATTTTGAAAGTATTGTTCGATTTTGTGGATTCCTCTCGGAACTTCGCAGGTTTGACGCAAACAAAGCCTCAAAAATTTCGAGCTGGGTTCGAGGAGTCGAGGCCTCGCTTTGAAAAATCCGAGGCCTCGACAACCTTAATTGTTGCAAAATCCTACCATAATTCCCTCCTTGATAGCATTTACTTCAGCATTGACTAGGTTAAGCCCAGCACAGCCATTAGCTTGCAGCAATCCAACAACAGTACCAGCAATCAAAGCTTTCTGAAGGCCATTCGCGCCTGAAATAATTTTCTTGTAAAATTTAGCTGACAAAATATAAATTCAAAACAACTCACCGGCAGGATGTTTGACAACTACATTTTTGGTATTTGGAGCCAAGCTAGCGAGGACTTGGGCCAGGTGGATGCAGCAGTCACATATTGTGACTTAGTCTCATCCAAAACTGCAGCCAGGGCAGAAGCATTCAGCTGTAATATGCTATCGTTAAAAACTATTTGTCATGCATGCTAGTTGCAACTTACAGCGCCAAAAATGCCAGTTCCATTGTTAAGTGAAATTATGTTTTCAGCAATCTCAATAGCGACTCGTTGTTGCGCTTCTAAAGTACTTGCTCCAAGATGTGGGGTGCACACCACTTTGGGGTGTTCAACTAGGGCTCGATAGGTGGGTGGCTCCTAAAGTTAAGTTAAATTTTTATATGGCGGTAACCTAATAATATTTTTATGGCACTGCAATAGGTTCTAGGTTGTCTGTGGGCTGTTCTGCTACTTTCATGATATTTAAAAATTATATTCACCCAACTTTTGCATGTGAACTTTTTTGCTTATTCTATTTAGTTTAGAGGTTTTATAATTGTATCGGAGTCAAGCAGTTAAATGTAAAATTTGTTTTAAACCATTGAATAGCTCACCTCTACAAACACATCAATAGCAGCACCAGCAATGTGGTTTGCATTGAGAGAATCAACCAGATCTTTCTCGTTAATAATCCCTCCTCTGGCTACATTTATTATGCGAGCGCCTTTTTTGCATTGGGCCAGTGTTTATGGTTGAGCAAATCTTTGGTTTGCGGAATGAGTGGCACGTGAACAGTAATATAATCAGCAATCGGCCAAATCTCTTCCAGAGACAGCCATTTAATTTGGCGTTTTGCTGCATCCTGCAAAATTTTGAGTTTGACACTTACTTTTAAAAATAATTATTAATAATTACCTCATTAGAAAGCAGGGGATCATAACCGACAGTTTTCATGCCAAATGCTTGCATTCGGCTAGCCACTTCTTGTCCAATACGTCCAAGTCCAATGATAGCCAAGGTTTTTCCGTAGACCTTTAATAATCGGTTTTATTATTATATTCTGAGACAACTTTTAAGACATTTTTTTAGTTTTGGGTGAGAAAATGCAACCACAATGCAAAAGGCTGTGTTTATATTCTCTGTACTTACCTGTGAATACAAACGTTAACACTAACACTAAAAAATAGTGAGGGCCAAACAAAACTATGTAATTTTGAACAAAACTGGCTTTTTTCAGCCAGAATCAGGCGAGGGGTTTTTTTCAACAAAAAATAGATGATAGAATTATAATAAGAAAGTAGGTACCAGGATTCTTTGACTAAAATTTCACCTCTTCGCCCATAAAGTCTTTGCGAGCCCATTTTCCCTGCTTCATTGAGGCTGCAGCCTGAGGCACGTGTCTTGCCATTGCCAAGATAAGTGTACATGTTAGCTCTGCTGCACTTCTCGAATTACCAGCTAAAAATTTAACGATGACATTATTTGACAAGATCTTCACACCAAAGCAGCAGCAATCACAAATTTTAAAATGAAAACTTTTGAATTAGGAAATAAAGATAGAATACTTTGCTCACAATTTTCTGGCAAATCCCAATTGTTCTTTATGTACTTGTTCAATATCTCTGACATATGAGGTGTGGAGGTATTGCAAACACCATTGTTCATTAGCCCTGCATACCCTCCATTGACATTATAGAGTGCTGGAGATGCACACACCGAGCTAGTATTTGAACCTGCCTTGCTAGGTTTGTTCAATGCTTTCAGCAGTTCTGAGCCTCTCAACTTAGCTGCCAAAGCCTGGAAGTTGAGAAACGAAGCTGTGCTCATCTCTCCAGCATTCCCACTAGTCTGATTGAAAAATGAGTTCAGACTCGCTATATTGAAGCCATTAGCAGCTGCACCATTTGGAGCTCTATTCACCCCACCTCCTAATTGACTCAAAAAGGAGGGGTTGGAGGTGAAGAACTATCTATCAATTTTGAGCAAAATTGGTCACATTCAGATTCTCATCTGGACTTGTAGACTTGTCCCTGTCCCTTTCACTGTCCTCTTTGATCCTTCTCTCTTCCTGGCGTTGCTCCTGCAGCCTTAGTAGCTGATCCAATCTTTTCCTAGGACTTAAGGTATCCAGATCCAGCACCATTTCAGTGTCTGATTCAGCTGCATCTTCATCTTCGTGACTGTTAGTTGCATCACTTTGACACCTTTTGGGCAGGGGCTCGTCAGTGTTGGGGTCGGTGGTGTTAGAATGGTGTTCATTGCAGTCTTTGGAGGCCTCACTGCTACTGCTCTGTGCAGTCTCATCATTGTGGATTAGCAAACAGGAAGCAGATTCAGAGGTCTTTGTCCACAGGTACTGGTCAATATTTATAGGATTGGTGGTGGATTCATCGATCTCGCAGGTGGCTGAGGCTGTTTTTTAAGGCTGTCTTCGGCTGCCAACTTCATCCTAGCCCGTTTGAAGCCTCGTTCGAAGGTTATTTTGAGGCGGTTGTTGGACTCTTCGATAGTTAGGGGTGTGCAAAAGTGGTCGGAGGCTTCAGGGAAGTCTAAAAATATATATTTACAAATATTCTGTCAAATCGAAATCACAAACCTGGGTCATTGATGAGCATCTCGTTTTTGACGGCTATGCAGGGGACAGCTGGAAGCTTGTCTTTAGGCATAATGCGTTGAAGACGATGCCTAAGTGCTCTGCAAGCCATACACCTGTAGTAGACGGTGGTAAGACCTGATTGGTTGGTGAATCGCGTTTTATAAGCGAATTCTCGACGACAACCGGGATACTAAATATCAGTGGTTACAACAGGCAACGCAGAAATATAGCAAATAAGAAAAAATTAAGAGTGTGTTGAAACTCAAATGAACAGAACGTGTTTTCTTGGAATTTCTATGACGTTAACCAAAGCGCATTTTAAAATAATATCAAGGAATCTATCAAAACCATAAAATTGTAATAAAAAAAATAAAAAAGATTGCCGCTTTCGTCAACGGTTACATGTGAAAATTGGGGCCAAAATGCCGGGTGAAATGTCAAGCAAGACTCATCTTGTTTCTATTACCAATTTAGTTGTGTATTTATCTTATAAGTTCGAATAATTACAAATAATTTTGTGATTCATTTACTTTTTAAATGTTTTTTCAAAACAGTTTCTCTTTTTGAATTTTAAAACTCTAAAGTTTCCGACACACTCCTTGCCTTTTTCACTAGTACATCAAAAGAAGCTATCAACTCACAGATCTAGAGTCATAGATTAAAATCTGTCTGCCATAGCCACTGGGAGCATAAACTGGTCTAATTGGCACAAAGGGGGAGTGGTTATTTAGAGTGATTTGAGTAATAGGGTTGATCAAATTGGTGTTAAGCAGTTGTTGTGCTTGTTGCGCATTGGTAGGGCTTGACCCACTTAGAGTAGGGGAGGCCGAATCAGGGCCCGGAGAAGACGGAATAGTGTTGTTGTTGTGTGTGGGTGTGCTGCCATTTGAAGCAGCAACCATGTTTGAAGCTGCTGACTTTAACAAGGCTGCCAAGTCAAACTTCTGATCCATGTTAAATATATTAGAAGAGGTGTCCATCTGGCAAACCTATCGAAAATTTACTGGTAAATAGACAAACAGAAAAATAAGTCACAAAATGAAAACTATAGAGAGATGAACAATAATTTACTTAATTAATCCATCATGATGTTTTAGCTATGAAATGGCAAGTCCACATGATCTTGGTATGTTTTTCGATGTAAGTTAGTTTTAGTTATTTGATTTTTTTTGGCAGAACTTAAGACATTTATAACATCAGAAAAGAAAAGCTTTAAAACCTTAAATCTTCTATCGTGAAATAATAGAACTTCTAGAAGTCGATATTTGACTGTGAGTCACAGTCACCAATATAGATTTCAACTACAAAATTTTATTAAGTCCTTAGTTAAGAAAAATTTAGACAAAAATAAAGTTGCAACACAAAAATGAGAAAAATAGGATTTTCTATTGGGGCATGGAGCAGAACTGGGGCAAATGTGAAGTTTGGAAAATGTGGGTTGAAAAAGAACACAGCCTTTCTGCTCTATATATTTTCTTTGGCTGTGTTGCTGTCAGCCTTAAATTCCGTGGCTACAGTAGTGGGTGGGTGGTAGTGCTGAATACGGACCCATGCATTATTCTCCCAAGAAGAGAGGAAAAGAGAAGACGGATATTGGGCTATTGGGTCAAAAAGTTTGGAGCAGCAGTGGACGTGGCTGGTGGCTGCGCGATAGGGATAGGAAGGATCAACTCTTCATGCCCCCATTGCCCCCAATTTTCTTTTTGTGTGTTGCTGCTGGTCACACATCCTGAAGAAATTCTCCTTCATCACTTTTTGCTTCAAGAGCTCCTCTTTTCTTCTGGATGGTGGTCAGTTGGCTGGATGGATAGAGGCTTCTATGGCTGCCCCTTTCTTCGGATCACCAATTAGAGGGACAGAGGTGAGGGGGTAGTTCCAAACTGGGTCAACGGCCTTCTCTTTGATTGCCTCCTTGCTCTCTCCTACAATAAAAAAAAGAAAACCGCTCGAGGGCTCTTGGAGACTCTTTTTTGGTTCTCTGTTTGGAATAAGCAATTTGGATTAAGGGATCAGAGCTGCTGCCAGATACCGTCACTCAAGGAACATCAAAGCAATGGGAAGGAAATATGATGGTGGTGGTCCTTTTAGAAGCTTGCCCCAGATTTCAGACTTTTTCTTTGTTGTGAAATTGGGGCGACCTTTTTCTTGCTCCTTTTAAAGTATTCAAGAGAGACAGAGACCCTGGGGCTGGCGCAATCCCAGTTTTTTATAGTGCGGTTGCAGTACCTTTGATTCTTTTTCGAGATAAAATAGGGCACACAGATATAAAAATTATTTTCTGTCAAATAAAAGGTGATAATTGGGTGATAACAAAAATAAATAAATCTGTCACAAGGTAACAATTGAAGTTAAAAAATATCCTCAAATAGGTAACCAACCTAGCGCAATGATCACATTTTCAAGCACTCACCAATTTTTTTAAGTTCTTTTCATCTTATATATTAAATTCAGAGCTCTAAACACAAAAGTTCGAAAACAAATAAATTTTAGGGAATGTACCCAAAATATGCTATTTTGTATATATTTTTTTTGCTTTTAGTGTCGAAAAAAACTTTTTTGAATCGAAATTCTGAATCAAAAAGTTTGTGTTCAACAAATCTTAAATCCAAATCGAAGTATGAGCAGGGAAAACTACCGACAAGCTGAGTCAAGAATGTAAGTTACAATTTTCTTTGTTTTTCACTTAGTCGATAAAAAAGTCTATTAGTTTTAGCACTTGTTTCGGCTAAACTTCTTAATGAGGCAGTCGGTTTTTAAAAATGTTATGACAAAACACGCAATAAAAAAGTGAAACAAGCCATTAAAAAAAATTAGCCGGATTTTTTTATTGTCAAATTCAAATAGCTAACTTAAAAGTTTTGATAAATACATTTTGGATGATTAGGTATGACAATGCAGAGATTTAAAAAAACCAGTAAAAAACACTAGACCGTGAGCGAAATTCTAAACTATGTATACATGCATAAAATAGAGCCTTTTCAGGTCTACAGATGAGATATGTTGAGTGTAGAAAAGATACCCCGTTTAAATTAACTGGGAGATGAAACCGATTGTGAGATGCACTCCCCTTGCGGGCCACCTGCAAAAGTAAGGAATCGAGGGCAAGACACAAGGACAACTCTTCTATTCGGTAATTGGTGGTGCCAGCGACACAAACTCACAAAGGAATTTGTGCACTGGGCACCAGGGAGAAGGCAGGGTGGGATATGATCGGGACTCTCCCACCCGTCCAAGGCCACGGCCCAAAGGCCGAAACCTCTTCTGCCTCCTCCTACTACTATCTCATCGTCAACAAGACGGATGCCTTTTTAGGTAGTAAAATTGCAAGTCAGTGCTATATAGTGCTAGGCACAAGGTTTGATTGCAAGCCAAGGTTAAGGCAAGCCAAAATTCATTCCTTGAAGAAGAAGTCGATAATAGTGAATTTAAATTTGTTTGAAATATAAAAAGTAGTGAAATAGCATATAAGTCAAAACCCAAGAATATCAGAATAACAATCGATAGGAAAGCTCACATACACTTGTCAGACATATTTTTCGAACTATTAAAAAGTAAGAAATATACTAAAGGAAGAAACAATATATGAAGGCGCGCACAACTATTTTCCCAATTTTTTTGCCAAAAACTTGACTTTTTGCAATGGAGTACCAAGGCAAGCCATCTTAAATTGTAGTATTCTTCCTAGTTTTGTTCGATAGAGCTTGAAAAGTTTTAACATGCGTTTTGATCAAGGGTTTGATCGAATTCCTGTCTACGCTCTCTCAAACTTCATGCCTAACCCTTCAAGCCTCCTCCGCCCCTTTCGAGCGCATAGACTTTTTTGAACTTTTTGAAAAATGGTCATATGTGGCTTAAAACACATTTTTGAGTTCAAGATTGCATACGCAATAAAAAGCTTTAGAAAATATTTTCTCTGGAATGGGATGTAGGTTCTTGAAATATAAATGTGGCTCGAGGACCATGCTCATGGTGATCTGCTGATCCTCCGCCAATTCAAAATTTTTCCTAATCGTTGGATTTACGTACGATTTTTTATTGAGTTTCTAACAAAACTAAACCTAAATATAGATTATAGGCCTTGTTTTGTTAGAAACCAAGTTAAAAAATCCTTGCAGAAATCCAACAATTAGGAAAAAAATTTTAATTGGCGGGGGACTACCAGACCACCGTGAGCATCATCCATTCAGGAGGGTTTTGCCTAATTATCTGACGGAAATGCTGGAAGTATGAAAAATCGAAACAGGCAGAATAGGTTGCGATATTTTGATTTAAGCTTTTAATTTAAAGGTTAAAACAAAAAAAAAGGCTTACTTATAAGTCCTGAAAAAATGAGATGAAATAGAAAAATTAACGGCAAGCACTATTTATGCTGTTAAACTTCTTAATAAATCTGGAAAGGAGTCAACGGTAAACAACCTACATACACCTAAAATTTCACAAAAGAAGATTCAAGCTAAAACAATGGAGTTTAAATTTGCTTAAAAACAAATATTTTGTATAGAGTCCTTTCCATCAATAGGCCTATCTGCGTGCCTTGACACTTTACTCATGCTCTCTACTTATTTTGTATGGACAAAAGGTAGAAAACTAGGCTACATGCATGACTAAAATAGACAGAAGGTGGACTTGGGAACAATCTGCTCTTTTTAGGCAGAGAGGGATAAGGCCGGCGCGCAAACCCGAAGACAAAGACATGGACAATGACCTTGTCCCAGGGCTGCTATTACTGCTCCATGCCTCTATTGATTTGATTTGCTTTGGCCTTGGATAGGCATGCACACAACACAGCATGCACCGATAGTTAGACTAAAGACTCGAAAACATTTTGGCCGAATAAGAGAAAAATGTTGTCGTACGACGAAAAAAGTTGTTCAATATAAATAAAAGAGAAAAATTGAACAAGTCTTCATAATAGGTTGATTAACCCTTAAATGCGCACACTATGATGCGACCGTTTTTTTCAAAATAAAATTACATATTTGATCACAAGTCAAACACGAATTCTCCAAAAACACCAAAATTTGACGTGAAAAGCCAGTATTTTGGTGTCCCATATATGGGACAGTGGGCGTAGAACATCACTCCCGCCCAGGCGCAGCACACATTTTTACCTCTATTTTTGAAAAAAAAAATTCGCTAGTAGTCAATCTAAAAATCGCAAGGATTCTGATTTTGCCAGTCGTTTTTCAAAAATTCTGCAATTTTCTTATTCAGGCTCGCGATATTTTGAAAAATAGGGTGTTTTTTTATCAAGACACATGATTCTTAGTGAAAAAATATAGAATCTTAAAAAAGCGACTGGTAAAATCAGAATCCTTGCAAGTTTGTGACTTGATTACCGTATTTTCTCTATTAGACCCCATGGGGGATTATTTTTCAACCCCTAAAAAATCAGAAAAATTTGAGGCCGATTTAGATATTTTCGGCTACCAGACAAATTCTATTTTTAGAATTTGTCGCGCGACAATTTCTAATATTTTTAGAATTTGTCGCGCGACATTTTCTAATATTAAAAAAAAAATTCGACCCTACTATAGAATACCCCCCCCCAAAATCCGACCTTTTAAAACTTAAGTAAAAAGTACCCAAATTTATGTCCCAGACCCTGGAAAATGTGCGCAAACTCTTCATTAGTCACAACTTCCGTACGCTGGCCTACCCCAAGCCTAAGGGCTAAGCCTAAACTTGTTGTTTGCAAGGGTAGTTACAGCATTTTTAAAAGGTCGTATTTTGGGGGGGGGGTATTCTATAGTAGCGCCAAAAATTCTATCAGTTAATTTGAGTCTTTGTACTAGGTTTTCAAAAAAAAACTACTATAAGCAATGAAAAAATTCACGAGACTGAGATGCTCTTCGGCAACAAATGTGATTTCTTCACATATAAAGACCACAAAATATCAAACCTTTACATATCAACGTTCGACTCAGTGATACCTCGCGCTGATACAAACTTTATTGACAACGGAGAATAACATGTATAAGCTAACAGGCCCAATGAACAACTATATTTCAACACTACCTTCCACTTCTAGTTCCTCTTCATCACTTTCTTCAATATCGTCGAAATCTGGATGGAATCCTTTTGCGTACCACACGCTTTCTTGCACAGATCGTAGAAATGAGACTAATTCATCAAAGTTCGGAACTTCATTGGACGGCTTTTCTTCCCATTCTACTAGCAGAGCATGCACCAATTGCTCCGACGTCAGCTGAGATTCACGGACCATACGGAACTGTTCTTCAGGAACGTGGATGCACGCGGAAGTTAGTGTTCGCATATAGGAAAAAGCACTCCGCTGTAGCCACATAAAACAAACATCAAACTTTCATTTAACTATAATTTCTGTATTTTTCACATCATTTTTTGTATTGAAAAAATTAGTGAAAGTATGTGATCTGGTAGAGTAGGTAGGTGGCAAGTTAGGATGGTTAGGTGGCCAGGTAGAGTAGGTAAATGGCCACGTGATTATCCCCCAAGTACCAGGAAGGTACCCCAAACACGTGGATGCACCCGAACCATCAGGATAGAGCCCGAAGCACTTTGATGAGCCAAAATAACTAGGATGGAGCCCGAACCACTTAGATACACCAAAACTGCCGACCCGAAATTAATTCAAAAAGCAACATCATTCGTTATTTACAAAGTTTTTTTTGTGAAATAAAAGGTTGTTATTGTATTTCTCTAATAGAAAACATGGGGTTCATATTTTTTTAACATCCTGACAAGGGCTTTATAATAGAAGAGAGCTCTTGTGTATTTCGACCATGCCGCTCCGAAAAATATCAAAATAAGTGTAGTGAGCGAAACATTAATACTTATTGCATAGAACTCTAATAAACAGCAAAACAACGTGTATCGCAAGTAGCGGCTCTACCGAGAGATGTTTTTACCTTCACTAAATACATGAACAACCTATCTGTGGTCCCCTACTAGAAAGGCTGCTAATATGAAATGAATAAAACACCCAACTTTTATTTAACTTTCATTTTTATGATGCAGAGTCATATCAAAAAGGCCTTAACATCCTTTGAAAGTAGCAGAAAGAGTTTTACAAAACCAAACAGCTTTCCAAAAATTTGCAGGGCAGACAAAAGTCCAGACTTAACGCCGAGTTCAGCGCAAAAAATTTAAAATAAAAAATAAGACCCCATTTTGAGCACAGAACTTATTTTTACAAGTTGATACCCGAGTTAGACCATATTACGCTCTTTTCAGCCCTGTTCGTTTCTTGCTGCTGTATTTGGTTTTAGACAAAAAGCTAATCTCTTGATCTTTAGAATCACTTGAGCTTATCACAGCAAAACTAAAATAATTTAATAAAGTCAATTATCAGACTGCAGAGGCATGCACATACATAATTGAAATAACTGAAAAAAAGATTTCTTAACAGAAAGACGCCGAAAAAATTCTAAAAATATAAGAAAAATATCGCGCGACAAATTCTGAAAATATTAGAATTTGTCTGGTAGCCATATTTTCGGGTACTCAACCAAAATCTGAAAAGTGGAATTAGGAGTGCTCGTGCTAATCAAGAAAACGCAAAAAAACAGATTTGCAAAATGTTTGCTCTAGGCTGAGATATAAGGTCCATATGGTAGGGGATTATTACAGAGTGGGGGATTAAAAGAGAAAATACGGTAACCAAAAAAAGCGTCGAAAAGAGAGATACCGTCGCCGAGCTTTTTAAAAATAAGCGGAAAATTGGCTGGACACTAGTTTTTTCTTTTAAAATGGCGCCAAACGCCGTCCAAATGCCAAGCACCGTACACCGGTGCCGGAACCCGTGCAGCCATGGTTTTTCTGGCTCCAAAAATCTCAAGGATTCTGATTATACCAGTCGCTTTTGCAACATTTTGTAATTTTTCCAAACAAATACCTAAAACACTTCCTGGCGCACTGTCCCATACATGGGACAAACTTCAAACAGGTTTTTTTCAGCGACCACAAAAGATATCAATGTCCGGTTTTTTTTAATGAATAGTACAGGGCTGAGGAATTATGTTTCTGGAAAAAAATTCATCATTGTGCCTTCAGAACATCGAGAAAAAATTTTGTTTTTCAAAAAAGTGAATTTTGGCCTTTGGGAACTGATAGAATTTTGAGAATTTTACATAAATGTCGGTTTTTTTCTCTAACTAATGAATTTAATCCTTTTTCTACAGCTTGGTAAAAAAATCTGCCAAATTAATCATTTGTCAAGCAAAAATAGCATTTTAAATATTTAGCCATTGTACTTCGTACTCCAAACACTGATCTTAAGGTTTGAAAAATAATGTAGGTAGACGAAATTTTCCAAAAAGCATATTTCTTGATAGATGTATTATCCTGTCTTTCGAGCCAAATTTTGTGTTGAATGAATTTATAGGCAGGAGCATATAAAGATTAAGTAGTTGACCTTTTTGTTATTGTTGTTGGTCATGCATCCAATATAAATCCAAAAGATGGGTTGGCTGATTTGCTGCTGCAAGTTTGGACGCAAAGAAGATGGGCGATTTAGGATGCTGACCTAGATCTTCTTCTTCTTCTTTCCACCTAAGAAATTGAGGACAACAAGGGGCATCTATTCGAATTATAGTAGTGGAAACAACTTGGGATTGGTCAGGTAGCACACACGCATTTCAAAATAGGAAGCCAGCCTTTCAGCACTATTAGCCACTGGTCATTCAAGGGACCAGATGAACAAACTATGGTGTAAAAGACCAAATCCGTGTGAAATTATTTTGAAAATATTCATCAGTTTTGGCGTTAAATTGGTGATTGCTGCTGATATTAGGTTTAGGGGCACCTACCTGGAGTGTTCATGACCACAACCCCATATTCAGTGGCTGCCTCGACATCGATGTTGTCCACCCCAGTTCCAGCTCTACCAATCAGTTTCAGGCTGCTAGCACAAGCAGATATTACTGATCTGCTGATCTAAATTCAGGTGTGTAGTTAAGCATTAGCAGCAAACAAGATGGACGGATTTTACTTAAATAAGATCGCAAACCAATTTTGTTTTTGTTGGCCCGAACGGCAAACAAAGGCTTGAAAACTATTATAACTTAGAATGTGATAATGTTTTACTACAGGATGTGTCAAGAAATTTGATACACTTTGAAAGGCCGTAACTTTTTTTCTAAATCGAATTCCGGAAATATGTAAGCACCACTCGACTCAGAAAATATTTAATTTTTTTAGTATATGAAGTCAAAAACACGATTTTCGCTTGGTCCTCTATCCCCCTGTGGTTTGGGCCTTACCCATCCAGATGCCATCCATAACCCAGGACCCAAACTACAGAGGGAACAAAGTGAAAATTGTGTTTTTTCAGATTATATACATAAAAATTGTATATTTTTCGTAGCGTAAAAATGTCAAAAGCATGGCTCATTTTTGCAATTCAGCTCAAAATTTAAAATTCAATCAATAATGTTTTTAACATAAATAAAAAATGTCCGGTGAGTCACCGGCTCCGGCACCGCCGGTGCCCTTTGCGGTGCCTGGTGCCGGAATTTCAGAGGTCGAAATTCCAAAATTTACAGCACTGTTCAAAACAGGTGGCAATGGCCCTTTAGAAAAGCTTAAAATTAATAAAAGATAAAAGTTGGGTGAGTAACAGTTAAGCATGTTGGATCAACAAGGCAATAAATTTTGGTACTTATGCTGTTTGGGCCCGACCGTCATTTTTTGATTTTTTGTTTCTAGCTTCTTCATTTTGAGACTAGAGATATTAAATAATTTTTATTACACAGTTTAAGATTCACACTCATTCCATTTTCTGAAAACCAAAAAATCAGCAGCGGTAAAAAGCAACGCACCAAAAAAAGAGACAAATAAGACATGAATGCGACACACAACAAAACGGCACAACAATTTGTGCAAAAATATCAAAAAAATGACGGTCGGGCCCAAACAGCATAAGTACCCAAATTTTTTAAATGTTAGTTATTAAGAGAAAAGTTAAGTACGACTGCCCGGAGAAACTTTAAATATTGATTAAGATTTCACATTTTTCTTTTTAACCCTAGGACTACCAAAATAAACTAGCATCTCTAACATTGGGGTCCAAATGGACCAGAAATAATTTTATTTTGTAAAGTTTTGAGAGAAAACTTTCAAACCCATCTTCAGAATTTTATAAGGCTTCTAAATAAATTTTACAAATCTAATTATGTTTGAATATTTCCAGTGACATTATTATTTTAATAATCTGATTATAAATAAAACCTATAAAATTTAACAGGATTTAATTTTCCATGTTCACATTTTCTAAGATAATCATATCTCTGGAATTAATCAACCAATATTAGATTTGTAAAACTTATGTGAAAGCTTTCAAAAAGCTCTGACAGATGAGTTTTAAAGAATTTCTCTCATATCTTTCCGAAATCGAAAATATTGATAGAGCCATTAGAAGTCTATATGGACCCAAATTGTAAAAAGTGCTGTTTTTATTGTACGCTACAGTGCATTCTCGGATTAACGTAATAGGTAAAAAGTTTTTTTCTGCCTAGAGTCAACATTTTTTACCTCGATTTTCAAAGGCTTATGTCAGTTCTGTTTTGAAAGTCTAATTGCAAATACCATAAGGATTCTGATTTTACCGATCGTTTTAGCATAAGAAAAAAATTGCCCTTTAGAAGGCAAAATCCCGCTGTAATGTAACGCTTTTTTGAAAGCATAGTTACCAAAACCCTGCTTTACGTTAAAGCATGGTTTTGTCTTTTAAAGGCCGAATTTTTTCTTCTTCTGCTAAAACAACCGGAAAAGTCGAAACCCTTGCGATATTTGGCATGAGACTGTCAAAACAGAACTCACAAAAACATTCGAAAATCGAGGTAAAAAATGTGTGGACTCTAGGCGGGAACGAACTTTTTACCTATCACGTTAATCCGAGAGTGCACTAAATAAAGATGGCTCTCTAGAAACTGACAAAAGAAAAATACATGACAGTCCCAAAAAAAGGACTCCAAAATTGCCTATTACAGGTTCATGCTAATTCAGAATAACTTACTCCTATAAATTCCAAATTTGGCTTTTTCGCCGCGGCAAAAAAGTCAGAAAGTGGCTCTTCGTCCTACCGCCAGAAAAAATCACTCATTTATGCAATTTAAATAAAAATAATAATCGCGATCCCACAGTAAACCTAGGATTATCACGACGATAACTTACCTTGGTTGCTGATCGGACAATAACAGCATCAAAGTGTTTAAGTTCAGCAATCAGATCAGCCTCGTTCAGCTTGGTCTTCTTGACCACTTTGACATTGGAGTTTTGGAGACAGTCGATACATTCCTGCTCTATTTCATCGGCAATCAACACAGACTGGATAGTTATCTTGGACATATTTGCTAAATTGAACAGTTATACTAAAATGTCGGATTAGTTCTAAAGAAAAGTGAATGAAAAAGTTCTAAAAGAGAGAGCAATTACACACCACTGTTAGAACTACTAATAAATGTATTTTTGTGCAAGGCAGCAAATCTTATCATTTTTTATTATCTTCTTCGTCTTTCCAAATGGAAAACTACAAAGAAAACAAGTTGATTGATTGAGTCTTTTACCAAAAACTTTTATCAAAGTCTTTTATCAAAAACGGAAAGTCGGTAATTGACCCTAGGCGTTAGGTGTGTTCATCAGTGACTGAGCTCAGCAAAACTTTGCTAGACATTTATGTACTTTTATGCGTCATACGAGCACTTATTTGGTGCCTACGTGATAAACTCAATGTATTTATTGGCTTTTATGATAAAAAATGTTAAATTTTATGATTTTGAAATTATAGTAAGGAGCTATAGTTTCATGCGAAACATAATGTTTTGCTGGTGCAAATATCCTCTTGATAAAAAATAGAATTTTTTTTTGAAAGATCGATATTACTTTTAACGATTTGGTTCAGCACCTGCAAATATTGAGTGGACCCAAAATTCTCTCGACTTTAGAGGGTTCAACAAGGAATGCAGTCATAAAACAGACATTCAATTTAGAACCAGCATAAAGATGGCACCTGAAAGCGCTTAAAAGTCAAATAAAAAAAGCTTTTGGTGTGTTGAGAGAACGCTTCAAGCATATCGAAAACTAATTTAAAAAACTTTTAAGTGTTAAATACTTGCAAACTTAAAATTTCGACACCGGATTTGGATTTAACTATCGTATTCACTCCAATAACTTCCCACTCCTCGCTTTTTTGACTAGGATTTCAGAGTTAGGGCCATTTTTGATGAACAATTTCAAGACTTTCCAGGGGCTGAAAAATAACTCTCCGTAGGAAGTTCATAGAGTGAATACAGTATCAAAGTTTTTTGTGTTTTTTGTGGAGAAGATAATCAAAAATTTGACAGGGACTTTTGATGTCAATCGACCACGTGGAACACGAATTCGGGCTTTTATAAGTAGAGAGTGTCCCATAAAAACTAAAGCATTTTTGAAAATTTTTTATAAAGGGCTTCCGCGAACCGGTGAAACCATAATTTTTTTCGTAGGTTTCATCCAACAATTTAACAAAGGATGACTTAAAAATAGCCAGAAAGTATTTAATTACAGATTGAATATTTCGACCGGTACATTTGTGAATAAAAAATGGATAAAACGGAAAAATGCCACGTTCTGGCTAAAAAGTGCCACGTTTTAGTGAAAAACTGCCACGTTTTTTTTTAATTTGCCTAGTTTTGCAGAGATATGCCTGGTTTTTTTGGACGCTTTGTTTCCAAGGACATATCAATAGCAAGCTAACGGTAATCTTCAAAATTCCAGGTGTAAATAATTTATTTGTCTAAGAAACCTTATTGTCAGAAAACATGGCACTTTTTCACTAAAACGTGGCATTTTTACGCATCGTCCAATAAAAAATTGGTATACACTCAGACCGAACTGTACAAGGCGGAATTTTAAACAAAGTTAAAAAATGTTATAGTTTTTTTGGGAATCCTTAGCTAAATAAGTTGACTGTCAATTAGGCTGGAGAAAAAACCATGAGTCATGGTGAAAGTCGGACTATTTGAAGGCATTGCACACAAGTTTTCACGTCTGATTTGTTATATTTATATTAATGCTTAGAGGGTCTGAAAACTCCCAGGCAGTCCATCCTTACAGTCGGAAATCCTAGTGTTAACAGTTGATTAGAGATGTCTCTGCCCTACCATTTTTCTAACCAACTTTTAGTTTGTGTTGAAGTAATGTTTGCGCTTGGTACACAAGCTTTCTTTTAGAAAATACACTTATCCGTGACATTTAAATTTTTTTTAATTAATTGTAATTTGTAATATTACCATTATACTCAGTGTTGACCATGGGAGGCTCATTGAAGATCAATTTTTTATATTGCAGCGTACAGGGTGACACAAAAAGTAATCTTATTTTTGAAAAAAAATCAAATTGGATTCTTTGGGTTACAATACACTTTGGATGGTTTTTATTTGAAAAGTAGTAAGTTATGAGTCATGAAGTTTTTCGTGTACGCTGTAGTTAGAAATAGTTTACGAAAAACCGAAATTGTTCAAGATATAGTGCTCTAATTTCAGCTTGCAGTCTGCCTCAATTTTATTCGTCTGTTATTTTCCAAACATTAAGACAATTCCGATTTGCTAATAACAACAGGTTTGCAGTAAACAAGAACGGCTTTTAAAATAGTGTGTGTTGTTTTAAAGAATGTAATGTGTCACTATAATAAGAGTCGACTATATTATTAATGAAAGTAGTAAAACCTTTTATCTAAATTTTTATTGAGATATCAATAGGAAATACTTTTTCATATGTTTAATTCAACTTTTCCTCGCAAATACTCTTTGTCTTCTTCAAAAGTAGTGACTTTTAACTTTTCACACTCTGATTTAATGTCGCTGTAGAGCTCAGTACTTCTGAAAGTGATTTTTTAATTCATTTTTTCAAACCAAAGCCACTTACAGATATCTCTCCCCAAAGCTTGCAAAACTAGTTACAATAAGTTTTCCAGCATTTTCTGGTCGTCTAGCCAGCTAAATCAACAATTGTAGTGGTAATAAAAGAAAAGCAAAAGAATACCTCAATGGCAGCACAAGCATTGCCTCCACTTGAAACACCCACAAATAGCCCTTCTTCTCTAGCCAACCTTTTTGCCATAGCTAGTGCGTCTGCTGACTTGACTCTCAACGCTTCTTGGTAAACAGAGGGGTCCAGGATGGCTGGCACAAAGCCTAAAATACTTTTGATTTTGTATTTCTAATTTTTTTCTGGTCCGTAAAGTAAAAAAGTAAAACATTTGAGTTACAGCAGTTAGACAGTATTTAAAACACGATAAACAGGAATATCTTTTGACGTGAGGCTAATAATCTTTTAAAGTCAAACATACCAGCTCCCATGCCTGGGATTTTATGCGGAGCGTGAGGAAAGCCGTTGATAACTGAGGCCTAAAATATGTTCTTAGTCATTTTCAAGTATTTACTAGGCTAATGTCACAAGCACCTCGAATGGCTCAACAGCATAAACCTGGACACCTGGCTTCTTTTCTTTCAAATATTTGCCTTGAAAAATTGAATGATAAGCCGATTTTGTGATTGAACTATACTCACCTACACCAATTACAGTGCCTCCAGAGCCAACTCCAAAACAAACTATATCTACTTTTCCTTGAGTCTGTTCCCATATTTCCGGTCCAGTGGTTTCATAATGAGCATCTACATTGGCTGGATTTTCGAACTAAACTAGCAAATAAAAATTTTGTGTCAATATAATAGTTTCACGGCAACCTGATTGAGTATATAAGAGTTGGGGATTATTTTCTGCAATTCTTTGGCTCTCTCCATAGCGCCTAACACAGCTCTGGAAGGCTCCGTCAATATAACTTCTGCACCATAGGCCTTTAACACCACTCTCTGAAATACATACACTTAAAAAACCAGGTGTTCAAAAAGACATTTGTCAAAAATGTCAGCCTCTCTTTTTTCATTTTGTGTAGCTGTTAAACTAAATGTTTGGTACAATAATCTAAATACCCTTTCCACACTCATAGAAGAGGGCATTGTCAAAATTAGAGAATATCCTTTGACCGCACATGCAAAAGCTAGACCTATGCCCATATTTCCTGAAGTGGGTTCAATAAGGGTGGTGAGCCCTGGCTGAATTAGGCCAGCTTTCTCCGCATCCTCGATCATCTTGTATCCCACTTAAGTCAAGCATTTTAGTTAAAATTGGTCCAGAAAAGTTTTTTCTACACGCTAAATACCTCTGTCCTTGACTGAACAAGCTGGATTCACATACTCTATCTTGGCAGCTATTCTAGCTGGCAAATCTTTGGAAACTTTGTTAAGATAGACTAATGGTGTGTGACCCACAAATTCTACAGCATTGGCCAATATGTTAGTGCGACTGTCTAGGTGATGCAAACCATTACAATTGCTCATAGTCACTACTAGTAGTGGTTTGAAAAATGGAAATGTCGAATAAAAAGGAAAATGTTGAATAAAAAAAATGTGGGTCTTTTATAGTAGGATCGAGTAGTTTATGATTTAAACAAATGTGGGGAAATGCACGTTTGTAGGATGATCAATGAATAGGCTTTGCTAAACACAAATAAGTATTATCCCTTGTTTTTCAAAAGTGAAGAATGGATTATTATTTATTATTATTATTGTTGCCATTGATTGACAAGTTACGTAAGCTAGGGTGGTAATCCCACTCAAGCATTTGTGTGTTGAAATTTATTTTGACTTGTTTCTAATTTTTTTAAAGTACAAGGAAGTAACATGTGCAAATTAGAATTATATTAGAACCCTCAAAGCCGGTCCCCAATGAATGCAATATTTTGTGTCTCCTAACTATTAAAAAATTATGCAGTTGGAATCCTCGTGTTGAGATTCATAGCTACCAAATAAACTACTGATTAACCAGATACCGTATTTTCTCTAATAATTACCCCCTTCCCCCATAGGCATCCTGTATCTCAGCTCAAAAAAATTATTTTGCAAATCTGTTTTTTGCGTTTTCTTAATCACCACGAACTTAGTTGATTCCACTTTTTAGATTTTGGTTGAGCACCCAAAAATCTCAAAATCAAAATATTTTTTTTCGATTTTTCAGGCGTTGAAAAATAATTACCCGGGGTAATTAATAGAGAAAATACGGTACTGTTTTCAATATCTGCATAAAGTCGCACTGTCATCCTAACCCAGATCTGTACTTTGGATAGCCAGTGACGATCTGAGTGTTATTTCGAGTGAGGAGGCATAAAAAATGTGCACTCATTGAGGATTGGCCTGTAGGTAACATGGCATTAAACAGCATAGACCTTATTTAATTTTAATAACCCACCCCCAACCTTGAGAGTCTGTATTTCAGAGAAAAGTAGATATTTTGCGGAGCTGCTGTTTTTGCATTTTCTTAACTCCCGCGAGTTATGCCGATTCCGCTTTTATGGCTTTTGCAGACCAGCCAAAAAAAATTCCGATTTTTCGGAGAGTTGAAAAATAATACCACCAGTGGTTATATAACAATAAATATGGTATGTTTTTGTTATAAAATTAAATTTTTTCATCCTACAGAGATTAATTGATCATGCCTCCTTCGAGTTATACTTTAAGCTTCGAATAAATTTTCTTTTTATCGATATAGAAAATCGGGCTCAAAAATGGAAACGGATTCTTCACTAGTACCGAAATCGAAATCGTTATTTTTAAGATTTGCATCTAGCTTCCAAAAACAGTTTCTGACTAAATTTAAATAAATCATTAAATTATTATACGCATGCAAAAATGTTCAACAAAACCCGCTAATTCATTAAAAGTGACCTGCACAACTATTAACAACAAAATAAGTTCTAACTAAATTCTAAACAATGAATACCTACGAAAATTAGAATTTTTTATACAAATTATTTCATTGATTTCATCTTCTCGTTCAGTAAAAAAATGTTAAATTTTGGTGATACTGATTTGATTTGCTACTCCCACTATTACAGTCCAAATCCTCTGATTTATTCATGAATTTGGACAGAGATTTGATGTCTCCTTCTATTTCCAGTTTCAGTTCACTTTTTAAGCTTAGGCTTATACTGCATCCACTGCTTTTCTTTGGCTCCTCACTGCTTTCTATTGAAGTATTGGGTGAAGACTCGGAAGGCAAGTCTTCCGCATTTTTCTGAGTCATCATTTGAGCTAAACTCTCATTTGAGCTGGCAGAGTTGCGAATAAGCTCTTCTACAATAGAATGCACTTCCCTTCCTTTAGTTTCGGGCATGTGGATTATTAGGTAAATAATGGAAATGGTGGATGGAATAATAAATAGGGGGATAAAGGACCAAACATCAATGAGGCGATATAGTGGAAAAGTCATAAAGCCGATGACGAAGTTGACTATGGTGTTGATACCAAAAACTATGGATTGGACTAGTGATCGGAATGGCTGTGGCACCAGCTCACTTGTGACTGAAATAGATGTCGGCTAGCTTTTAAAGGTCTTTGAATGACTTACTAAAAAAGCAATAGGTCCAAGAGCCGCACCATAAGTTATACCATAGCCAATTAAAGCAGCTACACAGCCATATTTCATGTTATGTGCATACAAAACAGCCATTCTGTCAAACAATATATAGCACACAAGACAGAATGTATTAGCTATCCCACAAGATATTAACTAAAAATTTTCGTTCTATGATACTACTGGGTAGTCCAGACATTTGCCCAATTTTAAATATAATAATTTTTTTTCATGACGCGATCTTGGCAAGCAGTTTTTTCGTTTGTTTTCTCTGCTCAGCAATTTTATTTAGCATATACAGTCGCCTCTCGATATAACAGACACTCGATACAAGTGACTCTGGATATAACGGACCACTGTGTAATTCATTGCTAAAAGATGGGAAAAATCCAATCTGTAGACTCGAAAACATGTCAAAATAGACCCCAAATTGCCTTGGTCCCCTCCGTGGATTTTCAAAACATATTTTCCACAGTCAAGCCTCTATATAGTGAAACTTTAAAGGTTTGATCTCCAGCTGGCTCCGACACTTTTTTCCACAAATGGGTAGGAAATAGTGTCGCAGACTAGTAAGGATTAAACTTTTGCAGTTGTCACCATATGCAGGGTAGATTATAATAAACAAATATATCTTTAAGAATCACGGAGGGACCAAGACAGTTTGCGACTCGATGTTTCTCGTGTCTCCAGACTCGATTTTTTCTGTCTGCTAGCAGAAAAGATTAAAATTCTGTATACAGTCAAGTCTCGATATAGTGACACTCTCGAAATAGCAGGGCGCTCAGATGTGCTTATTTTTTGAATAGGCGCCCTCGAAAATCTGGCTATGTTTTACTATCATCTTGTCAAACAAGTCACAGAAGTCAATTTGGTATATTGAGTGCATTTTTCACAAATAAACGAAAGCCTAATTTCAAAGGCGGACATTTAAAGAATAAGCATATTTGAGAGCCCTGCGATATAGTGAGACTTTAAGCGCGATTTGGTTTGTGCCCCTGAGGCCGGTCCCCAGGGGGTCCTTGTATAGAGAGGCGACTGTAATTAGTTCTGTGCATTTTATGATTAGTACTTTTGTGATTTGGATCTAAGTCTGACTTTCGGCTAAGTCTGACTTTCAACTACAGGCAGTACCCATCGAATGTCATGTTTTAAAGGGAGGGTGAAAGCTGTAAGGAGACAATCTCGATACGAAAAGATTACTCTAAGTTTTGTGATTTTAAAATGTGGTTTTAGAGCCCTATTTTGTCGAAAACTCGGTGTTGCGATGTTAGTCAAACATGTGCAGAATTAAAAGTTGGATTGTCATTATCAATAGTAGAAATTCAAAATTTATCTAGAAAATGCACTAAAAATTGAAATGAAAAAAAGGGGAAACCAATCAAAAAAGGTTGATCAGTCTTATATTGCATTTCAATTTGTGAAGGAATTTCGAAATTCTGATATTGATGATGCTAACCCAACTTTTAATTCTGCACAAGTTTGTCTCAGATCGCAACACCGATTTGTCGATAACATATGGCTTAAAAACACATTTGAAAAACAAAAAACTTGGATAAATCCTTTCGTGTCGAGACTATTTCCTTAACAGCTTTGACTCTCCCTTTCAGTATTATGGAATTGTCACAACAAAGAAGACAAAATCGCACCATGAAGAACAGTTATGGCTATTTTAAATCTGACTATTTTTTTTGGCAATCCTGTATTTTTTGAAGAATAAGTTTCAACTTTTAAATTTTAGAATAAAAAGAAAAGTAGGACACTAAAATCTGGCTATTTTTTTCGAGCATAATTGATTTTAATTTACAGTTAACTGTAAAAAGGTTAAAAAGATTCAAAGCTAATCTTAAACAGCCTAAAAATACTAGCATAACTACGATTTTCTAAACTCTTTATGGGTTGAAAACTTATAGCAGTTGAACGTCAGTTATCTGGCACCCAGGAGACTGGCCTCAGGGTGCCAGATAACCGACGTTGGACTGTAGCCGTAGACTGCCCTACGACTGGGTACACATTATGACCGGGTACAACGGCCGGGTACACTTTTCTTGTAAAAGTTAAAAAAGTATGCTTAAATCACACGGTCGCTGGCCTACCCTTGCCTAAGCCTAAGTCTAAGTGCGCAAAAAAAAAAAATCGAAAAAAATTTTAAAAAATTAACAGGGGGACCAAGGCAAAATTTGGCACTGTACCCGGTCGTTGTACTCGGTCATAATATGTACCCGGTCGTTGGTATACCGTAGCCGTATGGTCAGGGGATAATAAATATATGGGTGGGTTTGGTCCCTTTTTCTAAGTCATCTATGAATTTCGGTCAGTAGTACAATAATTCGGTTACATCTCAAACCGGTTATTTTGATTTTTCTAGAAGAAAAAACGGCTTGAAACTAAAAAATTTAAATACTTCTGGTATATCTAACTTTTTTACTGTTATTAATTTTCAAAGAGAAAATCACCATGGGACGCCGACCAAACCTAGATTAAAAATTTTGACATTAATATTGGAAAACAAACTAACAAGCACCTACTTTTCCACCGCACACATCCCTATCAGACTTGCGATAAAGTTAGCGCTTATAAAAGCAAAGGAAGAGTACTAAGATACACATATTGCAAAAACAACAATGAGAATATTTCAAAAAAATTTACCTGAGCAAATTCGGTTTCAAAGTGAGCTTCCAACAGCTCGGTGGACAAATAAATTATTGGCCATATTCCAACTACAATCTAAAACTTTAACAAATTACTTTTTATTTTTTCATATTTTCACAATAAGTTACCTGAAGCGCCAATATACCAATAGTCATCGCTTTTCTCAGGTATGGTTGCCTAAAAATTTCTCTAACAGCCTGAGTCAATGGCAGGTCTATTTTGCAACTATTAGATTCTAGCAGCATTTCTTCTAAGATTGCATTATTATTGATGTTATCTCCTGAAATTGATCAAAGCTTTCACTAGGTATGTGTATTTATGAACCTCTGAAAAAAATTAAGGCCTCCATAGCTGCCTTCCGGTCATTTCTTTTAATCAGCAAATATTTAGGAGATTCTTTCATAGGAATCATTATCAAAACAGACAGCATTCCAGGTATTATTCCAACTCCTAAACCGAATTTTTGAACGAAAATAGAACCTTCGGTCAAAAAATCTTGCCAATTAAAGCGATTAAATTTTTGCCAAGAACTATGTCCATGCCCATTCCCATTCCAATAACCTAAAAATTAATGTAATTTTTGTGAAACTTTGAAGTGATGACTGACATTTACAGCAATATATGAGACCTCACTCAAAAAAGAACACGTTCCTCGAAGAGATGTTGGAGCAGCTTCCTTAATATCCAATATATTTTATAAATGGTTGTTTAACAAGTCTGATTAGAAGTAAAAAACCTGCAGAAAAAGTATTAAAGACCCAAAAGACAGACCGCTGCCTGTAATAACTTCCTTTTGCTGTCATTTTTTATTTTAATGTTACTGTATAGATTACCTGCAGCTCCAACAGCTCTGCCAAATATTAACAGTTCAGGACAACGGACAGAAATACTAAGTACTGATAACAATGTTCCAACCTTTATAAAAAATTTGATAAATATTTGTGAAAAAAGAAACACTTACCAAAGAAACAGTATTAGCCAATAATAATGCTGCTGAAACCTTTAAATACACATTATTTTACGAAGCAAGACACCAAGAATTGCAATAGGACACAACTCACATCTCCTTCCATAAGTATCCGTCATATAAGGAGTCAAAAAAGTGCCAAGCAAGTAGCCAACAAACCAGATGTTCAGCAGAAGACTGAATTTAGTTGGATTTTATATGTGTGCCACACTTTGACATGACCAGCCCCTGGGTCCTGCCGGTCAGTTATGTGGTTCACGTAACTTGACATGTTTTTAGATACAAATGACAACTACAAAAATAACTGTTTTTTGTAAAATTTAATTTTCTGCTTAAAAGGTGAACAACCCCTAAATATTACTGGATACCCCGAAAAATGATATTTGAATAAATTTTTGTTCACTGCCACAACTGTTGCCTACTTGGTTTAACACCACCGCCACACCCCTTCCAAAAGTTTCTACCTCCAAAACCATACAAAGGCCCAATGACTAAGTCCGTGTCCACTGTTGCGTTCAACGTAAGAAGCATTGATAAATAGTTGGAAAGAGTTGCCAGCAGTATTGGGATAGGAAGAAGAATACCTGTGAGATCAAACATAATTTGTTAATCAGTCATCCAAAAGCTTGTTACCCTTCCTGAAATCCAATTTTTGATAAAGATCTCATCGTGAAAACTTACTAAAAAATTAGTTAAAGACGCGGTAGCAGCTAATACAGCGATAGTCTTGGGCACACTTCCTTGTGGAGCAAACATAGCCACTAACTACAATATGAAAACATTTTTCATTATAACGGATGCGGAAAAAGTTCGGAACGAATTTTCAAATCCTTATATTTCATCTTTTTAACTGTCATATCTGATATCTTTTGTATGATATTGTAGCCTTGTTCTTCCTCTTTTTAATAGTAAAGTAAGCTTATGTGAAATATTTTACAATTCTGTTTATCACCGCAAGGCCTGGTGCGCCCAACATGCATGTTGATAGAGAAGTATGTGCTTAACACGGTGGTACGGGTCCTTTCCGCTTCAATGACGGGTTATGTAAGGAAAAGGGGCCCGAAGGTAACAAATTGTGCATGGTCAGAACCCAGGTGGATAACCACATGTTTTCAAGTGGTGCGCCATGATTGTCAAACAAACTTTCAACTGATGATAAGCATAGGCTATTTTGATTTGAATAGTTAAGGTAAATCAATACTTATTTGTTTGGGCAGGGATTTTGAAAATCTTCTATCCTGAATCTATACAAGCCATAACTTTGTGTAGGAACGATATGTAGTTTAATGCTCAAAAGAAAGACAATTGTCAGAATCTGATTTTACTTTGGCCCTAAAAAAGGCAAAAGTCAATAAATTGTGACAAAATGTACAAAATTAATAAAATAAAATTAAAATAAAGATACAAAAAAAATTTAAGTTGCAACATAAATTTCTCGTAACTTTTTTTCTGCTATCAAAAACTCTCCATAATGACACTGTATTCGTTCAGCGTGGTCGCTTTGCTTATGAAATTACTCTTAACTGGTGTTTTTAACCCATTTTGCAAAACAAAAATTTCTCTTATAACAAAATCCAAACAATAGGTTTTGTAGCCCTGAATCTCCTCTTCCAAATGGCATATTGCTTTTAGCCTGACTATTTTGGATAAGTCACCATTTGGCTCCAAACACTTGTGTGGTCATTTCAAGAAATTTACCAGCGTTTTCATCTCTTTAACTGGTCAAATGTTTTCTTGAATTTTGAGCGTCCCTACAAAATTTCATCACCATGTTGTAGCGCAGCTCAAGAGCTACAAAACTTATATTACACAATGATTTTTGAAAATCTGAGTGTTGAGATATGGTCTTTTGGAAAAAATCAATTTCTTGAAAAAATGACCAAAATTCGAAAAATTTACTTTACTTTACTCTTAAAAATCAAAGGGTGATGTCACATTTCGAATACTGCTCAAGACAATAAATGTTCAAATTTCGAAAATTAAATATTTAATGTCTTGGGCGAAATTCGAAATTTGACAGCACCTTTTAATTTTTAAGAGTAATTTTTTAAGCAAATTGACCACGCTGAACACGAATACAGTGTCAGAATGGAGAGTTGTATTTTTGTAAAAATTGATTTATCTGAAAAAATAACAAAAATTCAAGTTTTTCCACTTTTTTACAATTTTTCTTATTTTTAGAGAAATCATTTTTTTTCAAAAAGCCAAATCTTAACAGTTAGACTTTCGAAAAAAAATTCTGTAAAATAGGTCTTGCAGCTCTTGAACTGCGCTAAAATGTTGTCAGTCCTGAATTAAACTTTTGATCACTTGAATTGATGAAAATGCTTGTAAATATCTCAAAATGAACGCATATGTAAAATCACATGTGTTTCAAGCCAAATAAAGAATATTTAGAATAAATATTTCAAATAAGCTTGCCATATTATTAAAAGAGAAAAAACAGGTATACAATATTAAAAGATATCAGGTTTTACAGTTAAAAAGATGAAATATACGGCTTTAAAAACCTGTTCCAAACTTTATCCGCACCCATTAGTTCACATTGAGCTTTAAGATTTTTTTTCATAATTTTAAACCACTCAGTGGCTAAATTTTTAAGTGTATTAACCAAATTTCAATTGTAAATTTAAAAAATGACACTTGTAAATGACACTTCAAAAAATGACACTTTAACATTTTTAAGCCAAGCTGCCGTTTATCTAGTAGTTTCTGAAAAGCTCCAACAATTGAGAATCTGAGAAAAAGTTTCAAATTTATTGGCTAATAAAATCAAACAAATAAAGACAAAAAGTTATGATTTTTGAATTTTAGTTATAAATTTATTTTTTGCAAATCTACAGATATAATTTTGGCTATGAAGAACATATTTATGTTTTGTACGAAAAAATGAAGTGAGTGAGGGTCAATACTCAAAAAAAATACTCATCAAATGATAACAGCTCTGAAGCATTTTTTTGAAACAAAAATAAAACAAGTAAAACAAAGAATGAGTGAAGTGTCTGTTTATTTTACAGACTTCAAGTGTAAAGCTTAGTTGATTTTTGAAGAGATAGGTTGAAAAGCTTAATTGCTTATGTCACGAACAAAGTTTTCAAGTGGTTGATTAGTCTAGAAGTGCTGCGAGGAAAGCTGGCTTCTCAAAAAATATTATCACTTTTTAATTAAAATACGAAAAATGCACGAAAAGGTAAAAAATTTGTGTTTGTTTTTATTTGTTACGAAGATCTCCCTTAAAATAATTTATCACCCATAAATTGTTTTTTAAATGTCTTTGGTGTTCTTGAAGTAGAGACTGCTCAGAGGTTATGCTTGAATGTCAACTCAGAACCCTCTATTTGACTGAGAAAAACGAACTTAACGATGAATGCATATAAAATATTTTATACAAGCAAGTGACTGACAAACAAACTTATAATCTAAGAAAATTTTGAGTACTCTATGACTAAATGATACAAAACAAATTTTAATTGTATTAAGGGAAAAAATTCCACAGAATAAATTGTCTGCATTCTATACCATTGTTTTTGTGATATTGCAAACAGTTTTTTGTAAGGTATTATTATTTATGGTCGATATTGTTGATAAGAATACTTTTTTTATTTAAGTCTCGCTTCACTAAAAATTCTTTGCCCATAGCTGGTGATGTGAGTTGGGTCAAAAAGCAGGTGCCAGTGCGAATTAGGTAAAAGAATTGGTAAAATAATTCTGTAAAACAGTGCTAGTGCGGGTTATTTTAGAATTCACAGCACTGCTTAAATGGGTAGATGAGCAACAAATGAAAACCAAAGGATATACCGTATTTATTCTAATAAGGCCCATGGGGCCTTATTTTTCAAACCCTTCCCCACTGAAGAGTGGGGCCTTATTGGAGTAAGGGGAAAAGAGAGACTTAGGGCTTAGTTTTTCATCTCAATCCAATTTCATCACGAAATTTTTTGATATACATATCAAATAGAAAAATCGTATACGAAGACAATATTAATATTATTCTAAGGAAGTATGTCTATCAGTTTCATTTTCTTCGTCTTTTTTTCAAATTTATTTTTTGCAGGAGTTTCGCCTATTCTTTTGTGAAATACATGATGACCATTTGACACTATCCTGCTTAAAACAATGAATTTAGTCATCTTCAGTTCCATTCTTTGCATTCCTGATGCCGCAGTTTTTGAACGAGTTCATACTGGTTCTGATTTCTTTTGAGGGAACATTACATGCTTCCACGATCCGTAGAAAGTAGACAGGCATAGTAGAAGTTCGAGGATTATCACCAGAGTTTAATCAATTTGAACCTGAAAGTTCAAAATATTCGGTATTCGGTGTGCAACTCCTCCCCCCCCCCCCCAATTTATTTTAACCTTAAATTTATTACGAAAAAGATTTTTTTAAATTTTTTATCAACAAAAATTTTTTATGAGTTTTTACTTTTTCCACTTTCGAGCACAGTTCGCTTTTAAAAATACTTAGGTTTAAACTCTTTTTTAACTTAGAAATCGGACTGCAAAATTCAACATAACTTACGATGGATAAGTAAAAAGAAATAAGTGAAAGCACCGGTTTCTCTCTTTATTTAACGATTAATAAAATGACAACTTTTTAAACTTTAGCCCATTTTTCAAAAATTTTAAAATAATTTGAAAAGCGCTTACATACATGAACGGCTTTCAACGGGTAAAACAGCATTTTAACGTAGTTAATTTTAACATATTCCCAATTACCTAGAGTTTGAGCAAAATACAACAGAGTAATCACCACTCAGATAAAAGTTTGTGCGCAACGGATAGCCCCAATCAAGCCCTGCATTTTGAGATATTATGGACCTAGTGTCTGCATTCATTTGAGCAAGTATCACACATATTTTGCTCAAATATGGGTGGTTGAAAAACTTTGAAAAATTTTTCAGCCATCGTGTTAAGTGTAAAATTAGGCTCTAGGTAAATCCACCCGCTGGTAAATTCACCCGCCGGTAAATTCACCCGCAAAAATTTTCAAATTATTATTTTTGTCTCTTGAAGAACTCTTATAATTAAAATCTTTTTTCTAAAACCCAGCCCCAAACCTACTGGACTATCCATGCACCAACCAAACGAAGTAGTCGTCCATTTGGTGTGAAGTTATTTTTTTATGCTTTTCGGGTTCCAAAACCTGCTTTTTGCATTAATTCGAGCATTATAAAGAAGGTTTAATAATAATAAAATGCCATTTGGTAGGGTATTTTTTGAGTTATGGTAAAACTGCTTTAGTGCACGAAAAAGCTTTTTACAGCAAAAAAATAATAGAAAAATTGCCTCAGGTGGACATCCAGATTCACCACTTGAATTGGCGGGACAAATTTGGCCTTAGGCGAGTATGCACCTTCAAGTTTCGAGCACAAAAATAAACATTTTGACCCATAATTTCAAAAGTTCTCAAGATTAGTGGTTCTAAATAAAATACAAATCTTCAAATAAAGTACAGATGAGAATCATGGTTTTATATCAATAGTTTCTTTTTTTTGCATTTCCCTGCCCCACTTACATCTGCAGCAACTAAAATTGGCCTTCGGCAAAACAATTGGATTAGTTGTTTGTGGCCCTATCTCCATTCTTCCAACAGACTTGGCCACTAGCTCACTCATCAAACAGCGGCAGCAGTATAGCTAAAAAAGACAGCCAAATTGGTGAAGGACCGGCTAGTCATCGGCCAAAGCACCAAAAAACGATCATTGCTGTCCTGGTAGCAGTGGCTCGTCAATCCACTAGCCACCAAACAATTTTGTTGGCTAGTCAACCCAAGGGATATGTCAAGCACAATAAATAATAGCCTTGTATGTCCAAAGACTGAATAGTCGAAAAAAAAGAATTTCGTCATCTCTTTTTTATATTTATTTTCATTCGAACGTTTCACTTATCACTAACTTTTCAGCCTAGGACTTGGAGTTGAAATGTCCACACATATTTAAGACATGAATCAGCGCTACTACGATAAAACGACCTACCCCCCCCCTCGGCCACGCTTTTGAGGGCTCACTGGCGAGAAAATAAAAAAGTGATTATATCATAGGAGCATCCATAAATCACTAACAACACTAACAATCAAAAAATAACTTGCACGGGGTTTAAGTTTCGCCACAAATTGCTGTAGAAAAATGGAAGTTCATATTGGGTAAATCAAAATAAGATTGTTTCGAGCTTTTCCACCAATCAAACTGCTTTTGTTCGATTTTTAATTTGTTAGAGCTCAAACCTATTATTCCAAACAAATACAATAACAGTTTAATTTAGTTTAGTTTAATCTTCCAATTTACCTCAAACAATTTTAATTTCAAACAAAAAGTTTAAATTAAATTTTAAAGGGCCATGCCCGTCTACGTCCGCGATTGTCCCCCGTCAATTCAAAAATTTTCCTAATCATTCAACTTTTGAACGGATTTTTCAACTTGGTTTCCAACAAAACTAACCTAAAATTAAATTCTAAACCTTGTTTTGTTAGAAACCAAGCTGAAAACTCCGTACAGAAGTTCAATGATTAGGCGAAAATTTTTGAATTGGCGATGACAATCCAGAACATGTGGCCATGGTCATTTAAGGGACATAATCTGTAATTTTCAAGGTTTTCGTGGCACCGTGTTTTTCGACTTTTTCTTATCGAGCATTTTATGTATCATTCGACTCTTAATTTAACGCTAAGCAATATGTTCCCAGATGTCAACACCGATTTATTCTAAAACGTTTGAGTTATGGCTTTCTATAGTGAAGTCATTTTTTTCGACCTAAAAATTCGACCTTTCGAACAGAAAATTTCGAAAGCTCGACAACCCTAACAATGAGACTGAGAATGAGAGTGAGAATTTTGCAGGATGATAATTAGATTAGAGCATGATAATGAGAGAGAGGATCATTCTCATTATAATCATTCTCTAATCTCATTCTCATTTTTACAAACATAATCACCCACACGAGTGTACGTTAGACAGCATAACCTTTTTGATTTCACTAAATGTTATTTCCAGGATATCCAAGTGGATAAAGCGGGTAATTACCCGGGTCTTGGGGTTAAGATAGGTAAAATCGCAAATTCGGTCTTTTCAAACTCAATTTCTTTCATAAGTCTACGTCGGAACATAAGGTTTGTTTGCCATCTATGTTGATGTCCACCTTAACCTATGACCAGCTCTGGTTGGGGGTTTAGGTGGGTGAAATCGCAATTTTAGTTCTGACAAACCTCATTTTTTACAGGAGTTTAGGTCGGGAAAAATGGTTTGTTAGTCACTTTTAATGAAATTTTTTTTAGATTATCCAGCTGGATATCCACCTCGACCAGAAGTACCCACTCTTAGTTTCGTGGTCGCGGTAGGTCGAGGAGTTCTGGGATAGTTCGCGGTTTTCAGGGTAGTAAAAGTTTGTTTAAAGTGGTTCGGATGCTTAGAGTTCAGTAGAATAAGGGCTAGAGTCAATTAATCTAAAAATAGTTAACATAGACTCAGATTTTATTGATTGTGAACAAAATACTACTCCTTTCATCAAATCAATTGACTCGTTCGGATACAGTTAGTTGAACAGTTAGGAAAATCAGAATGAGATTCACAATGATATGAGAGTGAGAATGCGAATGAGAATTGTTTCAAAATGAGAATGAGATTAGAGAATGATAATGAGAATGATTCTCACTCTCATTATCATTGTGAGACGATTCCTATTCTCATTCTGTCATTCTCACTCTCATTTTTGAAAACACTGGTGTCAAATTGGAAATTCCTCTCAAGACAAAAAACATTTGATTTAGCGAAAAAAGCATCACTTTGTCTTGAGGCTAATTTGAAATTTGACACTGAATTTTTAATTTGAAGAGCAGTTTCACATGCAAACTGACTGAGCTGAACACGAATCTGGTGTCAAAATTTTAGGTTGTGATCGTGTAATTTTGATAATATTCGTCTTGGTCACCCTTGGGCAATTCTGACAGAAATTTATCTGACTTTCCAACTTCAGAGCTCCAGATACCTCGAGCTGCATTCCATATGCAGTTCTCTAATAATGACTTCACTATAAAAGTCCATAACTCAAAAATTTCAGGATAAATCGGTGTTGACATCTGGGAACATATTGCTCGGTATTATATTTGGAGTCTAATGGTATATAATATGTACGGTAAAAAATCGAAAAAAACACGGTTCCAAATTCATATAAAAAATTTTCAAAATTACAGATTATGTCTCAAACAGTTTAAGTTTCAATTTTAATTTAGCAAATTTAATTTTAAAAAAAAAGATGTTATACTAGGTGTTGTTGCAGTTTTTTCTCCTTATAGTGCACAATTTTAAATTCTGCACGCCGAATTATCAAAGCTAGAGTATTTTCGCTTCTATTTGGTATTATTTCTCAAAAAAAACTCCAAAGTAGCGTAATACCGAGGGTAATTTTGTCGGCTAGACTGGTCACAGGGTCGCGTTTTGTTGGGGGTTAACTGTATTCAGTTACTTAGTCGGCCAACCAAGTTTGTCTTAAGGTCGCGTTATACTGGGAGTTGCGTTATAGCGGGGTCGTTTTGTAGCGGGACTCCACTGTACTATAAAGAGTATCTTTCTTAAAGTTGTTTTAAAAAACTGCTCGAAACTAGAGTTGGGCAACGGGAATATCACCGGTCATAATCTAAATTATGACCGGATAATTAAAAATCGGTCATAATCTTTTTGGCTCTACTGGAGAATGGGTACCGATTTTTGCCTTGGTGCCCTTGTTATTTTTTTCCATGTTTTTATATTTAGCCATGGTACGAACAGAAAAATATAATAAAAAAAACATAGAAAAAATAACAGGGGGACGAAGGCGAAAAAATCGGTACCCATTCTCCAGTAGAGCCATCTTTTTTAACAAGCAGGAAATTTTTGTGTCATTATTTACACTACTTTTGCTTGGTTAATTGCTTGATAAATGAATTAGCTTCAATGTCCAAGCAAACTAATCCAAGCAAACTATGTATGAAGTCGTATTTGTGTAAATAAAGCTATCCATTTAGCAATGTACAGAATTTTCTTTTTTAAAATACCAAAGCTGTCGCCGGCAAAGATAATTTCACAAGTTTAAATGCGCGCAGAACACTTTTTTTCATTGCAAAAATATTCGGGTTTATTTTTTTAATAAACCAAACTCAAAAAGACAACGCAGGGATCGGGAATCGGTAAATCGGACTAACAAATTTTGACCAGCCACTGCTCCTTCACCATTAATCTGCAAATTAAGTTGTTGAGAAATACTTTTTTCGGTTCTTATCGGTTATCCGCACCCACCTATTTTCTATTTTCTATGATGTAACTTGACTATTTTGTGGAAAAAGTAAGTGGGGTGCGGATAACCGATAAGAACCCTTTTTTCTAGCGCAATTAATTTTATTTTGCAAACAATTGTCAATTCAAAAAATAATGTCAAACATTTTCGGAATAAAAATAGCGCCCCCGCGCACTCAAACGTAAAAAAATTCTCATTTACGGCGCACAGCGTGCCAAAACATTCTATGCTGTCAACTACACATTTGCGTTGTGTTTTTTTATTTTTTTCGCTAAATATTCCAATTTTCAACGCTTATTTTCGATTTTTTACATTTTTCTGCAACCTTTTGATTGATATGCTCCTTTTATAAAAGATTATATGACCGAAAAAAAGATTATGACCAAAATATTACCGAAAATTATGAATTAGTAATATTACGCGAAAGATTATGACCCCTAACCCAACTCTACTCGAAACTTCGAAAAAACAACACAGGGGACCAAATTCGAAAAACAGTTCCCAATATATGATATGGCCAAATTATCAGTTTGAGTACTTCCCTTGTAAGATTTCAGAGTCAAGGCCATTTTCGATCGACAATGTTAAGATTTATAGGGCACCTAAATATATAAGCCGCTGGGCTTCTAAAAGAGAAAATACGTGTTACGGAGCGTTCACTGTATTGTAAATTAAGACGCTCTCATTTTTTGCCGCTACGAGTTAGGCACACGAAAGTGTTCGTGTTCCATAAGCTCTCAATGGCATACCAATCTGGCCTAATTTAATGCCTACGCCCTAAAGCGAATAAGAGCAACAAAAACAAACAAATGCATCCAAGCGGATGTCGCTTACATGCCTATTTTCTTATTTATTTCCTAAGATTTAATATGGCCAAAAACAATTTCCACAATTAAAAACAGTTTACTGTAGTGCAGATTCAGTCCCTAATTTACCCTGTAAAATCGTGAAAAATGTCTTTCAGATATTTTCTAAGATTTTTATTTATTTATTTTTTACTAAAATATAGCCCTGGATCTTAGTTTTCTAGCAAGCTATTAACTGACAGATCAGATTTTAAAAAGTTGCAGAAAAAGTTCTTTGTATAAAGCAAGTTTTTCAAATAATTTCGATTGCTACACAAAAAAAAACAATAAATTTGAAAGATTTAACAGGGTAAATAATCATAATTAATCATAATATGCATATAGAGGCTCTTTTTGCAAAAACACTAGGAATATTATTTTCGTTAACAAACATTGCAGAGTACGGGGTGGCCCAAAAAAACCTGAAATTTTTCAAAATTAACACTGTTTTATATAAAGCTTTTGAATTTTTGACCCTACTATAGAATACCCCCCAAAAAAATCCGACCTTTTAAAACTTAAGTAAAAAGTACCCAAATTTATGTCCCCGACCCCGGAAAATGTGCGCAAACTCTTCATTAGTCACAACTTCCGTACGCTGGCCTACCCCCAAGCCTAAGGGCTAAGCCTAAACTTGTTGTTTGCAAGGGTAGTTACAGCGATTTTATAAGGTCGGATTTTGGGGGGGGGGTATTCTATAGTAGCGCCGAATTTTTTCATTTCTAACATCATGTAGCAGTGTTTGATTGCTTGTTTGAACGCCAAGATCAAGCGCTACGTGCTAGTAAAAAACATTTCGAAAATTAAACAAAAATTTGAATAACTGTATCAGAATTTGTTGTTCGAATTTAGACATTTAAAGCATCTTAATTGAGACAGTTACAGCCATCAAAATTTTGTGTGTCGCATTTATTTATTGTTTTTTTCATCGTGTCTCTATTTTTTATATTGAATTTGGTGTAACAAGGATGGACGGTTGCAGTCTTAGGTCATAAGGTCAGCTTCAAGGCAAGCAACATATGGGAAGCAACCACTTAGTGAGTTAGCCCTGTGGAGTGAGCCGCCTTAATCTCATGCTACGAAAGCTAGACCTAAGACTACGGCAGAATGAGAGGACTCGGTACCGGCCTCACAACCGTTATTTAACATCCTTGCTTGCACCAAAAAATATTTATTTCAGACGGTGCGCGGAAGCCCTTGACAAAAATTTTCAGATTTTTTCAGGTTTTTTGGGCCGCCCTGTAGTGGATAAAATAAAGTTGAAACCTTTTCGTTCATGTTGCAAAAAAATTTGGTCCCCCCTGTTGATTTTTTGCGCAATTTTTTTTCTTCTGATTGCCTCAAAAAAAAAAAATTTGCAGAATTTGAAGTCCGCCTGCTCAAATTTTATAATTTTTTATATTAACCTACAACTGCATCAATTTTTTACGATAAAAAAATTTGCTAATCTTGGTCCTGCAGCGGCCAACCCATGGCCGACATAATGATCTACACAATCTTAAGATGGTCTCGTAAATGTGTATTTTAGACACAAATAGTGTATTTGAATGATTTTCGAGACAATTTATCAACAAAAAATTTTGGTAAAAAATCAGCTTGGGGGACCAAGGCCAAAATTGAATTTTTTGCAAAAAAACACAACAGGGGGAATCAATTCATATTTTTTTCGGCGTCGGCATGAACTCATATAGATCCAATGAACCCATATTCTTATTTCCAAATGCCCTACTATTTGAATAAGTATTTGGCTGAATGTATGAGTCATCTGTTGCTACTTTTTGCTGCTGTTTAGGTGATCATGTTTACTGCTCACACAATCCGTTAATAACAACACAAACAACCTCTCCTCCTCCTCTATACTTAACCAGCTCAAACAGACCCATAAAACAGATGCCTCTCCTACACCCCTTAACCAGTTGCTTGTCTCCAAGTGGATGCGCCCTATGCCGCTGTTGCTAATTAATTTCGAGGCCAAGGCCACTACCAACCTAATCCTCCTGCAAAAATGGCTGGACTCTAGTTTTAATAATATTCTAAGTGCAAAGTCACGTCCTTAGTCCCTCTGGCTAATCCATTGAAGTGGCCATAGTAAAAAGGCAAAAATAGCCTGTAGGGTGAGGCGCCATTTGTTTTATGATGGCCTAGTCTATTTATGGTGGATACTACACTCTAATTCAAGTTGCGAAATAGCCTTGGCTGTTTGGGAGTGTCTATCCTTGCTTTTAGATGGATAATTAAGACACTGGCTCTCCATCGCTACTTTGATGTATTGCCGCCAAAATATCGTCTTTGTTGGTCAGCTTGGATGAGGGGTGGGGATGGTAGTTATATTTAATGTTATCAGGGACAATCTGGCCATTGACACACCATATGCCCACAGCTTTTGTGAGGGAAGATATATCCCTTGACTTATTGCGGGCTCCAACATCAGTTGCTTACTGCTCAGTATTTGTCATTGCTAGGGTCTTAAAAAATTAGACGTAAAAGGTTTTTCTAGTGACTGGCTGTAGCAAATGAGCAAAAAATTTCATCTACGAGGAAAACTTGTCGAACAAAAAAATGTTTGACAAACTCACTCAGCATATTTGCACAGGCGCCGGCGACGCTAATAAAACGGGCGCCGACCCGACAATTTTACTAATTTTGGGGGCCAATGTTGCTGATCACTTTTTTCGAGATTACCAATAACTTACTTCTAGATTGACTTATTGGTCATACTTACTAGCCTTGCACAGGCTCACTGTATTTTTATGGAAAAACAAAAAATGGCGCCGGCGACAAAGAAACTATGCCCGTAAGTTCGTTCCCCTGTTGCGCCCAACATTTTTTGCCTTGATGTTCATTATCTTTTGCCTCACCTGATCCTTCAGTATATCCTAAATATTGCAAGAAGTTCGGTTTTATTCCAAGGGCAACATTTTGCCATAAAAATGTGTGCCTCTATTTTTACAAAAAGTTTTAGCATTATTGCGAATTGCGGCTTTCATAATGCGGCTTCAATCAAGACCGGAAATCGGATGTGTTTGAGGTGTCATAGATCTGCGAAAAATTAAAGTCAGACATGTTTTACTTCAATACCAGACATTAGCTCGATTATACTGACGCCATTAGTGCCAGAATTGCAAGATTTCGGGAAGAGTGACCGACTATTAGGAGTGAACTACTGCAAGAACTTGAGCTTTTTTGTGTCAACCTTTCTTATTGACACCTTATAAGTTCATTCGTCTTTTTGATACTTACTTACGTTCAACTATTTATTTGTGGACAGACACAGAACCACCTATGTTCCACATCATGCAATGTGTGAAAAATACTTCTTTCCCTCCGGCTCATCCTTTCACATCATCACGTGTGGATGTGGTTGCAGCGGCAGCAACATGTATGTATTTATATATAGTAAACAAGTGTGTGTGCGTATAATCCACAAGGTTTTTTTTGTCAGTGCTGCCCCTGTAGCAGTAGTAGTAGATCCCTTTCTGTTTTTCATTTGGTGGGGGCTGTTGTTGTTTGTTTCCCTCCCTTTGCTAAAGTCTCAAACACCAACATTATCCACATAGCAGAAGAATGTAATGGGGCAGTGGAGGGAGCAGGGGACAAGGATAGAACACAGAGCTGTTATTATTGTGGAATGGTAGTAAACAAGCCTGCCCCCTCTGCCCAAGCAACCTAGTTTAAGTTTAATGTTTTGGCAGTAATAGCTCGGAGTAAAGGCCACCGAAAGTAGTGGTGGTCATTAAACTAAGTTTCTATTTTGCTATACAACCAATGGGGTTTTTTTTGTTGCAGATAAATATTGTGTCTATTTTAAAAAAAGTTTAACAAAAATCTGTCATACAGATTTGTATTTGTTTTATTTATAGTCAACTGAAAATTCACTCTACCGGCTGTATCAAGAAATTCGCTGCTTTTAAATTAGCCATGACTTTTTTTATAGAGCGATTTCCGAAATTTTGTTTTCGCCAATCGATTTTTTCGCCAATCGACATATTTTTAAGTTTATAATGTTGAAAACACGATTTTTGATTGGTTTGCCCTGTGGTTTAGGCCTGGCCCATCCAGAAGGCATCCCCAGACCAGAACCCAAACCACAGGGGGAGGCAAGCAAAAATCATATTTTTGACATTATACATTAAAAAACTGGGAATTTTTTTTTTGAAAATTTCTGTATAAAAAAGATACGGCCATTTTAAAATCCTTTACTTTTTGATACAGCCTGCTATGGATCCGAAAACCAGCTTACATTAATAATTTAAGAGGATTGAAAGCTGTTGAGAAAATAGTCTCGACACGAAGGAATTAAACCAAGTTTTTTGTTTTTAAATGTGGTTTTAGAGCCATATTTTGTCCACAACTAGGTGTTGTGGTGTCATACTAACTTGTGCAAAATAAAGGTTGCATTAGCATCATCAATATCAGAATTTCTAAATTATTTCGCAAAATTCCCTTAGAATTGAAATGAAAATGGAAAAAAACATTAAAAAGGGTTCGTATACCTTCTATTAGATTTCTATTTTAAGGGAATTTTGCGAAAGAATTTATAAAATATGGTATTGATGATGCTAATGCAACTTTTTATTTTGTATAGTTAGTCTGACACCACAACACCAATTTGTGGACAAAATATGGCTCTAAAACCACATTTAAAATACAAAAACTTGGTGTAACCCTTTTGCGTCGAAAATAACTCCTTTACATCTTCGAGTCTCTTTTAAGCCAGATGGAAATCACCGAGATTTTAAAATAATGTTAGTTTTGACTGTCTAAGCACCTTAATCAAAGGGTCCGGCAAGGATTGCCGTCAGTGAGTCACTAAAACTTAGCCACTTATATATTTTATTTAGCCACTATTTTCGGGTTGCCTATAAAGGAATGTTGTTTCTTTTTTCTTGGAATAGTATTCCTTTTTTTTCTTCTGCTTAAGAAAACACCAACCACTACCACCCAAATAATTGTAGTAGGTAAGGCTATGATGTGCAAAACCTGTTTTTAAAGCAAGACATGTAGGAATACAACCAACACCTTGACAACCACCACCACCACAATAACCACTCTCCAAAGGGTGGCAATTGGGTAAAAGGGCGTCATTTGTTTAGGCCCAAACTAGGGGTGAGGGGGATGGGTTGTTGGTAGCAATTGATTCATGACTGTGATGCGCCAAGTAGTGTTTACACAACAACAACAACTCCTCCTACTCAAGAAACCATCATCCAATCCACCTTAGCCCTCCTTGAAAGGCCCCAATTGAAGACAAATTAACTGTGAATTATTGGTAGTAGTGGTGAAGAAAAAAGTGGGACTACTTGTTAAAGTGGGCCTAAACTTTTTTTGGTAAATTGCTTGTTTAGTAACAACTTTAAGGGTGTTTTGTTTGCATAATTTACTGAGATCATAGTAACTGCTATAGAAAATTGTATTTATTTTAAAATAAATTCAAAAACATTTGTCGTACTTTGTCTCCAACCATTGGGCATTATTGTAACTTGTACTACAGTCGGCTCTTGATGTAAAAGTACCACCTCAAGTTCAGCCTACAACTGGACCCATAATTTTTGCCTTTATTTTTGTAATAATTTGCCAAAATCAATCAGTCAATCTAGTTCCAATAAATTAAATGCTTAGTTTTGAAAATGACTCCTACTTTTCCAATAAGACAAGTCAAATAAGACAAACCGAAGATTTTTTCTTTGTTCGAGTGCATAAAAACACATTTAAAATAAAAAAGCTAAAATCACATTTTGTGTTGCTGTTTCATCAATAATTTGTATGTTGGTTCCTACTTTTATTTTTCGGATTGTTTTTGTGTGGTTGCCAAGCAGATAGTAATGTGTGTTCGGAGCAATGTTAAAAGCCAAAGCTCAGAAGGAATAACAAACCTTATTGCACAATACTTGTTTTCACGCTGCTACTGTTGTTGTTTACTGGAAAAAGGGGAGGGGGGGGAGAAGCAGCATCTGTTACAGCCAAAACCCTAAAAGAAAATGGCTCCTTCTCCACCTCGAAACTACATGACTTTATAAAAAAAGAAAAGCAAATGTTGGAGCAGTGAAATTCTTCTGGCTGCTGCTTCTATAAAATCATTTATCTGGCAGGCTGTGTGCCTGATCAATCATCAAAGAGATTTTAAACGTTATCATTAGGAAGTTAGTTAGGCTGACTTCTCCTCCAGTGTAACATGATATCAGCCAGTCAAATGATAAGTTGAGTCAGCAGCAAATCAACAACAACTCCATTATCTAGGGGCCAAATACCTTTAGTTTTGGTTTATTTTGCCAGCCAGCATCTAATGCTGGCTGGCATTGATTTTCTTGTTGCTATTATTTATATTGAATCGAAAGGGAAAATAAAAAGATTAAGAGTTGTTGACACAATCCGCTTTTTTGACTGAACAAAAATTTGTTATTGTTTTTGTTGCGTTCTAGTGTATATACCTTTTATTTTGCAGTAGTTTTTAAAAGAGAGCAGATCTGTGTTTCAGGCATGAATTTGTTGATTATTATTTTTTAAATTAAAAAACTTATTTGAATCTAAAATGCTGTTTCTCAACACCTATTTTATTCCCTATTTAATTACTAAAGAGTTTTTTTACTTGTCCTCTACTGCTGTTTTTTAACTTTGTTTAGATTTTTAAACGTAGACGGAATCTAAACCGAGTCCAAAGGGTAGGCACCAAAAAACGTATTGAGGCAGTTGGACGGATTTCAAATTTTCGAACTTTTGTATACAACCCTCAATATAGTTTAATCCCTTGTATTTTTTTTCTGATTTGCTTGGGCTTAAGATATGCTGATGCGATGACCCCCGATAAAATGAGTTTTTTTCTCTCGCAATTTTCAAAGACTACACTATATCAAAATTGAGCTCTACCTTATTTTCGTTGTTGCAAGTGCTGTATACTTGAAAATTTGCATAAGTCAAATTTTTTTAACCTTTTTTGCTGAGCAGCTGTGCCGCCAAAAAGTCAAATTGCCCCTGAAACTGGTCAAACAAACCCAAATAACTATAGCGTTTCTAAGTGGGATCGAACCTGTGAGTTACTCCAGGACAGCAACCACTGACGCTTATCCACTAGGCCATGTCTCAATAAAAGTGTGATTGCTCGACCCATTCAGCTATGTCATTCATTTGTCCAAATTTGGTCTCTTTCGTGCATTTTTGTCGCGAACATCGCCTAAATTCTTATAACTGATATATATTTTTATTATTAGCAAACCTACTGTCTAATCTATATTAGCATTATTATCTGCTTGCAAGCACAATGGCGAACATCAACACCGGCTACTTGTCCACCAACCGAGGCATCATCAAGATCCTGCAAATAATCTGTGGTTTCATCGTCTGCTCGTTGTTGTGTGCCAATTGGTATGGAGGCAAGTCTTGCTTTGGAGAAGGCCGTCTTGGCTACTGTTCAGGCCTCAACTTTGTGATTGTGATCATCAACATTGTGCTCTTCATCCTCAACTTCCTCAATTTGGCAGTGTGGAAGTTGGAGCGAGTGTACTCCGTGATTGCTACAGTCCTATTCCTTGTAGCTTCTGTGCTCATCATTTGGTATATTGTGGAGTATGAGTCCTCCAGAGGCACTCTTATTGCTACTGCTGTAAGCTCTTTCCCACTATTAACTTATTATTTTGCGAAGAAATTTTATTAAAATATACTGAAAAAATATTTGTTGGGTTTTTCTCATTTTTTTGAATTCGTACCTTTTTTCAAATTTCAGCATTTTTAGAATATTTGGCAGAATTTTGAGCTGACTTACCCTATAACTTCGACTTAACTAGGTTTAGAAGATCGCAAATGTAAATAAAAACCAAAAAAACACTAGAATAAAAAAAGGGCGAATTTAAAAATGGAGAAATGCCTCTATACCAGAAAATTAGCCTCCATGAGCAAAGCCATTTTTATGGTCAATTATTCTCAAGGATTTGTTTTTGCTGTTGAACATGAAATTTTAATAACTCTGTGAAATGAAACTACAGTAAATTGTTCCCAAAAGAAACAATAACAGTAGCAGCAGTTGTTGACAGCTCCATTTTTTGCGCACAAATTTCATAATTTCACAAGCCTACTACATTAGGTGGTGCATCAGTAGAAGCAGCAACTCAATTGACCAAAACACCAAAAATATTTTTGCTAGATTTAGCAAATAAAAGGTCTCAACAAAATAAACTAGTATGTTTTTGCAGGTGTTCATTGTCATCGAGTTCCTGCTCTTTTTGGTAAGTGCAATTTTGACAATAATAACAAATAATAAATTGGGCTAAACGACAAAATAAACATATTGCGGCACCTACTAAAGTTGGTACATATTTTTGTAATTAGAAGCAGAAATAAATAAAAGAGGGAACATTAAAAAATAAGAAATTGGCTATAGCCCTGCTGGGAAGCCTTTCAAGGAGTGATGTGCGCAGCTCCGCTCTTGGCTCCGAGCGCTCTTGCTCCGAGCCAAGAGCCAGAGCAGGAGCCAAAATTTGGGGGTGGGAGCCAAGAGCCAGAGCATGAGCTAAGAATTTCGGGGCAGGAGCCAAGAGCCGGAGCAGGAGCCAAAATTCCGAGCCAAGAGCTAAAATTTCAGTTCAATTTCATTTATTTTTCTCTAATAAAAACTAGAGGTGTTTATGGTACGGTATACCGAATACCCACCGACCGAACCGATTTTATGCGAAAATCCCGTACCGAAATACCGACCGAAAGTAAAGTTGGCCAAAATAACTAGAATTTCTAACTGTGGAGTTTTTACCGTACCAAATACCGTACCGACCGACCCTATACGGGGAGGAATACCATACTGAAATACCGATCGAGGTAGAATGATCAGCTTTAATAAAAACCACATTGTTATTTCAAACAATGTGAAATTTTTGTGTTATTTTTGATACTAAACACTTATGAAAATGTTTTGAAAATTTTTAAAAATTATAGTTATATACTAGCTCTGCTCTTGGCTCCGAGCGCTCCTGCTCCTAGCCAAGAGCCAGAGCAGGAGCCAAAGTTTTCGGGGCCGCAGCCAAGAGCGTGAGCAAGAGCCAAAATTTTTGAGGCAGGAGCCAAGAGCCACAGCAGGAGCCAAAATTTTCGGCAGCACATCACTGGTCATGTGTTTGAATTTTTAAGCGCTTGACAGTTAGAAAAAAACGGATCCATTTAAACTTCGATAAACAGTCAACTTTTGTTACACAACTGTGTGGTTGCCTTGGTTTGGTTGGTCAACAAGAATTCAAAGAACAAGTGATATTATAAAAGCGATATCGTTTTATTTGGTCGGTCATAAAGGATACTCGTTGACCGTAATGACACATCCTCCTGGGTGCAACACTCGTTACTTCCATTCCGACGTCTTTTCTCGAAATGCAGAACATGGATTGAACGATACAATGAAAAATAATAATATAATAATAACACTGAGTAATTTATTTATTTTGTAGTGGGATGTCAAGATCCTTCAAGGTGAGGCCCCCAACTAAGCAGCCACCGTCCAGCCACCTGAATGACCACCACGACTTATCTTTTTGCTTGCTGCTGTTGAATGGATGATATCCAGCATAATTGCCCAGTTATCCATGCTTCTCTTTTTGTAAATTTTGCATGAATCACCTGTTGGAGAACGACTTTACTTTTCTATGACCATTACAATTACTACTATATAAACACATCTACCACTCTGCTTTTTGTTTTATTTGGTTTCCAATAAATAAATATAAAAATAAGAGTTTACAGTATAAATTTCATGCAGAATAATGGTACTTGGATCAATAATGTAAGCATTATAATTGCGTTTGTCGAGTCGAGTACCCATTTATGGGTAATTGAACTTGAAACTTGTCAAATTTCGGAACTTTTGTCCACAAACGTTATATTAGCTGAAATGCAGCCAAAAAAGGTTAATCATTTTTTCTGCAGCTTATTTACTTTTTTGTGGCATTAATGTTATTTTCTGTGGCTAACTTATTTTGTGGCAAATATATTTTCATTTGTAGCTAATTTGTTTTTGTTTCTGTAGCAAGTTTAATTATTTTTGTGGCAAATAATGCACTACGTCACCTAGTTCAAAAACGCCCAAACCATTATTTCCAACCTTTTATCTGCGAAATAATGCTTGATATTTATTTAGCTACTTTATTTAGCTACAAAAATCGGCCGTACTATAGTATAATAGCTTTGCCAAGCAACGTCCAAAATGATGTTTTTTCGCCATTTCGACCACTGATACGTGTTTAAAAATCCGTTATAGGGTACTAGTTCGGTTTACACCACACCTCCAATTTTTGTTTTTTAATTTTTACGTTTTTTGAATTCGTGCCAAAAGTATATTGAAGTAGCTCCCGGTTTTTTTCTTTTCTTTCTGAACATTCTGTCTCATACATAATGTGATTTTTGGTACTAGTTCACCCATTTCTTTCGATCAATTTTGTCAATCCTGAGACTGGTGCGCATACGCAGACGATCGAATCAACATGGCCAAAATTCAAGAGAAGGCACAAGAATGAGTTTGGCACCCATCGATCAGTTTTCCGGAGCTATGTTTCTGATTTTGTATGGCGTCGAAAGTTCAATGGAAATGATGTCATGTTCTATTTATTATCTATGGTTATTTATGGTCCCAAACTGTTGAATTGTATTCATGTGAATAAATAAAATACATTTATTCGTTAATTGTTTTCAAAACCAACAAAAATTGGAGGTGTGGTGTAAACCGAACTAGTACCATTATAGGATTAGGAAGACACCTTTTACCGAAAAAAATTCTCTGTCAAAAATGACCAAAATTATGATACCCACCCTTCCAACAGGGTATTCTACCTCAGTTTGGTCACTGGAGCTGGGGAAAAGAGACTCTATATGCACCTCATGATCAAGAGTTTTTTCGGAGCCATGTCTGAGGTAAGTGAGTGCGCGCATCTCTAACTCTCAAGCCCCCTGCGTGGGGGCTTGGGGCTTGGCGTTGAGATGCGCACACCCACATACCTCAGACACAAATCACTCGAAAGTGATTCTGGATGCATGGAAGGGGGTTGGAGTTGATATGCGCACATTTTATTTTGAGAGTACTTTTTCAAATTGTCCTTTTGTCAACCTTTAAAGGCCAATACGAGTGATCAAAGTCACCAGCATGACTGCCAGAGTCTATTATCTCGTTTGATATATAACATATGTAAGGAGAAAGATTTGCGAAAGCAAATCTCCGTACCGTCGATCTGTCCTGAGAGGAGTTACCGAAAGAGAAAGTTGTTGGGCACGGCCCCTTAAAAACTGCACTTTGGTGTATTAGCGAAATTTGGCGCCAAAGCCAAAATTTTGAAAAATCGCTGTTTTTTAGTATATTTTATTCAGCACTTCTGGCTTTGCGATTTTCTTTCAACTTGTTGTAAGTTTATCATCTAAAAACTCAGCACATTCAGCGTTTTCGAATAAGCTATCACTTGTCCGATAAACATAACGAAAATCAAAAATAGAAGAGATTTTCGTGAATATTTTCGAAATTTTTCTTCTATTTATTTCACTTAATTGATATTAGCGCCGATTTTTTTGACAATAAATTGCTGAAGTAAACCTTAGACGAGCTAGAGGAGTAAATTTGCTGCATTTTAGTACCAAGGAAGTATACAAAAATACAATTTTGGGTGTTTTATACAAAAGTTAGATGGAAAACGCAAAAACCCCTATTTTCACTCTGGAAAATGCCAGTTGTTTGCTTCAAACAGCCTCTAGTTTCAAAACTCTGACTTCACAAAAATCGGTCTGATTTTTCTGGTACCTGAATGTATAGGCTACATTTCGGTATATAATTGTTTTAAAAATTCTGTAGTTTTGCACTTTTTTCTGTGGTTTATGTTGTCCAACATTTTTTGTATTTTCAGAAAGCTTAATGGTGGAATCAAGAAGGCGCGTCGCTATCATGCTGGCACTGTTGCTCTTCGTGAGATCCGCTGCTATCAGAATTCGACTGATTTGCTGCTACGTAAGCTTCCGTTCAAGCGCATTGTCCGTGAAATTGCGCAAGAGTTCAAGACAGTTCTTTGCTATCAGTACGTTTCTTTTCCGTCCGGGTATGTCCTCCAATAATCTATTGTTTTTAGGACGTCTGCCGTTGTTGCTTTTCAGGAAACCATGGAAATGTATTCGACAGGCCTCTTCGAAAACAGTAATTCGTGCGCCATGCATGTTAAGCGAGTCACCGTCATGTGCAAGGATCTTCAGCTGCCTCTTCGTCTTCGTAGTCAACTTCATGCTTAAGGCTTTGGAAGAAATTGCAACACAATCGTTACACAGTCATACTCGTTACAATTAGTCCAAAGGTTCTTCTAAGAGCCACTTCGTTTTTGTCTTTATCATAGGTCGTTCTGAATAAACGCACTTATTCTGTAGTTTTTGTATTCGTATTCTTATTTCTCTGTACTGTTAGGTGAGTTAGTCAAGTGGATTGTCAGAAATATGTGTTAGTGAACGAGATTTAGATCCCTTCTCTTTTTTTGGTTAAACGACCTTTATTTTTAGTGTTTTTGCAATTTTTTAACCAATCGTGAAATGGCAAATTTTTGATTCGTAATGTTTGAGATATTGAAGTTTTAGATAAAGCTAGTTACGTTCGGGACACTAAAAAAATCAGAAAACGTTTGAAAACAGATGAAAAGTTTTTTCAAAATTTGTGGCGTTTTGTTTATTTTCAATTAAACTGAAGTGGAGTTTTTGAGGGGCCGTGTGGAGGCAAATACTGTTTGAAATTGTAATGCGATTTCAAACAGGATTTGTCTTCTAGCGAAAGAATATTGACACGTCTGCGAAAACGTTAGTTTCCTCGTTCTTAAGCTGTACCAAAAAGAGCTCTGAATTCGTCAATGCTGCGCTCTATGGAAAAGGAAAGCAAGGCAATGCTGAATCAAAAGGTGTCAAAGCCAATTTTGGGTATCCCAGGCGGGCTCGCGATCATTCTCGGGGATGCAAACCTGCAAGGGACTGATGATATGGCCAGTGCCCAGTGGAATGCGCTTTTGGAAAGGATCAAGTTGGCTGCTGACTCGCTGATGAATTAATTATCGTCGAAGGTGAAACACGTCGATGAACCCGGTGGTCAGGTTGGTGCCTTTTCCTCGTTCACTGAAGTTCAGTTCAGAGGTTGGCTGGTAGTACCCGAGGCATGGAAGGGTTCTCCTAGTTCGGTATCAGGTATTGGACATAACAAAGGGTCAAGTCTCTTCCTTTGATTTTTAATGATGGATAGTAAAGATAATAAAATTGATTCTACTGCCGTTTATCCCAACATGCCCAGAAGTGACTTTTTTAAGGTGCCCATCCTAAGGTTAAGATCATCGCCGATTTCAAATAGCGTTTGTTTTTTATACCGTATTTCCTCTAGTAAGCGCCCATGCTCTAATAAGCGCCCGCCCCTAACTTTGAAGACCTATATCTCAGCCCAGATCAAATATTTTTCGAATCTTTTTTTCGCGCATTCTTAACTTCCACGATCTCTACCGATTCCGCGTTTTAGATTTTGGTTGAGCAATCAAAATTTTCGAGATCGACTCAGAATTTTCAGATTTTCGGGTGTTTGAAAAATAAGCGCCCATGGGCGCTTATTAGAGGAAATACGGTAGATTTTTTTGCCATCTTTACTGCTTTCTTATTTCTAAGTTATGTTTCAAGTTCTTGGGACAGACGGAATTTTTTTTTCTAAAAACATTTCAATTTTTTTTTTATTTTAAACAGTGCATCAACAGTATACACAATCTACAGCAACTATCTGTTGTTACTACCACCGTCCTTTTTGTCCATATCCTCCAACTGGCGTTTGACCAACATGCTTTTCAACCTGTAGTACCTGGCTTGAAGCCTGTTCTTCTGCATTTTGGAGTGTAAACACTGTTTCTGCAGGTCCAACAGCTCATCTGGTTTTGAGGCTGCAGGTTCAGGGTTGTTATCGGTCAGAGCTATTTCTTGGTGCTCTTCTCCCACAAATAGGCTGCCAGGCGGGATGGTCGGAAAAGAATTTGGATTGGTGGTCGGGCTGCTGTTGCTGCCCACTGCTACTACAGCCGATGGTTATACTATTTAAATCTAAAAAACAATCAGTCAAAAAGTTGTAGCTGCTAGATAGTTTATAGGCTCCAACAACTGTAAAAAGTAGCCAACCCGTAATATTGGCCATGTTGTTTTGTCTATCTGTTACTGATTCGGTCACTGATGTGGAGAATACAACATGAGGTGATGAACTAGTAGTATTGCGGACAGCCAGCTGAATGCTTTCAGGGACACAAACTCCAGCACAAACTTGTCCAGATGTGTCAACCTATTGGCTTTGCCAGTCACTAGTTCTTCGTTGTAGCGCTTCTAAATGGTTACATTTATTCAACAAATACGGGTGAACTATTAATCACCAAGGCATCAGCCTTAATGCCTGGCCATTTTGACTTGCGCATATAGTTGGCTTCCTTGCCTACTGCCCAGCAATCTGAATAAAAAGTAAACGGTATTAGTGATATTCTATCAATACTAGCGCCGAAAAATGTAAAATTTTGCTGGAAAAAAATAAAGCTATAAATTTCAGTGTCTTTTTTAAAATTTAAATTTTTTGCACCTAAAACTTATAAGCAACCTTTTTGAGCAGAAAAGTTATTGAACATGTTGTCTTTGACACAACTAAATACCGTACTTACTCTAATACCCACCCCCCTTTTTTGACTAGGATTTCAGAGTTAAGACAACATGATCGATTTGCGATTTGACAACATGATCGCCAGCATGATCGATTTGCTTATAAAGGAGCTCTTTAATCAGATAAATCACTCATACCGTATTTCCTCTAATATAACCACCCGCTCTAATAAACCCACCTCCTCAACTTCCAGGGTCTGTATCTCGGAACAGAGCGAACATTCTGCAAAGCTGTTTTTTGCGTTTACTTAGTCCCCGCGAGCTCTACCGATTCCACTTTTTGGATTTTGATTGAGCCCACGAAAATCTCAAAATGACTCTAATAAACCCACCCTCTTAAAGGGGTTTGAAAAATAAACCCACCGGTGGTTATATTAGAGGAAATACGGTATTTTGTATTTCACTCGAGACAAAAAACATTTAAATTTTTTTTAGGAAAAGAATTTTAGTTTAAATGTTTGTTGTCTCGAGTGGAATTCAAAACATGATAGAATTTTTGAGGTCCAAGAGAATTATCATAAGCAAATTGACCATGCTGAACGCGAATCTTGTGACAGGAACTCGGAATTGCAAAGCAAACATACATAAAAGCTCTCTTTGAATTCCGCCAAATTTTCCGCCGCCAAATTGTCTCCCCACCGAAACCACGGCTTACCCTGAGAATGACACAATTTTTTCTGATATCAATTAACACTAGAATTCCCGACTGTAACGTTTGATACCTGGCAGTAAAAACGCCTGCTGAGCAAGATAATCGCAAAACCGGGCCTCCTCGCTAGAGTACAATGCACTTTTTTATGGCAATTCTCACAGCGACTCTTTGAAAAATGGATGGTTTTTCATCAGGCTGGTGAGCAGTGAATTTACTTAACTCAACATTTTCTTTTTTGCTCATAAGAAAGCCCTTTGTCTGGGTTTTCTGACAGTATGTCGTTTGCCTGCCTTCGAATGAATTATCCCGGGTAAAAAATTTAAAAAATCAAATAAGGACATTTTGAAAAATTTACAATTTTACTGAGAGCATGGGAATTTTTTGTACTCTGGCCGTTTATCTACATAATACCTGGTCAATACTCGTAGAGAAATTCAAGCGCTACAAGATAGGCCAAAAATCAGCACAAGAATTTAACAAAAGTCACTTCAGAATTACAAGAGAAGAGGTAGATCCAGCACTTTCCCTGGAGCTGAAATTTGAAGGATACCTGGTCTTGGAATATTCTTGGCTGACTTTCTAAAGAAAAGTGAGAGTGCAAGATAACAAAATGATCAGCGTGAAAAATGCTACATAACTTATGCAAAGGCTCACAAGACAACATGCAAATATCAGAATATTCAAGCCAAAACAATTCGTGCAAACCTTACACAAAAGATAGCCAAGACTAAAGCGAGTCTTTTTTTCTAAAAGTATCTGAAAGCCTATCTTGTAGCGCTTAAATTTCTCTACGAGTATTGACCAGGCATTATGTAGATAAACGGCCAGAGTACAAAAAATTCCCATGCTCTCAGTAAAATTGTAAATTTTTCAAAATGTCCTTATTTGATTTTTTAAATTTTTACCCGCGATAATTCATTCGAAGGCAGGCAAACGACATACTGTCAGAAAACCCAGACAAAGGGCTTTCTTATGAGCAAAAAGAAAATGTTGAGTTAAGTAAATTCACTGCTCACCAGCCTGATGAAAAAACCATCCATTTTTCAAAGAGTCGCTGTGAGAATTGCCATAAAAAGTGCATTGTACTCTAGCGAGGAGGCCCGGTTTTGCGATTATCTTGCTCAGCAGGCGTTTTTACTGACAGGTAGTCAAACGTTACAGTCGGGAATTCTAGTGTTAAAGGGGCATGCCCACGCTAATAAGAGGTGGTGCCCAGGAATTCAAAATTTTCCTAATCATTGAGCTTCTGTACGGGTTTTTCAACTTGGTTTCTAACGAAACAAGGTTTAGAATTTAATTTTAGGTATGGTTTTGTTAGAAACCAAGTTTAAAAATCCATACAGAAGTTCAATAATTAGGAAATTTTTTCATTTCCGGGCACCATCTCTTATTAGCGTGGGCATGCCCCTTTAAATCCCGGCTTAAATCCGACATCACCAATTTGGAGGACAAGGAAAATTTTTTTAGGAGGAACTTTAATTATACGTGTTTGTGCTTAACAGAAAGCTAAGATGTTGTAGTTGAGTGTTCCAATGAGGTATTCGACATAGATTTTTAAAACATGACATAAATTGGACTTCAACACTAAAATCCACTTTAAGTCCAGGTCAAGATCCACCACCCCGATTTGGAGGGCAAGAAAAAATTTTTAGAAGCCACTTCAATTATATGTATTTGTGCTGAAAAGCAAGCTCAGTAGTTGTACTGGAGTGTTCCGAAAAATTTCTGGCATAAATTTGCGAAAAATGACAGAAAATTAGATTTTAACACAAAAAGGGCGACCCACAGACACATGCCAAAAACTATATAGAGATTCTGGCAAAAATTTATTCTGACAATAATTCAAACTGACAATAATTTGTCTTGGAAGATTTTTTTTGAAAAAAATTTATATTGTCGGAAAATGTTTCGAAATTAAAGATTCTAGTGAAAAGTGGTTTTGTCTCAATTTTGGATTGTTTTTATTATGGTTTTATCTCTTAATTATTTTCATTCAGAAAGTTTGTAACTTAATCTCTTTACTTTGTTTGTCGGCTCTCAACTTGTCCTTCACAGTTTACACCTAATATTTAGCATATCACAGTTAATAATGGTTTTCTAAAACTAGTTTTGTGAATTTTACCGAGTTTGATAGAACCGAAATTACGACTTTTCCACTGGAATCCCGAACCATGGAGTGGGTATCACCTGGTCAGGTGGATATCCCCATCTGGCTGTTTTGAAAAACAAAATTTAGTCAACATCAAAAACAAAAATCTTTTTCTTACCTAAATTCTGACGGGGAATTGGGTTTGATAAGACCAAAATCGACAAACTAAAAGTGAGATTTTACCCACCCGTACCTCGAGACCTGGGTAGGCATCACATTTTCAGGTGGATATCTACTTGGCTTATTGAAAAGTAAAAAATAAGCTAAAATTGGAAACAAACTACTACTCCTGACTCCAAATTGCATGGCAAACATGGTTTTTTTATTATCTAGATCGGGCTTTTACATACCCCACCTTTAAACTTTGAGTGGATATCCCTCGAGTAGATGGATATCCACCTGAACCAAGGGTACTCACCCAAGGTTTAGGGGTTAGGGTGGCTAAAATCGCGATTTTAGTCCTATCAAACCCAATCCCTAATTATTTACAGTTTAATATAAGTCGAAAACAATTATTTGTCTGAACATTTAAGTACCAAACAAATTTATTTAAAAAAATCTTGTCAAGACAAATTATTGTCAGTTTGAATTTATGTCAGAATTAATATTTTCCAGAATCAATTTTTAAATAGACAACTATGGTCAAGACGAGAAGCGTAACAGAGCTCTTTTTAATTTAGTGTGAAAACAGTAAAAATCCTTCGGTTTAATCTCTTTCTTTTTTGAATGTTTTCTGTAAGCGTTTTACCTAATCCTACAAAAGTTTTCTGCCTACTTTTTAAAAGTAGAATAAGGTCATAAATATCAGAATTGACATGAAACGAGTGAAAATAAGAACGATTTTTGAAAAATTGTTGGTCCCCGCCTTAATTTGCAGTGTAACGCATTGGTATGCCTTTAAAAAAAATAAAAACTAGGGTGGTTAAAAAGTAGTCTAAAAACCATTATACCCGTATCATGGTTTTTCGGCAAATTGAAATCGCCTAGTTTTCCTAATTTTACAGGCGATCTGTAAAAAGGGGCAGCACGTCGTTATATAAATTCGGGTACTCTACAAGATTCTGCAAAAAAAATCTCTCAACGAGGTCTTTAAAAAAAACATCTCTGAAGATCCCCTGGTCGGCTTTATTTGTCGCAATTTGAATTTGTCGCCATTCAAATGGTCGCAATTTGAAATGTCGTAAGCTATCGCTGGCCGAATGTGTCACGAAAAACCCGCCAAAAAAATTGAAATATGCACGAAAAAATCTGAAATGTGACACGAAACAAATAATTTTTTCCAGATTTTTTGACGGATTTTTCGTGGCATTCCGTTTTTCGTGGCAGAAATAATGTTTTCGTGTCATATTTCAGGTTTTTAGCAAATCAAATCAGTTACAGCCAAAAATAATTCCCTCGGAGGGATAAATAAAGAAAATACGGTATATTTTCAATAAATAATTAGCTTACGTCCCCTTCTCAGACATTCATCCAAAATCCATTGCCAAGTAGCTTCTTTGATGCCTCTTTCCACATTTTTGCCATAGAGAATGTTATATTTGCTCCGGATTAGACACACTAGCTCAAATTTTTCGTCTGCTCTCTGAACAACAGATAATTGATTTTAGCAGCAAATGACACTCGAGTTCGACTCCTCTTACGATCAGATCACTTTTTTACGCCAAATGTGGCTTTCAAAACAGTGAAAATGGGCAGTAGGCAAGGCTCCGAATGAAAAATTTCAAAAAAAGGACATTTCGGTAAAAAAAAGGACATTTGACTGTTTTTGAAGTAAAAGGGTCATTTTATCCGGTGCTTATTGCCATTTTGAAGCGAAAAAAAAAAGATTTTGACTAAATTTTCAAAAATAAAAAAAGATTTGGGGTGCCAAAAAAAGTACAAATCTTTTTAAAAAGGACGATTTGAAGCCCTGGCAGTAGGTGACTTTTACTGTAATTTGGTGAGCAAATCTAATTTGTATTTGCTAGTGTAAGGATTGACCTAAAAGGCGTTAAAGGACCATACTTGTTGATGAGAATGAGAATTCGGCAAATTCAAATGCGCGCGGGACACTTTTTTATTCCAAAATACTTTTTGAATTATGTACTGTCGGTCATGGTGTGACAAATCGATAAATTTATCGATTTCGATAAAATGGCCTTTGGCGTTATGTCATAGCAAAAATCGATAAAAAATCGATAAAATCTTTTATCGATTTCGATAAAATCAAATTTCCTTCAAACAACAGGGGGACCAAGGCAGTTTTTAGGGTTTTTTTTTCGAAAATTTTTAGATTGTGTCCGAGTCACCCCAAATCACTCAAAACCACCAAAACCACCTCAAATCACCTAGAATCACCCCAAACCATCCGTGGATATCCACGTGGATGACATGAAAATCGAAAATATTAAAAATCTGGACCAAACCATCTTATCATATGCAAAATCGTGTGGTGAATTGGGTTTGATGAGACCAAAACTTTGAGTTCACCTACCAAAACCCAAAACCTGGGTTAGGTACCGCCTGGTCATCCAGGTGGGTACTCACCTGGATGACCAGAAAAATCAAAATTTTTAAAAATTCAAAAAATAGACTATGCTATCATATGCAAAATCGTGTGGTCAATTGTGTTTGATGAGACAAAAACTTTGAGTTCACCTACCGAAAACCTCAAAACCTGGGGTCGGTGCCGCCTAGTCCACGTGGGTGTCCACCTGGATGACCTAAAAAATAAAAAATTTATTTTAATCCAAAACAAACCATTCTATCATATGCAAAATCGTGCGATGAATCGTGTTTGATAAGATCGAAATTTCGAGTATACCTACCAAACCCCAAAACTTGGGGTAGGTACCGCCTGGTCCAGGCAGGTACCGCCTGGTCCAGGTAGGTGTCCACCTGGATGACCAGAAAATTTGGAATCGCACTTTTTGTCTTATCAAAACTGAATCTTCACCTGGCCAGACAGATGGCCAGAACGAGAAAAGGAAGAGTGCAAGTGAGAGTAAAAGAGCTCTATTGGGGACTTAGCTTAAACCAATCAAACCAAGTGGTCGTCCACTTGGATCAAATTTTTTTTACGTTTTTCATGTTTCAAAACCTGTTTTCTGGACTAACTCGGGCATGCTGAAGATGGTTTGACAGTGGTAAAATGCTGTTTTCTCAAGTATTTTTCGAGTATTGGGAAATAATTGATTTTACCAAAACTCGATTTTACCAAAACTCAAAAAATACCCGAGAAAACGTCATTTTACTATTATCAAACCATCTCCAGCATGCTCGAATTAGTCCAAGAAACAGGTTTAGGAACCCGAAAAAGTAAAAAAATTTTGCTCCAACTGGACGACCATTTGGTTTGGTTTAAGCTAAGTCCCCAATGGAGCTCTTTCAATCGCACTCTCAGTCTCACTCTCGCTTTCACTTGCACTCTCACTTTTCTCGTTTAATTTGTCTGGCCAGGTGAAATATCAGTTTTGATAAGACAAAAAGTGCGATTTCAAATTTTCAGATTATCCAGGTGGATATCCACCTGCACCAGGCGCTACCTAGCCATGGTTTTGGGGTTTTGGTAGGTAAATCAAAGTTTTGGTCTTATCAAACACGATTCACCGCACGATTTTGCATATGATAGGATAATTTGTTTTTAATTTAAATTAATTTTTATTTTTTAGGTCATCCACGTGGATGGTACCAACCCAGGTTTTGGGGTTTTAGTAGGTGGAATCGCAATTTTGGGTTCATCAAACACGATTCACCACACGACTTCACACATGATAGCATGGTCTATTTTTGAATTTTTAAAAATTTTTATTTTCTGATCATCCAGGAGGATACCCACATGGACTAGGCGGCACCGACCCCAGGTTTTGAGGTTTTCGGTAGGTGAACTCAAAGTTTTTGTCTCATCAAACACAATTGACCACACGATTTTGCATATGATAGCATAGTCTATTTTTTGAATTTTTAAAAATTTTGATTTTTCTGGTCATCCAGGTGAGTACCCACCTGGATGACCAGGCGGTACCTAACCCAGGTTTTGGGGTTTTGGTAGGTGAACTCAAAGTTTTGGTCTCATCAAACCAATTCACCACACGATTTTGCATATGATAAGATGGTTTGGTCCAGATTTTTAATATTTTTCGATTTTCATGTCATCCACGTGGATATCCACGGATGGTTTGGGGTGATTCTAGGTGATTTGAGGTGGTTTTGGGTGGTTTTGAGTGATTTGGGTGACTCGGACACAATCTAAAAATTTTCGAAAAAAAAACCCTAAAAACTGCCTTGGTCCCCCCTGTTGTTTGAAGGAAATTTGATTTTATCGAAATCGATAAAAGATTTTATCGATTTTTTATCGATTTTTGCTATGACATAACGCCAAAGGCCATTTTATCGAAATCGATAAATTTATCGATTGTCACACCATGCAATATATATAAATGATTTAAAAAAATTTAGAGTAAAAAAGTGTCGCATTTGAATTTTCCAAATCATTGTATCAACAAGTATGGTCCTTTAAATCTGTTATTTCAAGGAATTTCGTAAGTTAAAATTAGAGTAACAAAGTTATTTAACCTATTATGAATAGGTATGAGGAATCGAATAAGAGTATGTAACCGAAATAAAATTAATGTGTATTGGTTGACAAACTTATTTTTTTCACAGCAACATATTTTTACAACACTAAATACCTTGGCATTGGCCAATTCATTTAGAGAGTCAGACAAGCTGAACGATTCCTGCTGGTGGTTGTAGTGGCTAGAAGAAGTAGAGGCGAAGTCTGTGTTGTTAGTGTGTTCCCCAAAGTCATTTGGGTATTCCAGCTTGACTTCATCTCGTTCAGGTCTTTCAATAAACTCTATGTAGTCATCATCCTCATTCTGCTGCTGCTGGTCAATTGTGTGCTCGTTGATGGTTTGCATGATGGCTTCCATTCACTGTAACGCAATTCCAAAAATATTTTCTATCTAATTTGAAAGGCAGAAATAACAAGTAAAGGTGTAAGTTATTGATTTTGGTTGCTTCATTTGCCTATGTGTGTGTATGTCCCCTCCTCCACCTATGTATCTCTAACCTAAGCAGCTTAGAAGAGACTATTTTGTGTGTCTATCTGCTTTGGTTTTAGGTATCTTTTATCTTTTGCTCCTTTTTTCAGCACTCGATTCTCAGCCCTCGCTTCGCTGTGTCTGCAGTCGATATTGCCCTGGAATAAAAAAATGTTTGTGATTGAAAACTTTAGACCGTTTAATGGCCCTCGGCACACTTCTGGAAACGGGAAAGAAAACAAAGTTTTTAGAAAATATCGATTTTTTAGTTTTAAACTTGCAATTCTGGCAAATCTCGAATCCTTTGTAGGCCTGCAAATCTTGTCAAATAATTTTTGTCTGAAAAGTAAGTGATAGTCTACAAGTCCATCACGAATTTTTATTTCCACAAATTTTCCAACAATAATTGAAAAATCACAATCATCAAGTAATTAATCAACATGTCACTTTGTGTGCACATACAGCATGTTGCAGTCTCCACCTTGTTAATCACTGTATGGTCTCTTTATCCAATGCTGTAGCACGCACATAGGTGTACCCAGGATTTTCTGACAGGGGTGGGGGTCTAAATAGGCTAAAAAATCCTGACGGGGGGGGGGTAAACTGGCAAAAAAAATTTAAAAAGCCTCAAAAATAGCCCTCCCCGCCCCCTGGCTACGCCTATGAGCACACATCACCCGCAACAATGCCAATGAACAAATAATTTTTCTTTGATACAACACAAATAATATAATAATAATAGTACAGTCGAACCTCGATTTAACGATCTCAAAAAACAATTTTGGTTGGTCTCAACTAAATTAAGGCAAAGTAAACCTCGATACAAAGGTCACTCGATTTAAAGATCACCCAAACTTGGTCCTCACTAAAGATAAAGTCATTTTTTATATTTTTAAGACTAAATAGCTTCTCCATATCTAAATATTAAATAGCTTTGAATAGCTTCTTTATATAGGCATGTGTCAGTGTGTAACGCATTTTGGAGCTTTTGTTCGGAACGCGATTTATCGCACTTTTTGTGAAAACTTTGTGGAGATCTTGGTGTCATTCGATAGCCCTTTAACTGTGGATGTAAGCATGCGTGCCCGTTTATTCATATCGCCTTATGGACAAAAAAATCGACCAAACTTTAAAAGTAAGCAGTTTTTATTACCCATTTTAGTGATTTATGGACTGACCAGGGAACCTCCAGAAGTGTTTTTTTTTCAAAGACTTCATTGACAGTTTTTTGCAGAGATTTCGAGAAATTAGAAATTTCCGAAACAGGACGATATCTGAAAGTGACGGGAATTCAAATAGTCGCTGCTTTTTCTCGGGTATTCTGATATTTTTAGAATTTAAGCTCTGATAAGATGGAAGTTTTGCTCCTTATGATAGCGCAAATGAAAGCCCGGCATCTAGGCTACACGATAATATAAAGAACATGTGTAATTATACAGAAATATTAAAAAAACCATTATCAAAAAGATTGAAAAAAACTTGGATTCCAAAATCGGCATCCCCATGCTGACGTTTTAGATAAAATCATTCGGCGCTACTTCGATATACGCTCAACTTCCCCCCCCCCTCCCAACGATTCTGGTTTAATTTCAACGATTTTCGAATCAATATTTTTGAAAACGATATTGGTGCATGTTGTATATCAAAAGATTGCCAAGACTTTGCTGAGTCTTTTCACATGCTCATTGTATCTGAATCTTAAAAAAATATGTCGATTTAAGGCACATTGAAATGGAGCCAGAATCATCCATCCATGACCAGGCTGCTAGGCCATTTCTTCAATCCTTTCAAAAAGAGGGGAAACACAGTAACACTTGTGCTCTAATAGTGATATCGGATGCAGTTTTTCGTGCTCTATCACGTAGCATTCTCGTGTTAAAAATGACTTTTGACCACTCCTAAAAATCTTGATTTTGGGGGGGGGGGTATGTATATCATAGTAGCGTCAAACATTCTATTTTTTTAAAGTTACGCACGTTCTTTATACTATTATATAGCCTAGATGCTGTGTGTCGACTTGCGCTATCATTAAAAGCAAGAAATCAATCCATAAAAATTAAATACTCGAAAAATATATAAGACGAGGGCAACTCAAGAGTAGGCTAAAATCATGATATGGTTTTTCGGTAACTTCGTAGGGGCCCGGTGCCCTAATTTTTCAAAGACCTAAACATATCAGCCGCACTTTATTATATAACTTCGGGTGCTCTACAAGAATCTCCAAAAAAGTCTGTCAATAAAGTCTTTGAAAAAAAGACTTCTGAAGGCTCCCTGGTGAATGTGTTCGGAACGCAATTTATCCCACTTTTTGTGACACTTCGTGTAGATCTTGATGTCATTAAATAGCCATTTAATTGTAGATTCAGGCATGCGTGTCTGTTTTTTCACATCGCCTTACTGAACAAAAAACTGGGGTCGGAAGTTGGAGAAGTGGATTTTCGGAATCCACATTCGGTCATTTTTAAGGGTGGTGATTTGGGCCGGAGTATACAATGTGTACTTGGTCCAAAAACGCCCGAAATCATCTAAATATTGCTTCGGCTTAATTTCACTTTAGTAGTCCAATGCAATTTCACTAGTCCAATGGAGTTTACTAGTCCAAAAATATTCGGGAGTCCAAAAATATTTCGGGAGTCGGAACATTTTTGAAGAGAATAAGGGCTGTAATGAAAGGGAAGTGAATAAAAGGGCCACTTATACGAGAAAACGACAAAAAAAAGTTGAATTTGTACTATTTTGGCTGCCTTACCATGTTTTTCAACTGAGCCGTGGCAAAAAGAGACTCTATATGCGCTTTTGATTTGCGCAGGGGGCTTGGAGTTGAGATGCGCACCCCACATACCTTAGACACAAATCTCTCGAAAGTGACTCTCGATGCATGAAAAAGCATGCATACCAGAGTTATTTATGCGGTAGGCCCCAGTATTCAAAACTATGTTCAACATATTTTTGTTAGTGGCCCTGTGTGATCAGTGACCCCCTTTTTATTCCCTTTCCCTCCCTATACAGCCCTTATTTTCCTTAAAAATGTTTTGCGCCAATTCAAAAAACATTTTTTCCATATTTTTTCACATATTTTTGCCTTAGGGGAGTCACAAGGAAAACCTTTTTTGGTGTAATATTTTTTATTTACATGTTTCTAATTTTTCGAAATCTCTTTTAATAGCGAAGGATTTTTTACAATCAGCTTTTAGGAAATCGATATTAAAAAATTGAGATTTGCCACTTGAAGTTCAAATTTGAGGTTTTTACCTGGAAACCTGCCAACCATCAGAAAAGTACTCGAGAAGAAGGCTTGGGGGTTAGTTTAGGGTACTCAGAAAGAAGGTAGCCATGAGGGGTGGAGGGGTGATGGTACCCAGGAAGGGTAAACAGGGGCTATGTGATGCATCAACACCACCACCTCCAAGCCCCATATTAAAATTAAAAAATACGATAGAGACGCCAATTGGCGCCTTTTTCCCTAGTATTCTATATAGTAATGAGAATGTCATATGAAGTTTGTTAGCACAACATAATTGTTTTGATAAATGCATAAATGCTAAGGCATTGAGCATGAAAAACTCGATATAGCGTTCACCTACCCCTTTTAAAAAAAATATCTCTCGATTTAACGACCATACTATTTAACCATCACCTACAGCCGGTCCCGAGGGTGATCGTTAAATTGAGGTTTGACTGTAGCTCACAAGATATGAAAGTACTCCACCACTACTGGTCTGTATCCTCAGGCTGTAGCCTTTGTGCTGCCTCAAAGCTGTCCTCCTCCTCCAGTAGTTCCCCGCCTTCTGGCTCTGACTCATATGCATTTGTGTTGCAGTTCCATAGGAGCTGCAGCAGCAGCTTCAGCGGAAGTGCTAGGCAGCAACTGGTAGTCTGAATGTCCTCCACCTTCACCTAGAAGCCCCATGGCAAGTCCATCACTATGTCTGTTTCTGAGGGAGACTTGAGGAAGATGGCGGAAGAACTGTTGTAGAGATGTATGCTGTTTACTAGTGCCAGGCAGGTCAAAGTCTTGCATTTCATCCAGACCATTTGTGTTGCTGTCTTCAGCTGGTTGTGATCCTTGTGTTTGTGGATTGGGGAGAGAACTGCAGCTGCTGAGGGACCAGCAACAACTGAATTACCAACTGCTGCTTTGCGAATACGTCCACCTAAGCCTAGATGATGTGGAGGTGAGGCTGGGTGGAAGTTATTTCTGAATATATTGAAATATTTTTTCTTTTAAATATGGGTAATTTTATTAACACGTCAAATACCGGTTGTTACATCGGTTTATTTCGACGCAGAATTTAACGCTGAGCACGCCTGTGTTGTTAGTTTTTCAAAATTTGCGCCAAAAATATGAGAAACGGCCCATTTTTGAAAACTTGTTTTTTTGGGTTTTAGTTCTATCGTTATTTTTCATTTTTCTTACGGTTTCTGTGAATTTATCTATTGCTTTTAACGCCATTGGAAAGCACAGAATTGGAGCTTCGACAAAAGTAATTCGGAAATGTTGTACTACCAACAAAAAGAATGATTTTCGTCACTTTTTGCAAACATAATTTTTGGAATAAGAAAGCAAAAATTTTTTGCGATTGCAGAAATTCTTAAGTCTCTACTAAGCTCGAAGGAAAGAGCAATTCAAATGGAACATTCTTGTGCAAAAAAGTAAAGTAAAACATGGCAGAAAACAGGCTTTCTTAGTGTTTAACAAGACTACCAAAAAAGTTCAAAAACGATTTTCACGTAAAACTATAATTTCGCTAGAGAAACCTAGATTTTTGACATCAGATTCGTGTTTAGCATGGTCGATTTGCATATGAAACTGCCCTCAAAGATTACAACTTGCTGTGAAATTTCGAATTCCGCTCAATACAAAAAACATTTAAACTTCAAAAATACGAGATTTGCGGAATTCGAAATTTCACAGCAAGCTGTAAGCTTTGAGGGCAGCTAACTTCACTGATTTTTTTATCTCAATTTTGTTTCGGATTTCCAATTTTTATACCGTTTTGTAGCTGAGATTTGTCCCTATCGATTGATTGGTCAAACACCTCAGTTAAAAAATAATTTTAACAGAATCACACCAAGTGTGACCTTAAAGTCACACCATTTCATAAAAAGTGTGACTTTAAAAGTCACACTTGATGTGATTTTGTCAAAAAAATTATATATATAACTGAAATTATATAACTGGGATGTTTGTCCACTCAATCGATCACAGGAAACTCAAGTTTGAGTTTAAATTGGGTCATGTTAAAGTTTAATTCGAGTAACTATTAAACTTTAAAAACGACGACCTAGTACCTTAAACATGACCCTATTAAAGGTTTATCTTACCCAATTTAAACTTTAACTTTACTCTAATTAAACTTTAGCCTGACTCAGTTTAAGCTTGGATTTCACCCAATTTAAACATTTATTTCACCCAATTTAAACTTTAACTTCACCCAATTTAGACTTGGATTTTACCCATTTAAACTTCAAAAGTAGGTCGGTTACCAGGCAGAACCGAAGTATTGTGTCAGTGATTTGTGCCGCCACAGCCTTACTCACTAGCTACCATGTCGTTTTAAGTGTTTATGGTTATGCATGGATATATACCAATATGACTGTTTCTGCAATCCTGATTTTTATAGAGTTTCTACAAAAGTTGTTTATTTTGTCATGATTTAGAAAGCAATTCAAGTTCAAATAGCACTATAAAAACAATAGTTAGTGTTACTAGTTTAAAAGGGCTGTGAAAGGTGGCCAGATACTTAATTGTATTTTCTTTTCCTTTTTCTTCTGAGTTTGTTTTTGTGCTACTAGTTGTAATTGCTATTATTTGGTTAACACTCGAGCCTCATGCGTGACTTTTGCCATTTCTGAAGCAGAATTTCATGGAGAACACGATGGCTTTTTCAGATTTTCTTTTCAAATCTAAAAAGTGGTTCAAATCGACCTTTGAAACATGTGACCCATATGCCGGGCTCTACAAACTTAGATCAGGCTATAACTTTTTTTACAGATATGATTTTAATGTGTTTTCAAAAACTTATAAATGCTTCTAATTAGCTTTTCATCTTTCTGTAGATTAATAATTATCACTTAGACCAAAAATAAAAATTAAATTCATCAAAGATCCCTAAAATGTGAGTTTTGAAATCGCAGTTATTTCACAAAAATGCCTATAACTTTCACTGTATCGATTTTTTGAAGCATACTTACGGCAACTGTTAATATACTTAGATACTACAGTCGAACCTCGAGATGATGCCACCCCTCGAGACCGGCCCACAGGTGGCGTTATATCGAAGTTTCGGCTAAATTGAACCTGAGCTCCCCCACTCACAGCAACTGGCTGACTACTACCACTACAAACCATTTTCAGCACATGATTTTGGACAAGTTCACTGATTTTCAATTAATTTCAGCCGAATTTTTAAAATTTCGGATTCTCGAGGATAGCCATGTAGGGTAACCATGAGGATACCAAATTAGAGGACACCCATTTTTCGAATAGGCCATATCTCAACACTTTTATATTCAAAAAAATCTGTAATAATGGTTTTGTAGCTTTTGTGAAAGTGGTGATTTACCGAGGGTGAAATGAGTAGGCTGGGCAATCACTAACAAAGAAAGTATCCGAGGTGTGATTCTGAGGACGAAAGATAAGAAATTTTTTAGTGTCTTTTTGTGGAGCACCCCCAGGTTACGTGTGAAAGTGGTTGGCTAACCCTACACAATAGTCGAAATTTTGAGAAATAATTCATTGAAATTCAAAATTTGACCGTGATACGGATCAATGGTTTTGGTGGAGTATATAATCCTTTCCTTAAAATTAAATTTTGCTCAAGGGAGATCATTTGTATAATCGTGATTCTTGACTCCTGAATAGGCACGGTAACACTCGGTTTTCGAAAAATTGGATTTTTTTCGGTTTAGCCTTAGTCCCGCAAGGCGAAAAAACTAAAAATAGTCAAGGATTTTTTTGTTTTATTTGGAGCTGAAACAATTCTGCCATGTTTTTCTACATGGCTCTTGCAAAAAAAAACCTTTATGCTTTTTTTATTTATGCATCAATTTATTTATCAAACAATATTTTTTCTTGACAATTTTAGTTTTTTTGCCTTCGAACCAGGCCTAAACCAGAAAAAAAATTCGGCACTATTCCATATTCCACACCAGAGTCACTTTCGAGTGATTTGTGTCTAAGGTATGTGGGTGTGCGCATCTCAACTCCAAGCCCCAAAGTCCCCGAAGGGGGCGCAGGGGGCTTGAGAGCAGTGATGTAAAAGCACCAGTGCCAAATTTTAACGAAAAAGCACCGGCACCGCACCGGTGCCGATTTTTTTCTGGCACCGCTGTCCTTTTTGAACTAAAATTTAACTTTTTTTTCAATTTCAGTATAAATATGAAGTGCAGATGCCGCTTTTGTTGGGCAAAACTTTTTCTTAGCGCCGAAAATCTCTTTTTTGTCGCCGAAATGCTTTTTTGACTAGAAAAAAGTGTTTCGGCGACAAAAAAGAGATGTTTGGTGACAAGATAAAGTTTCGCCCAGAATATTTGTCAGAGTATTCAGTTTGACATCTTATGTATATGAGCTCAGTAAAAGTATTTCGGATCCCCTGTATCTCACTGCAGCGGTCTTAGATCCTTTAGTCGCATTCACTGCGCTTCAGGTTAATGTTGACAAGGGCCGCAGAGCTATACGCTCCATGGTATGCTTAAATTTGATGTGAATTCAGTCTTAGTTTTGCTGAACCTTTAAACTCTGAACTTTAGAGCCAAAAACTGTTCCATCAGAGCTTATTGCTAGTGAACAAACAAGTGGAGGCCCATGCCACCTTTTTGATTTTGAAAAATTTAGGCCGAAAAACCCGTTTCAGACACATTGGATGAAGAAATGAACCAATACATTCAAACAGTTTTGAAAAGGTTATTTAAAAGCAATGCTTTTGACTATTGGAAAGGAAATAAGGAAGTGAGCTGATTTAACAAACAACTGAAGATATTAGTTGATTTAGTTATTCCCGAAGCTATCACAAATTGCACTCGTGATCTTTCCATCCCCTGCCACGTCAGCTAACGTGAAAGACTCTTCTCAGGTGTCACAATAAATACAATAGGGCATAAAGGTCGTTCTGGACCACTGCTCGTAAAGCATCGCGTGCTGCTTAATTTCAATAAAATTCATATTTCTGTGCAAGCTAAACTTTCTTTTGAAACAAAAAAAAACTAATTCCCGTTGAAAAATTAACATTTTTTTCTTAAACAATGTACTGAATGTGATAGGCACCGGTGCGGTGCAAATGTTCAGCTAGGTGCCGCACGGTGCGGTGCCGACACAGCACCGGTGCCGGTGCCAAAATTTACATTTTTACATCACTGCTTGAGAGTTAGAGATGCGCGCACGCACTTACCTTAGATATGATTCCGAGAAGTACACTTGATCATAAAATGCATATAGAGTCTATTTTTGCCACGGCCCGAGTTGAAAAACATGGTAAAGCAGCTAAAAAAACTGGCCCCTGTATTTCCCTTCCCTCTCAATACAGCCCTTGATCCCTTTTAAAATTACTTTTCTGGTCTTTTTATAGCAAAATTGTTACTTAAAAATAGTTTTTAAGTACCGTATGTTTCAAATTTTCGTCACGCTTTATTTTGTTCATAACTTTTTATTTTGAAGTGTTTTGAAACGATCTTTTTTGTTTGAAAGCTGACATTATGGGCAATCGTATGATACCTTATTAGTTCTGTTATCACTGTTTACAGGAGAAAAATTTTCAAAGTTGAAAAATGTCTTTTTTCTGATTTTGGACAAAATGGACTACACTATTGAGCATAAGGTTTGGAGTGTCATATGGTACGGGATGCATGGAACGCCGAAACAAGTCTAAGTCGAGTACAGAAAGAAGTTTGGAAGACACGCGACAACACCAACAGGAAAATCAATTCACAACTGGTGGTCCAAGATGTTCGAAACTGGAAATGTCAACAGAAGGAAGAAAGTGAAAACAAGGTTTTCATTTGATTTTAATCCTTTTCTTTAACTGACCTGCTCAATTTTTGTGTTTTCTTTTCTTCTTTTACTCTTTTCTTACCGCACTCAGCCAGCCATTTGGAAGAGCTTCGTGAGAAATTCAGCAGTGCTTCTTCAACAACCTTCCTCAAGAAATGATCAATCGTTCCATTATGGCCTACCAGCGTCGTCTTCACAGGTGCGTCGAAGTGGAAGGAAGAAGTGTCGAGCGAACATACGAAAATGTGTGAATCTCAGTTTTTATTATGTTTCTTGTTTGTTGTTTTGCTAGGAATTGAATAAAGGGTGTCATGTTTTGCTTAATAGTGTAGTCCATTTTGCCCAAAGTCAGAAAAAATAAAGACATTTTTCAACTTTGAAAATTTTCTCCTGTAGACAGTGATAACAGAACAAATAAGGTGTCATACGATTGCCCAGAATGTCAGCTTTCAAACAAAAAAAAAGATCGTTCCAAAACACTTCGAAATAAGAAAAGTTATGAGCAAAATAAAGCGTGACGAAAATTTGAAACATACGGTACTTATAAAAAGTTGGTTTTCGGGGAGGGGGAGTACGATAGAATAGTCCTACTTTGGGGGGGGGTGGGATGGGGGTTGGGGGATGGTGTACAATGGAATAGCGGCAAAATTTCGATTTTTTGAAAATCAAGTGTTACCCTGCAATTCAGCAGTCAATAATCACGATCATACGAATGGTTGTCCCTTGAGACAATTTAAATTTTGAGGAAAGCATTTTATATATCATGGTCACATTTCAACTTTCAATTAATTATTTCTCAAAATTTTGACTATCACGCGGGGCCTAGCCAACCATTTTTACAGGTAACCTAGGGGTGCTCTAGAAAAATACAATAAAAAAAATTATTGTCTTTTGTCCTAGACAAAAGATCCTTAAAATCTCCTTGTAAGAGCAAACTAATGCCTGCGAGGAGTGCTGAGTGTGTATTGCTCAATATAATAAAACAATTCCGAACACAATTCCGAAAAACAAAAAGTTATTTTTGAGGGAGTTGAGGGCAACATTTTACTGAAGGGTTCAACAGACATTTTTGGCTTCAAAATGTTCTAGGTGAGCGTTGGGGCCAACAAAATATTGAACGGAAATTTTTGAAGATACCATCAACATTTCGGAGTCAACAAAAATGTTGATGCCAACTATGGACACTGCCAAACAATTTATTCTACAAAAATTATTTAAATTTTGAAAATTTTGGGTGCTCAACCAAAATCTAAAAAGTGGAATCAACTAAGTTCGTGGTGATTAAGAAAACGCAAAAAACAGATCTGCAGAATAATTTTTTTGAGCTGAGATACAGGGTGCCTATGGGGGTAATTAATAGAGAGGGGTAATTAATTAGAGGGGGTAGTTATTAGAGAAAATACGGTATGCGAAAAAGCAAAAAGTGGGTGTTAAACCTTAAATAAAGTTTAAATCAAGTCAAACTTCAACCAATTTAAAGTAAGACTTTACCTAATTTAAAGTTCAAATTTTAAAGGAAATATTTGACTGGACATTGTAAAGTTTAAATTGGGTAAGGTTGATGTTTAAATAAACTTTAAATAAATCTTAACTTTACCCATTATTCACTTTTCCAGGTTAGGTTAAAGTTTAAATTAGGTCCTGTTAAACTTTAAGTTGACTTTGAATCCTATTTAAAGTTTAACATTACCCCATTTCAACCTTAACCTTACCCTATTTAAACTCAAACCCGAGTTCCTGTAATAGCGACAAATCTCAGCTACAAAACGGTGTTAAAACATCTGAAATCCGAAAAAAATTGAGATAAGAAGGTCAGTGAAGTTAGTGTGCCCCTAAGTGTGAGGTGTGGCTTTTGAAAACACTGAATGAGGCTAATATTTTTTGGAATAATTGTATTTATCACTAGCACTATCATCGATTAAAGGGCCATGGTCACCTGTTTTTGAATTTGTCCCAGCCAATTCAAAATTTTTCCGGATCATTGAACTTCTGCACTGATTTTTCAACTTAGTTTCTAAAAAAGCGAGGCCTAGAATTTTATTTTAGGTATTTTTGTTAGAAACCAAGTTGAAAACCCGTACAGAAGTTCATTGATTCGGCAAAAAAATTTTAATTGGCGGAGACAAAATTTGTAACAGGTGACCATGCCCCTTAAATAGCTGCGAACCATCGATTTAACCAAGACAAAAGCTTTTTTCATCAGTTGGATGTTTTTCCGGGGAAAATTATTTTAAAAAATGTCTAACGGACACTTTCGATTTTTTAATTTTTTCCACTTTTTTATCTGTATATTCGATGTGGAATCGAAAGTAGAAGTAAGTCAAAAATATTAGATTTTCAACTTTTTTTCTGACTAATTAAATTCACGTCCGACGAAAGTCTAGACTTCACGTCAAATACATGGCGAACAGTTACATAAAACTGTTTTTGTATCGAAAACAACAAAATTTGGACGCTACCGCAGTTAACACTGTGAAGGCCGAGCGTGCGGAACAAACAAGATTCCCCACACAATTTTAACTTGGAAGAATAGGTTGCTTGTAATTTTTAATAACTTTTGATTTTTAAAACCATTTGGGTGGATATTAACCTGCTTGATAGTATCTTACCAAGGTTTTAGGGTTTGGGCAGGTAAAATCGTAATTTAGGTCTTACAGAACCGAATTCTGTGCGCACTTTTGAGTAAAAAAATGGTTTGATTTGGAATTCGACTAATTTTTTATTTCTGAGGCCATCCAGGTGAATAGCTACCTGGCCTAAGGGTTCTTCTACCGGTTTGGGGTTCGATAGGTAAAATGGCAATATGACCTAATTAAACCCATCCTCACTGCTGTAGTCATTCCTGTCACTCATAATTCGGCTAGCAACAAATGAATTTACAAAAGAGGGTTGACTTTTTACGAAAAAGCGATTGAGCGGATCAGAATCTTTTTTCCCAGTATACCACCCTCAACCATTCAGAATCACCTAAAACCACCCTAAAACTGGTTCAGGGTAAAAATCTTTTCATGAATGCGATGAGAAAAAAAGTATTTTACGGTGGGATATAAATACTCTACGGGAAATTTTTTTGCGGTGTATTGGCAGCGTATTTGCGGTGAGAAAAAATATATTATCCAATCTACTATGCCAAACACGATTTAGGTGTCAGAATTTCAAGTATTCCGAGCGAAAAAAAATTTTAAGTGAAAATGATTGCTAATAATCTCAAATTTTTCCGTTCCATTTCAATTACCGAGCTCATTATACGAAGTACACAGGATTTATTTATACTCATTTTGAAAGCTCTGTTGGTGCGCTACTTGATGCACAAATTTGTTTGAGTAGATTACATCTGTGCAACAAGTTATGCGCAATTTTGTGAATAGGAACGGAACTCTCTGAATTTTGTTTTTAATAGATAAATGAATAATTTCCTACAATTATCATGAGACATACTGTAAATTTGTACTTTGCAGAAAGCTCGGAATACGCCCAACAGTTTAAGCTATTACACGCTCATTTAGGGTGAATATTTTGATGAATACCAAATACACATGCCTGATAAAAGGACCATACTTGTTGATGACAATGGGATTTGGCAAATTCAAATGCGCGCGGGACACTTTTTTTTATTTTCTCTTTTTTTCAAATTATTTATTGGCTAAAATTGTTTTGCCCCGCCAAATTATTCATTTACCCCGCCAAATCGTGAAAATGAGTATTTCTCGGTGTTCTTATGTCGTAAAATTTTATTTCTTTTGATCATCATGTAGCCCTGAATCTCTAGTTTCTGATAAGCGATCAACTGACCCCTTGTCGTTTAAAAAAAATTGGGAAATACCCATTTTTATGAAACAGGAGTTGTTTCATAAAACCGGGTATTTCTCAAATTTTTTTCAACAACAAGAGTCAGTTGATAGCTTATCAGAAACTAAAGATTCAGGGCTACATAATGATTGAAAAAAAAAATTACGACTTAACACGCGAAAGGCCGACTGTAACTTTCGGGTGTATAAGCCTAACTTTTCACGCTGAGCACGATGGCGCAAAAAAATTTCGTGAAAAAGTGTGAGTGGAACGGGTAAAATAGCTCCAAAAATAGGTCACTTTCACCTACTCCTGACCACCTGGAATTTGAGAAAAATATCGGTGGTACTCGCTTAAATTAAAGAAGCACTTAGATGTGTAATATACCAGAATAGAGGGCGTAATCAGGGCTATCTATTGCTCGCAAACTTGTATCTGAGTGATTTAATTTCCCAGAGCATTTTAGATTTTTTCATTACTAGCCAGTTTTCGAAAACCTTCAATTTTAACCATAAAATGGTTCTAGACATGTCATAGTTGCGTTTAACTTCTCAATACGTGGTCAACACTTGTGGGAAATTCAAGAGCTTCAAGATAGGCAAAAATTCAGCACAAAAATTACGCAAAAGCTTTTCAGAAATTGCAGAAGAAGTGGTAAGACCAGCAGTTTCCCTAAAATTGAAATTTGAAGGATACCTGGTTTGGCATATTCTTGGATATTTTCTAAAGAAAATAGAGAGTATATATAGCAAAGTGATCAGCGTGAAAAATGCAAGAGAACTAGTGCAAAGACTCACAAGACAACAAGCGAATATAACAAATTCAAGGCAAAACATTTTGACTACAAACCCTACAGAAAACGATGGTCTTTCGGACGAGAATTCAAGTGGTTGTGGCTTAGTTTCGTATTTTTTCAAAAAATTTCAAGGGATTTTTTAGAAAATAAAAATATCACATGATAGAGCGCAAAAAACTGCATCAGATACAATGGTTAGATCTGAATCAAGACCGTGATTACTATTCTAGAAACGGCATAAACTAGAAACTGCCATGTACGACGAAGTTTCCAACATACTTCCAACATACTTCCTGGAGAACACAGTCTTACATGTAATCTAACCATTGTATCTGATGCAGTTTTTAGCGCTCTATCATGTGATATTTTTATTTTCTAAAAAATTCCTTGAAATTTTTTGAAAAAATTACGAAACTAAGCCACAACCACTTGAATTCTCGTAAAAACTCTTTTGCGTAATTTTTGTGCTGAATTTTTGCCTATCTTGAAGCTCTTGAATTTCTCCACAAGTGTTGACCACGTATTGAGAAGTTAAACGCAACTATGACATGTCTAGGACCATTTTATGGTTAAAATTGAAGGTTTTCGAAAACTGGCTAGTAATGAAAAAATCTAAAATGCTCTGGGAAATTAAATCACTCAGATACAAGTTTGCGAGCAATAGATAGCCCTGATTACGCCCTCTATTCTGGTATATTACACATCTAAGTGCTGCTTCAATTTGAGCGAGTACCACCGATATTTTTCTCAAATTCCAGGTGGTCAGGAGTAGGTGAAAGTGACCTATTTTTTGGAGCTATTTCAACCGTTCCACTCACACCTTTTCACGAAAATTTTTTGCGCCATCGTGCTCAGCGTGAAAAGTTAGGCTTATACACCTGAAAGTTACAGTCGGCCTTTTGCGTGTTAAAAACACCGAGAAATACTTATTTTTACGATTTGGCGGGGTAAATGAATAATTTGGCGGGGTAAAAGAATAATTTAGCGGGTGAAATTACTTACAGCCATTATTTATTATGTATTAACATGAATGATCAAAAATAACAGAGCAGACACGGGAATCGAACCTGAGCTCGAAATCGGCACAGAGCGCTACTTACCACTAAACAACTGAGCTACTTATATAAGGTTTCGTTCTTTACTTGCATATACCAACAATGCGTAATTCAAAGAGTATTTTTGAAGTAAAAAAGTGTCCCGCGCGCATTTGAATTTGCCAAATTCTCATCATGATCTACAAGTATGGTCCTTTAAAAAGCCTGGTTGAGGGTGAAAAACGAGGTTTTTCGCCCGGATTCTAGCACCATAGTGTTCCGCATTGAATTCTGAGTCTAGTTTAACGCTTGGCACGCTCGCCTTTACAATTCAAAATTTTTTTTCGCTGGACTAGTCCCAGCAGAGATAGGAAAAACATATGCGAGATCCTCGAAACATTTTATTCCCAGAAGCCCAAAAAAGAAGGACGAAATAACATGGATTTCCACATCGAAAACGGACAAGACAATAATGAACGCACTCTAGAGATAAAGATTTACATGATTGGAGCTTGTTGATATCCTCCTTCGCCAGCTGGCCCCATCATCTGCGGAGGAAGCGGTGGTGGTCCTTGCGGTTGCAGATTCATCGCTGTGGGGTGTGCAGTGTTCAAGAAGTCCTGCAAGAATGATATAAAATGGATTAAAGCATGACCGAAACTACCCAAATTAAGATGGTGTCATCGTGCGAACTGCTCACAATCTGGAATTCATCGAACTGAAGCCGGAAGACTCGTCCAGTGTGCTCCTAAAACGCAATTTGCTCATTTAGAATGAGAGCTTATGAGAATACGCAATGTGAAATTACCGATAGAGTTTTAATACATATATTATTGGGCGGTGTCCTTGGATCCAATGCTGCTTGCAAGTCCCAAACCTTGATTTTCCTAAAAGTTTCCAAGATTATTATTGTAATCAATTAAAAGACCAAAAAAGTACCCATCGTATGCACCAGAGACTATTCTTTTGGAGTCGAAGCGGATGCACCGTACTAGTTCTTCATGCCCTTCTAGCACCCTCAAGCAAGTACCACACTCAATATCCCAAAGCCTGAAATAAATCATATGTAAAACAATAAATTGAAGGCTAAACCAACCGAATCGAATAATCACTGGAGCCGGAGACAATCAGGCGGTCCCTGTATTGCAAGCATGCAATCCCTCGCTTGTGACCATTTAGCTGTAACAGGTGATATAAAACATATAAGAGATGACAAAGGATGTGCAAAACCCACAGTTCTGACAAATTCACATGTATCAGCACTCCAACCTGAAAAACAACCATAATGAAGCAAAGGTGCTGAATTAAAAACAGTAAAAAGACCCACTTTTATGGTTCGATCACCACTGGCTGATACAATGTACGTCTGATCAAAGTCGACCACATTAACTGCTGCTCTGTGCCCTACGAGAACCCTTCTTAGATCAATTTCTTGGGGCGAGACCATATCCCACACAGCAATTGACCTGTCTTTAGAACTGAAAAATTAGAGAATAATTCAACAAATTACATGCAAATATAAAAGTCAACCAAGTAACCAGCATCCCGTTTTGAAAACGCAAATGAAGTACAGCCTCACAATGATGGATCAAAGTGTTAAGTTGAGCTCCTGTCTTGACATCCCAAATGCGAACAGTGGAATCGCTGCTTCCGCTGGCAATGATCCTGTCGTCGTATTGAAGGCAAAGCACTGAACAAGCAGTTTCCGAAGGAGCAGGCAAGAAATATAAAAAATAATAACCTGATCCAGTATGCCCAGTGAGTGTATCCGTACATGTCAGATCAGATCTTTTCCAAACTTTTATTGTGTTATCTCGAAGACCGGAAATTATCTTGTCATCATCGTATTGTAGGCAGTATACGCCTGAAAAGCACTGATATTCCCAACATTCGTTACAAGAATTTACCAGAAAATGACCTACCCTTGCTGTTTTCGGACTCACAGTTGATGCGCTGTAAACGATGCTTGCCTTGGTGCCAATTATTTTCAATCATCATAATATCACGCACTATTTGAGGGTAAAGCTCGCGATAGAACAGGTGCTGGAATTCATTTGGGTCCTGAAAGCAAAAAGTTAGGTGAATTCTAGCTGATCCTCAAATTACCGGATGTGATCTCTTGAGTTCTTCGGCTTCTATTTTTCCGACGTTTTTGGCTAATGCAATCAGATATGTGGCTTGTTCCTTGGAAACGAATAAGAACTTCTTCCTAAAAGTTTACGAAAACTGCAATCAGGTTTGGGCAATCCAAAATATAAATCAACTCACCATCCACGTTTTTCACTTAGTCCTCGCCAAAGAGCATCTGTCCTTACTTTGCGTTCGATTAGCTTCCGCCACAACATCCCATGAGCGATGGCACGCCTCCAGGCTTTGCTTACACACGCACTCGCACATAGAGATTTGGCATCCAACAGCGAGAGTACGTGCTCGGCAAGACCACCTAAATTTGATACATAGAAAAAGTCGACTTGCCTAGGATGACTGAGAACAGTCTATGAGGGAAATACTTAAGTGGAATCACTCACTTGGTAATAATGTAATAAAGTCGCGTTGCAGCATTGGTTTCAAGTACTGGTCAATCTGTCCATGTTGGTGATGACACATCTTTTGGAGTAGAACCTTGGTGAAGTCTGTCTGATCCTGCTCTGTCCAAGATGTGAATTTCTGAAAATGGTAATGGTCACCATTGTGAGACATATTGGAACCCAAAAAACAACCTACCTCGAAAACTGAATCACGGTCGAATAAGTAACGCTGGAATTAGAGAAATATTTAGAATGCAGTGAGCACAGATGGTTAGACCACTTACCTCGCTTAATGCTTTTTCTTTCTCAGTCAGCGACAAATAAGCCATCATGTCAGCAGTTGAAGGGCCTGAAAATGGTGAGAATTGGTAGAGTTGGAGAATAAAAAAAGATGTCAATAGTACCTCAACGTCTGGTAGAGAATTTGACCCATTGTTATCACTTATGCTCATTCTGTAGGTAATATCTGAAAATTATTGGAATAAAATCAGAATTTCCACAACTGATCACAAGATAACAACGTGGCACACATTTTAGGTGATTAATGGCTGAAATCTAAAATTCACTCTGGATGTCTCTAAGCTCTCAATCAGACCCAATTTCAATTTCGATGACAAAGTGAAATTTTCAGTTAAATCGTGTTCTCAGTGCATTATGGATGATGAACAGACATAAGCAAGAGGGTTTACCAAGACCTGACTTGACACAATTGGTAATACGCATGGCTCTCTATTGGTTCGCTACAGGACTCAGCTCTAATTGAAACACGAAAAGCAATTTTATTTTCTAGTTGGAGATTGTCCAGAACAAATTATGCTCATCACTTTCTCTGCTTTCCTTGTCGCTGAAAAAAAACAAATACATTGGGTGCTACTATAGAATACCCCCCACCCCGAAAATCCGACCTTTTAAAATGCTGTAACTACCCTTGCAACAACAAGTTTAGGCTTAGCCCTTAGGCTTTGGGGGTAGGCCAGCGTACGGAAGTTGTGACTAATAAATTGTTTACGCATGTTTTCCGGGGTCTGGGACATAAATTTGGGTAGTCTTTACTTAAGTTTTAGAAGGAAAATTGGGAAGGGGGGGGGGGTATTCTATAGTAGGGTCATACATTGATAAAAAAATTCTACCACAATTTGTGTGCTCTACGGCCATTTACACTACTAGCTTCACAGCTAATTTTAATCCAGTGGTACGCCACAAAGTGCCACTGGAATGCCACAAAGTGCCACTGGAAAACCACTAAGTGCCACTGGAATGCCAGAAAAGTCGTTAAATCCAGTAGTATTCCACTGGATTACCACTGGACTTAGCGGAATCCAGTGGCAATCCAGTGGATTACCACTGGACTCAGCTAAAGTCCAGTGGTAATCCAATGGAAAACCACTGGATCAAATAACTAAGTGGCATTCCAGTGGTAATTAGTGGCATTCCAGTGGCACTTTGTGGCGTACCACTGGCAGTTTGTGGTATTCCACTGGATCAAACTGACAAAGTATGGTTGTCAGATCACAAGTTTTCTCAGAGGGGCATTCCCACGCTGATAAGAGGTGGTGCCCGGGAATTCAAAAATTTTTCCTAATCACTGAACTTCTGTACGTATTTTTCAACTTGGTTTCTAAGAAAACCATACATAAATTAAAAGACCATGAAACTTGATAAGCGCAGCACTTTGCGAAATTTGAATTCGTGCGGGGCCACCCTAATTTTGTCAAAAATATTTTTAAATTTTTTTATTGGCATTTAAAATTTTCACAAAACTTTGAGCCATCTACTAGTCGAGCCCAACGTTGCTTGACTATGCCAGATCGGACGAGTTCGACAACTTCCGTTGCACTACACTTTCCTACTGCATTATTGTGTTCTATATTGACGGCAGGATTATGGTATACCACATGTTCCCAAAAGTAAGTTTTGACCCCTAATTCGAACGTTTCAGGTCGTAATTAGTACGAAAAACATGTTTTCCGGTGGCGGAAAGACATGTGGAAAAAAAAATTTGACCGAAATCGACCAAAACCACAGGGTGGGGTTCATGGTTCAATTTTTCAAAAACGATAAAAAGTGTGCAACACCATAACAACCCACATGCTGACTTATATAAAGGCCCTGGGGATGGATCCAACATGCTGCTGTTCGCTCGGATTCTTTCCAGGGTGCGCTTGTGTCGTGGAGCTCAACCCTAAGCCCCCAAGCCCCCTACGCCCCCTGAGGCTTTAAGGGTTCCTTTTAAGGGTCCCGAACAATTCAGTACTCGCATTAGCGTTTAGGGGCCAAGGCCGACCCTTCATACACACCTGCCTGCCTTCGGCAGGCACTGGCATACCTGCACGGGCGCCGGCTAAAAAATCTTAACAGTCGGGCGCCGGGCGCCGGCGCCACTTCAGCTGCGGCGCCGGCGCCGGCGACTGAATGTTAAGATTTCAGCTGTCTTGACAATGTTTTAGTAAATTCAAAATTTTCTCAGATTTTTTTGCAGACAAGTTATTTTTAATCTTATAGTAAATTTTTATTTTTTATGTTTATCACATGTAAATCACAAAATTTCATCACCGGTTTTTGCTTTTTTTTGATGTTCTCCACTATCTGATGAAGATAGTTATCCACTATTTCCTCGACTCGTTGTTCACTGTTTCCAAAGATTGCCTCTCCAGCTTGATCAGCTGTGATTGAAATTCCAAAGAAGGCAATAAATTTAATTTCTCTTTAATTTCTCATAATTGTTGCTATTCCTAATACAAAAAATATCTATTAAAAAACATAAAATGTTAGATTAGTCTTTGTTACATTTTATTATTTTATTTACAAAAATGGCTTGATGCCGGCGCCTGGCGCCGTATTTCCTCTTTTAGGCGTCGGCGCCGGCGCCGACGCCCGGCGCCGAATTAATTGTGGCGCCGGCGCCGATTTTAAGTAGACCCGGCGCCTGGGTCGGCGCCCGGCGCCGATTTTTCTAAGCGTGCAGGTATGGGCACTGGCATTGTTGAGGCAAAAGTCAAGTTGAACGACATTTGAAACTAAAAAAACTAGTTAATCAAAAAAAATGAGCAGATAAAAAAACGGAGACGACGATTTCAACAAAAAAATTAAAAAAATGAATTTTTGGTCAAAAAATGTAGATTTTGAACACTTTTCAAAAATAATTTTTTTGCTCCAGATGTCTTTCCGCCACCGGAAAACATGTTTTTCGTACTAATTACGACTTGAAACGTTCGAATATGTGGTCAAACCCCAGTTTTTGGAACATGTGGTATACCATACTTTAGCCAAGTCGTGTGATGTCAAATAAATGTCATTGTAAGTCAAGAAATGATATTCTCCAATGTCATTAGCATTGTAATTGTATTATCATGCGCCGAAGTAATAATAGCAGATTAAGGATTGCAAAAACATTGCAATATCATTTTAATGTTTAAATTGAGTTTTGCAACTTTTTTATTCATTAAATTATTTATCGACAAACAATCAGATTCAACAAGATCAAAAATTAATAACTTCCATCTCCTGACGGCGTTCGAAAACCTTGTCAACCGGCCAATTTTTGAGAGAGCGGATCAAATAGCAGTTCCAAACTATAACTCGAAAATAAGCGCTCAAAATTCGAAAGCATAATTTGAAATTTTTTTTCGAGCGCTCGAAATTCGAAATTTCCGCTCGAAATTCGAAATTTTTCGAACTTTCGAGCGAAAAGTTCGAAATCGAGCGTTCGATTCGACAACCCTATTCCCGATCCTGAATCGTGTTCTAAAAACGATTCGATAATGCTAAAACAGCGATTTGACTTAAAGCGACCTTGGTTTAGGCGTAGCTTTGTACCCAGTACGCCATCAATCTGGTACTCAGGTTTTCGTACCTAGGTAGAGGTACAAAGGTCTTAGTACATACTCAGGTGGAGGGCCTAGGTAGTAGTATTCAATGCGCAGGTGGTTTAGGTGGATGGAGATATATGGAGACCAAGAGATAACTCTGATGAATGGATACCTAGTGTATAGGTTGAAAAAAGAAGTTAACTGTTTTGGTCCACTCAATCCATATTCTGGTACAAGTGGTGAATCTGGATTTACACCTGGATAGGCATTTTTTTCTTATACTTTGGCTTCAAAAAGTTTTTCATGGTGTTTCATAGTGCGCAAATGTCCTGCGCAAATGTCGCGCGCAAATGTCAGTGCGTAAAGTCACGGCGCGTAAGTGTCGGCGCACATGTGTTGGCGCGCAAATGTCGGTCAACCCCTAATAATGCCGAAATCTTACACCTCGATGATACTCTTTCATTCCTTACTTAACCTTCGCAAGTTACCCATATTTCTGAAGTGACTTTGCTGTGGAAATTTTTCGTTCTGATTCCTCATGGAATTCTGAGTCTAAAAAGTTACTAAATGATTTGAGAAATAAATAAAATTGGTAGAGGTTGAGGCGGCATACAACTAAGTACGTATCATTCTACCGGTTCACCTTTATTTTAAAGGGGCATGCTCGCCGCCGATGGAAATATTTTGAACGGCGGGTACCAGGTCAATTCAAACGAGAATTAATTTGACGAAATTTTGGAAAAGTCAAGGAAAAATTAGACCTCCAGTGGGGATCGAACCGACGACCAATTTTCGCAGTCCGCCAACTCTATCCCAATAGGTCAATAATGCTATTGAACGAAAGAATCCTTTTGGATACTTATTCCCCGCAAGGCACTATACTAAATTTATTTTAAAATAATTCTCGTTTGAATTGACCTGGTACCCGCCTTTCAAAATATCCCCATCGGCAACGAGCATGCCCCTTTAATGGTCATTTACATGAGATCGCAAAATTAGGGCATTAAGTGACAGTAAATCAGTGCAGAAATGATTGCAATTGATTGCTCGATAGTTTTCGGCCTAGAATGTAGAGTAAAAATTTATAAAAATTATTCATCCACTGGGAATCGAATCTGTGAGTTCAAAATATTCGCATTAGGATTTCCATCCCCTCCCCCTCCCTTTAAACATTATTCCAATCACACGTTCAATTAAAAAAGTAGTTACTAACTGGCCGGTTCCCGAAAATCATAATTAACAAAAAATGAATTTTTTGAGATTTAGGTTAAGAAAGATCTCACGATCAAACTTCATAGTATCCATTACTTATCTAAGAATGATTTAACATGCAGCTTCTCCCAGCCCTCTTATACAAACCTCCCATTCCTGTAATAATCTCGCATAACGAACGACCAAGATTGGGTTTCTTGAGCTTTTAAATAAACTTGAGCGATATGGGTTTGTCCTAAACAATAAATGCAAAAAAAGTCGGAAATATGGTATATAAGCAGGGATGATATCTCAAAATTTTGAAAAAAGTACATTTTCCAAAAAAAAAAGATTTTGGGGCCAAAAAAAAGTACAATTCCCGAAACTCAATAAAAGCGCCTTCAAACTTTTTATTTCTACACCAATGAAACACATAACACTTTTCAAACAAATAAAACAATTCAATCATATTTCTGTTACTATAGACATATGAAATCTAAATTAACTCATACAAATTTTTGTATGACTTTTGGTATTTTGTATCTTTTCCGCACCATAAGGTCGTGTCAAAAGTTCGGGCCGTTTTTTTCACAAGCGATGTTTGTGGTATTGTGTTTTTACCTCAGATTTTTCATAAATTTTTTAAAGTTTACCACTCATTTGTAGCCAGATTTTGAGCTGCAAAATGAGTGGTAAACTTTTGATAAATTGATGAAAATCCAAAAAAACGTAGTGCCACAAATAGTGCTTGTAATTAAATCAGTACGGATTTTTCGACACGCCCTAATATTAGGTTGTTCGGAAAGTTCGCGGAATTTTGTAATGATCCCTATTGTGTTTTTAGCGTTTTGGTTTTCGAGTTTTCTTGCAATTCTGTTGCATTTAAACCGTTTCTTTTTGTTGTTTTTTATGTCGAATAAGATTTTCATCCATATGAAATCGATCAAATCAAAACGGTTTTAAAGCAACAACGTTGCAAAAAAATCGAAAACCAAAACACTAAAAACACAACGGGGGACCGTTACGAAATTCCGCGAACTTTCCTAACAACCTAATATTTAGATTTGCAGCTTTTTCTATTTAGAAATTTAGTTGATCACACTTTTAGAACTATTGATATCAAAGTAGAAAATCATAAGGCAGCTGGAGACAGCAATACGCAGGATTCAGCCTGCAGTTCTCAGAGAAATATCTCGCCAACTCCGAAAAGTGGGAAAAGAATCAGGCAGGACCTAAAAGCCTTTTAGGCTCAGCAAAATTCGAATTAAAAACTGTGCAGCAGGCGAAATTTTTTAAAAATTCGAATGTTTTCTTACATTTTCGGCGCCTATTCGAAAAAAAAAGTACAAAAAAGTACATTTCTCCAAAAAAAGTACAAATCTTTTTAAAAAGTACATTGAAAAAAGAAAAGATTTGGAGTCCCAAAAAAAGTACAAATCTTTTTAAAAAGTACATATATCATCCCTGTATATAAGCCAAGTTCTACCGTTACTAATAAAAACGACATGGTGGTCTAGTGGGTAAGTCGTTAGGCACTGGTTCAATATTCCAGAGTTCGATTCCACTTGGGATTGACCACATTTTTTTCCAGTGGAAGTCCATCGAATTGCCGCTGGTAGTCCACCAAATTGCCAGTGGTACACCACCTATTGCCAGTGGTACACCACCAAATTACCAGTGGTATACCACTAAATGCCAGTGGAAGTCCACCAAATTGCCACTGGTAGTCGATGGGGGTCAATTGGTAATTTGGTGGACTTCCACTGGCATTCGCTGGACTCCCACTGGATTAAAATTAGCTGTGTTGATCACGTTTTTCGAATTAGAGTTCGGATTTTTGGCTAAGTGAACACCTCTGATCCGAACTCGAACTCGAAGGTGTTCTCGTACTTCATATTCGAACTTGAAAGTGTTCATGTATATAACTTGGATTTCCTTGCAGTAAACCCCCAAAAACCAACTTTAAATGGCTTTTGATCGCTCTGGGGTGAGATTCAGAGTGATCTGAACTATGCAGCTAGAGGCGCTATTGATAGACGATGATGAGGATGAAAAGGAATAAAGTGTTTCGCCAAGAATAGGCATTTGAGCTGTCCTTATTAGAAAACTAGCGCTTGCCCGCCCTACGGGCGGGTTTTGTTTTCTGCTGATATTTTCAAACATTTTTCGGGTTATTTCAGCTGATATTTCTGTAGCATTATCCAATTTATTTTTCGATGATTTTAAGATCTATGAATCTCAGCAAAATGCAATCACATAGAGTCACTCTTAATTACTTTATTATATACACGACTGAAAAACATTTTTTGAGATTCACAAAAGCTTTTTTTTTATCTTTTCTGTGATTCAAAAAAGCGTCTATTTTGTTTTAAGAGATTCATGAATGCGATCTTCCTGTTGTGAGATTCATAAAAAGAGAGTTTCTGTCTTTTTGACCTTTTCTAATATACATGTAAATTGAAGCTATGCGCAGAATCCACAGTGCAAAAGGTATAGTACATGAGCTAAGAGATATGAAACATGAGACTTGACACATTAAATGAGAGTCACAGACATGCACTTCGACACATTAGGCACAAACATTAGCCATGGACAACAAAAAATTTAAAAATAGGTCGTGCGACCGAAACATGAGCCGTGAGCTCCAATCAGGAATTCCTAAAAGAGCTTTTTCATTCCTTTCATAGACGCACAGTACCATAACATTTTCCAAAATTTTCAGACGTGTGTGTTGAGATTCACGAAGACATATTTTTCACGTGAATGATTTATAAAAGTATTCGTCTTTTGGTATTCGACTCACTAAATCAAAGTATTCGACTCACTAAATCGAAATTTAATCAATGAGATGTAAGTTCTGAACCCTTATACACAACGCATGTCCACGATAGAATAGACTTGACACACATGGCATGTGACACACTCTTGAGTCACTAAATGAGAAGATCGAAACACTTGCAATAATTACTGATATATACCAAATAAAATCACATCTTGAGTATTGATTCATCTCAAGTGACTTGACTACTTTTGCATTTAATTTGAGACTCAATGAATCCCAGTCCAAGCATCTCAGATATTAAAAACATGTGAGTCGACCGTGAAATTTATACATTCGTCATTTAATCCTTCCCTACAAACTTCGGATCTTCACATTTATTAGATGTGAGATAGACTCGAAATCAAATGCTTCTCAGAATGTACTGTAAGTTCATCATCAAGTCATATTATCCGATACGTTTCAGAATTGACTGATTAGAGAACATGACTTGGAGAAAAATGTACCGACCAATCACAGATAAAAGTTTCATTTAAGCTTTATGCATAGCTCACGATTGAAGAAATGAATTAGCGAGTGTATTAATAGATTGAATAGAAATAATGGAATGAATTTGAGACTTTACCATGAACAGACTACTATAGTACTTTTATTCACTAATTAGAAGTTTTCTCTATCTTACAGCTGATATCAAAGTGAGATCGGTTATGCGAGAACTGAAATATTCTGGGTTGGTCAATGTCAGCCACTTTTGATGTTAAGTAAGAATGCTATCGTGAATCGAAATGTCGAATTTTAATTAAAGTTCAAAAAATCTCCTTTTTCAAAAAAGGGCCAAGGGCGAACCTTGATTAAAGTTAGCAAAGAAGATGGTGCCGCTTTACGCGCCTCAAACTAACTTGACATCATTCCCACTATTGTTCACAAAGATGCTTTCATTAACAAAGAATAACACAACAAAGATTTCAACAGATACAGAGAGAATAAATCAATCAACGTTCTTCTCGAGGCGGTGCCCTTCTTGGTCATTCTTTTGCAGATGGTGCCCTTCTTGCTCATTATGAGGATAGTCATCTATAGCATAATCTTGATCCACAAACAGCTCGCTTTCATCGCTGAGAATCGAAAAGTGCTCCGAAGAAACAATCATGAGAGACAAACTTCACCTTAAAGCTTTAGATTGAAAAAACTTCTCAGTGCTCAAACCTGTCCACTCGATAGAAGCTTGAGTGATTTCGATTTCGTCGTCCATGCCAACATTCGATTTGATCTGGACGCACAGTTGACATTTATGTTCTCCATCAGTAGCCATCCCCGCGAAAGAGCCAGTATTTGAGCCAAAGGGCACAATGTCTGTGATTATCAAAGACCTGAGAAGATAAATGAAAATGATTCATTGATGCAAATGCACGACCTACCGGATCTTCCAGCATACTCTCAAAGCACGATTCTCGTCCGCACTGCACCCTGAACTTCGAGACTAATCCATAGAGTGAAGACCTGAAAAGATGAATAAGAAACAATTATTGATGCGAATGCACAACTAACCGTATCTTTTAGTATACTTTCAAAACACAATTCTTGTACACACTGCAGCCCGAACTTCACGACTAATCCATAGAGCAGAGACCTGAAGAGATGAATGAGAAACATTCATTGATGAGAATGCAAGACCTACGGATCTCCCGATATACTCTCAAACCACAATTCTTGTACACACTGCGGCCCGAACTTCACGACTAATCCATAGAGCAGAGACCTGAAGAAATGAATGAGAAACATTCATTGATGAGAATGCAAGACCTACGGGATCTCCCGATATACTCTCAAACCACAATTCTTGTACACACTGCGGCCCGAACTTCACGACTAAGCCATAGAGCGACAACCTGAAGAGATGAATGAGAAACACTTATTGATAAGAATTCACAAATTACCGGATCTTCCAGTATACTCTCAAAGCACAATTCTTGTACACACTGCGGCCGAACTTCACGACTAATCCATAGAGCGAAACCTGAAGAGCTGAATACGAAACATTCATTGATAAGAATGCACAACTTACCGGATCTTCCAGTATACTCTCAAAGCACAATTCTTGTACACACTGCGGCCTGAACTTCACGACTAATCCAGAGAGCAGAGACCTGAAGAGATGAATGAGAAAAATTCAATGATGAGAACGCAAGATCTACGGGATCGCCCAGTATACTCTCAAAGCCCGATTCTCGTCCACACTGCAGCCCGAACTTTGCGACCATGATACATACTTGAATCATGACAAATTTAATTTACAATAACAAAAAAATGCATGAAAAAGAGTCAAAACAAAATGATAATAATAACTGCAATAAGACTGCATGATGAATCACAGTCTCACTCTCTGATATCTTGAGAAGAGGTAAGAGGTACCGAGGTAGGCGTACCCAGGAGACGGACCACCTAAATTCACCCAAAAGGTACCTAAACACTTCAAACCACCGGAAACACCCAGGTGTTGGTACTCAGGTGGTGGTCCTCAGGCAGCTGTTTCTGGGTGATGCTACATCGCTGGTGGTCCACACGTAGTGGTATTCTGGGCGTGAGGCGTTAACCGGATTGATCCAGACACGAATTGGCCCAGACTTTTCAAATCTGGCATTTTAAATTTTTTTGCGGGAATTCAAATTTTTAGTCTGAACCAACCAAACCACGTGGTCGACCACTTGGAGCAATTTTTTTTACCTTTTCGGGTTTCAAAACCTGTTTTCCGGAATAATTCGAGCATGCTGAGAATGGTTTGACAGTGGTAAAATGTCGTATTCTCGAGTATTTTTTAAAGTTTTAGGCAATAATTGATTTTGGTAAAATCAATTATTCCACAGAACTCAAAAATACCCGAGAATACGGCATTTTACCACTGTCAAACCATCTTCAGCATGCTTGAATTAGTCCAGAAAGAAAGTTTTGAAATCCGAAAAAGTAAAAAAAAATTTCGCTCCAAGTGGTCGACCACTTGTTTGGTTGGTTCAGACTAAAAATTTGAATTCCCGCAAAATTTTTATATGGAGTAGTTTTGGATGGTTTCGGGTGATCATAAATCATAGTGAATCATATATATGAATGAATCATATATAATGAATCATATATATGATATATACATAATCATTCATGATTCATGATTATTATGTAACAAACGGCACAACGCCAAAATTTGAATTCAAATTATATTTATTAATATCGGAAGTGGGTTGTAGTTTACAATCACCCGCCCCCCGGGGAGTGATCGGATGGAGGAGATAACATCATATTCGTGTTTCTCGACCCCGATTTTATGAAAAAGCCGGCTGTTTTTTGGTTCTGAGAGAAAAAAATTTTTCGAACCACAGGGGTATGCATGTTTTTCAGGGTCATGGTTTTTTAGTCAAAATTTCAAAATTTAAATTGGCGCCTTTTGAATGTTAAAGGGATTATGGGCTGTATTGGGGGCTGTAGGAACTTTCGTAAGAAGACAATTTCGTAAGAGCGAACTTTCGTAAGAACGAACTTTCGTAAGAAACATTTTCGTAAGAAACAGTTTCGTAACAGCGAAAATTCGTAAAAAACTTTTTTGTAACAGCGAATTTTCGTAAGAAACTTTTCGTAACAGCGAATTTTCGTAAGAAACTTTTTCGTAACAGCGAATTTTGTAACGAATTTCTTTCGTAAGAAGAAATAATCGAATTTTTTTTCACTTTTAATCAATTTTTCTAATTCAGGATTTCATCTGATTCATTTGTTTGGCCTTTCTGTCACTGTTTGACACTTTGAACAGTTAATTATATGACTATTAACTGTATGAGCACAAAAGTTGTAAGCATAGGTCATATGACTGAAATTTTGATAATTAGTTGACCCCCAGATTTTTCATCCATTAGGAGACCAGCAAACACCCAAAAGCATGGTGAAAAACTACGAGCTAGAATTCATATATTATATACTACACATAGCTTATTTCCCTTAGTGGTATGTATTAGTGGTATGTATGGTGATGTAGGTAAGTTGATGGGATGATTTTTTCACCAGTGGTTCGATTCCACCCTCTGACTGTTTCATTTTTTCTTGACTATTTTGGTCAAAACATCACAGAAGCTATAAGAAACATCAAAGGAGGATCAAAAAGCAAAAAAAAGCTTAACATATCACTAATGTTACTGAAAACCGCGTTACGAAAAAGCTTGTTACGAAAATTCGCTGTTACGAAAAAGTTTCTTACGAAAATTCGCTCTTACGAAAATTCGCTTTTACGAAAATTCGCTCTTACGAAATTGTCTTCTTACGAAAGTTCCTACAGCCGTATTGGGAGAGGAAGGGAATAAAGGGGGCCACTTTCATGGCAGAACGTCAGAAATTCAAATTTTCCCCCAAGCCCCCTGCGCCCCCGAAGGGGGTGCAGGGGGCTTGAGAGTTAGAGATGCGCGCACGCACTTACCTTAGACACAAATCACTCGAAAGCGACTCTGGATGCATGAAAATACATGCATACCAGAGTTATTTATGCGGTAGGCCTCAGTATTCAAAACTATTTTTAACATCTTTGATTTTGCGACCGAAAGGGGTTTCCCCCTCTTCAGGCCTGGGGCTACGAGCCAGAGGCTCAGCCGTCCAAAATTTACACGACAACCATCGGGATCCACCCGGCTGATCGGTCAGATCATTACGAGTCCTTATACTTTTACGTGCACCACAAGTGGCTGGGTTTGAAAGTGACTTCAACGCTAAGAGAATTAAACTCTTTGGGGCCAAGTTAAGAACAAGCACCCCACTCGAGTAAAGAACAAGCACCCCAAAAAAATCAATAGGGGGACCAAGGCAAAAAAAGATGCCTTTGGTCCCCCCTGTTGATTGTTTTTATTTTTTAAATTTTTTTGCCTTGGTCCCCCTATTGATTTTTGGGGTGCTTGTTCGTTACCTGTGCCCTCTTTGGTACTTATAGGCACTATAGAAGTGGCCCCTGTTTTGTCCCTTCCCCTCCCAATACAGCCCTTGAACCCTATTTTAATTGCTTTTCTGGTCATTTTATGGAAAAATTATTGCTTAAAAATGTGTTTTGACCAATCCTAAAAATCTTGATTTTTAGGGGGGGGGGGTATAAGCCAGTAGGTCCGAGGATTGGGGGGGGGGTATAAGAAAGTAGCTGTTTGGGGGGGGGTATAAGCCAGTAGCGCCCACATTTCATTTTTAATGCTGTTTTTTGTGTAAAAGGACTGTTTTTTTAGTCTAATTTTTTGTACTTCTGATAAAAGAGCTCCCAGATACCGTATTCTCTCTAATAGAAGCGCACTCTCTATTAGAAGCGCACTCTCTAATAGAAGCGCACCCCCGAGAAAGATCGAAAAAAAGAAGCACACTCACTAATAGAAGCGCACCTAGTCTAAAATTTGTCTCATTGTTAAAAAAACAAATTAACACAACTACTTAAATAGACAAAGACTCGTGTTTACATATCATTCGGACTTTGGCTTCCAAAAATTACTTTAGACTTTTTTGGCTTTCAAAAATTACTTTAGGATTGTGTTTTCTGGAAATCATTTCAGACTTTTCTTTTCAGCAATTACTTCAGACTTTGGCATTTCCATGTGTACACATTCTCCGTGTGATATAAAAGCTACCTTAGACTACAGAAGATTCCATTAATAATGGAATCGAATCAATAACCGAAATTTTCGATTAATCGAATCGATAATCGAAATTTTCGATTAATCGAATCGAATCGATTATCGGTAATCGAAATTTTTCGATTAATGAGTGCGATTAATGGATTACGATTAATCGAATCGACAACCCTAAATGAAACAAAATAAGGTTAAATTGGCGCTTTTCAATTTTTTTTCCGATGAACTTTGTGGTAAAGACTCCAAAAAGCGGCAATTTAAGCATTCGTGCCATTCTACTTGACGTGTCAGCGATTGCTTTATCAATCGCTTGATGCGTTTTCGTTTTTCAGTAGGATAGATACTTTCGCTCTTTCTCTAATTGTAATTATTTTAGCCAAAATGAGCGATCAAGACCGAAATGAAGACGACAGTGAGTCGAACGCTGAAAGCCAAATGTTTAGCCAAAGAATCGTCCCGCAAGCGCAAACTCTACACCACCAACCAGAAATTGCAGGAGTCGTACAGCAAGGGGTGCGCGACGTTTCGCTCCCAGGACGTTTCGCTCCCGGGGCCGTTTCGCTCCCGGACCGTTTCGCTACCGGCCGTTTCGCTGCCGGCCGTTTCGCTGCCGGCCGTTTCGCTATCGGGCCGTTTCGCTCCCGGGCCGTTTCGCTCCCAGGACAAAATATGTATTAAAAAGTTATGGGAGAAAAATACACTATTTAATATAAATTTATTTCACCGAAACAACAACAAACATAAACAATTCATAACAACAATAAAATGCGATAAATGCAATAACATCAAAGATCTATTCACCATAACAAAATTCAGAGCAATGCCTCTAGGTAGTCCATCACATTTCTGTTTTCGAAGTCTTCCACCACAGCCAAGATGTTCCTATCAGCTTTGACGTATTCGATGCGCTTGCTTTTCGGACGATCCCCACGGAGCCGCTTCGCATAAAGCTGGTCACGCCTTTCTGAATTTCCTTCAAGCAGTCGATGAAGGGTTACTACGCGTTTGGCCCCCTGCGCATTTGGGCCCCCGCATTGGGCCCCCGCATTTGGCCATCCCGCATTTGGGCCCCGCGTTTGGGCCACATTTGGCCCCAATTATAAAAATTTTATATTTTTCAACGCAGATGTGTTGTACGTATTAGAACTGGTGCTGCGCCAAGAAAAAGCTATGTGGGTCATCAAAGGGTCAGCCATTATCCCGTACCATGTACCCCCAAAGGATCAGCCCTTATCCCGTACCATGTGCCCCCAAAGGGTCAGCCCTTATCCCGGACCATGTGCCCCCAAAGGATCAGCCCTTATCCCGGACCATGTACCCCAAAGGATCAGCCCTTATCCCGTACCATGTGCCCCCAAAGGGTCAGCTCTTATCCGGACCATGTACCCCTAAGGGGCTTCCTATGGAATTAGGTTGCTGCCGAAGGCAGGCAGGTAGAAAATCTAGAAAATTCAAAATTTTCGATGGATTGTATTCGGAATTGTATCCGTCGGATTGTATTCTAAAAGCAAAATGTATCACAAAAAATAAACAAATTGTCGGTATTATTTTTCTTCCGGGAGCGAAACGGCCCGGGAGCGAAACGGCCCGTAGCGAACGGCCGGTAGCGAAACGGCCGGGAGCGAAACGGCCGGGAGCGAAACGGCCCGGAGCGAACGCCCCGGGAGCGAAACGTCCTGGGAGCGAAACGTCCTGCTCCCTACAGCAAGATCTCTGCCAGCAAAAAGTCCTAGGTGCGCAGGAACGGCTGTGGTTCCCGGAGGGCGCACAAAGTTTGTTCACGTTTGTTCTTTGCTTTATTTGTTCATGCACAAGTAGTAGAATTCAATGTTTAGGCACCGGTGTTTGCAGGAACTCGTCATTCAAAGCCAAAATTTGCGAAATCTACGAAGACTGGCGTGACTGGCGAGAAAGAAGTGACAAGGGAGCAGGTCATTCCCCCGAAAGTTGATTTCCCCCGAAGTATCATTTCCCCCGAAGTATCATTTCCCGAAAGTTCATTTCCCCGAAGTATCATTTCCCCCGAAAGTTCATTTCCCCGAAGTATCATTTCCCCGAAAGTTCATTTTCCCCGAAGTATCATTTCCCCCGAAAGTTCATTTCCCCGAAAGTTCATTTCCCGAAAGTTCATTTTCCCCGAAGTATCATTTCCCCGAAAGTTCATTTCCCCGAAAGTTCATTTTCCCCGAAGTATCATTTTCCCCGAAAGTTCATTTCCCCGAAGTATCATTCCCCGAAAGTTCATTTCCCCCGAAAGTTCATTTCCCCCGAAAATTCCATTTTCTATTTTTATCTGCATTTCAAACTACCGTTATTATTTACCTACTCACAAACTCAAAATTTTAATGTTTAGTCAGTCTTTCTCATTTATCACTCACATTTTGCGCACTTTGCGACCATTTGTATGTATGCTGTTTTTTTTATCACACTGAAACTATGCCAGGGTGCATAGGCGCCTATCAACGCCTTTATCGTACTTTAAATGTTAATGGCAGGTATGTGTTAATACATGACATACACTCCTGATTACGCCTATCCGGTTAACCACACCTGCCCCGTTCTTGCTTACAAACTTACCACTGACCCTCCTCCTCGGATACTTTCTGGCGAGGGTATCCAGGGGGTATCCAGGTAGTTTGTGCCTTATTCTAGTAGCTAGGGGTTTCCACGTAGTTCGGGTCCAATCCTGGTGGTTAAAGTACTTTCCTGTTGGGTCGAGTCCCATCATGGTATTGGGAAGTGGTTCGGACGCCATCTTGGTGGTTCGGGCCATCTCCTGGTGGTTGTGGGTTTCTGCGTGGTTCGGTCCCCAGAATGGTGGCTAGAACTTTCATGTTGGTTTGGGCCCCACCCTGGTGGTTGGAGGGTATGCATGTGATTCAGGCCCAATCTTAGTGATCGCGGTACTCTGCTTTTGGTTGATTTATCTCTTTCTTATCTAGAGAGATCTAGACAACTCTCATGTAGAGAGCTTGTTACTTGTTAATAATTGTATATTTTAGGGGGAAATGAATTTTTGGGGAAGTGAACTTTCAGGGGAAATAAAGCTTTGGGGAAATGAACTTCCCGGGGAAATGAACTTTCGGGGAAATGAAGCGTACCCAGTGACAAGGGAGGGATTCTGAAAGCTGCGCCGATGTCAGTCTATCTCAGTGGATCGTCAAAGCTTGGGACAGCCAGTTTCGAAGTAGCTCATCACCGAATCGTTTAAGTCATGTGGCATAAAAAATTCGACCGATGGGTCTGAGATGACAAGATTCACTGCTTCAAATAGATGGGCAGGTGCCAAGTGCACGACTGAAGCTGCAGTTGGCACGCGAGGAGAAAATTAGTCCGGCTAATTGAAAAAGGGAGAGGTGAAAAAGAAATGGAAAAAAAAGAAGAAGAAAATATTTTGAATCAAAGCGATGCGCCTATTGAGTGCTAATTGTTGGTTTGTCATAATTGTAAATAAATTTTTTTTGCTCAATACTGTGGATCTTATGAGGGGTTTGAAAATAGAATCGCACTCTCTATTAGAAGCGCACTCTCTAATAGAAGCGCATTCCCCGAGCGAGGTTGAAAAATAGAAGCGCATGCGCTCTATTAGAGAATACGGTGGCTTTTCTACTGTCATCGATTTTCCTCGGGAAATCGATGGGGCAAGGAACTACCTACGAAAATTTTTCAAAAATGTCCATGTTTTTATGACTAACCCTATATAAATTTTGAGCAATTTATTCTGCTTTGTCGCTCTAAAGTAATTGATTTTGGGGATCTTGGTCATTGTTTTCGCTCAGTTTCTGGTGTGTCAGGCTGACGATGGGCATCTGCATTTTAAATTCTGGTAGTTCCGTCAACATTTGTCGATTTTGACCTATATTTAGTACTCATCACAAATGTTATCCTAATTTGACCCACCAATGTTGGATATGGTGTCAGATTTACCCGAATCTGCGAGCACTATACATCTGGGTGGAATGCAAACATCAATCAGACTGACTGCATCCTTGTAAGCATATTTGCCGGACACTTTTGCCAAATAGTCTCCAGACAGCAAATGTTTGGGTGATCCAATGAGCTGCCCACTCTTTGCGTTTGGCTGCCTCAGGTGAAATGTGCTCCAGTACTCGTAGGTTTTGCAATGGCTGGGTGTTGGCTATGATCTGCAATAGGAAAAAGATATTTTAGTTCACACAGGTCAAGCACTTGCTTGTAAAGCAGTGAGCGTATCTAAAAGTATCACATTTGGATGGTTTTGTCAAAGGAGGTTAAATCACCTGTGCCCTGTCTTCAGGAGTGCCTGGCAAAGGGTCTTTGTCTCAGGATACTTTTCCTCCAATACTCTGAATGACCATTATCATGAATTTTCTAAGGATTCAAGCAAACTAACCAATAATAGCCAAACTTTCAGTCAACATCATGTCCACATCATCATCCACACTAGACCAGGCAACAGTCAAATGGCAGTTTTTGACGTATTTCTTCGGTATTCTAACAATAATGTTAGTAGTTTAATCACGGAAATGAGTGTTTGCCAAGCGGGATTCATTAATTGTTGTTACTTGTGACTTTTTGGAGAACTGGATTCAGCATCAAAACAGCAATAAAAACCCGGTTTTGAGAGATGGATGGGAGCACCAGTTACAATAAAAGATATCGGCTGGTAGAGATTTTCCCAATGTCGCATTAATTGAAGCGATTTGCTTTATTTCTCGCAAAGGGTCCGGGGTTTCAAGTTCTAATCCGCGCTGAAACTTCACAAAAAATGCAAATTTGTTCGAAGTTAAAAATTCTTTAATTGCATTTAATCACATAGATAAATCCTCCGGCTCTCTCCCCTCAGCAAAAGAAAAGACTATAAATTGCACCTGTTGATGGTGCAACAAATTGACAGCTTGTTGGGTGTAATTTATGCCTTTCAATTCAGTGCTGTAAATTATTGTTTGTATACACATTTGTGAGAAAATTTCTATAACAGACCGATACGCACTCTCCAGGCTGATGAACTTCTAAAACAGTACTAATTTTGAAAATCTAATAAGGTTATAAGTCAATCAGGTTCTATCTCTCCTAGGTGCATATCACGGGGTGGGCAAAGATCAGATCAGTTCAGATCGCCGAAGATCATATCAAGATCATATCGGCATATTTTTTTCCTTAATTTTGTCAAATTTCACAATTTATTCAAATTTCACGGCGATACGTATTTCACACTCAAAAAGTGAGGTTCATTGTGTTTTCTAACTACATATATATAGTTACAATTTTTGTTTTGGATTTTTAGTACCTTTATTTTTTCTCAAAATTTAATTTCTTTTTCATTTATCTGTTTTGAAAAATTTAACACGAGAAAGGCCGGTTGTGACTTTTGTTGATTCTGGTGCAGAATTTCACGGTGAACACCATGGCGCGGGTCCTTTTTGCTTTAATCATTGATGAAGTAGGTGTAAAAGGGTTCGGGAGGTAACACATTGTCCAGGGTCAAAATCCAGCTGGGTACCCACAGGTTTTCAATTAATGCGCCATGATAGTCATACTACATCCAGGCTCATGAAACTAAAATGACTGACAGGTGTTCAGCTTTCTTAAAATACTAATTATTGACTCTTTTGATTTGAAGGTTTAAGATAAATCACCATTGTTTGCTGGAGTAGCGATTTTTCAAAACGCTCCATTCTCACTTTCTACAAGCGAAAAACTTTGTGCAGAGAAACATATAGCTAGATATCTAAACAATAACAAAGAGGAGAATGTCACTGTCATTTTGGCTTTGCATGAAACTATAGTTTATTGTCAATTTATGACAAAATGTGCAAAATGAATATATAAGTTGTGACACAATTTTTGTAGCTTTCCTGCTGGGAAAATTTTTGATTCTGACACTGTATTCGTGTTCAGCGTGGTCGATTTGCTTACAAAACTTCTTTTGCAATTTCAGAGTCCCGTCAAATTTTGAATTCCGCTCAAAGACAATAAACATTGAAATTTTAATTCAAATGTTATTGTCTTAAACGGGATTCGAAATTTGACAGTGACTCTGAAATTTCAAAAGAAGCTTTATTTTATGAAGAGCACGCTGAACACGTATCCAGTGTCAGAATCAAAAGTTTTCCAGCCGAAAAAAATCTACCGACAAAAATTGTAATCATATATGTAGTTAAAAACACAATAACCTTTCTTTCTGACTGTAAAATACGCTTCGCCGTAAAATTTTGACTCAAAGTGTGAAATTTGACAAAATAAAAATAAAAAGATATGCCGATCGAACGCGATCTGACCCGATCTGAACTGATCTGATCTAAATCGATCTGATCTTTTTTCAACTTTGTGTAAAATAGATTCGCCGTAAAAATTTTGACTTAAACTAAGAAATTTGACAAAATTAAAGAAAAAAATATATCGATCTGACCCGATCTGAACTGATCTTATCTAAATCGATCTGATATTTCTTCAACTCTGCTGTGTAAAATACGTTTCGCCGTAAAATCTTGACTTAGAGTGTGAAATTTGACAAAATTAGGAAAAATAATTTGCGAATATATCTGATTCTTGATCTGATCTTCGGCTATCTGATCTGATCTGAACTGATCTGAACTGAACTGATCTGGTCTGAACTGATCTGAACTGATCTGGTCTGAACTGATCTGAACTGATCTGGTCTGAACTGATCTGAACTGATCTGTCTGAACTGATCTGAACTGATCTGGTGCCTGACTGATGAACTGATCTGGTCTGAACTGATCTGAACTGATCTGGTCTGAACTGATCTGAACTGATCTGGTCTGAACTGATCTGAACTGATCTGAACTGATCTGATCTTGCCCACCTCTGGTGCATATCACTTTTGGCAAATCTTTACTGTTTTGAATTTTCAATAATAATTGAGACAATAAAAATCAGACTTAAAGGTACATGCCCGTGCCCAACACTGAAATTTGAATTTACAAAAGGCGGGGACCACTTAAATGCGTGAGGCCACAGAAATAAATATAGTTTTTGTTGGTCTTCAGAGCTGGCGAACCAAATTTAATAAGGGTAGCGGTTAACTGAGTGTGCAGATGGCAGAGAATCAAATTGCTTTTTGGGAGTAAGAAGCAAAACACAGACTTGACACACAGTGAATTTTTTATATCTCGGCTGTGACACAGCAGGATAATAGAATAAGCGTGAGAATTGCGCAGCATACGTCTGATATACAACAGCAATTACAACAGGAATGAATATTTGTATTTGAACTTTCTGGTCTCACGCATTAAAGTGCCTTTGGAAATTCAAATTCCACCGTGTCGGGCACGGGCATGACCCTTTAAAAAGGCATGCCAACGCTAATAAGAGGTGGTGTTCGGGAATTCAAAATTTTTCCTAATCATTGAATTACTGTACGGATTCTTCAACTTTGATTTCTAATTCTAAATTTAGGACTTGTTTTGTTAGAAACCAAGTTAAAAATCCGTGCAGAAGTCTAATACAGTCAACTCTCTATTTAACGGCACCTCGATTTAACGGCACTCCTGGGCCGATTTGGTTGGCCAATCTAAATCTGGTATACTAGACCCTCAATTTAACGGCACCTCGATTTAACGGCACCCCTGGAACGGTCCCTCAAATTTAGGACCCTCGATTTAACGGCATATGAGTTTGGAAAGCAAAAATTTTTAAACAATGTCGTCAAAATTTAAGTTTTTGGAAAAAATGTCTCTTCGGCTTTGGCTAGTCTCCACAGATTGTGTCTCGTTTTATTTTTATTGTTAAAATGTTGGCTTGAAGATACGTTCGATCATGATGTTTCAAGTGCGTCAGCTATCACCACCCCTTAAAAGCGACGCGGCATTACTGTCGAGGAGACGAAGTACATCATTGAAGCGTATGAAAAGAACAGCAGTCAAACTGCCCGTGACGAGGAGAAGAGGTGGGCTCTGGCGAGCTGGATGATGCCATGATAAAATGCCCAATGCTAGGCTTGAGCTTAACGGGCTCGTAAGAATTAATCTGAGGCTACTGTGAATGATTTTTTCAATGTAAAAACTTGGTGGAAACATGTATGCTAATTAAAAAATTGCTTCGGTCTTATTATTCATTTTGTAGGTGTTTCTCTCACGCTCGGTAAAATTATTGAAGAGGCTTCGTTAACCGACGTGCCAAAGTGACAATGAAGCTATGGATGTCAAAGAAATTGAGCCAGAGCAACTTGCAATCAGTCGTCTCTAGGCACACAGGCATATACAATTCGTCCCTCATATCTGGAAAAGAATTCTGCAGATCCTACTATACACCGTCTCAGTGATTGACTGGATGACTATTCTACAAAGAGCGAGAAATACGAAAGTGCAGCTAAAAATTACTAATTATTTTCAGTCTAACTATTGAACAACGTTTGTTGAATGAGTTTATGTCGTCATTGCCAGAAATAAAAGCAATTTTGGTCGCATAATGCTGTTTCGCTAGCTATCAATGTTAGACCCTTGATTTAATGGCACTTACAACATTTTTGGTTCGAACCTCGATTTAACGGCCTCGATTTAATGGCACCCCAGGCCCGGTCCCAGGGTGCCGTTATTCGAGGGTTGACTGTAATTGGGAAATTTTTTGAATTTCCGGCACCACTCTCTATTAGCGTGGGCATGCCCTTAACAGCTTTCATCCTTTTGAAGCTCTGAAACATGGCTAAAAAAGAAAATGCAGGTAAGCTGCCTCGGATATAATAAAGCATAGATCGAGAGTCAACCGTATTCTAAATCCTACCTCCAGTAGGAGTAGAGCACTGGTTTACATGCCATTTGGATGGTGTGTACTTAAAATAGCTCACTTTCGGCAAGGTTGGAAATAAAATTGTATTATTTGAAGTACTGTTTAAAAACAAAAATAATAATAAATATATTAAAAAAATAATAAATATATTAAAAAAATATATTTATTGCCAACTATCAATGTAAGCAAAAGCAATATAACCGTATGGATGTATTAACAATATACAGATGAACTAGCGAGTTATAAACTTGAAGGATCCAGTAGACTCCAAATGTTTGAATAATTCGATAGGTGAGCAAGAGTAGTGCAGTGCCAGGTCTTCAAGCGACATTTCTCCATTAACATATACTACCTATTCTGCAATAAACTTGACTGTAAATTTGGTATTGACCAGCAAATTTTTAGACATCACTTTGGTCAATGGGGTGATGATTCGGCGGCGGAAAGAACAGCGGCGAAAAACAGCGATGGAAATTCGGCGGCGGAAAAAACAGCGGCGGAAAAAACGGTGGCGGAAAAAACGGCGTAATCCTAATAGCCATTTAATGCATGTTGACCATGCAAACTCGAATTTCTGACACCAGATTGATGTTCAGCATGGTCGCTTTGTTATAATAATGCTCTTTAGGCTCAGAACTCACTCATTATTTGAATTCCACTCGAGACAACAAACATTTAGACCGAAAAAAATCCGAAATTTTTTCCGAAATTGAATTTGAATTTTTGTTGTGTTGAGTGGAATTCAAATTATGAGTGAGTTCAGAGCCTAAAGAGGATTATTACCCGTATTTCCTCTAATCGCCCCCGGCGCTTATTTTTCAAACCTTCAAAAATCGAAAATTTGGAATTCGATTTCGAGATTTTTGGTGCTCAACCAAATCTAAAAAGCGGAATCGGTAGAGCTCGTGGGAGTTAAGAAAACGTATCAAACAGCTTTGCAAAATATTGCTTCTACACTGAGATCCAGACCCTCAAAGTCGAGGGGGGGGCGCTTATCAGAGCGGGGGCGCTTATTAGAGGATATACGGTATAAGCAAAGCGACCATGGTGAACACGAATCTGGTGTTAGAAATTCGAGTTTGCATGGCCAACATGCATTAAATGGCTTTTAGAATTCCGCCGTTTTTTCCGCCACCGTTTTTTTCCGCCGCTGTTTTTTTCCGCCGCCGAATTTTCCATCGACTTTTTTTTGCCGCCGCTATTCTTTACGCCACAATCATCACCCCATCTTTGGTCCTCCAAGCTTGTATCACCACGGCGTGTCAAATTTAAAAAATTGCGAAAAGGCATATTTTCCAGATTCTCAAATTTTCCATTTATGTGTGAGATTTTTTAAGATTTCTTCAAATTTAATTTTTTTTCTTGTAATGCATATTAATCGCCAAATCGGTCACCACAGTTGGTCACAATCCCAAAAATTGCAAAACGCATTTTCCCTTCAGGACAAAGCTAAGAATTGCTTTGAAATTTCGGCGCTACTGGCTTCCAAAAAGTGCACTAAAATTTTTGAAAATAAAAATTTTAAACTTTGGCGTGCAGGGAAATACCAAAAACTGATCATTTTGAAAAGATCTTAAGCGGATCAGAAAGCTCAGACTCTGAACATGCAGATTTATGGATTGTTTGTCAAAATTCAAGAATCTTTACTGAAAATCAAAAAAAATTAAAAACCTGCATTTTAGAGAAAGGTAACATGCTTAAACTAAGCTTGAATAGCAACAAGGATTTTTTATATTGTTATTATTATTAATAATAATATATATCTTTATATTTCCAGATTTAGAAATTATCGTGTAAACCTGACTCTCAGCTTTCATTTGAGCCTAAACATGGCTAATCAAGTGTGAAAAAGTTGTATAAACCCACTTATTTAGTTTAAAGGACCATACTTGTTGATGCAAATAAGAATTTGACAAATTCAAATGCGCGCGGACACTTCTCTTTCGTCTCTCGCTGTACTCTTTTGGCCTTTTTTGGTTAACTGTAAATATGGTTTAACGTCTCTTAAGTAATTTTTATACGCCAAAAACGATAAAAAAAGTTATTTCCTAACAATTTCCGCACTAAAACGTAAAGTCTCTAAACCAAAAGTAAGTTACCAAAGATTTACCAACTGCCTTGGTCCCCAAGGTAATTAACCAAAAAGATACCTACACATCTTAAAAAAACCAAAAAAGATAGAATTTGAACATAGTTTTGTTAGCTGGGCCTACCGCATAAAGAAACTCTGGTATGCATACTGTTTTTATGCATCCAGAGTTACTCCGAGTGATTGGTGTCTAAGGTATGTGGGTGTGCGCATCTCAATCCAAGCAACCAAGCCCCCTGCGCCCCCGGGGGCGCAGGGGGCTTGGTTGGTTAGAGATGCGCGCACTCACTTACCTTAGACATGATTCCGAGAGAGACTCTTGATCATACATGCATTAAAGACTCTTTTTGCCCAGCTCCAGTGACCAAAACATGGTAGGATACCTTAATATACGATATTTTACCTTGGGGACCAAGGCAGTTGGTCAATCTTTGGTAGCAAGTTTTTTTTTTGAGAACTTCACTTTTTAGTGCGGAAATTGTTAGGAAACAACTTTTTCATCGTTTCTGGCGTATAAAAATCACTTAGGAGACGTTTAAACCATATTTACAGTTACCAAAAAGGGGCCCCCAAGTGCACAAGTACCGTTTTTTCTTAATCTTACGTTTATTTTTCGAAAACTTTTCGACTATCGTGTAGACCAGGATCTCAGCTTTCTAACGAAAATTAGGGGGCATTTTTCAGCGAATTAGGGTGCATTTCAGTGATTGGGGGCAAAATTAAATATTACCCTTCAGCAAATAATGAACTTGAGCAACGACTGTCAGTGAAATTTGTTACAGAGATTCTTTTTTGCTCAATCCAGTCATGCAAATGCGTAGAAAATGTTGGCTCTACCCTGTTTCGTCCCAAATTGTTTCCGCCAAAAATCGTTATAGCCAAAAAGTTACATTTTTTTAATTAGTTTGCTGCATATGGTTTTTCTAACTAATTTTGTGAACATTCTCATTCACAAGTTTATATTTAAATTGATGCTAAGGAGCAGGGCTACATTTTGAGCGTGAGGTTGTGAATGTCCATGTCTGCAATATTTGCCGAAACCCTGAAATTTCCGGAATCCTGGACTTTTTTGAGAACTTTTGGGTTTTTCAGCAAATATTGCAGACATGGTCATTTACAACCTTATACGCAAAACGTAGCCCTGCTCTCTAGCATCAATTTGAGTATAAACTTGTAAATGCGAATATCTACAAAATTAGTTAGAAAACCCATATGTAGAAAATAATTAATTAAAAATGTAACGTTTTGGCTATAACGATTTTGGCGGAAACAATTTGGGACGAAACAGGGTAGAGCCAAAAATTTTTATTTTTTTTTTTTCTATCAACACCTTTTTCACAGTTTTACAAATAGATGTACAGTCAACCTTCGATATCACCCCCCCCCCCCCCCGATATAAGGGCCCCCTCGATATAACGGCCCCCCTTGGCTCCATTTGGTTGGATTTGACTAAAACATAAAGAGTTATACCCTCGATATAACGGCCCCCTCGATTAACGGCCCACAATGAAAAACATGTGATTTAATAGCAAAAAAGTTTGTCAAAAGTTTTTTTTATTTTATTTTCGGGTTTTCAACACCTACACCATCTACAATTTTTATTCCTATTGTTGGAAACGCTACTTTTTGTCTCTCGGAAAACAGCAGAAGTAGGTCGTAACAAAGAGGTGTACTAAAAAGGGTATGCCTATTGCCACAGGGAACATTTTTTGATTCTGAAAATAATTTTACCAGCTAAATCAAAAAAGAATTGACACAAAAATATTGAAGTCGGAAAAAATATTCTTGTGAGTGTGGTCTCATTAGAGATAATGCGGTATGTTTGAGTTCGTCCAAGCAAATGCGGGCATGCCTACCCTTGCCTAAGCTAAAAAATCGCAAGATATGTTTGCTTTGTCCCCCCTGTTTTTTTTAATTTTAGGGTTCGGCTTGGGCGAGGGTGGGCCAGTGTATGTTAGCACGGATTCAAACATGAGTCTAAGATAAGTTGTGATATTAATTATGAAGTATCAAAGTATAGAATAAGTTCATCCTTTAGTAGTTCACAGTTAAAATAAGTCAACCCTCGATATAACGGCCCCTATGAAATTTGTCAAGAAATATTCGATATAACGGCCCTCCCATAACGGCCCCTCGATATAAAGGCCCCCTGCGGCCGGTCCCAAGGGGGCCGTTATATCGAGGGTCGACTGTATATGAAAAATCGGTCTATTTTTAATGTGTTCTGTCAAAAACCTATGAAAACCATTAAAAATGCAAATCTTCGAAGAAGCCTCTAGGACTACTTTAAATACGAAATGTTTGCTTATACCCTTGAAAGTACAAATTTTTGATAAAATTACCCTATCCTCCTCTCCTATCGGCTAGTTTTTTTTTATATGAAAAGAGCACCCACTTGGTAGTTTCATCTTTACTGTCATTAGCTATGGGATAGACGAGTAGTTTGCGGACAAAGCCATAGTAGACCCCGAACTGGATCAGCTTTCTCTCGTCCACATTCAATTGGCGGGATGCATTCGCTGACACCACTCTTTCACTTTCTCGTTCCTCGCTGAAATAGCATTTTATATTTTTTTAGAAGTGTGTCGAATAGGTTGAAGTCAACATATTCGGTAGCTCTGAGGCAAAGCTACCTTCAAATTGAGGTATAGATGGCATATAGAGAGAAGAGCACCGGCTTCCCGGCTGGATTGATCACAAAAGACAGGCATTGCTGCAATTGCAAGTAAGACTCGAGAAATAGGTATCTAGCAGAATACCTTTATTTTTTTGGACTTTCAAAATTTTCTGATTTTTTCAGTGGCGCTAGGTGTTGGAGTAGAGGAATAGTGGCTAAAAAATGGTTGACTATTGATTGAGTATTTGACACCATGATTTTTTTTTCATTCTGCAGAGTATATATCCAAAAGTTACGTAAGTTCGTATCTCAGCGCGGAATCACTATTTTTCTTTCTTTTTTAGCTATAAATATACTCCTAAATGTGACCCACCAATAGAGTTATACAGCCATAGAAGCAAAGATTGCGAATACATCTGCCCACTAAATCAGCATCAATTTGGACTATGAAAGCAATGTCTTTGACGCATTTGACACCATCTATGTGGGCAGATCTACAATATAATGAACAATCAAATTCACCACCCAAACATCACTGCTAGAGACTACCTTTTGTGACAACACATCCATCTTGTCAAATTGGGTGGTGGGGAATGCGTGTGAAGATAGGCACTAGAAAGGGTTGACAGGTGGTGGTTCTTCTACAACAAGGTGTGTGTAATGATTGTGTTGGTTGGCAAAAATAAGAGGAATATAACTGACTTCCGTGAAAAGACGGAGAGAGCTTTAGATATATGGTCGTTTGGTCAGTCACCTGAAAAAATACAACAAATTTTTTAAATATAAAGAGGTCCGATACTCAGCATCGTCTTTCTCAGCATTTTTTTTTTATATCGGTATTTAACACTCCGCACCCTGATCGTGGTAACTGTTTCGATAGAACCAGTTTTACATGTTGAACACAATGGTGCAGTCTTTTTTTCCAATTGGGTACTCTAGAGCCTCCAAACACCCTTTTCAAAAAGTTGCTGAAAATTCAGCATTGTCAACATTCAGAACGCCATAACTTTGGATAGAAAATACAATATCAATATTTAGAAAACTCATTCGAAAGCTCAAAATGTAAGCTTAAAAAAAGGTCGACAAAAAAGCATTTCAAAAAATTTTTGACGTAAAACTTTATTTTTTTTTGAGCAATTACTAAATTTTGACACCAGATTCAGTTCAGCATCGTCGATTTACTATAGATCTCTCTTAAACTTTAAAATCCCTGTCAAATTTTCAATTCCCACTCGAGACAAAAAATATTCGAATATTTAATTTTTGAGAATCCAAATGTTTTGTCTCGAGCGGAATTGAAAATTGCAAATCATAATGCGAATATTTTGAAGTCTCAGGTTCGAATCTCCTTGGTGCACACACTCTTTTTACAACACTTTTTCAGATTCTATATACAGGTTTGGTATCGAAATAACTTGCGGTTCCTTGGCAGTATAACTAAACCTTCAGCGATGGTTTTACAAGCTACTGGAGCTGGCTTACAACAAGACCTAGCTGAAACCTTTTTTATCCGAAAATCCAATATTTTAGGGTTCTTCTCATAACTTGGACTGATATATACTGCGCTCTTATTTATCACTGCCTATTTTCTAGATGCTTGCAGGGCATCTAACTGTAAGACTCGAGTTCATCTAGTGCAAACGAACAGAAACTAAAATGTCGCTGCGGTGGAAGGCGCCCTTATTTTGAGCTGGGGCAGGATGGCAGGGAACTGGACATTTTTGAGAGCTTTTTTCAATTTTTAGCTCTAGTACTACATTCCTAATTATTTTTTTCCTGTTATATTAGACCAAACAAAGCCTAGAATCGTGGCTACACATTGGTATATATAAACATGTGCGCTTAAAGAGAACGGTCAGAAAATTCTATCAAAAATATGGTTACTTGTACAATCCGATTTCAGCTGATTTCGGATTGTACAAACCCAGATATTTTGATAAAGTTATGCTCCCAATTGATTACTCGTTTATTTTTTAGACCTAGAAGTGAGTTAACTAACAAAAATGACTAAAAAATAGGGTATGAACCCAGGTTATTTAAAACATGTGAGTTCAAAATATTCGCATTATGGTTTGCAACCCCCCCCCACCCCCCCCCCCCCCTTTAAGAAAGAAAACATTGTCTCCTGCAAACATAATGTAGATCTAGATTTTCTTAGTTTTCGACAAATAGAACTTGAAAATTATGTACAATCGAACCTGGATACAACACCAACCCAAGGCACCGAAAGAGGGAGCGAGACCGAACCCCGTGTTATCATTGAGGTTCTGATTGAAACACGATGCTTTTCTCAATGCTATTTCAAAATTTTGTAATACATGAAGACTAACCTTCCAGTAAAAACTTTTTGGCGTGTAACATCGGACGAGGGTCACTCGCGAAGGGTCAACTCGCGAAGGTCAACTCGCGAAGAGTTCAACTCGCGAAAGTTTTTAAAGTTCCGCTTTTATAGATATCGGTACTTATCCCGTGCCTTTTTTAAGTCAAATAGAGTAAAAAATGATAAAATTTGAACAGGTTTTCACTTTCTAGGGCCCGCAAAAGTTATTTAAACAGACCAATGATATTAGCTCGCGGAGCGACTAAATACCAGCACACTCCACATTGCAATTAACTGGGATTTCTTCTTAACATTTCGAACCAAATGAAATTCATACAGTCACAGCGCATTGGGAATAAAAAGATCGCACTCACAACCTACCAAAGGACCTATCTAAATTCTACACTTGATGGGTAGGTAAGGTGGGAGGGTACGTATGTAGTGAGGAGAGTAGCTAGAGAAGAGAATAACTGGTACGTATGGTAGGTGAAGGGGGGGGGGGGTAGAAAGATTACTACTCATTTGCGCAAACTCACTTGCGCAAACTCATTTGCGCAAAACTCATTTGCGCAAATTTTAATTAACAGTTAGAGGTTCCAATTGCGTTGGTAGCAAACAGGATTTTTTATTGACTAAAAGAGTTTGTAAACGTTCAGAAACCTTTAGAATGGTTAGTAAAACCACCAGATATATATTCCCTGCACAGGAATTCACCTCAGGAGTCTGACATTTGGGGTTCAGCCGAAAGCAAATAAAAAATACTTTATCCTACTTATAATCGCGTCCTGAGCACAGTCTGATAATACCAATACAACTATTTCAGCTACCAAAACCCCAGTACCGAGCTTTTTGAATTTTTTTGATAAACCACAGCGCTCTAAATTGCCGCTCAGGTAGTGTTACTCAGGTGTAATACCTTTTTAGCTATACCAAAGCAGCAGTAATCTGGTGGTAGAACCGAGGTGCTTGCAGCAGCATAGTATAATCCAAGTGGTATACTTTACGAAGTGATATCCAGGCAATTTAACTAATGCACCACCTAGGTAGAAATTCTGTTTGCTGCAACTCGTATTTATGTTTTTAATCTATTTTTTCTTGAAACTGTGCAGTATGGCATTCACTTTAATTTCTTTTAGTGAAAGATGTCTTCCAAATCGAGCAAGAATAGAGTTTTGGTGATCTGCAATGGCTATGAAATGCGCAAGGGAAGAGCTACGAAAACGATGCAAGTCTGGCGCTGTCTTAAGAAAACTTGTAATGGATCGGCGATTTTTTCTCTTCAAACGACTACAGATCTAGAGCCGAAAAATTCTCACAGTTGCCGGAAGATCTCAGTAATATCGCGGTATTTTTCAAATTATATTCACATAAGAATCTTCATCAGATAATTTTGCAGAAAAGACAAAAGATCGAACAGCTCAAGCCGACGCCATCAAAAATCGGTGTTACATCAGGAAAGGTGGTCGAATCAGCCAAGGACATGCTACCGGATGATCAGTTGCTTGCCCTTCCATCTGACAAAGCACTTAAAGACATCGTGCTGCGACAAAGAAAGCAAGTTGGAGCAGAAATATGGACAAACCGCTTGAAGATGTCAAATTCCTGCCATGCTTTCAGGAAACAAAGCAGGGACAGCAATTTTTGCTTTACGATTCACGGTTCGTTTCAATTTTGTTTTCATATCATCACTATGTTACGTGTATTAGTGACGCTGAGCCAGGTCAATCAGTGATCTTCATCTTTCTCTCCGAGCTGGGCCTTCGTTTGCTTCGTGAGAATCCAAACTGGTCTATCGATGGAACTTTCTTCAGTGTGCCGAGACTCTTTTATCAGTTATACTCTATCAATGTTTTCAAGGGCGAAACTACTCTTCCATGCTTTTACGCTTTACTGTCCGATAAAACTGAGCAAACTTACGTGAGGATGTTTTCAGCTTTGAAGAAACATGACAAGCTTCTTTGCCCAGAGTCAATTATGGCAGGTGGATTTTCAGGTGGATTCTATAAAAGGGTTACACAAATTATAGATTTTGAAATCGCTCCTGTCAATGCTATGCTTAAAGTTTTCGGAGAAGTTAAGACCAGCTACTGCCTGTTTCATTTATCCAAGAACGCCTTCGCTCACATTCAGGGAAAGTCTCTCCAAAAGCTTATGAGGATGAAAATGCCAAAGACTACCTGCGTTGTCTGCCAGCGCTCGCTTTCTTGCCAGCCAATGAAGTTGTTATGGCTTTGACGAGGTGAAAGGGAGTTAAACAAATGCAAAGTTTTTACGGATCTGAAGGTTGAGGGCAGCTACAGGTTTTACAACATTCTATCAAACATTTCAGCACATTTTGAAATTTCAGAATACTTGCTTTACTTTGAAAAAACTTTGTCCGTCGCGTCAAGGCTGGTATAACTAAAGAGGGCACTTATCCCGTTTTGATCTGGAACCAGAGGAAGCAGCACTGAAAGGGCTACCCAGAACAAATAATCATATTGAGGGATGGCATAGGAGCTTTAACGACCGTTTTCAGAGGGCTAATATGCCACTGAGTCAGTTCATCGTTCGCTTAAAGACGAAGAAGAAAAGACCCGTCAAATTGTCGTGAGGTTGTCATTGGTTTTAATTTTCTTCACTTATTTTGTGTTAAGGCCAAAGTTAATCCCGCTGAAGTCATACGTCAGCCTCGTCGACCAGCAGCAGAGGTGCGTGAAGCCAATGTAAAAATTTTGGTCGAAGAATACAAGACTGTGCATCGATTGGAGTTCTAAAAACAATCCAGCATCATCTGGCTCTTTGCTTACATTCGCCGATATGACGAGGAAAAAGAGTTATCACTTTGGACGAGGTTAAGCTTCAAATAAGAAGTAGACAGAAAGTAAGAAACTTTCAGATCCAATTTTGTTAGAAGACGACCCGCTGGAAAAGTTTGCATGGAGAAATTTCGGATTGCTTTGACACAAAGGGATCTGCAGCGTTTTAATCCAGAGCAGTGGCTGAATGACACGGCAATTAACTTCTATATGCAGCTTATCGTACAGCGATGTCAGTCAAATGATAGTTTACCTCGGTGAATAAGTTTTTCCGTTTTTCATTCTCAACTGATTTTCAATTTCAGATTTACGTGTTTGAGTCGTTTTTCTGGACATGCTTGGAATTGAAAAGACCGAAGGCTATGCTAAGTTGGACTACGAGTGTGGATGTCTTTGATTATGAGATGCTCTTTTTGCCGGTCCACACTCCCGACATTCGTCTTTAGTGGTATGTTGTTTCCTGTTAAAATCTGATCATAATGAGTCATTTTGTTTTAGATGGTCGATTTGGAAAATGGCAAGCTACTCTACTTTGACTCACTCCATAGTGATGGCACCAAGCATTTGAACTTACTCAAGTAAAATATTTTAACGAAATATTAAATCAAAAAAATTATTCAGGGATTTCTTAGCAGAATTCGCGGAAGAAAGAGGATACGCAACCGTTGATCCGTCTCATTGGCTTTGTCTCTGCCCGAAGGTATCAGTAACATTTCATTGTTTGGGTAATGAATTAATATTTCTGAAGGACATTCCGAAGCAAAAGAATTCTTTCGATTGTGGAGTTTTCGTGTGCAAGTTTGCCGAGTGCTTCTCTCGAAAAGGAGCAATGACATTCTCTCAAGCTCATATGGCGGTTATCAGGAATCAAATGCTTGAAGAAATCAAATGCTGGAAAATTGTTATAGAAATTGTGAAAGTTACCCTTCTCGATGTTAACGCTTACTCACTTTGGTGTTATGTTTCATTCCTGAAATAAAATTATTCTTTAGCCGCTTTCTGCTTTTGGGTGTGATCCATGAAAAAAATTTTGCTTGTGCGGCAGCCGTAGCCTACTAGTGGATGGTGGTAATGCTTGGAAGTAACGCGTTAACCACCACTAAAGTGCCACAAATAAGCAGTACTACCTAAGTACGAATACCTGATCACTAACTTGGTGGTCCGAAAAAATCTTCATTTCAGACGGTGCGCGGGAGCCACAAATTTAAGATTTTCTCAGGTTTTTTTGGGCCACCTGTATGTGTACGAAAAAAAGGCATGTTTGCGATCACCGGGGTTCGAACCTGCAGCTTTAAGAAGTTGGAAGATTAATTTACCGGCTATCAATTTACCGGAAGTCAATTCGTAACACTACGTGTTCAATGACGCGGAAAAGTGTGACTGCGACGCGACTTTTCGTCGTCATTGGACACACATCAACAGTCACAGTCGCAGTCACAGTCTGTGTCCAATAGCGCGGAAAAGTGTGACTGCGACTGCGACTTTTCGGCGTCAGTGGACACACATCAACAGTCGCAGTCACAGTGTGTGTCCAATGGCGCGGAAAAGTTTGACTGCGACTGACGCTTCAAATCGATTTGAATTTACGTCGCAGTCACAGTCGCAGTCACACTTTTCTGCGTCATTGGCTGTAAGTATAGTCGAGTTGACCCTCAACTTTTTAGGGGTCAACTTTTGTCAAAATTACCAAAATATCAATTTTTTGAAGGGAAAGTGCCAAATCTAATATTTTCACCCCCCCCCAACTTTTTTGAGCTCTACAAGATGGTTCTTTACAGAAGTTCAAAATCCTATCTTTACAAAATTTTAGCAAAAGTTGACCCTAAGTTGACCCCAGTTGACCCTCAACTTTTTTTACTCACCGATTTTTCTGCGTCTAATTTTTATAAATTAGTCGGAATAACTGCCTATATTTTTGTGAGAGCTTAAAAAGTTGCCCTAGGGTCATAAATATCAAAATAAAAAAATATAAAGATAATATTGACATTTTTTGAATTTAAGAAAAAGTTGACCCTAAAAGTTGACCCCGACTATACTTACAGCCATTGGACACCTAGTGTAAGTCGGAGGATCAATTCACCAAATGAAAATTATTTAAAGTCGTATAGCTTTGACAAATTTTGAATAACTTTATTAAATTTGCGCAAATGAGTTTTGCGCAAATGATTTGCGCAAATGAGTTTGCGCAAATGAGTAGTTACGGTATGAGAAGGTAGTAGGGTAGGTGGATAGGTAAGAAGGGTAGGTATGCCCGAGTGGATGGCATACCAAGGAAGTAAGTAGGCATCTCAGGAGCGTGGTTAGGTGAGCCGGAAGAGTGATAAGGTATGCCAGAAGAGCAAATGGCTATCTTAGGATAAGGGTAAGTATCTTAGATGGTGGCCTTCAGGTTCTGTTACCCAATGATTTTAGTACGCATGTAGAAGTACTCATAAGGGAATTACCCGAGGTGTGCTTTTGAGGAGAGGAGGTGACTATTTTTTACATTGTCTATTCTTGTAGAGCATCCGCAGGTGTCGAGTATGCAGTATAATAGCCTATACAAGAACATAATTTTAAAACTTTCGCGAGTTGACCTTCACGAGTTAAATCCTTCGCGAGTTAATATTTTACCCTGTAAAATCAAAAATACGAGTGGTTCCCCTGAGGCTTAGACCTTACCTTTCCAGAGGCTATCTCAAATTAGGACCTAAACTACTAGAGGGGTATCAAGCAAAAAATATTTTTTATTTTATAGAAGAATATTTACAGAAAAATTTGATAGAAAATAATTACCGCAAGCTTTGTTTACTAAATATCGAATTGACTTTACGACAAAAAGTTATAAACGTCTAAAGTCGGTGGAATTTTTCAGACATCCTTTTCGCACAGATTGCTGTAATACTGTAATAAATCATGCAAAAATGAAAATATTTCTGGCCAAAAATGCTTTTGAAAATGCTAATCGGGTTTTGGAAATTTTCGGGATCGGGATTTTCAAAATCGATCGGGAGGGATCCGATCCGTGCACACTTCTGATTAGAAGGTTGGTTCCTTAATTTTCAACACCTCTGAAGAGGTGGGGCCTTATTAGAAGATATACAGTATTCATTTCATGCATTATATACATTGTTTATCCTAAATTGATGGCCTCATAAGCGTTAAAATCGAGCATTATCCTATCATATCGGTAAAGTACATCATAAAAAACTAAAAGTATAATTTTACTACAACAAATAAGCTGAAAAAATGAAAAAAAAAATAAATTTTTTGAAAAAAAAATCAACAGGGCATATTTTTTTTATTTTTGCATGTTTAATTGAAGTTCAATCGAACCTCTAGCAAAAGTTGTACGAACTTCCATTGAGAGTTTGAGGAGGTTAAAAAATTGAGGTGACAGGGTTAGCAAAGGCGGCTTTTCAGGCCACGAGTGGCTTTTTCAAATTTTCAATTTTTTAATTTGGAGGCAACCTTTGGTGGCCTAGCAAGCCATCACGAAAGCAACCTCCTTCAAGCAATTTTCGGAGGCCACATCAGGTGGCTTTTTGCAGGCTCGGGAGGCTTTTTGTTCACAGTTCAACTATTATCGCATTAATGACTATTATCGCAAGTAACACCCCTCTGTAATAGCCTGCCCTCAATAACCCCTCTTAACACTGAGACGGTCAAGGAGCCATTTATATTCGTTGGACTCAGAATTTCTCGGTGAGCACGATGGTGAAAAAAAAATTGAAAAAAAGTTGGTATTTGCGGGGTCAGCTGCCCCTACAAACCAACCAAGTCAACATTTTCTGTATGCAACTTCAAGGGGCAGATCTCGTCAATTTGCATTATCGAATTCAATAAATATAACTTAAAGAAAGCGCAGATCATGGGCTTTCAAATAAAGTATCATCGAGGTATGTATGACGATTTTATGTAAAGTAGTTACTTCAAAGAAATATTTCTGCTATTTTTCAAAAGCGTTGTTGATACTTAAATAAGCATTAAAAAGTGTGATAAGTTCGTTTTTTCAGTTACCAACTGATACCATTCGAAAAGAACAGGAAAAACTGCACCATAAAGTGCTGCAAAGTGCATTGAAAACGGGCCTCCAGAGTGTTTAGCAAGACTCTCAAAAGAAAGTTCAAAAACGATTTCGACGCAAATTTCAGTTTCGTTAATGAACCTGGATTTTTGACATCAAATTCGTGTTCAGCGTAATCGATTTCCATATAAAACTGCCCTTAAATCTATGACTTTGCTGGCAAATTTTGAATCCGCTCAAGACAACAATTATTCAAATCTCGAATTTTTTAAAATTAAAATAATTGTTGTCTTGAGCGGAATTCAAAATTTGCCAGCAAAGTCATAGATTTAAGGCAGTTTTATATGGAAATCGATCACGCTGAACTTACTTAACTTAATTTACTTTTTTTTAATTCGTAGCTAGAAAAGCATGCAAATAAATACTAACACAGGGATTCTACTTTTTTTAACTCAGATGTGCTAAAAAGAAAAGATACGATCATAAGATAACCTACTTTCTAAATTTGGGGTGGTCACTAAAAAGGTCATTTTTCAGCAAAAAAAATCAACCTCATAAAATTATGATGAAGCAACATTTCGATTCTGAAAATAAATTTTCTTAGTTTCTTGGTCGAAAAGTTACTGAGCACCTGACCTTCTGGGTCACCATATACTTAAAAAACGAAAAAAAAACTATAACTAGCTCGGAAAAACTGTAAATAGCTTAAAAATGTAAAAAATTAATCTGCGGATAGAAAAATCACAGCTATTTCATTTAAACATGGAAAAAAAGGTTTGACTCGAGAAGAATGCTTGCTCTTTTTCAAAAACATTATGAGCAGCGTAAATCAAAAAAATCTAGCGCAATTTATTGATTTTTTCATTGCATATTTCGTGTCATTCGAAAGCTGAGGTTACGGCAAATTTTTTGAGACCAAACACTACCATGTTACAGCCATAGTTGCACGGGCGCCGGCGCGCCCCGGCGCGGTTCGGCGCTGCATATTTTTGTCCTGAAGAGGGCGCCGGTGCCGGCGCTTGCCGAAAATTTTGTTCAGTCGGCGCCGGCGCCGATTTTCTAAAAAAAATTGGATTTTTGCTTTTGTTCACGTATGAATATGAAAAGTTCAAAGTTTTCCTATAAGAATTTTTATTACTTTTTCAACAGAATAATTTGTTCAACGAGACAAAAATGTGTCCATTAATTAGGTCATTGTCAAAAATGTTTAGTGATTTCAATCTGAACGCATGTTTAGTATGACTACCATGCTGACAGCTAGCCGTAAAAGTAATACTGGGCCAATTTTATTGAAAAGCAAAACCATGCTTGTATATAATAATGATATGATAAACCCTAATTTTACTGTAATAGTACAGTCCACTCTCGATACAGTGTAGCTCGCGGGGATCGGAAAAATCTACACTATATCGAGGGTTACACTGTATCGAGGGTACACTGTAAGGCAGTTTGCTTAGAGCTGACTAAATGAGGTTGAAAAAAATATACACTGTATCGAGATCTACACTATATCGAGGGTACACTGTATCGAGGGTTGACTGCAATACGAAAATTACAATAATAAAAGATTCTGTATATTCAAAACGTTTTCGGCGCCGGGTTGGCGCCCGCACGAACTTCACCTGAGTAGGGCGCTGGCGCCGACGCCGAAAAAATATTCAAAACTCGGCGCTGCGCCGATTTTTTGGTGGACCGGCGCCGATTTTTCGCCGTGAAACTATGGTTACAGCGACAATAAAATTGCCTCAGAAAAGGAAAAAGTCACTAACTTTTTGTGAATTGGTTATTGGCACGACAGCTTGCTAATATGCTATAAAAAATTTAAATTTTCGATGCTTTAAAATCGAAAAATTTTGAATTGACCCACAGAGATTTCGAGTGCTCAACCAAAATCTAAAAATTGGAATCGGTTAGAGCTCGCGAGAGTATAAAAGCGCATCAAACAGGCTTTTCGAATTATTTTCTGTGGGCTAAGATATAGGTCACCAAAGTTGAGGTCAGGGAAGGAGGAGTTAATAGAGCCGGATGATCTATCAGAGGTAATACGGTATTGTCTTAGAGGACCAATGTAACGAGTAGTGGTGAGTATCTAGACTTTTGAAAAAGCGAAATTCGAACAAAGTTTAATAACTGACTCTTGATAACTAAAAATATCGAAGCTCTGGTATACATGCGGTTTTTTACATCCAGAGTCACTTTCGAGTGTGCGCAACCCTTCCCCTCCCCCCATTTAATTCCTGGCCGAAACCACGCAGAGTGGGTCACTGGTACGGAACGCGCACTGAGCAGTTTCCTATCTGAAGTTTTGCGAAAAAAATATTTTCAAAACCTATCGGATAGAGAATCTCTTCGAGAACATTTTAAGTTATTATAAAAAACACAAAGTTTAAAAAATTTACAAAATAAAAGATTGATTTGAAGTGTTGAGGCTGAGGGCAAAACATTATTGCGAATACCGTACGCGTAGAAACCTGTTTTTTTTTGGCTAAAATGCACTTTACTATGAATGCTCAAAGTTGGGTTTTGACCACTTTATTCGTCTTCTGAGGCTTTAAAACCACGAAAAAACTTTTTTTCAAGTGTGGGAAGGCACTTTATGAAAAAAAAATTCGACCTATGAAGAGAGTATCATGAGGTTTTGTCGAAAAAAAATCTTTTTTAAATTAGCGCCATTTGAATTTTCAAAAGGAATAAGGGCTGTATTGGGAGTGCAAGGAATAAAAGGGGGCCACTTTCATGACAAAACGTTAGGGGGCCACGATTTTTTCACCTCGGTTTTTTCTTCAATTTTACTGTTGATTCTAATAAATGATAATAATTATGTTAAACGTCTCTTAGTGACCATAGAAAATATGTTGATTAAAGTGATCATGGTCATTAAATCACCATAATTAACTTGATCACTATATAAAACGTAAAAATTTTGGTAAAAAATCGTTTTTTTGGGATTGTATTAGTTAACATTCAAAGTATTTCACCCTGAAATACGAACTTATTTTCCCCTATCCCTTGCAATGTGGAGTGTGCTGGTCTTGCCCGCTTCGCGGGTCGCACTTTTTACTAAATTTTTACTTTAACATCTTTGCTTCGAACCGTGATTTTATTATTGTATTCTATTAGTTCTAAAGAGAAAAGCTAGAATGGGGAAATGAAGTTCGAAGCGAGCCTAGTCAGAGGTTCGCTCAGGCGTGGTAAGAAGTTCGGCCGAGGTATAACTCCCTATGAACCTCTTTTCATCCTCCACAGACATCTTCTGGAGGATGTATTATCAATAGAGGTTCAAAGAACCTCTAGCCAACCTATCGACATTCAAAAGATGTCTACTCGAGGTTCGATGGAGGTTTCAACCTCCGCTGACAATTCAATCTTAAAATTGGCGGAGGTTCGCCTGAGCATCCAAAGAGTATCCAAAAATTATCGGTGGAACGCTCTCATAACGAACTCCTAAGGCCGGCCACCAGAGGTCCGTTATGGAGAGAGTCTACTGTACCTATATCCCATACACAACTTATTTCAAAAAAGTTAGTGGATCAGACATTTGAGCATTATAAATGTTACAAAATCGAAAAAATTAAAGTGATTTCCTACTTTGTGAATGCATTCTCCTAAAAAACAATATACTTCTACCACTGAAATTTCCAAAAAATATGGTTACCTTTATTGTTCAAGCCGAAGAATATATGTTTCATGAGAGATGGGAGTCGGAAGCTGTCTTCAGACAGGAAAGAGCACCTACATGTCAATATCTTATATGTATACTACTGATCAATGATGTTCTCTTAATATTAGTTTAGAGATCAAAAATTTACAAAAATCGTAATCGATTGCCAGATCATAGATTATTTCGTTTAGATTTATATAATCGATTGCGAACGTTTTTGAGTCTTTCATTTGCAATCGTGTATCGATGGTAAATGGGCAGGGGTAAGATGCGGCTAATCACATTGCGACAATTCAAATTGCGGCAAATTATTCGGCAATTCCGCAAATATTTACGAATAATCGAATACTTCTGCCATTCGTTTTGCCGCGATTTTCTTGCCGCAATCTAATCCTGCCCGGTAAATATTTATTCTTTCGATTAGTTTCATGTAGTCGATTGAAATTTTTATTCTTTCCGTGCAATCGAAAGAAAAACCAGCTACCGTATTTCCCTATTAGGCGGCCCCTCTAATAAGGCGGCCTCCTCGACTTTGAGAACCTATATCTCAGCCCAGAGAATTTTTTTTGCAAATCTGTTTATTGCATTTTCTAACTCCCACGAGCTCTACCGGATCCGCTTTTCGGATTTTCACTCCCAAAAAATATTGAGATCGATTTCAACATTTCACGGTTTGGGTCATCCAAAAAATATGGCGGCCGGCTGCCTTATTAAGGGAAATATGGTAAAAGGCTAATAAACAGTTTTTTTCGATATAAAAACATCTGTATAAAAGACTAACTTCTGCTTTCAACGTCATGTGTATCACAAAATGGCCTTTTTACTGACTTAGTCTTTCGATTACCACAAAAGAATCAAAAAAATTCAATCGATTACATATATCTAACTCAAGAATCAATAACTTGCAATCGATTATATTTTGTAAACGATCGTAATCGATTAATATTGATCGATTCGTGTAAACGGAACATCACTGCTACGATTCAATTACTTGCATTACTACCTTCTCCAACACCGTGCAGATATCAGCGCATTTCTGCACCAAAGCTCCCATTCACTACCATCAGGCACTTTTACATCGTGTTTTGTCGTTTTACCCGCTTCTTTACCTCTTCCACAATAAAACACATGTTGAATATCTAAAAACACAAGTTGGGCTGTAAAGTGAAGTGGGGTATTTCACTACATACACTTCTCGGGCATACTTCTTGTTTTCTGCAAATTGGGTTGTGTTAAAACTACAACGATTCTAACTGCTGACTGAACAACTCACTTATCCAACTGGATGACCAATGTTGAAATCGTACATGTTGATTTGATCAACGATCTCGCATGGCTTCCGACGGAATATGGCTACAAAAGATGAAATATAAAAATTAACCGTCTTGTTCCTCTAGGCAGAAACCGAATTTTTTCAATGCAATGCTCTTTCATGCAATCGGAAACAGTCACATGCCAAAAATAAATTAGGATTTACAAGATGTGGGCAGCAGTTGAAGAGAAAATTTGAAAACCACAAATTCAACGTTCCGGTCATATACTGGTCATAGCCACACCTGGACCAAGTACTCAAGTTGAAATTTTAATTTAAAAAAATTATCGATCAGTCCAATTCACATATTTAGGCAGAAGCTATTGCTTGGCATATGGCGTGTCAGACTGTGCAATAGAGCGACACATTAAAATATTGGTTGCACATAAAATTATCCAGGCTTGACTCGGACATGAAAAAGTATTATAACTGAGGAAATAGTATCAAACCGTTCTTTTGTCGAAAATTGCATGTGGTATCTAAGAAATTAATACAATAATTTAAAAAAAATCAATAACTCACTTGATATTTGATAACACGACAAATGTCATTGTCAAATTCAGCATAAATAATGGCTTCCAACTTGGGTGGTTGGGGTTCAAAGAATGTGTGATCCATTTTTACTAGACTGTCTTAAGATGTTTGTTTGTTTGAAAATAGTTTGTTGTTGGTCTTAGAGTTGAGATGAGTCTGAGCTTGAGCCCACAGCAAGCCGAGAATGGCACCAGCAAGTGTGCTGATCAGGCAAGGAATGCCACTTCTACAAATGGATATTTCTTTTTGACCATAAACCCATTTTAAATAAAAACTAGGCTTGTCAACCGACGTGAATCCAAGTGGATTCCCGTTTGGGAAGCAATACGAATTCGATTTTTTGCGAAGATAAGAAAAATGACGAAATTCAGGATACACCAAGAAGTTTTGAAACCATAAGATCATTTTTCACACAAAGGATTTCCTATCCAAAAGTGATTTTTCAGATTTATATTCGTGGTTAAAAGAACACAGATAATTAGATATCTACTGCCACCACCGGTCCCAGTCTATAACTCATTTTATGCTAATAAATAACAATTAAAATATAGAAATACCAAAGGGATGACACAGCACCACACAATGCACCAGAACACTGCCTACGCAAATGTGTTTGGCTATCAACTGTCTTGGGGTGTACACTCTAACACAAAGAGAACATAAATGAGTCTGATAAAGGTTTGATTAAAGTTGTCACCTTCCTTCAAACACGAATTTGCAGATGGACTCGTTATCTGGTTCACAACTCCAGATGATTGGAGGACAGTGGCTAAGATAAAGTGCTAAAAGATGGAAATCTATGTGTTATTAGCAGTGTTGGCAATTTGAATCATTGATTCAAATTAAAAAAGTGATTTCGCGCTTTTGCGCGATTCAAATAGCATATTCAAATTAAAATATCTTTTGTTGTGTAATACTTATTCTAGTACCAAAATACTTTTTTTGCTTGACTTTACTTGACCCCCCACGGCTGACCCACTTTTGATGACAATTTTGAAAAAACCGATTGCATATTCGTGTTTCTCGACCCCGATTTAGGCGCGAATTTACCAGTCGTTTCCGGTAAAGTGAAAAATTTTTTTTTCAAACCACAGGGGGGGTATCATGGATTTAGTCAAAATTTGAAAAATTTGAATTCGCGCCTTTTGAATTTGAAGGATTGAGGGCTGTATAGGGAGGGGAAGGGAATAAAGGGGCCACTTTTGAACAAAAAGGAAGATGTGAACATAGTTTTGAATAGTGGGCCTACCGCATAAATAAACTCTGGTATGCATGCTTTTTCATGCATCCAGAGTCTTTTTCGAGTGATTTTGTCTAAGGTATGTGTGTGTGCGCATCTCAACTCAAGCCACCAAGCCCCTGCGCCCCCGAAGTGGGCGCAGGGGGCTTGAGAGTTAGAGATGCGCGCACACACTTACCTTAGACATGATTCCGAGAAGTACTCTGATCATAAATGCATATAGAGGCTCTTTTTGCCACGGCTCAGTTAAAAACATGTAAGACAGCCAGAATATAGCAATATATGTTTTTTCTAACGTTCTGCCATAAAAGTGCCCCTTTTATTCCCTTCCCTCCCTATACAGCCCTTAATCCCTTCAAAATTCAAAAGGCGCGAATTCAAATTTTTCAAATTTTGACCAAAATCCATGATACCCCCCTGTGGTTGAAAAAAAAAATTTCACTTTACGGAAACGACTGGTAAATTCGCGCCTAAATCGGGGTCGAGAAACACGAATATGCAATCGGGTTTTCAAATTGTCATCAAAAGTGGGTCAGCCGTGGGGGGGGGGGGGGGGTCAAGTAAAGTGTTACCCTTTTTTTCAAGTACCAAATTTAACATGCATAGAAAACTCTTTGTAAAGTTAGAATTTTTTTCTTGACACATGAACGTGTAGCCCTGAATCTCAGCTTTCTAACTAGACCACAATTTCCTGTGCAAGATTTCAAATATATGAAGATTTTGAGCTTGTATGAAGTAACTTTTCGACCAAGTTCCTCTATTCAGACCCCTAAATCTCCAACTTTTTCCAAATCTTTACTGAAGAAAAATATCTTGTTGAGTAGCTAAGATTTAGGGCTACACGATAGTTAAACACATTTCACAAGTGTACCTACAAAGTGAGGAGAAAAAGAGAAAAGTTCAAAAAAAATAAAAATTTTGTACTAGAATTAAGTAGTTGGTAGTAGAATAAAGTACCACCCTGTTTTTTTTGTGTAATTTAAATCAGTGCTAATTTGAATCATTGTATTTTGGTGATTCAATCTATTTGTCTAATTTGAATCACGGCTATTTGAATCACGTCTTTTGTGTATTTGAATCACAGCTGATTTGAATCATAGCTTTTAGTGATTCAATTTATTGTCTAATTCGATCACAGCTAATTTGAATCCTAGCCTTTAGTGATTCAAATTTATCTGTTGTTGGTCCTTCGCGTCTTGGTTAGTATTTCATTTTTCAGGGTCCATCGCTCTGCGGTCATCAAAGAAACGAAACTCAAAGTCAACGCTTCGATCCATAGTTGCACCCCAACCTGGCGGCCCGCCGGGGGGCCTCAGGTGCAGGCGGGAAATTCAGAAACTACCGGCGTGGCGGAAAATTTTGAACGTAGGCGGCGGCGGCGAGGCGGTTTGAGAAGGCGGCGAGGCGGCGGCGGAGCGAAAAATGCCGGCGGAGCAATATTTTAATCAATTTTGTTGTTTTTCGATTAGTATTTTTTCAACAAAATACTAATCAATGAAAATTAATTAATTAATAAACTAAAACAAGTCAAATTTTCAATACTCCAATGGTCAAGAAGGTCTGCCAAAAGTCGAGGGTAGGAAAGGCGAAAAAAAACCTTCTTTTGTGATATTCACTAAAGGGGCATGCTCATATGTTTAAATTTGTTCCCGCAAATTAAAAAAAAAACTCATTCATTGAGCTTCTGTACGTATTTTTGAACTTTGTTTCTAATAAAACTATACTAAAGTTAATTCTGGGCTTTGTTTTGTTAGAAACCAAGCTGAAAAATCTGTACAGAAGTTCAATGATTAGGAAAAAGTTTCAAATTGGCGGGACAAATTCGATAAGTTGGAAACGGTGGTGTAAACTTTTCGGGAAAAGCGATTGGGTGGATCAGATTTCCAGTCCGATCGTTTAATCTCTTAAGAATTTGACTCTGAACCACTCAAGACCACCTAAAACCTGAAGTGGTAGTACAGGGTGGCCCAAAAAAACCTGAAATTTTTCGAAATAACACTGTTTTGTTTAAGACTTTTGAATTTATGACCCTAGTAGCGAATACCCCCCCCCCCAACAATTTTCTCTTTCAAAATCAGGTTTTAACCATTTCTAAGTAATTCTTATGCGCTGAAAACGATAAAAAAAGGTGTTTTCGGGCATTTTCTGACCTAAAAAGTTGATTTTCGGAGAAAAAAATTTTTGACCAAAATTCGACTTTTTGCCTTGGGGGCCAAGGTATTCTAACCTCGTTTTGGGCAAGGCAAAAAGAGTCTCCATATGAATTTTACGATCAAGAGTCCTTGCTCGGAATTATGTCTAAGGTAAGTGAGTGCGCGCTTCTCTAACCAACCAAGCTTGAAGTTTAAATTAAACAGTTCAGTCATTGAAATTTTGCGCATCGCATTCATTTATTGATTTTTCATCGTGTCTCTATTTTTTTATATCGAATTCGGTGTAACAAGGATGGACGGTTGCAGTCTTAGGTCATAAGGTCAGCTTCGAGGCAAGCAACATGGGAAGCAAACCACTTAGTGAGTTAGCCCTGTGGAGCGAGCCGCCATAATCTCATGCTACGAGAGCTAGACCTAAGACTACGGCAGAATGAGAGCGTTATACTCATTTGCGCAAATTTTTTGAAGTTACAGGTTCGAATCCCGGCGGTAGCAGAATTATTTTTTCTTCACTGGAATAACTTTGAAGATAATACCCTATTCAGAATCGTGTCCTGAACACGATTTGAAATAGAAACCCAGTCCTGGGAGTAACCAATTAGTGTTTCTCCTCTCACTCCCACTATGCCTTTCACTCTCACTCTCAGTGTTGTACCCAATAGGAAAAATTTCCCTCTCAGTCTCATATTCACTTTCAGTGTATTCAATGACTTTTTTGGATTCTCACTTTCAGTAAATTTTGCTGTAATTTTAATTTTTTAGTCTTAACCGACCAAACAAGTGGTCGTCCACTTGGAGCAAAAACTGGAGCGAAAACTTTTTTTTACTTTTTCGGGCCTTAAAAACTTGTTTTCTGGACTAATTCGGGTATGTTGAAAATGGTTTGATAGTGGTAAAATACCGTTTATAGGGTATTTCTATTTATAGGGTACGACCACCTAGGTATAACAAACCAAGTGGTCGTTCACTTGGATCAAAATTTTTTTACGTTTTTCATGTTCCAAAAGCTTTTTTATTTGGATTTATTTAGGCATGCAAATTTGTTTGTCTACTCACAATATCCACAAAAGTTTAAGTCGACCACCTTGAGTGGGTAACTACCCACGTATTGATATTCCAGTTGGTAAAACAGCATTTTGGTCTTAACAAACCGTGTTCAGGACACAATTTTGGATAGGGTACATTGATTTTATAATACTTTCAGCTTAATCCAAAATATCGGATTCTGGAGCTATATGCCTATTCAAGAAGTAATACCAGGTGGACCTCCTATCCAACCTGAGGTTCACTGGTCTTATAAAAACTAGTTTATGGTTATTATTCAAGAAAAAATACTTTCTGCTACCACCTGGATTCGAACCTGTAACTTTAAAAAATTTGCGCAAATGAGTTGCGCCAATGAGTTTTGCGCAATGAGTAGTAATCAATGAGAGTACTCGGTACCGGCCCCACAACCGTTATTTAAACATCCTTGCTTACGCCAAAAAATCAGTATATCAGACTGTGCGCGGAAGCCCTTGAGCCCTTCGTATTTTTTTAGGTTTTTTGGGCCACCCTGTGATGAAGCACTGGTATTCCCCTCAAGCACTTTTTTATAGAGTCAAACTCTATTAACCATCTGTTCGACTTGTTATTAATCATTCTCAGGATACACCAACCACCTAAAACTACCTTGAACTACCTCAAGTGAGCCTGAACCACTTGTAGCACTTTACTTGAAGCACTCTACTTGAAGTACTAACTACCCTGAACACCCCTAAATAAAACCAAACCACTCAGAACACCACAAATAATCGCAATGATCAGAAACCACGCCGAACCACTCAATACCATCCTAAACACCCCAATAGTCTCAAACCATCCAAACCACTCGAAACCGCCATAAACACTCAGAACGGTCCTAAATTATGCGAAACCACCAAAACCATCCGAAACAGACCAGATGGTCTCAAACATTTGAAACTACCTAAAACCACCATGAAAACCCCCGAATGTTCTTAACCATCCGAAACAACTCAAAACCACTTTTAAACAGATTGAGTGGTCTAAATTATGCTAATCCGCCCGAAACCAACTCAAATCTTTCAAAACACTCCAAACCAGTAAAAAGTACCTTGAACGCCCCAAGTTGGCTCTAAACCACACATGTGCGCCCTAAACCGCTTATAACCACAACCCGAGCACCTAACTGCCTAAATTGTTTTAAACCACCCTCAATACTCAGATTACTTCAAACACTTTTGGTATCCTGAAAATATTTCAGAAGTGCGATTGTGTGGAATGCAGCAATATGCCTATAATTCCAATACAAATATCGTGACCAAAATCGGGTTAATTTGAGAGAAAGATAGAGACAAGAGTGAGAAAAGTAGGTTTCTTCCTAACTGGTGCTTTATTAGTGCACCATGCTTTATTAGGCTAGCCGGAGGAACCAGAGGAACTTGTTACCACAATACAGAAGACAAAACTGGTACAAGAGATTCTAATGATGGAGATTCTGCACATTCCAGTTCTTTGGTAACCACAGCTTCTGAGAGCGCCGGACATCCTTGGCAGAAAATGAGCCCAATCATTGACTGAGGCTGGTACGAAGACAGCAGGCTGGTTGCTGATTTCCTTAGCTGGCTTGACCACAGCACGCACCACCAGAAGAGAGAAAATGGGCCAGCCAGTCAGCGATCGAGAAGGAGCTGCCGTCATCTGCTAAACCAGAGGCTCAAGAATATTGTATCCAGAGGGCTACAAAGATTAGACGGACATAAGCGAAATAAATGGGTGACTTACAAAGCTAACGGGAAAAGCACAGTCGAGAAATGCCGGACAACGTGAAGTAGCCAGATATCCTGCCTGATTGATCATGTCGTTCTTCTGATTAGCGAGCTGTCAACTTAAAAAAGGCAACTCTCCTACCAACAAGTCGCCATCGAAACCATCGGAAGGCATGGAAGAAAGATCACTTGCACCAGAACTATAGCTCATCACACTGATAGCAGCAACCAAGAGTCCGAAAATTTGATCAGCAGCCACCCTAGCAAACCATACCACTAAAAATACAACAACCATAAATGCCAACTGAGGAGGAACCCAAAACATGGACTAACCAGAGCGCCCAGTTGGACAGATCGGAAACATAGTTGCACGACAGTGAAATTTTCGAATCCCCCCACCGCCCGCGCCGACCTCATAAAATTTTCCCGCCTCCGCTGGAGGCGGAAGCGGTAAAAAAATCCTCCGCCGAAATATTTTTTGTAATATGTTTAAAATAAAGCAACATTTTAAAAAGGCTCAAATTGTTTAACACCGTCAAATTACTGATTTACCCCGTCAAATTTGAATTGAATTTTTGAAAAAAAGTTGAAAACTCGCGATTCCCAGCGCGCCGAATTTTGTCGCAATTTTTTCCTCGAAATTTAATGGACTTTTAAAACGTGTGGCGGCCCATTATTCTTAACAAATATGGTTGATGTTAAGTATTGAAAAAAAGCCTTAGACTCTCCGCTTTCGTTTGAGTATTTACTGAGCTGAACATGTTTTAAAAATTTGATCTAGTCACACGTTTTAAAAGTCCATTAAATTTCGAGGAAAAATTGCGACCAAAATTCGGCGCGCTGGGAAATCGCGAGTTTTCAACTTTTTTCAAAAATTCAAAGTGCATTGGATAGCCGAGACCCGGAGCTTTAATAATTACGGATGGTTTTGCCAAAATTCGACTTTTGGACAGAATTAGAGCCAAAACAAAAACACAAAATTTGAGCAAATTTCACGCATTTTTAAACGGCTTAATTATGGATGGAAATTTTTAATTATTTGGAATTGTTGTCTATAGTTTTGTAGAGCATGCTTTCCGCTTTCTTTTAAGTCCAAACTTGACGCAAAATGATGCACAAGAAACAGCGATCAATGCATTCATCTGCTAGCACTAAAATATCGGCAAAAAATGGATCGAAAAAATTTTTGAATTTTTTAGTCCTGAGAGGAAAACTGGAATCGTGTTTTTGACCAGTTTGACACGCCGTGCTATGCCTAGTGGTGAAGGGCGGCCAAAAAAAAAAAAAACTTTTGCTCGAGTTCGAGTCTGGCACGAGGCAAAATTTTTCTTTTTTTATGACTGTAATTAGCCATCTTGGAAGTTTTGGACCATGAGAAGCACGAGAAAAGCACTTAAAAAGACCGAAAAGTACTAAAAAAGACAAAAGAAGCAAAAAGATAAAGAATTTTAACTATTTTTAACTGGATTTGGGTTTCAGTTAATTTTAACTAAAATTTAAAATCAGTTAAAATTAACTATTTTTCAAATTAGTTATTTTTAACTAATTTTCAAAATCCAGTTAAAATTAACTGTTTTCCCCACACTGCCCTAGATATAACAGCCCACATGAAAAACATGTGATTTTAATAGCAAAAAAGTTTGTCAAAAGTTTTTTTTATTATTATTTTCGGTTTTCAACACCTAAACCATCTACAATTTTTATTCCTATTGTTGGAAACGCTACTTTTGTCTCTCGGAAAACAGCAGAAGTAGGTCGTAACAAAGAGGTGTACTAAAAAGGGTATGCCTATTGCCACAGGGAACATTTTTTGATTCTGAAAATAATTTTTACCAGCTAAATCAAAAAAGAATTGACACAAAATATTGAAGTCGGAAAAAATATTCTTGGTGAGTGTGGTCTCATTAGAGATAATGCGGTATGTTTGAGTTCGTCCAAGCAAATGCGGGCATGCCTACCCTTGCCTAAGCCTAAAAAATCGCAAGATATGTTTTCCTTTGTCCCCCCTATTTTTTTTAATTTTTAGGTTCGGCTTGGGCGAGGGTGGGCCAGTGTATGTTAGCACGGATTCAAACATGAGTCTAAGATAAGTTGTGATATTAGTTATGAAGTATCAAAGTATAGAATAAGTTCATCCCTTTAGTAGTTCACAGTTAAAATAAGTCAACCCTCGATATAACGGCCCGCTATGAAAATTTTGTCAAGAAATATTCGATATAACGCCCTCCAATATAACGGCCCCCTGCGGCGGTCCCAAGGGGGCCGGTATATCGAGGGTCGACTGTATATTGAAAAGTACTGCCTAATCTGTGAAATTAGCTGCTTTTTTTTTTTTGACCTGTTTTACTTATTTACTAGTTTCCAGGGCGCCCTCGTTTTCTTTTACGTTTTTATTTCGTAGTCGCTATATTTTCGCCGTTGTTTTTTTTCGTAGTTTTTTTTTAATTTGATTGATTTGCGTAATTCTGTCGTTTTCTACGTCGACTTCTAAGTATATCGACTATTTTAAATCGCTGCGTCTGCTTTTCGTATCAATTGTGAACTATCTAAAATTTGCAAAACTATTTTCACTGTTATTTTTTGGATCGACTCTTGCAATTGTTTGATTCTGCTTAGCTCGATTACTACTTCACTCGTTTTGTATAGATCGATTTAATTGTCTATGCTTTGACAATATTTAGTTGAATGGCGTAGCACGATCAGAGCTTGGTTTTTGAAAGATTGTGTACAATTCGAGGCTAAACTTGCTGAGCTTTTATCACTTTCATTAACCACTGAAATCGATCCAATCAACTTTATTGGGCTAATTGTATCGATCGAATAAACAAAATCGACCTAAATCGATTTTGATCAATTGACGTGATTGCCAGTCAGACCGATCCAGCCGGTTTGGTAGATCCAGCCAGTGAGATCAATACACCCACTTGGATCAATACTACCAGTTGGAGAAGAAAAGAAAGTAAAAATGAATGTTTTGCCCAATGGTAGTCTAACCTGTGACTTCGGCGATGCAAATATAAAGTTTCTTCTCCCTTAAAAAAGCATAAATAACAAAGAAATTAAAATAAAAAATTCAGATTTTTATGAAAAAGCTGAGAAAAATAGCAAAAAAAGTTAAAAATCGGTGGTTTTTTAGAGCAAAAATGGTGTTTTTTAAAACAAAATTGGAGCTCGAGATTCAACGAATTTCGGGATCGGGATTCTGGGAACTGATCGGGCGGGATTTCGGGACGGTATTTTAGACCGAAATCAGGTCGGGCGGGATCGGGATTTAGACCAAAATCAGGTCGGGCGGGATCGGGATCCCGGCGGGATCTCGTCCCGTCATCATCTCTACCCAGAGTGGCCAGAAGCCCTGAAAGTTGTTTTTTGGGGTTGCTAAAGGGGAGTGAACTTATTGCAAAAATTCGATTAAGCGGATCAGAATTCCAGTCCGACCGGTTGAATCGCTCAGAATTTCACCCTGAACCATTCTCAACCATCTTAAACCACCCTGAGCACTGATTTAGGGTAGTTAGATACTGGTCTGGAGCACTTTAAGATGGTTTAAGGTTTTTTTGAGATGGTTGAGAATGGTTCAGGGTGGATTGGTTCAGTCCATCGGACTGGAATTCTGATCCACCCAATTGAATTTTCGCAAAAAGTTTACCCCCCCCCTTAAGTAAACCCCAAAACCAATTTTCAGGGGCTTCTGGCCACTCTGGGGTGGGATTTTGAGCGATCCAAGTCATTTTTGACTATAAAATTTAGATTCCCGCAAAAATCACTACATTATCTCACCGAAAATTCAAATTTGACGGGGTAAATCAGTAATTTGACGGGGTAAATCAGTAATTTGACGGGTAAAATTAGTTACAGCCATTTTAAAAATCAATTTTCAGTACATTTGTTAAATATTATCGTGTCAAACTTTGATAAGATGGGCCAAATCCATCACATACTAGAGAAGAAACTAATTTCAAGGGACATGCTCAGCTGTTTGAATTTGTCCGCCAATTTGAAACTTTTTCCTAATCATTGAACTTCTGTACAGATTTTTCAGCTTGGTTTCTAACAAAACAAAGCCCAGAATTTAACTTTAGGTATAGTTTTATTAGAAACAAAGTTCAAAAATACGTACAGAAGCTCAATGATCGAGTTTTTTTTGAATTTGCGAGGGCAAATTCAAACATATGAGCAATTTTTTTCTCCGAAAATCAACTTTTTAGGTCAGAAAATGCCCGAAAACACCTTTTTTTTATCGTTTTCAGCGCATAAGAATTACTTAGAAATGGTTAAAACCTGATTTTGAAAAGAAAAATTGTTGGGGGGGGGGGGGGGGTATTCGCTACTAGGGTCATAATTCAAAAGTCTTAAACAAAACAGTGTTATTTTCGAAAAATTTCAGGTTTTTTTGGGCCACCCTGTACTACCACTTCAGGTTTAGGTGGTCTTGAGTGGTTCAGAGTCAAATTCTAAGAGATTAAACCGATCGGACTGGAAATCTGATCCACCCAATCGCTTTTTCCCGAAAAGTTACACCACCGTTTCCAACTTATCGAATTTGTCCCGCCAATTTGAAACTTTTTCCTAATCATTGAACTTCTGTACAGATTTTTCAGCTTGGTTTCTAACAAAACAAAGCCCAGAATTTAACTTTAGGTATAGTTTTATTAGAAACAAAGTTCAAAAATACGTACAGAAGCTCAATGAATGAGTTTTTTTTTTAATTTTCGGGAACAAATTTAAACATATGAGCATGCCCCTTTAGTGAATATCACAAAAGAAGGTTTTTTTTTCGCCTTTCCTACCCTCGACTTTTGGCAGACCTTCTTGACCATTGGAGTATTGAAAATTTGACTTGTTTTTAGTTTATTAATTAATTAATTTTCATTGATTAGTATTTTGTTGAAAAATACTAATCGAAAAACAACAAAATTGATTAAAATATTGCTCCGCCGGCATTTTTCGCTCCGCCGCCGCCTCCGCCGCCTTCTCAAAACCGCCTCGCCGCCGCCGCCTACGTTCAAAATTTTCCGCCACGCCGGTAGTTTCTGAATTTCCCGCCTGCACCTGGAGGCCCCGCCGGCGGGGCCGCCAGGTGGGGGTGCAACTATGGATCGGAAGCGTTGACTTTGAGTTTCGTTTCTTTGATGACCGCAGAGCGATGGACCTGAAAAATGAAATACAATAACCAAGACGCGAAGGACCAACAACAGATAAATTTGAATCACTAAAGGCTAGGATTCAAATTAGCTGTGATCGAATTAGACAAATAAATTTGAATCACTAAAAGCTATGATTCAAATCAGCTGTGATTCAAATTACACCAAAAGACGTGATTCAAATTAGCCGTGATTCAAATTAGACAAATAGATTTGAATCACCACAATTACAATGATTCAAATTTATTTTGACTAAATAATTTTGAAGGTAATTTGAACCACAGCAATTTTTTCCCGCAAAGATTCAAATTACAAAAATGGGAGCAGTTTAATCTGACCCCCACCACTCAGGTAAACCTGACCCCCACCAGTAGATCAGCTTGCGGGACCAAGGCGAAATATTTTGAATTGTTTTTTTCAATTAATTTTAAATTTATTAAATTAAAAAAAATTTTAAAATTAAAAAAAAATTTAAAATTAAAAAAAATTTTAAACAATTGCTTTGGTCCCCACGCTGAATTGACTGGTGGGGGTCAGGTTTACCTGAGTGGTGGGGTCAGGTTAAATTTAGCCCGAAAATGATTCAAATTGCCAACAAACTGGTTATTAGGCAGGGCTCCGAATCGTCCTTTTTAAAAAGATTTGTCCTTTTTTCGGCACCCCGAAAAAAAAAAAAGTAAAAATAAATAAAAAAACAAATCTTTTTTATTTTTGAAAATTTAGTCAAAATCTTTTTTTTTGCTTCAAAATGGCAACAAGCACTGGATATAATGACCCTTTTCATTCAAAAGTACAGTCAACCCCCGCTATAGTGACACCCCTCGGACCGGCCTTGGGGTGTCACTATAGCGAGGGTGTCACTATAGCGAGGGTGTTCCTATAGCGAGGTGTCACTATGCGGGGGTTGACTGTAGTCAAAATGTCCTCTTTTTACCCAATGTCCTTTTTTGAAAATTTTTATTCGGAGCCCTGTTATTAGGCCAAATGTTTAAATAAATACCAAGCAAATATGAATGTATCTTCAAAGTGACTGAATAACTCTGTTATAGTGGTTCTAAAAAAAGGTGATTGATACCTAAAAAATGGGGCTCCAAACAAAACAGCAGCGATGTAAAACAGCGGCACAGCAGTGACGATAAGCGAAATATGCTTTCGCAAACTCATTTCATCCTGAATGATCCGACTTCAATCAATTGAAAAATTCCTATGCAGTCAGCACGCGTGTTACACCCACGATCGAGGAAAATAATAAGAGCTAAACTTGAAGGGAGGCATAAACGAAAAATTACAACAAAATATCAAAAAATTAGTTCGACGTTTCACAGAACAATACAGGGTGGACTAGCTTGGATTCACTGTAAACAATACTGTAAACATTACTCATGCAAAACACACATTGCTAACGAAAGATTTACATGCATACGACCCTTTTAACGAATAAGGAAAATATAGCCACGACTATTAGTTCGGACACGACTTCCTATGGCCGGTCACTAACCTCATTAAAAATCAGATACACGGTTAAGAGCCTCTAATAAAAATTTATTTCAACAACAGACAAACTCAACAAACAACACATCTGGCACAATAATTTGATTTTAGACCACAAGATTCAATGCTGGATTCTCAAATATAGCTTTCTTCTCTGCTGTTTCTTGCGGCTCTTTCGGCTTTGCGGCAGTTTGCTTTTGTAACCTGAATTAAAGGCGGTGCTGAAGAGGTAAAGTCAGACGCAAATGCAAAGCTTACAGTTAAACATCCCAGTGCCTGAAATGACGATATATTTATGGCCTACTCTGACAACATAGAACTCACCAATCAACATAGGAGTTCCTAATATGATACATTCGCTGACGCCCACAATATTATCCTTTTGTCCGAAGAAGGCAGCCTCGTACACTAAATAAGGTCATAAGACATCTAAGCAGTATTAGAGAAAACATACAATGGTCGGTAGTTCTCTCAAAAGATGCCAACAGTAAAACAGATTCTTTCATTTTGACCAGGCCGTTGCGAGTGATTCCGAGTACTTCACCTCTAAAAATGAAGTAATTCTAAAAGTAGAAGCAGTTTTAATAGAGCTACCTGTAAGTCATTAGGTCTGCCAAGAGCATGACGTGTCTCCTGTCTAAATCAATGCTGTGATTCTTCATTGTCGACAGTATTTCATTGATAATCTAAAAAATTAGTTAGCTGAAGCGAAACATATGGCTCGAAAATTGAACTCACTGAGCTTCTTGCTGCCTCAATGCCGAGAACCTAAATAAAATTTTTATTTACAGCAATAATTTGATAAAGGACCAAACAAACCTCAGAAACCACGGAAGCGTTGTTGAAATTGGTCTTGCAGCCATCTATCTCCCCAGTGGCAAGGACTTCTTTGAAATTAGTACCATCAACTAACAAGGTAAAAGATTTTCCTGTTTTCTCATCCTACAAAAGAATATTAAGCAAATAACAATTGAACAATTAACAAAATTCAAAGATCTTACGGCGTGAATAACGCATCTGTTCACGTTTTGAAGACCTCAAAATATAAGAGATAAATAGGAAACAATAAAGTAACAACCTTTGATCGCCACATTTGGAAGATACTGCTTCAAGTAGTGCATTGCCATGGTAGTTGAGCACTTGTCTGATTCCGGAGGTTTGATGACAAGAATAGTGTTACCAATGGTCGATATCTGGAATTGCTTGACAGAAACCGGAAGCTTGGCGGAACATATCGACTCTAGAAACCAAGTTTTATTTGATTTGCGAAACGTAAAACAATTAACCTATAACAGAATTGAGAGTGATCTCTAATTGCAACAACCTGATCCGCTTAGAGTTCAGTTTCACAACCACGAAAATGTCTGGAAAAATTCATAAACTGAGTACATCGGCTAGCACAGAACATACCATCTTGTAAGAAAACTTGCTCCACAAAGTCCGAAATCTCTCCTAAAACCTACACTTAGATATTCTTTCAAAACAATATAAATAAACCCAAAGTAGTCTTTTCAAGTCTTGCTTTGACACGTCTACCCAACTTTTCGTCTTGACTGAAATAATGGCAAAATAGAACCGTAAAGAAAACATGAAAAATAATAATAACCTGTTAGATAAAGCAACAGTAATCACAGGAGTAGATATATTCTTCACGGCGTTGATCACTTCTTTGATACGAGGCACTCCTTGCGTAATGTTCATGGATGCTACACCAGCAAAGTGGAAGGTCTTCAAGGTCATCTGAGTGGAAGGCTCACCTCAAATTATAAAGTATAGGATTACAGAAAACTGAGACTCAAAGTATACCAATTGACGTGGCTGCAATGGCTCCAACAGCAGTGCCCGGCTCAACTATGGCTCTTTTCACCTTGAGGGCGCACATGTCAACGAAGGCAGAGATTTGTGAGAAGCTAAATTTATATTTGAATGAATAAAAAACTGAGCTTTCAACTCACCTCAAGCAGTTCGCGCGGATCAAGGACTCTCTAAAAAATAAATATTTGCTTCAAAGTTGAGTGAAAATGCAAAGATTTTTTCGAGCATAACCTAGCTGTGCGTGCGCCATCACAAGCAGAACATTTGGCACGAGCCAGCACTTTCCTGAAACACAAAATTATATGGAGGTGGGAAAAATCGAAATTGTTCTACTGACTTCCCACAATGTTTCTCACATTGACTGGGAAGATCGTAGTAGGGCTTGAGATTAGCAACGTCATGACGCAGGAATTCCTCCATGTCTCGACCGAACTTCGGAGGCATCTTCGTTAGCTTTCTGACCACTACATCATTCATATATTCAATCAGCTCGTTTGTTGTAGCTACTTGAGGTTCCCTGAAAAATATAAGGTTGAAGTTACTACAATTACAGGTCAGTATCAATGAAAAACCTGTCTGAAGTATTCCGCGCATGTCCCTGAGAAAATTAATCATGATGAGAGGTGGAGAATTCCAAATTGAAAAACACACCAAAATATGATTGAAATTCACAATAGCTCCATCATTGCCTTCCATAAATGCTGGATCAAGACCGTCTTCTCCAAACGTGAACTGAACGATCTCACCAGCACTTGTCCTTACAGTACCATCGTAATTGACTGCCAAATCTTCCAAGCACTTTACTAGTCTCCTTTGCATATATCCTGTTTCTGCGGTTTTCACAGCTGTATCCACCAAGCCTTCACGACCCGCCATTGTGTGGAAGAAGAATTCTAAACAGATAATGCATTGGAAGAGTTTACGAATAATAACGAAGAAATTACCAGTTGGGTGAGGCCAGAATAAAAAGAGTTTTCGACAAATCCTTTAGCATGCGGTGTCTTGTCATTTTCCTCAAAGTGCGGCAAAGAACGATTCTGCGATTAAAAGTTTAGAACCTTAACACGACATACAAAAACTGCATACCTCAAATCCATCCGGCGGTCTCTTTCCAGAAATGGCTTGCTGTCCCACGCATGCGATCATTTGCGAAATGTTGATAAATGAACCCTTCGAACCACAGACGGCCATGATGAGAGGTGCATTTTGCTTCGGTAAATTGTGCAAACAGGCTTTTCCCTAAAATTAAAGAGTCAAACAGAACGGCAAAATCCTAATGAAAAAATTACAGCGTGATCTCGAATCATAGAGAGTTCTCCCAAAATCAGTGACTCCAGCGTTTCGGAGTCTGAGCAACCAGGACGTGCTTTTAGCTTTCCACATTTTTTGTCAGCTGAAATTATAGGAATTTAGAAAATAAAAGATTTAGAAGCTGGAAGAAGTAGGAGTTTTCACATCAATCCCACAATTCTTCAATAAAAAAATTAGGACCATACTTGTTGATGCAAATGAGAATTTGTCAAGTTCAAATGCGCGCGGGACATTTATCTTTTGTCTCTCACTATACTCTTTTAAGTCGCTCAAAATAACTCCAAAGAGTAAAGTGCGAGACGAAAGAGAAGTGTCCAGCGCGCATTTGAATTTGCCAAATTTTCATTTGCATCAACAAGTATGGTTTTTTTAAGACAACAAGCGTGTCAAGCAGGAAACTGCGGACACACCTATATACAGGGTGGTCCAAGAAATGGACCATAGTGGGGACCAAGGCAAAAAAGTCAAAATTTTCGAAAATTTTTTTTTCCGAAAAACAAAAATCCCCGTCAAGATAAACATTTTGGCGTTTACAGAAATTCGAAAAACGCCCTAGAAAAAAGTTATGACCATTTCAAATCCAGGGAATTTCTTGGACCACCCTGTATTTCCATGTAAAGGAACCGGTGGAGGATCAAAATACCAACAGACAAAATACACAAAGAAAGAATACATAAGGACAAAATACCCAATATGCATATTGTTTAAGGGTTTAAGACTTATTTTACGTTTTCTGCTTGATGATTTCTATGGTGCATATTATAGCGGGGTGTTCATTCAACAGACGGAAATTCAAAAAGCATATAATTCAACAGTGGATAATTCAGCAGCCGAAATATTCAAAAATAATTCGGATAATTCAACAGAGTAATTCTCCACAGTCGGATTATTCAAAGACCGGATAATTCAATGGTGGATTATTCAACAGTCGGAGTTTTCGTCAATAATTGTTTTAAGCCACTTTTTGACAACTTATCGAGCTGATTTTTTTCAGGATCAATAGAAATAGCCAAGAGGAACTGATCCAGAAAAAAATCAGCTCGATACGTTGTCAAAAAGTGGATTAAAACAATTATTGACGAAAACTCCGACTGTTGAATTATCCGGTTTTTGAATAATCCGACTGTGGAAAATTACTCTGTTGAATTATCCACTTTTTGAATAATCCGGCTGTTGAATTATCCACTGTTGAATAATATGCTTTTTGAATTTTCCGTCTGTTGAATAAACCCCCGCCCATATTATATGCTGTGTATACAGGGTGGGCCAAGAAATTCCCCTATTTTCAAACGGTCATAACTTCTTGTCCTGACGCGATCTTGACAAACGGTTTTTTGCATTCGACTCAGCAGACCGTCGGATTCAATTTTTGTACTTTTATTTGGGCAAACTTTTTTTTTGCAGCTGATAGACGTCTTTTTGCAGCTAATTCACGTCTTTTGCAGCTGATTTACGTCTTTTTGCAGATGATTCACGTTTTTTTGCAGCTAATTTACTTTTCTGTCCAAGAACAATCAAATTTTGCCATAATTTGCAAGAATTCAAATTTTTAGTCAGGAAATAACTTGGATCCCTCAGAATCCCACCCCGGAATGGCCAGAAGCCCCTGAAAGTCGGTTTTTTGGGTTTACTAAAGAGGGGTAAACTTTTTGCGAAAATTCGATTGAGCGGATCAGAATTCCACCCTACAGTACTCCGAACCACCATAAACCTGGAATCATGAGCGATTCAGCCGATCGGACCGGAATTCTTATCCGCTCAGTCGAATTTTCGCAAAAAGTTTACCCCTTTAGTAAACCCCCATAAACCAACTTTTAGGGGCTTCTGGCCATTCGGGGTGGGATTATGAGGTGTCCAAGTTATTTCCTGACTAAAAAATTTGAATTCTTGCAAAATATGGCAAAATTTGGTTGTTCTTGGACAGAAAAGTAAATTAGCTGCAAAAAGACGTAAATCAGCTGCAAAAAAGGTTTGCCCCTATTATTTTGCAAAAATATTAATTAGATTGTTTAGTTTGAAATTTTAATTTTATCTTTTTGGATTTTTTGAGATATTCTATACAAAAAATATCTCATTTCTCATTCTCAACGTTGTCATACTCATTCTCAACGTTGACTGGTCGGAGGAAAATCAGCAAGCGGGGCAATAATAGGCAACCAATAAGCTTTCGATTAGTACATAAATTTTGTCTGAACGCCACCTCAACTTCGTAACTTTCTTGTGTAAATACAACTTGAAGTGTAAATATTTAAGTATTTAAAGGGCATGCCCGTGCGTTAAGGCGCGAACCAGCAGTTTTTTTCGAATTTTTTCGAATCGTCCCATTTTTCAGTTTTTTCGTGGCATATTTCAGATTTTTCGTGTCATATTTCAGTCTTTTTGACGGGTTTTGTGGCACATTTCAGGTTTTTCGTGGCATCCCGTTTTTGTAGCAGAAATAATGTTCTTCGTGGCATATTTCAGGTTTTAGCAAACCAAATCAGTTATACCCCTCAATTATTCGAAAATTTCGAATGTTCAAAAAATGGCTCAAATCGAATTTACCCCTTAACACGAGAACGACTGAGTGTAACGATGGTTCATCCTGGAGTATTTTCTCACGGAGAACACGAATATCACAAGATATATTCTGTCTTTGAGTATTTTGTACTTTGGGAATTTCTATTATTTAGTATTTTGTACTTTGGGTGTTTTGTAATTGAGTATTTTGTCTTTGGGTATATTTATCCTGCACCAAAGGACCCACAAAGCAGAAGTTGGGAGTTTTGATCCCATATTTTCGAATCAAAATGAGCTAGCTCTGGCTAGTCAAAGACTTCACACTTCGACTTCACACCTCCATTGTAACCACCGCATCAAGGCCAAAAATTTGCATAACTGCTCACACAGTCCCAAATTTCAGTAAAGTTTGCAAACGTACCAATAAATTGTTCACACGCGCTATAACCATTTGATAGAAGAATGTGCTTCTCAGCGAGTAGCTTTGGTCCCGGTTTGACGTCTCCAATGCCTTAACCCAGTTAATAATGCAACATAAATAAATAAACTTAAGCTAAATTAACTTACCAATCGAAAACCCATGTTTTGCTAGGAACTGAGGAGCTATCCGAGCTAAACGCCACATCGCCTCAATTGCACTGTCTTCTCCAAAGTCACGCAGTAGAGTGTAGAAAATGGTTGTTTTGCTACCTGAGCCTAACAATGTTTTATCCAAGACGCCTGAAATCAAGAAAAGTATGTTTAATCGGCAAAGTATATTTAAAGGGCCATGGCCACGCGTTTTGATTGTCCCCAGCCAATTAAAAAATTTCGCCTAATCATTGAACTTCTGAAGGGATTTTTAAGTTGGTTTCTAGCAAAACAAGGCCAAAGATTTTATTTTAGGTATAAATCCGTACAAAAGTTCAATGATTAAGAAATTTTTTGAATGGGCGGACACAACCGTTGCCGGTGGCCCTTTAAAAGAGGTTTACCTGATAACAACTGATTGTTCCTAATATTTATGTATGTATCCTAAAATTGACAAAGTCACGAAGATTTCGCTTGAATGCATTGAATTACGCTGGCTGTGAATTCACTCTCTATCTTGTTATGACTCTTATTCTTTGTCGAAAGATTTAGTCGAATGGGCGAGTTGACATCAGGAGCAATGATCAGCTCTACCAGCTGAATAGACTTAGATTAGACAAGAATTTGCAGATTGAAAGTGTCTTACCTGTTTTCCCGTCCACAACTGCACTGGCTTGATAATGACTGGCGGAGGGATTCGAATTCTTGACTGGACATTGGCTGTGAGATCAATTAAGGAAGATGCACATCGGTGAAATTCACTCCTAGTCATAAAGGTATCTTTATGGGTCATCAAGTAACCTCCCGTAATAAAATCTTGAATAGCTGCGACAAGTGGCTTAAAATTCAATTTTAGGTGCAAATGGATCCCCACATATAAAATTACCTCTCCGGATCTCGGCGTGATCATATTTGATTTAAGTCCCATCAACAGAGCTCTAAAAGGTTAGATATAGTTTTGGAATAAAATAATTATGAAGAAAAACTTACGCTTCTGCCTTGGCTTCATAAGTTTGTGGAAAGTGAACTAAAACGTAAGGTCAATTGATCCAGTTACCATAAGTTTTTTGAACGGATAAATTAGAAAGACATACTGTTCATTTCGTCTCCGTCAAAGTCAGCGTTGTAAGGGGTGCAAGCACATTCGTTGAATCTAAATATGTATAAGTTAAATTTAGGGATATGAACGCTACTGACTAACCGGAAAGTTCTGTGAGGCATCACCTTGACACGATGGGCCATGATGGAAATCTTGTGAAGAGAAGGCTGTCTGTTGAATAGAACTATGTCGTTATCGTCCATATGACGCTCCACAATGTCCCCTGGCTGAATATTCTTGGCAATAAGTGCACGATTTCCGTACCTAAATTTTAACTCAGAAACGTTCACACAAGTTTGCCTCAAACAGAAAAGCTACCGTAAAATTTTCGGTTCCCCGTGTGAGACTCCAAAATGTGGTTTGCACCAGGATGAACCAATTCCCCATTGATGACCAGTTTACGCATTCGCTCAATGTTTGCTTCATTCACAACTTCCGGAAACGTCAATATTTTAGCAACTAGCACAGGGATTCCGACCTGAGAAAAGACATATGTGTTCATCAAAATAGTTGCTGGGAAAAGTTACTTGATCAATTTTAAGATTTGGATCAGGAGATATGACCGTTCTTCCACTGAAGTCTACTCGCTTTCCAGACAAATTCCACGGAAACGACCTCAAAATTTAGATACTCATGATGACCAATAAACTCATTTGTTCCGTTTTATAACCTTGTTTTCCCTTGAGACGTTGAGCGAAGGAGCGCAGAACTTTCTTTGGCTGTTTGTCTGCTGGCAAACCACTGGTGTATTCACTGTTTATGTACAGCGCGCACACTATCTGAAAAATGAAAATAGTCAAAGTTCTCTAACCAAAGTTAAAAAAATGGGTTACCTGAAGCTGGTGCCATGTCTCCGCAATTGTTTTCATTGGCGCTCCTTCACGTTTGTACTTCTTGAGGATATCGTTCAGCATCATAATCTCGGTTAGCTTCATTGTAAGATCATCTTCGTTGGTTCCTGATTTTACTTCACTTATGACTGATGGACGACTGAATAAATTTGAATCTCAAAACTAACAAAATCTCGAGTAGCGTGATAATTACATGCAGACTGGAGGTACTGGAATACGTGTTGTGATTAAATCTGCCGGTTGCTTGGCTTTGTCTGCTCCAACCATCAACAGAGGAACATCCTGAATGTACAACGAATTAACCGCTACAAAATTAGCCATGTGGCAAAAAAATACAGAGTCCACTATTCGTCGTAAAATGTTGACGACTTTGATAGGATCCAGCAAGTTAAATTTTGAGCTTGCACTGTTCAGTTGGTTATTCAGCTCTTTATGATCCCTTCTCGCGTTTTCGAATTCATGAGCATTGCTTTCCTGGACTGGCTCACCATGTGCTATTTTTAGGAATGCTCCGACTGCCTTCTTCACAACTCCTGAAAGAAACGGTTGTGCATTGAGCTGAATCAGAATATGGAATGTAAACCATTAGTAAATCCGCAGTGGTTGCAGTGGGATATCTTCTTACTGGTTTCCACGATCTTCTTGTGAAGTGCTTTGCGCCTTAAATCAATACATCAAAAAAGAAACTGTGTCTATTGAAGCACCTGAGATAGTCAAGGTTGGGATTCTGAACTTGACGCATAAACGTTTCTTTCTGGTCTGCGCTGATAAGTGTGTTGCTACAGCCCTACAAATTTTCCATTTTAGAATTTTTAGGCAAAAAATATCTTATAAGGGACCTTGCAAATGCATTGAAGCAATTGAATGACCAGCCGGAAGAAGCCCACATGAAATACTGGATATTCTAGATCAATGAAGCCGAAGTGTCCAACACAGTCTGTCTGATTCAATCCACACGTTTCACAGTTGAGAGATTTCTGAACAGTGCCTAGACGAGCATCCAATGGACCGAAAATTGCTGGAGACCACTTGCCCGCACTTTCATCATATAACTGGAAAAGGGCGTGTGTGACTTGGCAAAAGTTCAACAAAGCTGTATATACCTTGTTATTGAAGACTTGAACCTGAGAGACTTGCCTGATCATCTCCGCACTTCCCGTGTTAAATTTTACACCCGCACTGAAACAATAGCTAAGTTTTAATAAACTTTTGCCATAAACGTACATTTTTCTTGAATAATCTGCTTCTCTATATTGATCTTTGCCCATTTTGATGATACTGCAAGCTGAATATGATATTTTAGATTGTGATTCAGGGACTGAACAATTGTATCTAGGCAGTTCGATATGGCTGTCTACACAATAAACTTCGCAAACTACTAGATGTACTCAACGTGCACTTCTTTTTCCTGGCTTGTTTGACCAGTTCTAGGGTAATTTGGGTCGTTGATTCCGATTCTGGCATCAAAAAAGTCTAATTACCTCTAAAACTAGCCAAACACGCCCAAAAAAGGGCGTGCCACCACGTGAGATCGAATCTGCACACGATTTCGGGCCGAAAAACACAAACGCTTAAGCACTTCGCCAATGAAGCCTTTTTTTGGCGCTACTCGGTTTTATGAACCAATCCCCCATCCCCCCCCCCAATTTCAGCATCTTTCAAAAAAAAAGTATGGTTTTTGGGTAACTGAAATATTATTGGGGAGGGGGGGTTTTGAAAACCGAGTAGCTTTAATTGAAGGAGGGTGGTTGTTGAAAACGAGTAGCGCCCACTTTTTTAAACCCAAATGGCTTTTCCCCTTTCTTTTAGCGGCTGAAAAACAGCTTTAAAACGTTTCTTTACCAGTATGTTACATAACTCTTAGCGTTTTTTTCAAATATTATTAAAAAAATGCGTTATTGCGATTTTTCTAGAGGCAATGCTCTAAATTCAATTTTTACGCTAAGTTCAAATAACGAATCATAATTTGCAGAAAACATAAACAAAACAGTTTATACCAAGCAACGTCTACAGTCGAAACTCGATATAACATACACCCAAGGGACCGACCCCAGCCGTATGTTATATCGAGGGTATGTTATAGCGAGTGTATGTTATATCGAGTGTATTTATTGACTGACATTGCAAGCCGTATGTTATATCGAGTGTTAACATTTATCAAACGATTTATAAGACATCTTGCAAACCTACCCATTTAGGGCTACAAAATGAATGTAAGATTTTACAAATATCATTTACAAAACACACTGAACTATCGCCACAAACTTCCTTCCTATGAAATTAAAATAAGTGAGGTTCAGTGCGAAAAAGTTCGCAGCACCGACCGGGTCGTGAACCCACCCCACAGAGTTTCTTTCCTCCAGAGTGATGACTCGGCGCTTCTTGCTCGGAGTGTCCATGGTTAGCCTAAAAATTATTTTCAAAATGATGAGAGAGATCAAAAAAAAGAACACAACAAAGAAATCGATCAATGACAAAACTGGAAAAAAATATTTTTAGACTAAAGAAAAGAATTTATGCGGTAATTCAGAAATTTTGTTGAGTGTATGTTATATCGAGTAGGATTTTCTGTGTCGGGACTGACCCCAGCCGTATGTTATATCGAGGGTATGTTATAGCGAGTGTATGTTATATCGAGTGTCACTTTGACTTAATTTTATTCAGTCCAACCAAATCATTCTCAGCCGTATGTTATATCGAGGCGTATGTTATATCGGGTGTATGTTATATCGAGTTTCGACTGTAACAACTTTCCAACAACACCCTTCACTCATCAAAATAATTCCCTTCTGCTTCAATGATTTTCTCCCATCGTTCTTGCAGCTTTGAAATCCCCCCAACGAAAAATCCTGCTGGCCTTAAACGAACGAATTCTTTGATTTCATCATGCAGTCCTTCACTGTTTCTTCCGAAATCCATGCCCCTGAGAGATGTCTTTGATGGCCAAAACAAGTGGTAGTCTGATGGAGCAGCATCTGGAAAATTTGGAGCCCATGGAAGCAGTTCCCATCCCAGTTCCGCAATCTTTTGGTGTGTGACCTTAATAACATGTGTGACAACAAGCACCTGGCACTGAAACATTGTAAGCAAATTACCTTTGCATTGTGTCAAGGTGCGCGAATTTTGCAAAAAATAAAAAAAAACGCGAAGAGTTACGGGACATACTGATACATGTTTTCTTTCTCCAACGACCATCCCTCATATTCATCTAACGTTTTCTATGTGTATTTCTTAAATTTTAACAGAGCTCTATGGACACTCTTTAGTTTAAGTCTAAGTCTCAGTCTTAGTCCAAGTCGCAGTCCGGGAACACCCTTTAGTCTCAGTCTTAGTCTCAGTCAGTGTTTGGAAAAGCCAAAGCCAAAAACCAAATTTGGCTTTGGCCTTTAGCCTTCTTTAGGCCAAAATTTTAAGCCAATTTGGCTTTGGCTTTCCAATCACTGGTCTCAGTCTAAGTCTCAGTCCGTGAACGAGCCATTACAGTTTGAGTTCGGGTTTTTGTCTACGTGAACACCTCTTATCCGAAGGGTGGTACTTTCTTTTAGCGTCAAAAGACGCTTTTCTAGCGTCAAAATACTTTTTTCTAGCGTCAAAATTTTTCTAGCGTCAAAATACGTTTTTCTAGCGTCAAAATACGCCATTCTAGCGTCAAAATTCTTTTTTCTAGCGTCAAAATTTTTCTAGCGTCAAAATACGTCTTTCTAGCGTCAAAATACGCCTTTCTAGCGTCAAAATACGCTATTCTAACGTTAAAAGCCAGACCCTTTTCATCTGCCATCAAAATGAATTTTTGCCGTGAAAATGCTTTTCTGCCGTGTAATAGCTTTTTCTGCCATAAAATACTTCTTTCTACCTTCAAAACTTCCACTGTCAAAGATGTGGTCGTTATTTCCTGTTTTATTTCCTTTTCATTCTACTCAATCCCTATTCCCACATCTTCAAAATTATACTCTACGCCACATGATTCAGACCAGACAACTTTTATTCCAAATACCGCACTCCAAGAACAAAGCGATAAAAATGAAAACAAAACATATGGACATAGCACATCCTCCTCTTCACAGCAGGCCAAACAGTAACAGCAGCTAAAGTATAGTTACCGAGTTTTGCTGTAGCTGTTGGATAAGAGGCGTTGACCATACCAGACAGAACTACCAGACATACCAGACAAAACAAATAAACATGAACTTGGTCCACGATCCTTTGTTCAGCTGCATCCATTGTTCGAGGCAGTTTTCATCTTCAAAGTGGGCGATAGGATGATAGTTCAGACCAAATGACGCTTTCTCACTTGTCCAATCTCAATGAAGGCTTCCATGTTGGCTGATCAACTGAAATTAAGAATGAACACCCGTGAAACACATAGAAACAAGAAATGGCATATGAGAACACAATTTGACGCTAGAATAGCGTATTTTGACGCTAGAAAAACGTATTTTGACGCTAGAAAAATTTTGACGCTAGAAAAAAGTATTTTGGCGCTAGAAAAGCGTCTTTTGACGCTAGAAAAAATATTACTCTTATCCGAAGTCTAACTCGAACAACGTGAACAAGCCATTACCCACCCACTTGAAAAAAAGACTGCAATTAAAAATTGACGTAACCATATTTGAATGAGATTAAAAACATTTTTTTGTAACTCGCCTAATATAGCCACGGGATGGAATTTTGTCAAATTCTTAATAATTTTTGTCTCGAGGAGAATTAAAAATCTGACGGTAATATTTATTGAAAAGATCAAAAAATTTAACTTTTTTTGCAGATTCGAAATCTTCATGAAATTTCATATAAAACGAAGCTCTGCGTTCACTCTACCAGTCTAATGTTAAAAATTTTATAGCCATATGAATGTGAGTCCTCATCAGAGGCTTTCCTCGTTATCTTTCGATTTTTCAGCTAGAAATTCAAAGAAGGTTTGGACAAATAACCGGTCAAAAGATAGCTCTGCATTTTCTCTACAAAATATATTTCACAGATTGTGAAAGTCTATACTATTAAAAGTAAATACCATTTTTTGCACTTTTGTGCCAGGAAAAATTATAAAAAACTTCAAGTTATCAGAAGGCTATAGCGAAACTTTTTTTGCCGAAATATTTTCAAACCGAAAACACCATCGTGTTCAGCGTGAAATTTTGAGCCAGGAGTCACAAAGATTACGCACGACGAGGGAGTGTTAAGATCCAATCCGCAAATTTCGCCTTCATAATGAGTAGGTAGGCCGCTGTTTGTTTTCCTATTCGACACTTAAAAGAGTTAGTGATGGCCTGTTCACATACTGAGAGTGGGAGTGAGAGTGAAAGTGGGAGTGAGAGTGAGAGTGGGAGTGAGAGTGAGAGTAAGGGGGTGTTCACAATACGTCTACCTCTCACTCTCAGGTGTTTACAATGCTTTTTATATTTTCGTATAACCAACCAATCAAATTGATTTTTCACTTTTCAAATTTGTTCATAATATCGCAAATTGTGACCAAATATTGTGAAATACAAACTACATTTAAATTGCAGCAGGCAAAAAAGCTGATATGGTTCAAGACACGAATTGTTTCTTGATCCTTCGGACTGCGTTGAGGACGAAGAGATGAAAGACGGGACGCTATGAAGATTCCCTCAAAATGGAAAGCTCACGCAATGCCTCACAAGCAGCTGTATCCAGCGTTGAAAATCCCCCTTTATTTTCACTCAGCTGGTGTTGAGAACGCTATTTTAGACGCTTCGAAAACCGTGAACACAAAGTGAACACAACAATGACTGTTAAATTCTCCCCATTGTCTCAGTCAGTTTATCACAAATGCAAACGGATCCAAGCGTTGGTAAAGAATAGCAGGTTTACTCTCTTGGAGTTCAAAAAGATGTCAGAATAATCTAGACGACTATGAATTGGAGCTTACAAAAATGGAGGGACATATGAAGCAATGAGAACACAAATATTTTTAAAAACACCGTAAAACCTATATCGATTGTCATGGGTCAATTATAGAAATTTCACGGTTCATTAACTATCCAATAAGCAATCTTTGGTCGTAATTCACAATACCATGAACAAATTTCAAAAATAAAATATTAAAATAGTTAGTTGAATGCAAAATAGAAAAAACGTATTGTGAACACCCGAGAGTGAGAGTGAAAGGGGAGTGAGAGTGGGAGTGAAAGTGAGAGTTAAGGATGTTCACAATGACAACTACTCTCACTCCCACTCTCACTCTCAGTATGTGAACAGGCCATGAAGAGAAGGTCGGCCTGGAAATAGCATCGCTCAGACGTTGCGCTGAATAACGAAATTACCAAGAATTAATAAGGCGAGAAAGTGTGCCCAGAAATAGGGGACTGACATACGACTCGATTCACATTGTGACTCGATACGCCAACCAGGGCTGTTCACTCTTCCGGAAGATTCTTCGGAGGGGAAGAAATTTCTTCCTCTTCCTCTTCCGACCGGAAGAAGGACGAGGAAGATGGAAGAGACGAAAATTTTGGGTGGAAGAGGGATGAGGAAGAGGAAGAGACGAAAATTTTGGGTGGAAGAAGGACGAGGAAGATGGAGAGACGAAAATTTTAGGTGGAAGAGGAAGATGGAAGAGACAAAAATTTTGGGTGGAAGAGGAAGAGGAAGAGCAAATTTTTTCTGCATTATGCAAAGTTTTTCTGTTTTTCTGCTTCTGCGTCCGGTTGTGAAATTCTGAATCCCAAAATTCCGCAATTAATGGGCGAAGACATAGAAGAGAATATTTGGAACGTTTTAGCTACCACGATTGGCAAAATCGGCATAGGACCTCCTTATCATTCCAGCAACTTCACAAGCTCCAGAGAGAGGATTCTCAAGGCTGTCCATCAATTCGGGAGGAGTCAAAGGGTGCTCATTGGCCGGCCTACTGCGAAGAAAGGTCTTGCTAGGCTTCAACTCCATCATATTGAATGAGCGATTATTTTGATTTATTGCTGTTCTTGCTGACTGTTAAAAGGAATAAATAATCATTGTCTCATCGTTAGTACTCTCTTATCTTATCGGATTCTTCCGAAGAGGAATAAATTTCTTCCTCTTCCGACCGGAAGAAGGATGAGGAAGATGGAAGAGACGAAAATTTTGGGCGGAAGAGGGATGAGGAAGAGGAAGAGACGAAAAATTGCATGGAAGAGGGATGAGGAAGATGGAAGAGACGAAAATTTTGGATGGAAGAGGATGAGGAAGACGGAAGAGACGAAAATTTTGGGTGGAAGAGGGATGAGGAAGAGGAAGAGCTAAATCAAATTTGAACAGCCCTCACGCCAACTCGATACAGTTGCGACTCGATACACCTACTCGATACACTTTATTTTTCGTGAGTTATAATAGCCTTTTTTGCTTTATTTATTAATCGTTACTGAATCATAAACAAAATTCGCTAATAGAAGTATCATATTCTTATGCATTTTATTGGACCAGAGACAAAATAACAACGAAAATGGTTAAACATAGCAGTAATCTGTGACTATTAGCCTTTTCTTCACTGCAAAATATTTTCTACGTCCACCGGCGGATGATTGACTTCGGCAATTGCTTGGTGTTAAATTCTTCTTGTTGAGCGTCTACATGTTCTTTGTCGCCATCCAGCATTCTTCTAAACTCCTTCTGTAAAAATTTATGAGCATAACAAGTAAACAACCTGTACTCTACAAATCTATTCCATTAGACGGCCAATTCTTTTAAGATAGCGAGACATTTCTCGACACCACCTTCTAGTGACATTAGGAAAATGCTTTCTACTAGATCGATACAGAGCTGCCTTTACCGCTTAGAGCAAATACCAAAGGTTTGAAATCCAAAATTGGCAGGTCAGTTCTCAATATTTCTCTGTTTTGTTCCTCTTTTTCAGCCCTCGGTTTGCCTTCGGTTTCCCTGCTTATACAGTCAAGTCTCGATTTAACGAAACCCCGATTTAACGAAACTCTTGATTTAGCGAACCTTTTTTGGTGGCTATTTGGCCACCGATTAAATAAAATGACTAAAATAAGCTCTCGATTTAACGAAACCTTCGATTTAACGAACATTTTTGGCGGTCCCAGGGGTTCGTTAAATCGAGACTTGACTGTACTCTTAAAATTAATTTAGTAGAATATCAAACTGAAAAATAAATACCTTCTTTCGTTTTTTCTCGACAGTCGATATTGATCCTTCGGTCCATCCGAACCCTCACTGCTGCCGCTGTTTCTTGTTTACCACCACCAGCTGCCCTTTCTGCCAGGAAACTCCTTCGAATATTTGTCCCTGTTACCTATAACGACGTATGCCGTAACGGTTTCAGAAAAAAAAAGTTCACGTTGCTGGTTGGCTCGCATATGTGAGTGTAATTAGCTGGATCATCCAGCCATGTTGTAGCCGGAATCTTGAACTTCAGAGACGCCACTTTAGATTTGTTGGCACTCGATTCATTTCTGGCTTGACATCCAGAGCAAAGGAAACAGCCCTGCTCAATTCTATTTTTCATTGACGTTCTTTCTGTCTTTGTCCATACATAGCATCATCTGCCATCATCAGTATAAGTAGTCGGTGCAGTTCGGGCTCCTATACGCTGCGTATGCACAATTACGACTCTGTCCATGCTGATTAATACCTGAACACGTGAAGTAAAGACTATCAGGCTTTTAATTTATAAAGATGTAAAAATATGCACATTTTCGACAATGCTTTTTCAAACAAAATGATTCAAAATATTTTCAAAGTAGCATTGTCGAAAATGTGCAATTTTTTACCTCTTATGACTTGTTCGTGTTGTTAGAGTTCGAGTTAGAGTTAGAGTTCGGGATTTTAGTTACGTGAACACTCAGATCCTAACTCTAACTCGAGGTGTTCATGTACCTAGAGTTAGAGTTCGAGGATGCGCCCCGAAGGGGGCGCAGACGGCTTGAGATTTAGAGATACGCGCACGCACTTACCTCAGACATGATTCCGAGAAGTACACTTGATCATGAAATGTGTATAGAGACTCTTTTTGCCCAGCTCCATTTTTGATCAAGAGTCTTGCTCGGAAACATGTCTAATGGCTTGTTCACGTTGTTAGAGTTAGAGTTCGAGTTGGAGTTAGAGTTCGGGATTTTGGTCACGTGAACACCTCTGATCCTAACTCTAACTCGAACTCTAACTCGAGGGTATTCATGTACCTAGAGTTAGAGTTCGAGGTTGGATTTGAAGGTGTTCATGCACATGACTTGGATTTTCTTTCAGTAAACCCCTCAAAAACTAACTTTTAGTGGCTTTAGACGGCTTTGGAGTGAGATTCTGAGTTATCTAAGCTATATACATGAACATTTTTATGCTCGACCTCGAACTCTAACGCGATGTACGTGAACACCATCGAGTTAGAGTTCGGGTTTTGAGTACACGAACACCTCTTACCCGAACTCTAACTCGAGCTCTAACAACGTGAACAAGCCATTACTTTTTTTGCACTGTGAAACATGTTCTAGTCTGGCCTATCCTGCGCCTAAACACAAGACACCAATCGGTTTTTAAGCCAATTCGGTAGGAACGTAACTGTACCTTTTAAAAAGATTTTTACTTTTTTCGGGACCCAAAACTTTTTTTATATTAAAGTTTTTAGTCAAAATCTTTTTTTGGTGCTCAAAATCAATAAGGATTGGATGAAATAGCACTTTTTGACGAAAAATGACCAAATTGTACTTTTTTTGGCCAACTGTACTTTTTTTTCAAAATTTTGAGTTACGTACCTTGCAATTCGGGTTTTACCAGGGAAAACAATGCAAACATGTAGCAAAACATATTTGCGTCATGTTTCCATGTTCAAATCTGCGCTCACAAAGTGACTGACGTATTTAGAGGGACTTGTTCCTTCCATGAGTTAACCGCGTCGATGGTTGCGCATGCATTTTGATGAGTAAAGTTAGGTGACCCCTCAAATCTACATTGTAATCATAAGCAACTTTAAGAGTTTACCCCAGAAAGCACTAACTTTGCGAAATATTTCCATTCTATCGAGATTCATATTTTTTCACCAACTAATTTCTCAATTTTTGGTTGCTTTTCTAACCGAGTTACGAAATTTGTGTCCCTCTCCCAGATGAATGCTTTCCAGCAATTTTGCGTGCAGTGAAACCAATTTATGTTGGCAGCAGAATGGCGTCCTTGAACAGAGAATTTTGCAAGAGGCATGCCACGAAGTGACTTCTCTGCTTCTTCTTCACCCTACCATTTCATAGCACCCATTCAACAAAGACTAATTGGTTAGTAGTGGGTGGTGTGTGGTGATGCTGTGTGTTGTGTACATGGCTATGGTCTAATGTTTTATATACGGTTGTCAGTCTATTTTTGTAAAAATACCATCTTCTTGCTCATTGTAAAAAACTTGTGATCGCTTAAAGCACTTATCGTGTTGTTGTATTTACTGTTGTAGCTTTAGCGATATTCTAAAAGAATATAAAATTCTGTATTCTTTTAGACTTTGAAACCGTATCCGCCGTTGGCGTCCCTTCAAAAGGTTTGACACATTCTTTCTAACTATTATTAGAACATGTCTATTAACTGATGACTTTTACAGGTCTACAAGCACAGAGCCCCGAAAAGGAAGATTGAGTGCCACTACTATCCCACTAGGTGAAATGCTTTTAGTTTTTTTTGTGATAATCGACGGGCGGCCGTATAGGCCTGGCCAGGGAACTACATTTGGGCACAAGTCCTTAGTACAGTCCCAGAAAAAAAACTACCCTTCAAGGGCACCGTAGGACCATTTTTAATTTTCAATTTTTCGTGCATGATATGTCATCTTGTAGCCCTGAAAATTCTCTAGCGAATGGTGTATAAACATTCACTAAGTGACAATGGCATAGTGGGTTAATAGACAGAACAAATAAAAAAAACCGGATTTTCAATCACTGGATTTTCTGTTTTGTCGAATTGACTTGTGGTCAGAAAAATTGATGAAGTTTTATGTGCTGTGATAACATACTTGCACTACGTTGTAGCGCAGTTCAAAGCTACAAAACCCATATTGCAGAATATTTTTTGAGAATATAAATGTTGAATTATGGCTTTTTGAAAAAAAACCACATATGGCCAAAAATCAATTTTTCTTAATTTTTTTGAATTTCAGTCGTTTGCTGTTTTCATGAGACCATATCTCAACATTCAAATTTACAAAAAAAATTCTATAAAAAGGGTTTTCTTGCTTATAATCTGCGCTACATTATAAATGCGAGAAAAAGTTACAGCGCAAAACACTCAAACGAAATTTTGACCAATTAAGGTGACAAAAGTGCTTGTCAAATTTTTGTGAAATGACTTTATTTGTGTTAAGAGCCAGATGCTGACTTTTTAAAAATAATCTGGGAAATTTTTATACACCAATCGAAAGAAAAAAGAAAGGGCTACAAAATTATGTGTTTGAAATATTTTTGTAAGATAAGTTTTGATATTAATATTCTACCTGAAATACGTCAATAACTTTTTAAGTCAACAAAAACAGAAAATCCGGAGATTGAAATTCAGGTTTTTTTTCATTTGTTGTGTTTATTTACCCACAATGCCGTCTTCATTCAATAAATGTTTATATACCATTTGCTAGAGAATTTCCAGGGCTACAAGATAACATATCGTTCACAAAAAATTGAAAATTAAAAATGGTCCTACGGCGCCCTTGAAGGGTAGGGGTTTTTTTTGGGACATCCTGTAAATAGTGCCAGTTAAGTGCTAAAAAGCACTTCAAGAAACAATAATTAGTCTGACACTAATTTAATGCCTTTAGCAATAAATTAATGCTAGCACAAATTTAGTGTAATGAGCACAGCAAATGGCACTAATTTAGTGCTGAGCATGTTTTTAGTGCGAAATCACTACTTCTTATTATAGAGCAACTGCTCATTCTGACAGCAGAGTCGTGTTTAGCATGGTCAATTTGCACAAAAAAAATTTCTCCTAATCCGAAACTCTACAAAAATTTCAATTTCCTCTCAGAAAACAAACAATCAAATTCGAATTTTATAACATTTTATGGAAAAAACGAAAAAGTGTCCAGATTTGGGGAAAATGTGCCCAGTGAATGTGAAAAAATGGCCAATTTTTCTGGTTTGGTGGCAGTTTCAAAAGCAGCACCATAAAGCTTCTAGGTAGCTTAACTACTGTCATCGATTTTCCTGGGGAAATCGATGGGGCCAGAAGCTAGCTACACAAAATTTTTTTAAGTGCCAGGTTTTTTAGTCACTCTGTGGGTCACCTATATCAAATTTTGCATTTTTTAATGAAAATCGCGAGATCTAGACATCATTTACATCGTCATCGTTCCAATTGCGGCCAGGCCCTATGAGGTGTAAGATTTGCCTTCACTTATGCTTGGCCCACAATGGACGCGGCTGCGGCAGCGGTAGCGGCAACGCGTCGAAAAACGCGTCATTGTGGGTGCACTAGGAGGCGGCCGCGGTAGCGTCAAACGCCAGCCTTTACCTCGTCAAAAAAACGCGTCCATTGTGGGTAAGACTTCGCGTTTTTTTCTAGCGTTTACCGCTGGGCAAGGGTCGCGTTATTTATTTTGCCGCGCTGTAAATTGGACGCGTTTTTTTCAAATTGGACGGAATTTTTATAATTCTGGTAAGGTCGACCGATTTTCCTGTAGGCCTACTCGTTATAAGTATTTTAGGAGAAAAAAAATCTCGGATGTCGAGACATAAAAAATTTGGGTATTTTGCAGCGCGGCAGAGGTCGCGGCATATCTAAAAATCACTTGGTTTTGAGTTTCATGTAAATTTTCATTTTCTACAAATTATAATTGCAATTTATAGTATTATGCTCAGCTCTATGATTCTAAACTAAATTTTCGCACATCTTTATTAGTGAAACTGGGGCATAAAGACAAGTGAACAAGAGAACATTTCAAATCATTTGTTCCTGCAAATCCACAGAACCGCGTCCACTCAAATAATTCACTAGTGTCTCACGTGTGAGGATTGCCTTTTTTCCTGCTTTTGGTGCTTGCACTTGAGATGAGATATTCGCAGTTGATTTGTTAGCAGCGAACGCAAATCCCGTTGTCTTCATCCCCATCATCCGCCAAACCCTTGGGTCATAATTGGTGTGCTCTTCCAAGATAAAGTTGTGTAGGCAAACCGCGGCTTGACAATCCAGTCTGCTGTCTCTGGTCTTGCTTCAATCCCCGATAGAAGGATGCGCCACTTCAAAGCTAGCATCCAAAATTTTCTTAATTCATCGACGACACGGGGACATCTGAAAATGGTAACACTATAGAATCCCCCCCCCAGCTAGCGAAAAATTTACTTTTCCTGAAGGGGAAAGGACCCGCCCCATTTTGATTCTCGTGCTCTGAAAGGCACGGAAACACTTGGTTTCCGAAAAAATCGAAAAAAAATTTTTTTCGATTTGCCTTGGTCCCCCAAGGTAAAAAATTTAGAAAATTCAAAAAAAATATTTTTTGAATTCCCGCCAAAACATTTTTCAAGGGATTTAGGGCTGTATTGGGAGGGGAAGGGAATAAACAGGGCCACTTTCATGGCAAAATTATTAAAAAGTGAATTCTGGACTATTTCGGATGTCCTACCATGTTTTTCAACTGGGCCGTGGCAAAAAAGACTCTATATGCATTTTATGGTCAAGAGTACTTCTCGGAATCATGTCTAAGGTAAGTGAGTGCGCGCATCTTTAACTCTCAAGCCCCCTGCGCCCTTCGGGGCGCAGGGGGCTGGGGCTTGGAGTTGAGATGCCGCACACCCACATACCTTAGACACAAATCACTCGAAAGTGACTCTGGATGCATAAAAAGCATGCATACCAGAGTTTATTTATGCGGTAGGCCCCAGTATTCAAAACTATGTTCAACATCTTCTGTTAATGGGCTCTGTGGATTAGTGCCCCTCTTTTATCCCTTCCCCTCCCAATATGCCTAATTCCCTTTAAAAATGTTTTGGCGGGAATTCAAAAAAATATTTTTTTTTGAATTTTCTAAATTTTTACCTTGGGGACCAAGGCAAATCGAAAAAATTTTTTTTTCGATTTTTCGGAAACAAAAGTGTTTCCGTGCCTATTCAGAGCACGAGAATCAAAATGGGACGGGTCCTTTCCCCTTCAGGAAAAGTAAATTCGCTAGCTGGGGGGGATCTATAGTATAGCCTGAAAATATCTATTAGAACAAATATATCATAATATTCAAGACTTATGTTAGCACCTGTATTTGATATTCGGCGTTCAAGCGACAGTCCATGGCCAGAAAAAGGTTTCATCATATTTGTGAGCAATGGAAAGGCACCATCACCAAGAAAGAAGAACGGACTTGCGTATATCAGTACCCGGCAGTGAAGAAGGGGCTGTATGTTCATCGATTTATTTACGAAGGGCTTTGAGAAAGTCGGAGCGATCGAAAACACCTAATAAGGTAATTACTTTTTCTCAATTCATCAAGAAGCTAGTAAAGAGACCTGCGTCGCTGCTTCTTCATAACTCCCAAAGTCAGCGTAGATTATTTCATAATCTGCATACACACGGCAAGCAAAACATTGAAAAATACCTTTTGTAGTTGTAATGCAAGGATCCACTGTTGGCTGGCTTCTTGATTTCAATTGTTTTACCATCAATGCAACCTAATTGTTTGATAGTAACAATGAAACTCATTAGTAAGCCTACCGTGGGTATTGGCATATTCCAACGTGTCCACATTTCTTCAGAAATTGCATCCACCCTTGCGCTATATCTGGCATCGAACATAATTGGTTGAAGAGCTTCATAAATGGTTTTGCAAGTTTCCTTGATATGAAGCAATTACATTGACACCAAGACTGAGCTAAGAAAGGAACATACGCTATTATGACTCGCACTGTGACTTCCATTCATTAGAAAAGACTTCCATTCATAGGCGCCAGCTCCACTAGGTTTGCTTTCTTTTCTTTAACATAGCGATCTCGAAGCTCTTCATCCGAAATCTTGCCTTTTCTTCATCTAAAATATTCTCTATTTACCTGTCAATTTGTTTTATTTTTGCCAACCTTCAAATGCTCCCTAGATTGAGCTGCGATCTTTGCTCAGACATCCTTTCGATCCTTGAGATACTCTTTGTAAGCTTTGTTGTAGAGACTAGGATGCGCTTGTACGAGAGAGATGAGCAAATCTGTTAACATTTTTTCTGCTTGACAGAACCTTCATCTTTGATTTCTTTGACGCTTTTTTCAAGACTAGCTGGCATCTTTAGCTATGATTAGACGCTGAAAAACAGATTTTAAGCAGGCGTAAATGTATCTATGTATACGGAAAATTGTGAAAAAAAGCAAAAACAATGTATGGCTCAATGAAATAATGAAAAAAGAGTAAGCAAAAACGCGCTTTTCTGCCGCGCGTTTTTTCTACAAACGCGCGCGTTTGCCGCGCTTTCGCCACCGCGCGCAGAGCAACCCACAATGGACGCGTTTTTCTGACGCGTTTCCGCACGCGTTACCGCTGCCGCAGCCGCTGCCGCAACGCGTCCATTGTGGTCAGCATTAGAGCACAGGCACTTTTGCAAAAATAATTACTTCTGCGGCAGTTATTGCAGTTATGATAATATGTGTCTTTGTAGGTTCAAAACCAGTCCGATCCCGAGAAAAACCTTCGAGAGTGAGTGTTATTAATGAGGTTTAACGAAATTGATGTAAAATTCACTTTTTGTTTTAAGTGATGCTCTCAAGAAGACCCCGTCCAACGGTAAAGCACATGCCTGAAAAATTATTTATCAAAAATATTAAATTTCAAACAAATTCCAGTTGGATCCTGTTTCCTCCAGTGAGTCCAGCTACAGTCCAGAAGAGTTAGCAGATCGCTTTGAAGCTATCAAGAAAAATTCTGGCATCTTGACCATTAATGGAAGGTAATTGCTCTTTTAGCTCAATTCAAATTTCTAATTGCCCAAAACATGTTTTGTAGCAATTCACAAATGTAGAGCCTGAACAACTGGAAGTGTCTGTGAGTTGGGAGAGGTATGAGCACTGAAAATACATATTTTGCTCTTCTAATTTTTAAAATTAAGGGCACATGCGGTAAGAATTCTTTCGTTTATAAGATACTAAGACCCCGATGGCCCGGACACACTTCCGTTTCTGGAAACGGAAACGGTTTCCTCGTTCCGGAAACTGTTTCAATTTTGGTTTCATCGACGAGAAACGGAAACAGAAACGAATCCATTTCAGTCAAGCGGAAAGGCATGTCACTACATGTCACTGAAACGGTCTTTTGTTTCACTAAAACGGATTTGATGTGGTTGTCATTCTTTACATTTTTTGTGGACAACTTACTTTTTCCTTATTTTTATAGCAAACAGACAGCTCTTTATATAAAGGCACCCCATTATAAGCCTTCCTTTGATAGATACCTTCTTCGAAACTGATCGATTTGCCAGCAAAGACCAGAATTCGAAAAAGTCCCACTCTTGCCAAAAGCCTACTCCTATACTCCTACTATGAGCCTACCGTACAGCCAGTTCCGAGCTGCTAGCTTATATGAAAGGTTGACTGTATCTCTGTAAGCTAGTTTAATGTACTAGCGACAAAAACTCGATTAAACTTTGTCCAAAACTGGGATCGGAGATTAGAAACATAATTTTATTTTCATGAACGATAAGAGCACCTTTTTATTCTAACATTCAGCAAAGCAGCAAACTCAAAGGATTTTATTGAATTTTATAACTTCTTTTTTCTTTAGTCAGGCGTCCGGATCTGAAGACAAACGAGCCCACTCATAGCTCCACCTGTTCAATAAAGATTGGCTTCTCGGTGTCCCATGCTCACTTCTTTCTGCCTTAGAGAACTTTAATCTAAAACACAGTACGAGCATTATTTCTGGGTTGTAAAAAGAATTACCCGTTCAGTAGTCTGAGAAGAGCTCATTGTTCAACTGGTCTTGACGAAAAGGCGTAAGCATGTAAGTTGAATCTCTCAACCAACCATCAGCAAGAATGCAATAAGGGACATTACCAACGTTTGAAAAAGGTCGAGAAGCCGGCGCTTCAACTGATTTCATTTAGTGACGAACTGGAGAAGTGAGCCATAAAGACGAGTGTAAAACACATGGAAATTCAGCTCAAAACATGTAAACTTTACTGCTGACCTGACTGCATTTTTTGATTTCCAGATTTCTATCCATATAAAGCAAAAAAAAAAGATCGGAACAGTCTTCAAAGATGTAAAGAGTTGAAAAAACAAAAGGATCGCAAACTATGTATAAGTAAGTTACGTGAAACGTATCGGAGTCATGAAACGGTTTCCGTTTTAACTTAAACGCGTTTCTTTCGAGTTATTTTGCTCCAAGAGACCCTGTTGCAGTGGTCTCGTTATTAATTTCGTTTCGAGAAAGGGGCTGAAACGGGCCAAATCGGCTCACCTTGAGACTGGCATTAATTTTGTGATATCAATTGATTCTGGCAAAAATTAATTCTGGAAAAATTCAAACTGACAATAATTGGTCTTGACCAGATTTTTTTGAATAAAACTGTATTAGCAAAAATGGTTTCGAAATTAAAGATTCCAGTAAAAAATGGTTGTGTATTAATTTGGCTTCTTTTGGACCTGGATGACCTGAAAAAAATTGAGTCAGATTCTGAAACAAATCGTCCTATCATACGTTAAATCGTGTTACTAATTGGGTTTGTTAGGGACCAAACCCCGTTTCACCCACCAGACACCCATAAAAGATAGTAATATTTTTGTCTTGTGAAGAACTACCATCGTTTAAATGTTTTTTCTATGACCCAACCTCAGTTCTACTGGATAATCCACGTACCAACCAAACCAAGTGGTCGTCCACTTGGATCAAATTTTTTTTTACGTTTTTCATGTTCCAAAACCTGTTTTCTGAACTAATTCGGGCATGCTGAAGACGATTTGATAGTGGTAAAATGACATTTTCGGGTATTTTTGAGTTTTGGGATAATTGATTTCACCAGAATCAATTATTTGCCAAAACTAAAAAATACCCGACAAAGCGGCATTTTACTACTATCAAACCATCATGAGCATGCCCGAATTAGTTCAGAAAACAGGTTTTGGAACATGAAAAACGTAAAAAAAAAATTTGATCCAAGTAGACGACCACTTGGTTTGGTTGGTTCAAAAAAAATAAATTCCCGCAAAATTGTTAAAAATGCACAAATTTTAAAAATGCGGATCAATTCATGTGTGGGCCAATTCGTGTTTGGACCAATTTGGTATGGATCTATTCGTTAACTCATGTAAATGGATATCCACCTGACCAGAAGGTACCCATTTGGGTTTTGGGGTCTGGGTCGATAAAATCACACTTTGGTTTCAACAAACCCAATTCTCCACACAATTTTGAATAAAGAAAAGTTTGTATTTTGATTTTTGAAAAATTTATTTTTAAGCCATCCATATGGATATCCACCTGACCAGGTGTAACTACCCTGGATTTCGGGGTTCGTTGGGTGAAAACAAACTTAATATAAATCAATTAATATAAATTAATATCAATTAATATAATCAATTAATATAATTTAATTTAAATCGAAAACAATTATTTGCATGAACATTTAACTACCAAACAAATTTATTCAAAAAAAATCTGGTCAAGACCAATTATTGTCAGTTTGAATTTTTTCCAGAATTAATTTTTGCCAGAATCAATTGATATCAGAAAAATTAATGCCAGTCTCAAGGTGAGCCGCCAAATCGTTTCCATTTCAGTAGGGTTGTCGGGGTTGGTCTTAATTCAAACCGAGGACCAGTTGCTGGGTTTGTGAGCACTTTTTCAAGAGGCTGTAAAATTTTATTTTTCAGTCATTTCAGACATTCCTTTTGGACGGTTTTGTATATTTTGCCTTCTTCTACAAAACTACTATGTTTGAAAGGTTGAAAAGTGAATTTTACACCCTCTTGAAAAAGTGCTGACAAACCCAGTCCTGGGTTCGAAATAATACCACCCCGACAACCCTACGTTTCAGCTTCATAATGAAAATGTGAAACGTTTCACGAAACGTGTATTTTGTTTCAGGAAACGATTTTGTTTCGTTCAGTTTCACCTAATTGAAACGGTTTCTGGAAACAGTTTTTTCCCCGTTCCGTTTTCAGAAACGGAAGTGTGCCCAGGGCCAATAGAGACTCCACAAGCTTTATTTTTCAACCTTCTTCTAGAGGTGGGAAAAGATGGGGCTCTGTTAGAGAGATCTGTGATTTGGGATGTGAAACTAAAATTTAAAAAAAACCGGAATGAGGTAATTACCTGAATATGGTAGACAAGTAGGATGGATCTTCGTGAGGTTTTGGGCTAATATGTGCCGGTGTGGTCCGGTGTCCTTACTCATTCAAGCTATCCTCTATTACAACGCTCCCTCGAACAGCTCCTAGCATATCTCAAAATCAATTTTAATGCTTTCAACGCCTTTTTATGGGTGGAAATAGACTAGCAATGTTCAACCTACACTCGTGGGTCACCCACACAGCTGGTGCGCATTAAGGGTAATAATTAAGTGTAATGGACCCTGTCGCGAGCGGTTGCGGCCACCAGCTCGTGAATTGGAAAAAGGGGAATGGAGGGATATTTGATCCACTCCCTTTGGATCCGTAGGAAATCGCCTTAACCAATAGGCCACCAAACCCCCCCCCCTGGAAAGTGAAGATTTTTGTAGACATCACTTGCGTCGAAGACGTAACACTCCCCACCGAGGGGAAGTGGTTGCCTTGCTTGAGGTATTGCTTTAGCCAGCTGGAGTGCTCCCAGGCCGCGATGTTTTGTTTTGTGCCTGGTCTGTTCATCTGCAGCCAACAGTCCTTTTCTTTTGCTTTTTGTAGACTGCTGGCCAGGTCATGGGTGAGTAAGCTGTTCCCTTCTTTGCTACTGGGCTTATCCTCTCTGTGCTTTTCTATTAAGCTGGAGTGCTTTTCGCTGGGCAGACTTCTTGTTCCTTTGCTTCTCTGCCTGCTAGACCTGTTCTTTGACTACTGGACCAGGAAGTTGCAGGTAGGTCTCTTGCCAAGATCGCCATGTCGCGAGCGGCCACGGCCAACAGCTCGTGAATTGGAAAAAGGGGAATGGAGGGGATATTTGATCCCACTCCCTTTGGATCCGCAGGAAAATGCCTTAACCAGTAGGCCACCGAACCCCAGCCTGGAAAGTGAAGATTTTGTAGACATCACTTGCGTCGAAGACGTAACAACCCTGCTAAATGACTTGAATGAGTCTTTGACCGTTGATTGAGTTCTATTTTACAGGCAGTGTCACAAATGCAAATTGAGTGGTCGAGCAGTGGCTTCAAGGTGAATTTATCGCAAAACCGTTTTAATCCCAACCTCTAACATTTTGGCTGTTTCAGCGCATGAAACGGACAGATAACCAGTGCTTCAGAGCCGCAATTTCAAATTTCGACTGAGTATATTGTAGGAAGAGTCCAAAAGGATCTTCATGGACCTAGACGTGATCAGGAAGTGCAATGACTGCCCCTACATAGTCAAATGTTACGGCTATATCATAACATTTGTGAGTTTCCTGGACGGCGTAATTAACTTTTTGAGCAATTAACTATATATTCAGGAAAACCTGTATATTTGTATGGAAGTGATGGCCACCTGTTTGGACAAACTGCTCCAGCAAAGGAAGTCTGGAATACCTGAGCACATTATTGGTTAGCTTTGTAAGACGGTCGGTCTAAAAATAATTTATCACTCTTCAGGCAAAATCACGCTTAGTGTAGTGCAAGCCCTGGACTACTTAAAAGAAAATCACAAGATCATGCATAGGTACCACATTTTAGAATTCATATGGGGATAGTAGTGATGGTTAGATTGTTCCAGAGATGTGAAACTTCCAACATATTGCTGTGAGTTGATTTGACAAAGAGTTTGGTTTGGAAGTTGTTTAAAACTCCACTTTGCCATTTCTGAAGCAGAATTTTATGGGAAATGAAGGACGCAACCAATCCGCCAACGAAAGAATCGTTAAAGGGCATGCCCGTGCGTTAAGGCGCGAACCAGCAGCTTTTTTCGAATCGTCCCATTTTTCACTCGTTCTGCGTCAAATCTGATATAGATGACCTTATACTGCTTTTGAAAACTAGACAGAAAACTTAAAAAATCTAGACGAGAACGAATGTAAAAATTTATCGAGAAAGAAAAGAACTGCTGGTTTGCGCCTTTTCTCCACATCGGGCACGATCATGCCCCATTAATGCAAAAGACTCGCCAACATCAGAGCTCGCCAACGCGAGAACTCGCTAACGTAGAAGACTCGCCAACGGCGGTCTCGCCAACAGTAAATCTCGCCAACGGCAAAACTCGCCAACAAAAAACTCGCCAACGAAAAACTCGACAAAGCAAAAAACTGGCCAACGGAAAACTCGTCAATTGCGAAACTCGCCAATAAAAAACTCGCCAACGCAGAATTTGCCATTGCTGACAGTGAAGCAGTGCTGAAAATAGTCGCAATCGATTGCTCGATGGGTTGTGGACCTAGTAGTCAATGAACTCAATAATAAAAGATAAATTAAAAACAGTGTGCCTTTCAGGGGATTAGAACCAATTAATTTTTTCCGAAAGGCATTTTCCGTATCGTTCCAGGCCGAGCCACAGGCTCAGCTATGCAAAACTTCAGCCACACGCTCCGAGGAGCTCTGGCCCAGACGCTAACACCCCGAGAATCCCTCGGTACAGTGAACTATCTATACTTTCCCTCCACCCAAAGTTGCAGGCTTTGAGGCGAGCCTCAACGCTTAGAGAATTAAAACTCTAAGGATTCTAACCATCTTAAATCAGTGCTCCCTGTATTGTCCCGTCACCTCACAATACAGCCATTTGTACCTCTTAAAATCTTCTTTCTGGTCCGTTTATGGCTAAAACCGTTGCTTAAAAATGATTTTTGAGCAGTCCCGGAAAAGTAGTTTTTCGGGTCGGTGGAGGGTTGTGATGCGTTGGCGAGTTTTTGGTTGGTGAGTCTTGCCGTTGGCGAGATTCGACGTTGGCGAGTTTTTTTAGCGTTGGCGAGTTATGGCCTTGGTGAGCATTTCGCGTTGGCGAGATATGGCGTTGGCGAGTCGGTTGCGTCCCGAAATAAGATGGCTTTTTCAGATTTTTTTAAAATCTAAAAGGTGGTTCAAATCGGCCTTTGAAACATTTGATCCATACACCGGGCACTAAAAACTTAGATAAGGCTTTAACTTTCCCCAAATATGATTCTGATCTGTTTTAAAAACTATAAATGTTTTTCGTGAGCTACTCTGTCCTTCTGTAATTGCATAATTATCACTTCGACCGAAAATGAAAATTAAATAAATCAAAAATCCCTAAAATGTGAGTTTTGAAAATCGCAGTTATTTTACAAAATGCCATAACTTTTTTACATCAATGTTTTGAAAACATGCTTCATAGCATCTGAAAGAACACATTTCACAGGTAATTAATTCCATTGGGCTGCCCCCAAACTGCCACTGGAAATCCACTAAGTCTAGAAATCCAGTGGATTTCCACTGGAATTCCAGTGGCAAAAGTGGGGAACCACTGAATTACCCATAAAGTTAGTGGTAAAAAGGTGGAATCCACCAATTTGCCACTGTTGCCCCCGTTAGAAATTGCTGCGTACGCCACTGGTTATCAAAACAGGACATTGTTTGTGAAAAAAAATCAAAAGCAGCATTGCATTCATTAAGCAATAAAACCCATCTTGAAAAACCCTCATACATTTTCAAAATTCTTTTCAGAAATTATTAGAAAAAAGGCTAAAATCATATACGCTCAAAAATTCCGTTAACGTAACTGCAAGGGATCGGCTTCAGAGTTATGTCAATAAGAGTTACGTTATTCGACGTAATTTGTTTTTACGTAATTTGACTGTACGGATAATACCACTAAATGACCACTGGCCAGTCAGTAAATCCCACTGGAATGCCAGAAAGTCTGAAACTTCAGTGGCATTCCAGTGATAAATCGCTCATTTAGTGGTAAATTAGTGGAATCCACCAATTTACTACTGGAATCCCAGTGGCAATCCACTGGAATTTTCGATACAAGTGGCAATTGGGTGGAAATCCACTAATTTACCACTGGAATTCTACTGGTAATCCACTGGAATTTTGGACTTACTGGCATTCCAGTGGGAATTTTAATGGTACAGTCGACTCTCGATTTAAGGACACCCCAAAAAGTTCGTTCCCTCCTAGGGTCCGACACTTTTTTTTACCAGTTTTGTTTTGACAGTCTGGTTGCAACTGAAACTTCAGTGGATCCCGGCGCGTTAACCTGTACCCGTGTCTAATGAGAGGGATCGACGGTATAGAGTGCTAGCTCCTCGCTGGTGTTTCTTTCACCGGATACTATCCCCAAGAGGGATATTCCAGTAGAGTGCAGGCTCTCACGAGCTTGGGCTGCACGCCACTGGTCTATGTTCACCAACTATCGCGAAGATTATGATTTGCCGATCGTTTTTTTTAATCACGCACTTTCATCATTTAAAAAGCAAAACCTCGATTTAAGGACAGGGATTTTTGAAAAAGCTTGATTTTTGAAAAGGGATAAAAAAGGACTGTATTTTCTAAGAGTATCCACGCGTTTGGCAAATCGGCCTGCTGCCAATTCGTCCACAGGTCAATTCGTCCACGGTCAATTCGTCCACAAAATTATTTTCAATTTAACTGTGAAGAAGTTATGTTATTTTGAATTTTTTTCTGTGATTTAGCCTCAGCTCTGCTGGATAATCCACACACCAACCAATCCAAGTGGTCATCCACTTGCTTGGATCGATTTTTTTTCTCGTTTTTGGTTCTAAAGATAGTTTCACACCGGTAAACTACTTTTTGATGATATGCTTATAGTTTTCGTAAATCTTGCTAAACGTGATTTCAGTAGGGATAGAAGTTTCAAATTTCGGAATCCAAAGGAAATCCAAATTTTGAGAAATCAATCAGATGGGAATAGATTTCTTGCCTGAAACAGTGCCCTGAGTAAGCAATGAAAAATTCAAATTATGTTTTCCTATGTGACAGTTTTGCTGGATGTCTCATGTACCAAAAAAAATCAAATGGTCGTCCACTTCGGTCAAAAAAAATTTATTACGTTTTCGGATTCCAAAACAATTTTCTGCACTATTTCGAGCGTGCGGAAGATGCTTTGACAGTGGTAAAATCATGTTTTATCGAGAAATTTTTGAGTTATTATGAACTATTGATTTATCAAAATCAAGAGTTTGTGATAACTCGAAATTTCTCGTTAGAACATGATTTGACCACTGTCAAACCATCTTCCGCACGCTCGAAATAGTGCAGAAAAATTGTTCTGGAACCCGAAAAAGTAAAAAAAATATTTGACCCAAGTGGATGACCACTTGTCTAAATTGGAGAGGGGCTGCTATAGATCTTCATATAAACGCCACCGAAGTTGCTGGTTCGAGTCACACTGAGTGTAAATTTTTTTTACCTTCATTTTTAGGCAATCCAGGTGGACATTTACTTGACCAGGAGGTATGGACCCCAGGTATCAGAGTGGTAAAATCGCAATTCTGGTCCTAACAAACCTAACTCCCTATACAACTTAAGTAAGGAATGATGGTTATTTTTAGTTTTTAGGACATTTTAATTTTTTAGGTCATCCAGGTGGTACCTACCCCAGGTAGTGGGTTCGAGTGGTTGAAATCGAATTTTTGATCCTGTCAAACAAGATTCATCACACTTTTTACAAAGGATATAGCATACTTTATTTTCGATTTTGGAAAAAATTATTTTCAGGTCATCTTGGTGGATATCCACCTGACCAGGAGGTACCTACCCAAGAATTAGGGTTAGGGTGGGTCGATTTTCGGGCGCTGGTTTGATGTGGTTTAGTCACAATCTGAAATTTTTTCAAAGAGAATGTAAAAAATATTAATTATGTCTATAAAGCACAGAAAAAAGTAGAATAAAATTCTAAGAAAAAAATATTGCACTGGTACCCGAGCTGTTTAACTCAATATCTTGGCACAATTTGCATTAATTTGCCCAATTTGAACTTGGCTCAGTTTGGGTCAAAGTCAGAGTGAAAGGTTTGTTGTGTGTCCAATGAACAATGAGAGTGACGGTAAAAATCCGCTCATTGGACACTAGGTTTTAGGAGTGAGGGTTCGGATTCATCATAAGGATTAGCTTGAATCACAGAAAAATATTCAAAATAACATAACTTCTTCACAAGACAAAAAAGATAAATTTAAAAAAAATTTGTAGACGAATTGACCGTGGACGAATTGACCGTTACTACTCATTTGCGCAAACTCATTTGCGCAAAACTCATTTGCGCAAAACTCATTTGCGCAAACTCATTTGCGCAAAACTCATTTGCGCAAATTTTTGAAGTTACAGGTTCGAATCCGGCGGTAGCAGAAATTATTTTTTCTTCACTGGAATAACTTTGAAGGTATAATACTAGGGTTGTCGAATCGAACGTTCGATTTCGAACTTCGAGTCAAATGTTCGAGATTTTTCGAACGTTCGACTTCGAACCGAACGTTCGTTCGAAAATTTTCGAACCCGAACTTCGAACCGAACGTTCGATTCGAAAATTTCAAACTCGAACTTCGAACCGAACGTTCGATTCGAAAATTTCGAATTCAAACTTCGAACCAAACGTTTGATTCAAAATTTTCGAATTCAAACTTCGAACCAAACGCTCGATTCGAAAATTCTTGAATTCGAATCGGACGTGTAATTAGGGAAATTTAGAACTTTTTACCAAATATTTTTATAATTTTAGTCATAATTTATTTATTTTATTTATTTATTTGTTTACGCAAAAGTAAGTTAAGCACACAGCAATAACAAACATACAATCACGCAACTATTACAAATCAACGATTTTCATAAGATCTATTTTCTCTAAATTCATTTTAAACAATTGGATAGTTCCGGAAGAAATAACATCCATAGGTAATTTATAGTAAAGCTTAGAGACTCTAATACAGAAGTGGTTGAATCTAACATTAGTTTTGCACACTGGAAGAGATAATTTAGAATCTAACCCTCTAGTTATAGAAGGTTTAAAGACTGGCATATGACTTAAATTAACAATGGCAAGTTTAAGTACAATTTTGTGGTAAAAAACTAAGTCAAGTACTGTTCGTCTATATTGAAGAGATTTTAAACCTAATATTTTTAGCAATTTTTCATAAGATGGTTTTTGGGGTAATTGACTCTTAATGATCGGTAATATATTATATTAACTGCCATCGATTGAACTTTTTCTAATTTTTTTATTTCCTTAGCATAGCTCGGATTAAAGATAATAGAGTTAAATTCAAGTATTGGTCGAACATACGATACATACATTTGGCTGAGAAATTTTGGGTTATTTGAGCGAATAGCCTTGAACAAAGAAAATAATTTCATCGAAGCAATTTTCGAGAGTAATCAATGTGCAATTTCCATTTAAGGTCAAAAGAAAAAACTGTGTGCACGTCATGTTTACTTCAATTTTACTTCAATTTCGTGACCTTTATTAAACTATAACAACCAAATAAATCAAAATTCTTCGAAATCTACGGAATTTTCCATTAAAATATTGATGATTTCTTCCGGTTCTTCAGTATTCTTGCTTCTGGCATCCTCTAGTACTGAATCCGCCAGCCCGGTTTTGATGTGAAGAAGGTTGGCTGCAGCATCTTTTGGTAGACGGATCGAAGAGAGTTAGCGAAGAGAAGAGAAGCTTTGGAAAAACACCTTTCTGATGCAACGCTGGATAACGAAATGGACAAGTATTTACGAGCCAGAATTGCGAGATCAGGAAATTTTGGAGAATTCTTCTGCCACCATTTAAATATGTCATCATGGCCATGATAATCCGGGTTTGGCGTTGGCAACTTTGGCTCATTCAGATAACGGTCGACTTCATCCTTTGAAAGAAAGGTTTTTGTGATAAATTGCTGCCAAGACAAACCTTGAATCTGTCCGCACTAGAAAGATCCAGTCTATCAACATCCTCTTCTTCTTCATCCCACATTCCACGGTGTCTTGATCTCTTTCTCTCAGCTGCCTGGCACTCTTCACTTCCTCCTGAAATTCGATATTACTTTATGTCATTTCTTTCAAGCACACACCCGGGTAAGATTTTACTAACAGCTCGAGTACTTTCTCTTTGATTAATGCCCATTTGTTTCTTGAGTAAACCGATTGTCTTGAAATGATTTTGATAAAACTTTCGATCCAAAATTTTATGTGTTGAACTACCTGAAACACAGTCGTGGATCTAAGAAAGCAGCTAATTCCACTTCTACATTGTTAAGCAATTCGTTAGTTCGTTCCATCAGGCTTCCTTGAAGATCACATGCAAGCTCGCTCATGTCGCCGTCAAGATGTTCACTAAGCTTTTTCACGAAATATGGGTAGCAGGACACGCAGGCATTTTGGTATGAAGCCTAAGACGACTTTTTTATCAGAGCTTAAGCTTAACCAAATACCATTTTTGTGCAGTCTTCAAAAGGTCCAAGCACAGAAACAAGCGACTGTATTTCATCATAATCACCATCAGATATTGCTTTGATATGTTTAGCAGCTGTCGAGCTTGGAAACTGCTCGGAATATCGTTTGAGACTCTCACGGTGGTAAAGTAGTGAACGCAGCATTTCAAGTGTAGAATTCCAACGAGTAGGCACTTGCTGGAAATATTATCAAAATTTCAAATAATTTGTCGAAATCCCAACCTGTTTCAAAAGCGTTGAGTTGTCGCCTTGAATTTTCCTAAAGGCTGTAGTTGCAGTCGGAGTTCGATGGAACGTGTTGGCCACCGTGTTAGCTTTTTCAATTAGACTTTCCACTTCTACTCGTTTGACAGCGTCTCCAACAACGAGGTGCAATACATGACAGAAGCAATGAATACTAAATGTAAAATAGCTACAGGTAATTCGAATGCGCAAGAAAATAAACAGATTCGCAAACCTCTTTATGTTGGCCTCACGACAGCCTGCGACCATGTTTGGCGCTCCATCACGAGTCGCAGCGACCACATTTTGCTTTGCGATTTGAATTTCATCCAAAGCACAGCTCACTTGACTTGCAATATTGACAGCATCATGTCTTTCAGTAAAGGACCGAACTGCCAGAACACGAGTGCAGTATCCAAAGTTTTCTTCTTCCCAGTGATGTTAAAAAAGCTATTCCAGAGAGAATTCACAGAAACTATAAGCCGTACCATAGTAGTGAGTGCTCCCTGTGCGAGAACTCATCCAAGGTGATTGAAATATATTGATTCTTTGCAAATTTCCTGAGACTTTCTTTGCATTCCTCAACTTTTTTCGGCACTTCTGAGGAAATATCGTGACGCGAAGGTAGCTGAATTAAGGTTACGGGAAACCCATTTTAAAAAAGTCTTGCTAAAATCACCTTTGAGGTTCCATAGTTAGTTTTGATCAGATGACGAAGAAACGGCGATTCAGCAATCGAGTATGGCAAATTATGTTGAACAATCAGCTTCAGCACATCATTTCTCAAATTATCCGTTTGAATCTAATAAACTAGGTTAATAAAATTAAAATTTTTTGAATTGTCATACTTTCGAGTAATTCGGACTGAATATCGAAGGGAGTGTTTCCGTTCGTGCCTTCTTCGCGCTTGGACCATCGAATTTTACCATAGCTTCGTTATGTTTTGCAGATTGTAGATGAGAAGATAGATCTGTTGTGGCTCCACTTTTTCCAAGCGAATATTCAGCACCACACTTGCAACTGCCTTGTCGCCCTTTTTCACAAAAGTTGCCCAAACGTCGCTCGCCATAACTGTTAAACTAAAAGCATCAAGAACATTTACAGAATCATGAAACCAGCATGGAATAAATGTCAGATTCGAAGCTTCAATTTGAAATAATCAGAACTTTATAAATCGAACATGTGAAAATTGTATGATTCAAACTTCGAATCAAACGTTCGAAAATTTCGAACCCGAACTTCGAACCGAACCGAACGTTCGAAAATTTCAAACTTCGAATGTTCGTCGAATCGAACGTTCGAAAATTTCGAACGTTTGACAACCCTATATAATACCCTATTCAGAATCGTGTCCTGAACACGATTTGAAATAGAAACCCCAGTCCTGGGAGGTAACCAATTAGTGGTTTCTCCTCTCACTCCCACTATGCCTTTCACTCTCACTCTCAGTGTTGTACCCAATAGGAAAAATTTTCCTCTCAGTCTTATATTCACTTTCAGTGTATTCAATGACTTTTTGGATTCTCACTTTCAGTAAAAATTTTGCTGTAATTTTAATTTTTTAGTCTTAACCGACCAAACCAAGTGGTCGTCCACTTGGAGCAAAAACCTGGAGCGAAAACTTTTTTTACTTTTTCGGGCCTTAAAACTTGTTTTCTGGACTAATTCGGGTATGTTGAAAATGGTTTGATAGTGGTAAAATACCGTTTTATAGGGTATTTCTATTATAGGGTACGACCACCTAGGTATAACAAAACCAAGTGGTCGTCCACTTGGATCAAAATTTTTTTACGTTTTTCATGTTCCAAAAGCTTTTTATTTGGATTTATTTAGGCATGCAAAATTTGTTTGTCTACTCACAATAATCCACAAAAGTTTAAGGTCGACCACCTTGGAGTGGGTAACTACCCACAGTATTGATATTCCAGTTGGTTAAAACAGCATTTTGGTCGTAACAAACCGTGTTCAGGACACAATTTTGGATAGGGTACATTGATTTTATAATACTTTCAGCTTAATCCAAATATCGGATTCTGGAGCTATATGCCTATTCAAAAGAAGTACCAGGTGGACCTCCTATCCAACCTGAGGTTCACTGGTCTTATAAAACTAGTTTATGGCTATTATTCAAGAAAAAATACTTTCTGCTACCACTTGGATTCGAACCTGTAACCTTAAAAAATTTGCGCAAATGAGTTTGCGCAAATGAGTTTGCGCAAATGAGTTTTGCGCAAATGAGTAGTAATCGAATTGACCGTGGACGAATTGACCTAGCCGGGCAAATCGCATTTGGCCCATAATTTCAAAACCATGTATTTTTAATTCACAGTCAGACTTCGATATAACTTACACCCTGGGGACCAGGTCAGGTGTACGTTATATCGGGGTAATTTTGACAGAGTTCATTATTCAAGGGACCGGTCCAGGTGTACGTTATATCGGGTGTACGTTATATCGAAGTTTGACTGTAGCTCTTTTGTTTCTGTTTTTTGCTTCTGTTTGTCATTTCTTCTATCAATAAAATTCGAAACTCAGATGGTATAACCCAAACAGTGGTCCCTAGCAGATGGTAACCATGTGGTGTTACTGAAGTACTCAGTATGACGAAGGTGTAAAAAGGTGCAAATTTGTTGAATAGCCTAAAAATGCACAACTCCAATTTTTGACGTGTGATTTCCGGTGTTGAGTATATAAACTGAAAAGAAGAGGAGCGCATCATTATTCTTTAGTTTTGTAAGAACATCGAACTTAGAAATTCGGCATCACAAACCACGCACATTACGGTAAACAATTTAAGGGATTGGTATGGAAATGTGAAACTATGTGACTTTGGGTATGTTATTATCTCATTAACCAACATCCATTTGTCAGATGTATTTTTTGTTTTTCAGAATCTCCGGCAAACTTATTGATTCCAAAGCTATCACCATGAGTGCTGGATGTGCTGCTTATCTGGCCGTGAGTTTTCCATTGATTACTTTGAAAAATTACATTATTCGATGATTATAGCCAGAGAGAATACATGCAGAGAGTGGATATGGGTAGGTCTATCAACCAATACTTCATTGATAAATCCATTTTTGTTTTAGCTATGATGTCAGAGCCGATGTCTGGTCACTGGGTATGCAATTAAAATTTAAAACATAGATGACACTTTGGAAATTTTTTTTCGAAATAGCTACAGTTCAGGCAAAGCCCATTTCTCAGCTCAAAAATAAAAAAGTTACCGGGGCAAGATATCCCTACTCTAAAAAGTTTCCAAATGGCCGATAATATTTAATTTTTATGAATCGTGAACCAAAATCACAGTTAAAAACACTATCCTCGGTATTTCACGAATTTAACTTCCTATTCCTTCCAGGAATAACTTTGGTGCAACTGGCCACTGGCCAATTCCCCTACCAGTCTTCCACTCCCTTCGAACTAATGGTCAAAATACGTGAAGAGCAGCCGCCTCTTCTCTCGCCATCAAATGGATTTAGCCAAGAGTTCTGCGACTTCATCAAAGACTGTTTGCAAAAAGACATGGCTGAACGACCCAAATTCAAGGACCTGATGGTTGGTCATATTTCACCAGCATTCCTAGTATAAAAATTATATGTTTAGGACAAACCATTTCTGGTGCGGTCACAAACCGAGACTACGGATGTTGGTCAATGGTACCAGGCAGAATACCAACAAGCTTAAAATGGGGAAGACACCTTTTTGTAAATTGTGTGGACCTTGTCAAACAAAAATATTTACTGTTGGAATACCCTGCTTGCTGGAGTATGATGAATATGTGTGTAATTTTAGTTTTGTTGTGTTGGACTTTTGTTTCTAGTCTTTCATCAAATAATAAATTATAAATGGAATATACCTTTTGAACCTATAATAAATCATGACAACTTTCGCATTCTTACTCTGCACCCTGAGCAAATGAGGGCTTAAAGTGAGGATGCGGAGTGATGAGGATTCAAGTAAGGGTTAGAATTCTTATCAGTTTCTAATTTTTCAAACCCCCACTCTAAGTCGATAGAATATTGACTCACACCGATAAAATACTAGAATATTTTTTTGTATTTAAAAGAAAAATTCGCGAAAAATTTAAAAAACCAAAATGTCCATACTCTTTACATACTTCATCGAAGTCAAAAATTTGTGAAACACAGTAACCTTGAATTCAATTCACCTAAATATCCTAATTTGTTTTAGCAGTCATCGAAAATAGGGTTAAGCCTAAAGAAAAATGTGTGGTGATTATCACGCCTGACGCCGTTGATTAATTCCTGCAATACAATGTCCTTTCGCTCCAACATTTCTGGCTTGAAAACCCTTGGCATTGTCTTTCACGCCGCTTCTGAAGCCAATGTTGACGTGCTATAAACTGTGCATGAAATGATTGTAGGCATATACAGCGCAGGCATATATACCAGTGCTGTGAATGGCATCGGTGCGGCATTTTAACGTTTCCGAGGCTCTTTTAAAATCTACAGTATGTATATCTACAGGGTGGCCCAAAAACCTGAAAAAATACGAAAAATTTTGTCGAGGGCTTCCGCGCACTGTCTGATATACAGATTTTTTTTGGCGTAAGCAAGGATGTTTAAATATCGTTTGTGAGGCCGGTACCGAGTCCTCTCATTCTGCCGTAGTCTTAGGTCTAGCTCTCGTAGCACGTGTACATCTGAAGCTTTCACTGTCTCTAATGGAAAGACTTTGCATGCTTCTTGGTGTTGTCCATGAAAAACAGCTTCATTGGTTTCATCAAAGCTTGATGTTGGGACGCTTATGCTTCCTACATTAGCGCTGTAACTTTCACATGTTTGGCAATTAAATCTTTTGTGAGATTTGGATTTTTTTGTAGTACACACGCCAAAATCAGCGTTGTCGCTTATTGCTGCCATTTTCGAATCGGTTGCAGTGACGAATCCCTCCCCACGGGAGTGATTAGGAGGAGGAGATAACTTCATATTCGTGTTCTCGACGTGAAAACCCCAAGTAACCCCCCCCCCTGAAATAACCCCCTGAAGTAACCCCCCTAGCTCAAAATTTTTTGTCCTGGAACCCTTCATAGCTGATGGTTCTGCTAATAGATGAAGTCCAGTCATTTGTTTGTGAAAGCTTCTCAGTCATTGTCTTCACATTGTTTAGGAAAGATGATGAGTCTGGCCTCACCAGGGGATCCGACGCCCTTTTCGAGATTTCGTAATAGGTTATCAATTTAGAAGAAGGTTCCGCTGAGACTAATGAGTAATCGAAAAAGTAATCAAATCAAAAAATTGATGAAGACATTGTCCATGCCATGCTCATGAAATATATCTGCAAGTTTGACATTTGCTTATCTTTACCGCTTTGCCAGGGTAACCTTTAGTTTGATGTCCATATATAAATACCAATGTCAAGTATTTCAGGTGCGAATGGAATTACTAGGAAACAGATTGTGAGAACTCAGTCCAAGGTTTCGCCTTCCACTCTGCCGTCCACTGCCAGCAAAGAAACCGAGAATGAAAGATTTTACTGATAACGAGGCGGACTATGAATCCTCAGATGAAGAAGAGATGGAATCAGAGGAAGAGGATGATGACTCAGAAAGTAACCTCAGCAATTTTCTTGACGATGAGGAAAGCGGGACATCCATTAGACATCCATTACCTCTGAGACTGATGACGAAGAAGAGGGTGATGTTCAAACTGCTGGTACAACAACAAGAAAAAAGAGAACCGGAAAAAGACACCATTGATTGTTATGTGAAATGTTTTGGATAAAATTGTATGAACTAAGCTTTGTGAGAATTTCTAGCGGTGAATGTCGTATTATTGTTTATAAGCGACTTTTTGTAATGTTGGATTTCTGACTCCTATTTTATTTATGCCTATCGTGTAGAGGAAGTTGTTTTAAGGGTAAGCCAACGCATGCTATAATGGACTCTAATGTATTTTACGCTCATCTTGCCAATCAAAATCAACTGTCACCTGAAGATTGACTTCGTTTGCGCACCTGGCTGATGACAGAGTCTTCATTGCTGAAACGGTGGGATGTAGAAGATGCTTGCGAGCTTGTTGGTGACATGAATAGGGAAATCAGACGACAATATGCCCTAAAGAATGCAGGCGGTAGCCTGGTGGATCCAATGAAAAATCTTTTGAATTCCAGCAACAAAGAAGACAGCAAGCAAGAACATGACAATTGGATCTCCTCATTCCAAAACACCCTGTAGCTTCTTTTAAAGTTTTGAGATGACATCCCTGCAGTAAAACCCTGCAGCACTTTTAAAACTATCGGAAAACCAAAGTCATTTTAAAGGAGCATGCTCGCCTAAGGCAAAAGCAATTGTTGATACTTGAATTCCTAGGGACAAAATCCTACGGCTCACCCTGAGACTGACATAAATTTTTCTGATATCAATTGATTCTATCAAAAAGTCTTTCTGACACAAATTAAAACTGACAATAATTTGTCTTGACAGGATTTTTTTTGAATAAATTTGTTTAGTAATTAAATGTTTATGCAAATAATTGTTTTCAATTTGTTTTTAAACTGTAGATAATCGGGATTGTGTCTGATAGTACCGAACTTACGATTTTAGCAACCTGAAAACCAAAACTTTGGGTAGGTACTACCTGGACAGGATATCCATCCGGTGGACTGGGAAATGAAAAATCAAGAAAAACGAAGTTTACCCAAAATGAGAAACATACTTTTTCTTACATAAATTCTATGAGAAATTGGGTTTGAGAGGCCGAAATTGCAATTTTGAACATCCTAACTCTGAAACTTTGGCTGAGTACCCTTGGTTCAGGGTAGGTACCCCTGGCTCAGGTGGATACCCACTGGGTGGCCTGAAAAATGAATTTTTTAAACTAAAAACAAACCGTCCTATCATATGAAAAATCGTGTCGTGAATCCTGTTCGTTAGGAGTGAAATTACGATTTAACCAACACGAATCCCGAAATCCAGGGTAGGTACCACCTGACCAGGTGGTCACCCAGCTGGATGGCCTAAAAATGAAAATTTTTTCAAACTAAAAACAAACCATCCTATCATATGCAAAATTGTGAGGGGAGTTGGTTTGTTCAGACCAAATTCACGATTTTCCCCACCGAAACCCTAAAACCTGGGTTAGGTACTACCTAACAAGGTGGATATCCAGCTGGAAAACCTGAAAAATATTTTTAGATAGTTTGAAAAACAATACATGCTATCATATGTAAAAAAACGTGTGAGGAATTAGGTTTGATAAAACCAAAATCCCACTTTCACCCACCCGAACCCAAAATCAGGGTAGGTACAACTGGTCCAGGTGGATACCCACCTGAATAACCTGAAAATAAAAAAAAACTAAATCAAAACCAAACCTTGCTATCAAATGTAAAACCGTGACGTGAATAAGGTTTGATAAGACCAAAATCCCAATTTCACATACCCAGACCCAAAACCCGAAATGGGTACCTTCTGATCAGGTGGATATCCATTTACAGGCGTTAAGCGAATTGATCCAGAATCGGTCCGCACACGAATTGACCCACACATGAATTGGTCCACACTTTCGAAATAATTTGAAAATTTTTAAAATCGAAAAATTTTGCGAGCATTCAAATTTTTTAGTCTGAAACAACCAAACCAAGTGGTCGTCCACTTGCTGCGATTACTTTTTCGTTTTTCATGTTCCGAAACCTGTTTTCTGGACTGATTCGGGCATGCTGAAGATGGTTCGATAGTGGTGGAAAGCCTTTTTGTGTGGTTATTTTTGAGTTTTGCAAAATAATTGATTTTGCCAAAACTCGATTTTACTAAAACTCAAAAAATACCCTACAAAACGGCATTTAACCACTATCAAACCATCTTCGGCATGTCCTAATGGATATCCACCTGGACCAGGGGTACTCATTTCGGGTTTTGTAGTCAAGTAGGTGAAATCGGGTTTTGGTCTTATCAAACCAATTCACCACCCGATTTACGTATGATAATACGATTTGTTTTTGAATCTGAGTCAATTTTGTTTTAAGACCATCCAACTACTTCTGGAGACCGGAAGGGTTAAAGTGGGTAAGTTGCTTAGGCATATTTCGAAACTGATATCGAAACCCAATACAGCCAAAAAAAACTAGCCAAAGTCAAGACAACACCATTTTTCATCAGAATCATTAATTTCGAAACAGTTTTTGCTAATATAAGTTTTATTTTAAAAAAATCGTGTCAAGACAAATTATTGTCACTTTGAATTTATGTCAGAAAGACTTTTTGATAGAATCAATTGATTTCTGAAAAATTTATGTCAGTCTCAGGGTGAGCCAATCCTACACTATGGTTTTAGAGCAAATTGTCTTTGAATGCAATTTTTCGTTGTTCGTTTTTTCAGGCTTCTGCGAAATGATCTGCAATAAACTGAGAATATGGACTCTGGGCGCTATTTCAGCTAACAGATAAGTGATAAGTGAAAAGTCGATAAGTGAAAAGTGAAAAGTTTATCATGATATGTGTGATGTGTGTCTCAGCTATACTTATCATACTTATCACGATAAGTTTGATGAGTGATAATTGAAAAGCGATAAGTTTACTTGAAACACGTATCGCACATATCATGATAAACTTTTCACTTAACACTTATCGACTTGTCACTTATCAACTTAACAGATATCACTTATCACATAATTTAAGCATTGAACTATCATATTTTCATTCCCTTTATTTTTCATTCCCTTTATTTTTCATTCCCTTTATTTTTCATTCCCTTTATTTTTCAAGCTAGCTAAAGCGGCTTGGAGAATATCTCTCTCTACTTTTTCTCCTTTCTTTCCCGATCGATTCAGCTTTATTGTAATGTCAAAAGTTATTGCATATGACAAGCTTGGCAAAGATGATCTTGCTAAAATTATTGCCCTGCACTTGTCCACTATTGAACAACAACAAGCTCAGCTGGTTTCTTTGACTAAGTGTACCGAAACCTTGACTGAGACTAACAGAAAATTGACAGCTATAAATGGGCAAGTTATTAAAGAAAACAGCTTTCTACGTGACCGGATTGAAGAGCTCCAGGCAGACCGTAAGAAAGATGATGGCTATGAAAAACCTCCTCTGGACTTCACTCAAACCATGATTCAAGCAATGCGTGAAGCTGAGCAAATGAAAGGAAAATCACTTCGAGCAGTCATTGAGCGTGTTCCAGAAGCAGAAGACGACAGTGCAACAAAAGCAAGTGATGTGTCTCTCATTTCATCAATCATCAAAGCAACCGGCAAAGAATTCGACGTTGATTTGGCCAAGGTTCACCGGCATGGTCCAAGAACTTCCATCGAGGCCGAATCATCAAAGTCTCCTTCTTAACTGAAAAAGACAGAAATGATTTTCTTCGAGGCTTTGGTAAGGCTGTTGCTGCTCTTCCAACTCATCCTGGACAATCTCTGTACGTCGTGACATGACTGAAAGTGAGTTAAAGCTTTTGAGTGCCGCAGAAAAGAATGCTATGAAAAAAATCAAGCATGTGGCTTTTTCAAATATTTTGTATCTGATCTTCTATTAAAGAAAACAAGGACCAAAGCTTTTAAGAAGCTTCACTAGGATTTCGAGGACAAACTAGGCAATTTAAAGTGTCTTTATTTCAATGCGCGCTCCATCCTTAATAAAATTCCTGACCTTCATCATATTGTTTCAACCAAAACCCTGACCTTATTTTCATAACAGAAACTTGGATAAATGATACCCACGCACTTTTGAACGAACTTTCTTGTGATGGGAAATATACACCAATTTTGAATAATAGAACTAACCAAAAAGGGGTGGAACTGCTATTCTAATATCTATTGCAATACCGTTCAAGAATTAACTTGCATAAAGAATGGGCTCGAGATTACATCTGTTAAACTTTTAGTCAAACCAAAACTGATATTCATTGCGTCTATCGACCTCCAAACTACCCATTAAACAAATCAAAACTTTTTTCAAAACTTTGACAAAACTTTCGTCTAATAATTCACTGATTTGTGGTGATTTCAATCTCCCGAAAATCGACTGGTCCTTAATGAAATGCGAAAATAATGAAGCCTCAGCCTTGCTCTTGAATTTTATTTCCCAAAACGGTTTCACTCAGCATATTAATAGTCCCACAAGAGAAAAAACTATTCTTGATCTTGTTATGAGTAATCCACATTTCCTGATTTCCAAAGCTGTAGTTATTGAACCTTTCTCAACATCTGATCATAATTCTATTTCCTTTCTTTTACAGGCAAAAAAACGTCTGCAAAAGAAACGAAATCGATAACAAGAAACTTTTCTCATGCCAATTTATCTCTGCTTAGCAATGGGCTTTCAAAAATCAATTGGGAAAAACATTTTTCTTATGAATTTACGGTTGAAAAAAGTACACTGTTTCATAAACATTGTGCGAAAATATACAGAAATTCATTCCTTTCAAAGCTCTTCCAGTCAACAAAAAAGTCCAATACACAAAAGAAATCCAAACATATCCAAAGAAAAACTGAGACTTCATCATTTAGCAAAACAAATCCGAATGTAAAAAGTATGTACAAAAAGTGCTGTCAAACACAAAAGTATTTTTAAGAAAATTGCATAATGAGACAGAAAAAAAGCTTCTTGGGAAAACACGCAAAGATTTCTACCGATACATTAAGAAAAAACTAATCCGCATCAATTTATTCCTCCATTGGAAAATCAGTCGGAATTATTTTTCACTGACAATGACAAAAGCCGAATACTATCGCAAACGTTTTTGCTTCTTTTTCTAACACATCAGAATATAAGGAAAATGTTGAACTGGCACCTATTTTAAACTAATGAAACTAATCTAGAGGATATCGAGTTGAAGTTCATGAGATTTTCAATCTTTTACAAAATTACCCAACCGAAATTCGACGTCTCCTGACAAATTCATTTATTATTTTAAAAAAATGCGCTCTTTTTTGGCAGAACCTATCACACTCTTTTCAGAACAATACTCGATCAAAAAAATATTTCCGAGTTTTTGGAAGACCTCTATTGTAGTGCCAATTTTAAAAAAGGGGACAAGTCATGCCCTAGTAACTATAGACGATTTCCTTAACCTGCTCATTATGCCGATTTCTTGAACAAATTCTTGCAAAAAAATATATCAAATTCTTATTAGATCGAAATTTTTTCTCTTCAGAGCAATTCGGGTTTCTCAAAAACCGATCTACTGATACCCAATTATTAGCACACTCAATGATATTACCCACTCCCTAGAGCAGAACAAAAATCAGATATTATATACATCGATTTTGCTAAAGCTTTCGACTCAACACCCCATGGAAAATTGCTTCAAAAAATCTACGATTCAGGAATAAGAGGCAAAATATTTTATTTCATTAAAGAGTTTTTAATTGGAAGAACTTTTCAAGTCAAAGTTAATGGATCCTTTTCTGAGTCTAAAACTATCGCTTCAGGTGTTCCTCAAGGAAGCGTTTTGGGGCCACTCCTTTTTTTAATCTATATAAATGACCTTCCAACATGCCTGCCAAAAGAAATCGGAATAAAGATTTTGCTGATGATGTAAAAATATATCACAGCTTTCAGACAAAAAATGAATCGATAAAACTGCAGGAAGCATTAGAGAGTCTTTGTCTGTGGTCAAAGAAATGGGGGCTAAAAATAGCACAGGAAAAATGTATGGTAATTCATTTCGGAAAAACAAATACAAAAACGATTTATGAACTTGATTCGAAACCTGTGCCAGAAACAAATAGTGTTAAAGATCTTGGCGTATTAATTGACACAAATCTAATTTAATGATCAACTCTCAAAATTATTCAATCAGGAAATCGCAATTCTTTTTTAATGTTACGCTCGCTCCAAACTAAAAACTTAGAGACTTTAATTTTGGCCTATAAAAGTTATGTTCGACCAAACCTGGAATTTGCAACCACTGTTTGGAACCCTAAATTCAAACAAGACTCAAATAGGGTTGAAAAAGTTCAAAAATTTTCACTAAAATAGCGCTCAAAAATCTGGTCATAAAAAAGTTTCATACGAGCAAAGATTAAAAATTTGCAACCTTAAACTCTTTTGAAAGGCGCTTGATGTTCGATCTTATTATGCTCACAAAATTATATTTAGAAATCAATTACAATTAGATTTTTTTTCCAAATCACAACCTCTCAGCGCAGATATCCCCACATTGTATTTAATGAATCGTTTACCCATAACCCGTTTTTATGCCGAACTATAAATTTGTGGAATAAAATAAGTCCCGAAGTCCTTAATCTAAAAACTCTCTTAACTTCAAGCTAACTTTAAAGACATTAGACTTAAACGAAATAAGTGAAACTTCTTAAAAAATTCTTTCTTTTCCTTTCTTTTTTGTTTTGTTGTTAATGAATATATACTTTTGACTTATTGTAAATCGATCATTTAGGGAATCTGAATATGATAAAATTTAGTTTAGTCTTATTTGTGTTTCAAAACTGTAAGTGCAATTGTATAATGCCTTGTTTGTTCAATAAATATATATATGTAATTCGCCACAAATTAAATATTTTATTTACAGTAACTTTATTTCGACTTGGCCCATTTCAAATTGGGCCAATGCAAACTGGCCCAATTTCAAATTGGCCAATGCAAATTGGGCCAAGATTTTTAGTCAAACAGCTACGGGTAACTTCAGAATAGGGGCATATTCACCTAAATGACCTGAAAAGTCGAACGCTTGTCTTTTTTTTTATCTAAAATTATGGTAAAAAAGGTATGCACCCAGGTGTATCGAACCAGCAACCTCTACATCACCATTAGAATCGCTCAAAACTCCATCCAGAGTGACAAACCAAGTGGTCGTCCACTTGGATCAAAATATTTTTTTAAGGTTTTCGGGTTCCAAAACAATTTCTATTACTAATTCGAGCACGCTGAAGATGGTTGACAGTGGTAAAATTACTTTTTATGGTGAAAGTTTTGAGTTATTGCCAACGATTGATTTCGTCAAAATCAATCTTTGCAATAATCAAAAATTTTTCCATAAAACGTAATTTTACCACTGTCAAACCATCTTCAGCGTACTTGAATTAGTACATAGAAATTGTTTTGGAACCGAAAACCTTAAAAAAATATTTTGATCCAAGTGGTCGACCACTTGGATCAAGTTTGGCCATCCAGGTGGACACCCAATTGGCAGGGGTTAATGTAGAGGTTCATATACAAGTCACCGAGGTTACTGGTTCGAGTCTCCTTAAACGTAAACTTAATTTTTTAACTCCATTTTTTAGGCCATCCAGGCAGATACCCACCTGACCAGGAGGTACCTACCCCAGGAGTTGGGTTAGGGTGGGTCGATTTTCGGGCCATGGTTTGATGTGGTTTAGATACAATCTGAAATTTTTTGGAAAAAATGAAAAAAATTATCAATTATGTCAATAAAGTACAGAAAAAAATCAGAATGAAAGTCTTATAAAAAATATTGCACCGGTAGCCTTGCTGTTTGAGTCAAAATCTTGGCCCAATTTGAATTGGCCCAATTTGAATTGGCCTAATTGCATTGGCCCAATTTGAATTAGCCTAATTTGAAATGGCGCAATTTGAAAAGGCCCAATCTACTCCTCCCCAATATTTCAATATCGAATATTCAAAAAAATTTCAAATATTTTTTTTAAAAATTTTCGAATATTCGACAACACTACTGTTATATGATGCTGAATGTTGTGTTGAGGTAGATGGCTTGGTTGATTGAGATTTTGGAATAAATATTTTTGTTTTTGTTGTTGAATTTATGGTTGAATAAAACATTGTGGAAGTTTGGTCACTTTCAACAAAATTACCAGAATTTATTAGCAAGCACACTAAGCAGACACAAGACATTAGTAACTTTAAAAATGAGCAGTTGCACTATAATTTAGATGTGTGTTTTATGCTGCAGCAGTGAGAAAAAGCTCTTTTCTTGTGCAAAAAGACTTTTTTGCTGCAAAAAGTCTTTTTTACGCTGCAAATCCGCTTTTTTGGTGCAAAAAATAGTTTTGCAGCAAAAAGTATTTTTTGTATCAAAAATATTTGCAGCGAAAAAGTCTTTTTGCACCAGAAAAAAGCTTTGTCCGCAGCAGTAGCTCAAGCTTGGGCGTGAAGTATAATAATATAACAATAAGATTAACATGGTAAAACTGGCATCTGAAGCACGTATTATTGAGTTGGAACAGGGATTGCACAAATTGTTCATAGTCTAGAGCACCAGCGATTGTCCGGCCGGAGATCGACTCCACATATGGCTTCATTCGCTTGATGCAATACTCTGCTTGCTCAGGACTAAGGTTCTGTAAATAATGTAACGATCAGTTAGGTGGACCCCACAGTTTAGACTTTCTCCAAACCACTTACAGCATATAACTCTTCGGCAGTGACATAGGGTCGGAATTCCTTGGAGAGAGCGCGGAAAGCCATCTCAATGTCTTCACTGGACCTGACATTCTCAGTCTCTTTATTGATCATAAAGGACATGTACTCCTGCAAGGTCACATAGCCGTCTCTGTTAGGGTCAACCAGATCCAGGATTCTAGAGAATTCCGGCTCCGGTTGGCCTTCCACCATAGGCAGATCGTAACCCAGGGCTCGCAGGCAGCTCTTGAACTGTTGATGGTCAAGACGGCTAAATAATAGGGTATAAGATTAGGGCTAATTCGAGTAAAAAAACAAAAAATGTCAACATACCCGACTTTCTCCTAAAAATTTTAAATAGTTAGTTTTGTTTTTAAGATTGTAGAGCAGGGTTCCGAGTCGGGCTAATTTCCCAAGATCTTGCTAGTTTTAGATTATTTGTGTTATAGAGTCTATCTAGTAAAAAAAGCCAATAATTAGCACCGAAATTACCTTATCGAAGTGTTTGAACATCATGGAGAATCTCTGAGAGCCTCTTCGGTCACACCGCTCTGGTTTCTGGCTTGGATCTGCTGCTCCAGATTGTGTTCCATTCTCATTGCCAGCTGATCTAGTTGGTCCAAGCCTAGAGTTGAATGGTAAAATTTTTTACAGTCGAGTCTCGCTAATCCGGCACCCTCGGGACCTGTTCTTAGGTGCCGGATTAGCGGGGGTGCCGGATTAGCGAGGTTGCTTCTAGATGACCCCCACTTGGCGTCATTTTTGGTTATGTTAAGCTTTCATTTAGCACAATACCTGTGAGATAAGGAGGGAGATGTCTTCATATATTTATTAAAAAGAGATGTCTTTATATAAGCGTAGAGCGTACATAGAAAGGCACTGAATATTTATCAGGTTGGTCAGAAAGTTCGCAACTACCCATAAACACATTTGTTTGACCTTTTTAAACAGAACCGTCTTTTAACCTTTCTTCAATTATTACTATTCGATAACAAACAATCATTCATAATCATTCATTAACGAATTTATTATTTTAATCAGCTTGTTCCATAACTATCCACCATCGACGAATGAAATCCGTCAAGCCGCAACATAGACACTAACGAAAAATTGTAGCATTCTAAACCATCCTGGAATGTCTCCAAAATTTAGAGTCTAGCTGTTGTTTTCAGTAATTTAACTGCTTTATGCAAGTAAAAAATATTTTTGGTATGGAGAAAACAAAAAAAAACAAAAATAAATATATCTAGACAAAAAATAGACAACCTTAGACATGATTCCGAGATGTACTGTTGATCACAAAATGCATACAGAGGCTTTTTTGCTACGGCCATGTTGAAAAACATGGTAATACAGAAAAAACATGTCAATTAAACCGATAAATAAACCGATAAACAAATAAATCATTCATAATCATTCAGTAACAAATTTATCATTTTAATCATCTTGTTCCATAATTATCCAATTTTCGAAGGCTTTTGAAAATTATGTTTTGACAGTCTCGTGACAAATATTGTTAGAATTCCGATTTTGACGGTCATTTTAAAAAAAATTTTAAATTTTGACACTTAAAATTTGTTAAATTTTGACACTTAAATGGGCATGCTCGTCGCAGATGGAATATTTTGAAAGGCGGGTACCAGCGAAATTCAAACAATAATTAATTTGACAAAATTTTGGAAAAGTGGAGGAAAAATTATATCTCCAGTGGGAATCGAACCAACGACCAGCTTTCGTAGTCCGCCGCCGCTATCACACCATGCCACCGATGCTATTAACGAAGGAAGTGTTTTTAATTACTTATTCCCCGCAGAGTACTCAACAAATTTATTTAAAAAAAATTCTCGTTTAAATTGACCTGTACCCGCCTTTCAAAATATTTCCATCGCGACGAGCATGCTCCTTTAAAAGACCACGGTAGAGTTCCTTACATACAAGGTATTTCAAGAAATTCGCCGGTTTTGTAATGGGTATAAATTTTTTCAAAAACCGTTTTTCGAATTGCTATTTTTGCCAATCGTTTTCTCTTGACGGTGTATAGTGTATAGTATCGAAACAAGATTTTTGCTTGGTCCCCTTGTGGTTCTGGTCCTGGTCTATGGGTGGTCCCTGGATGGCTAAATCCCGAACCACAGTGGGGACCAAGCAATAATCGTGTTTTTGACATTATACACTAAACAAATTGCCCGTCAAGAGAAATTGATCTGTGAAAACAGAATTTCGGAAAACGTCCTATAAAAAAAGTTATGCCCATTTTAAACCCGGCGAATTTCTTGAAACACCATCTTTATTAGTGTATTCCACCGAGTCCTGGTTTCTTTTTTAGCAAATTCAATTTATCGATGAAATTTAATTATAGAACACGGAGAAAACTGCTCCTTGGATAAATAATTTGTATTTGGTGAACATAATTTGGTGAACATTAAGGGTATTCTTCGGCGACCAACCAAACTAAGCTCGGGTGTGGGATTAGCGAGGGTGCCGGATTAACGAGACTCGACTGTACTTTTATTTTTTAGATCAAACCTGAGCCAGACCAACTGTGGAGTGTTCAGTGTAGCGGTTGTCTAAAATCAGATGGTCTTCTAACAAAGCACCTAGGTCTTCTATTTTCTTGAGTTGGATTCGTTGGCCACGAATGTCTTGGGCCTTTCGTTTCAACATTTCCTGAAAATTTGTAATTTTTTGAAAGAATAAATTGGTTGATTAAGGGCAGAACTCGAACTCTTAACTCATTTTCTCAACAAAAAGTGAAATTGAACCACTTAAACACCCACACATCGGACCTCTAGACTGTTTTCGTAAATAATTCAACATCAAAAACGAACCAGTTGCTGTTCCAGAGAACCACTAGTCTCCATCATTTCGTTGCGGGTATCAGCCAACCATTGATGGAAAGCATTTGCTTGTCCTAAGAAAATTATCCTCATGAGATTTGTATGGTGCTCAAATGGTTTAACCGACTAGCAAATTCTCGTCGCAGCTTGTCATTGTCCTCCTGACGTCTGTGCTCTTTCTGCAGTTCGATTTCTCTCTCTTTGATGATCTTCTGAAGATTTCGCCAAGTCTCCTAAATTTATTATTTCACAGACTGAAAGTAGCAGTAAGTGAGTGGTGAAATCAAACACGACCCACCTCTAGTCCACCATCCATAGTAAACCAAGTGTAGGGGTTGGGTCCCACATTGTATGACTTGATTTGGCGGTCCAACTCTTGCAACTGTCGGAAGTCATTCTCAGCTAAAATATTTACCTTGTTAAAACAAAAATTAATTAATCTTTTTTTCGCTCACCCGTGACCAAAGACTTTTGGAATTCGTTGTGAGCTTCTCGCAAAGCACGGATCTCTTCCAAGGAATTGCATTTTACTGGGTCAGTCAGGTCCTGAAAAGTGGTTGTATAAGAGACAACCTGATGATAAAACATGAGGCCAAGGTTAAGAACAAGCACCCCACTCGAGTAAAGAACAAGCACCCAAAAAATCAATAGGGGGACCAAGGCAAAAAAAAAGATGCCTTGGTCCCCCCTGTTGCATGTTTTTATTTTTAAATTTTTTTGCCTTGGTCCCCCTATTGATTTTTTTGGGGTGCTTGTTCGTTACCTGTGCCAAACATGATTCTCTCACATACCTCCTCAGCGTTCTCGAACCATGAGTTGAACGCGGAAGCTTTTTGGCGAAATTCAGGTAGAGCTCCTCGATCTTTTTGAACTCTTTCTGAGCTTGATCAGTTTCTGCCTGAAAATATATAGGGCTACGACCCACTAGACCGAAATTCCCCAAAACCACTTACCGCCTGCCCAGTGAATTCATCTGAAAAATGTCAAAAGAAAATACATGGTTTATACAAAAATAATTGCCGAAAATATACCAGAAGCTGCTGCCATCTGACCATCACATTGTTGTGGCGTTTATCAATGTTGGGGTCTGTTGGTGCTGGGCTTGGATGAGTTGGTCCTTAAGCTCGGTGATTCGCTGAATACCTTCGTGCTCGAACGCCTGAAACATCAGAATTTATTGGTGACGAGATTTTATCCGAATATAAATCCACATTCAAGCCAGCATCAAAGGCATCCTGTTTGGTGAGAAGCAGTTGGACCGAGGACAAATCTCTGCCGTACTCTTCGCTGCGTACTTGCTGCTCCTTCTCGGCTGAAATTGATTTTGGGGTTAGTAATAATAGCTATGGATATGTGGGTATATAGACAACAGACCAATCCAGCTCTCAACCACATCGCATTTCCAGATGAACTGGAGGTAGGCAGAGTTATCCTTGAGCTTTTCATTGCGCACTATAGCCAAATGTTTGACCTCTTCTAGGCGCTGTCCTAATTGAAAAAGCCGTTGCTGGATGCTGGAAGAGTGCCAATTTCCAGAGTTGATCAACTGAAAATAAATATTGTTTATAAAAGACAAACAAATTTTTGCGGGCAACATGACAGATACAAGTTCAAATTTGATGCTCAACCCTACTATTTGTGCAATGTGCAACTAACCTCCTCTCCCTGCTTGATGAGTTCATTGATGCGTTGTTGATGCACCTCCAAGTCCACCTCCAATGTGTCATGTTTTTTAAGAAGTCCTGAACCGCAGCCATATTATCTCCATAGTTCAGACTGCTGAGGATTTGTTGCTTCTCGTTCAGCCAGGCTTCCTCTTCCTCCACTCTTCCAATAAAGTTTTGGAATTCTTCACTCTGATGCAGTTTGTCGTGTCTGCAACACATTTTGTTAGTCATTGTCCATTGATAAAACAAGAGTGCATTACCTGTTGCCAGTCAAGTCAATGATCTGTTTCCAGCTGTCTTCTAAGGTTTGCATCCTCTTTTTTGATCTCAGGTCCACCAATTTCACTGGCCTGCATCAATTCCACTCCCTTGGATCGGACCAACTGCACTTGAGGTTCATGTGTGGCTAGCTCATTGTCCAGGCGCTTGTGCTTGCGGCCTGTAAAAATAGCTTTGAAAGGAGAGTTGAGTAAAAAGTTCATATTTTCACAGGACAAGCGTTAGTGGCTTCCATCAATTTACCATAACTTTGCTATGGAATTGTGAAAACTTACGCAGATTCTGCACTCCAGTCAAGTCTCTTCCATAGTCGTCACTGCTCACCAGAAGTTTCTTCTCTCTGAAGCAAGCCAAGTTAGCCAAAACAAATTGTACATGAAAAAGTAAAGTTTACTTGATCCAGGACTCCTCCTCATCAATATCTCTTAAGAACTGGTGCACAGTTATGGACTTGTTAAGCTTGTCTCGGCGTTGGTTGGCCATCTCTTTGACATAGTAGTAGCGGTCATTAATGCCCTAAACAGGTTGGTTTGTATAGGTCGATTAGAAATCCTGATTTAAAAACCCCACCTTTCGTCGCTCATCAATCTGCTGGTTGTCGAACTGTTCAGATTCGAGTAGAGAGTCCGCCTGAGCATTCATTTCAGATACTCTTTCCTGATGTGCACTGATGTCAGCTTCTAGCAATTGGTGTTTCTAAAAGAAAGTTTAGTCAGTCTGAAAACACCTGCCAAAATGTGTGTATCTCCGTCAAATTTTTAAAACTTCTTGTTTTCGGTGATTACTTTTCAATTATTTTATTTTTTTGCACCAGTATGTAGCTCTGAATCTATACTATAGATTCTATAGTTTCTAATGAGCTATCAACTGGCTGACTACGATATTGAAAAGTGGTAGAAAAATTATATTTTTTGAAACTACACCTATTTTTTTAAAAATGAATTGTTTCTACTAATTTTCAATATTGTGGTCTGCCAGTTAATAGCTCACTAAAAACTAGAGATTTAGGGCTACGTACTGGTGCAAAAAAATGAAAAAAAAATTGAAAAGTAATCACCGAGAACAAGAAGTTTAAAAATTTGACGGGAGATTTACATATTTTGACGGGAGATTTACACATCCTGACGGGTGTTTTCACCTGCAGCCCTGTGAAAATAAGAGTGTGGAAATAGTGAAATTACCTTCAACAAATTTTCAATAGAATTCAAGTCGCGACCATAGTCTTCAGAACTAAGCAGGGTCTCCACCTCTCCCAACCAGAACTCCAGATCTTTGATGGCTGCCATAAAACTTTTTTGTTTGTTGGCTTCTTTAAGTCTGCAAAATGGAACATCCGATAAAAAAGTGAAATTTTTGCAGAGAATGCAGTTCTTGGTCAGTCTTGGCCACGCCTGGATTTTATCAACCGCCGCATCCACCATCAAGCGGTTGATCGATATCCGGTTGATCAACCGGTTGATTGGCAATTTTTGTGATTGGTCCTTGGTTGATCAAATGGTCAACCAGTAAGTTAATTTTGGTAAAATTTTCGATTTTTTCCCACCGGTTGATCAACCAGTTGATAGAAAATTTCCGGTAATCAACCGCCACATCCACCATCAACCGGTTGATTTATTTCCGGTTGATCAACCGGTTGAGAAAGGTGATCAAATGGTGGCCCACCGGCGAATAAACCGGTTGATAACGCCGGTTGATTGGCCAAAACTGTTCTTGGTTAAAATATGTGGCCAAAAGCAATTGTGAGACACAGCTGGGTAATGAAAATTGTGCCGAGTGAATTACGGACGGTGAAATAGTTTTAGAATAACAACCAATTACTCCCGTGAGCCTTGTAGGGCTCTCTGACTTATCTTGTAGTTAGATAATTTTTGGAGCTAAGCCTCTTCGGAGTCTCGGCAAAATTACAGATCCACTTTGCACCTTGCCACTTCAGTACGATTACTGGTCACCATTAAGAATGTCTTGTGACAGATACGTCTTCTTTTTTTACGGCTAAGAAATATTCAAAGGGAGATGTAAAGGCAAAGCTTTTCCGGGTATCATGGTTTTTAGTCAAAATTTGAAAAATTTAAATTAACGCCTTTCGAATTTTAAAGGGAATAAGGGCTGTATAGGGAAGGGAAGGGAATAAAAGGGGCCACTAATAACACAGGGCCCACTAACAAGAAGATGTTGAACATGGTTTTGAATACTGGGGCCTACCGCATAACTATACTCTAGTATGCATGTTTTTTCATGCATCCGGAGTCACTTTCGAGTGATTTGTGTCTAAGGTATGTGGGTGTGCGCATCTCAACTCCAAGCCCCCGAAGGGGGCGCAGGGGCTTCTGAGTTAGAGATGCGCGAACTCACTTATATTAGACATGATTCCGAGAAGTACTCTCGATCATAAAATGCATATACAGTCTCTTTTTGCCACGGCCCACTTGAAAAACATGGTGAGGCAGTCGAAGAATACAAACATTTAAATTTTTAACGTTCTGCCATAAAAGTGGCCCCCTTTTATTCCCTTCCCTCCCAATACAGCCCATAATCCCTTTAACATTCAAAAGGCGCCAATTTAAATTTTTGAAATTTCGACTAAAAAACCATGACCCTGAAAAAACATGCATACCCCCTGTGGTTCGAATTTTTTTTCTCAGAACTAAAAAAACAGCCGGCTTTCTCATGAACCGGGGACGAGAAACACGAATATGATGCTATCTCCTCCGTCTGATCACTCCCCGTGGGGGGGCATTGTAAACTGCAACCCTAACAATTTTAAACGGCCTTACATCACCAAAAACATGTTTCTACACTTTTTAGACCGACTTAATAATTTAAAACCCCCGAAAAATGAAAAAATAAAAAAGATACTTTTGAGTTCGTGTATTGAACTTTATACACAATTGGTTATGATAAGCACTGAAAATGTGGCAATTAAAGCAATAAAAAGCAGGGTACGTGAATGAAATTCATATAAAGATTTGTACTTTATTTCAGACCGCACATCTTTAGAAATTTCGAAATTTTACGTCAAAATCTTTAGTTTTGGTACTCAAACCCCAGTAAGCAATGAATAAAAAGCACTTTTTGATGAAAAATGACCAAATTGTACTTTATTCGGCCAAATTTAATTTATTTTATAATTTTGAGTTGCATACCCCAAGAAAAAGTAGCAAAAAGAAATAACTAAAAATATAACCAAAAACTGCGCCGCAGGCAAATTTTTATTTTTAGCGCAAATTCAAAAAAAAATACAAAAAAGTACAACAGGCAAAAAAGTACAATATTTTTAAAAAGTGCAATTCCCATCCCTGCTTTTGGACCGTTTTTGATTGTCCTGCATGTTTTTCAACTTGGGCCGTGGCAAAAATAGACTCTATATGCATTTTATGATCAAGAGTACTTCTCGAAATCATGTCTAAGGTAAGTGAGTGCGCGCATCTCTAAAGCCAAGGGGCTTTGGGCTTGCGCACACCCACATACCTTAGACGCAAATCACTCTAAAGTGACTCCGGGTGCACGAAAAAACATGCATACTAGAGTATAGTTATGCGTAGGGTTGTCGGCCGGCCGAAATTTTCGGCCGGCCAAGCCGAGCCGAAAGCCGAAAACCAAAATTTTCGGCCGAGCCGAGCCGAAAGCCGAAAACCGAAAAAATATCGGTTTTCGGCCGGAAAAGCCGAAAATCGGCCGGTCGGCCGACAACCCTAGTTATGTGGTAGGCCCCAGTATTCAAAACCATGTTCAACATTTTCATTTTTTCGCCAGTGGGCCTTCTTTGAAAGGCCTTAAAATGGCCCCTATTCTGTCTCTTCCCTCCCTATACAGCCCTTTGCCCCTCTTAAAATTCTTTTTCTAGGCCTTTGATGGCAAAATTATCACATAAAAACGGTCTTTATACACTCCTAAAAATCATGGTTTGGGGGGGGGGGGCGGTTGGATGAGAAAACTATGTGAGGATTGCGGCGGAGGGGGATGTTTTATATCGAAGTAGCGCTGAATTTTGAGGTTTAGGATGTTTTGGACCTGAAATTTTTTCGTTAAAGTATTATAATTACCGAGTGCTCTTTTCAGTGGTCTTCTTGACCAACAATTCCCACTGGTCATTTAGTGCTTTGAGTCTGTGAGACACGGCATTTTCTCCCCCTCCACATTTGCATGATGGATTAGATTCTGACCAGCTGAGATCAAGGTAGCAATACGGTCGGAGTTGGCCGATAGCTCGGCTTCGAAGGCTTGCTGTTTCTGGTGTTTTTGCTGGATGTTGCTCGGGTCCAGGTAGCTTTGTTCTGCGATTTGAGAATGGTTATATTCGGTCTAGCTTATATGTTAAACTAACCTTGGGCCACTTGGAACTTCTCAGCAATCCAGTTTTCCACCTCGTCCGCATCTCTGCTGAACTGTTGCAGGGTCTGTGACTCGCCCAATTTGGAGCGTTTCTCGATGAGAGCACCTTTGAGTTGATTCCAACGGTCAAATATGCTGTCTCGTTTGTTTCCAATTCCCTGGAGAATAGAAGTAGTCTTATGGACTTTGACATGCATTTATGAAAAATTTTTGGTTCGTTTTTTTCAATTTGGTTGCACCCATCTTGTAAATTAAACATTTGTAATCCTCTAAAATTCCTGGTTTAGAGTCATCATACTAGCAAGGAATATCAGTATTTAGGATAAAGAAGCACACTCAATCAATTTTATCGATGAAAGGCAAGAATAAAGTTCAGACCTCGCTGGTCACAACATACTTTGTGCCCTCTATTTTCGAAGTATATAGAGGGTTCCGTTGGTTTGTGAAGAAAGTCTTACTTCGAGACCTGTCACGACTCTTATTTTTCTATATGTGTCAAAAATCTAATAAATGGAATACTGACATTGAAATATTATTTTTACTAGCTCGCGTAGTCGCAGCCGGGCCCTACGCTCGCGGCCACGCTGCTTGATGAACCGTATCTTAAAACTTTTTGTTGCTCAAAAAATAAAACTTTTGAACAAATTAATACCTAACTTTTTCACAACCAATACAACTTCATTCATATGATTAGAGTTGTCGAGCGAAGGCTCGAAATCAAAGTTTCGGCTCGAAAGTTCGATTTTTTTCGAACTTTGAGCTCGAAATTTTCGAGCTTCGAACTTCTAGCCGAAGAATCGATAATTTCGAAGGCTCGACATATGATCAAAATGCATATTTTAAAATACAGGGTGTAACAAGAATTTTGGAACTTTTGTTTTGACCATAACTTTTTTAAGCCCTTTTTCAAAATTCTGTAAACGCTAAATGACTCAGAATCGAAAAGCGATTTTTGGTATATAAAGTCAAAAACACGATTTTCGCTTGACTGAAGCAGAAGAGTATTTCTACTTATTTCATGCCCATCCCATGATTGTTTGTTCGGGTGCTATTTATTGTTGAAATCAACAGTTTTTTTGAAAAACTCTCTACATAACGTCTGGTGAGTGATATATAGGCGAGTGCCTCTCTAAATAACGACTCTCTATATAACGTCTTCTCCTCATAACGTCCCGTTTTGAAAGACGTTATGTAGAGAGTCGACTGTAGTGCACACCTACCCATTTATGGCTACACAAAAATTATGAAACTTCACAAATATTTTTTTACTAGGGACCACAGGCGCCTATCGGCGCCTCTATCGTATTTTGAAATTTCGATCAAAAGAGTTTGTTAATACATCACACAGCACCACAACCTCCACCCTCCTTCCCTAATGACCCCTACCTGGGTACCTCTTTTTCTTCTGGCTACCCTCTTCCTGGGTTACCTTTCCTGCCCATAAACTTCCCGCCAGCCTCCTCCGGGGTACTTTCTTCATAGTCCGCATACTTTCCAGCTTGTTTGGCCCTATCCCGGTGTTTAATCCCCGTTCCGGTGATTCGGGTGCTATTCTGGTTGTTCGGGTACTTTCCAGGGGCTTCGGGCCCTATTCTGGTGCTTTGGGCTCTGTCCTGGTAATCGGGGGTATACACGTGATTCGAGCCTCATCTCTGCGGTCCGGGCGCTATTCTAGTGGTTTAGGCCCTATTGTGGTGCATCGAGTCCCACCGTGGTATTTTGGGTGATGTCTTGCTGGTACAGAGCCTATCCTGGTGGTTTGAGCCTCTTCATATTGATACGGGCCCATCCTGATCTTTCGGGTCTCGTCCTGGTGGTTCGGGTGCTATCCAGACTGTTTGAGCTCTATCCTGGTAGTTTGATCCCCATCCAGGTGGTTCGAAAATTTTCCAGGTGGTTTAGCCATATCCTGGTGGTTTAATCCCCTGTCTCGGTAATAAGGCCCACATCCTGGTGGTTCGGATGCTATCCAGGTGGTTTGGCCGTATCTTGGTGTTTGATCCCTTATCCGGTGATTCGGGTGCTATCTTAGAAGTTTGGGTACTTTTGAACATTGTGTATTCGTGCTTAAAATGAATACTCGAGGGTTCCGTAAAGATTTCTGTTATTAGTTAGCAAAGATTGGCCGAAAATTGGCTTTGAACCCGAACATCCACCAAAAATCCAGGCCAAAATCGACCATCTCTAATTTGGAGGGCAACAAAAAAAATTTTGAAGTAAATTCAATGATACGTATTTGTGCTCAAAAGAGAGCTAATATATTGAACTTAAGGGTTTCGGAAAAATATCAGACATAAGGTTGTAAAAAATAGCAGAAAATTGGGTTGTAAAACAGTAACTCATAAAAAGTTTGACGGACGGACGGTTGTTCCACGGTTGTTCCACTGTCAACAACTCCAAAACTTTGACTCTTGAACAAAAAAACAGCAATTTGCTCACTAAACCCAAAAATTGAAACCAAAAGAAATCTCATAGACAAAATCTGAAATAAACATTCGACTCTTGAGATTCTCAGCTTCAATTCAAAAAATTTACTAAAACCAAACAAAAAACGCCGAAAAAATCAAAACATCAATTGTGTACAAACTCACAGACAAAAAATCTCCAAAACTATATAGGAGATGAATCAAGTTTTCAATGAAACCAGCACAAAAGTAAGAGTCCCAACAGCTCTAAAAGCCAGATTTTTTTAATAGCCCAATGCTTGGCTAATCCAGTCTAACAAAACATATTGATAATAAATCTTTGCCATTTTCTGGATTAAAGTGATCAATGAGAACAGATTTATAGAATTTGGAAATCGAAGCCGAAAAAGTGTGAGACCAAAAAAGGTCGAGCTACAGAGAGTGTCGTTACTCGGGTTGCATCGGTTTCGCTATCCGAAATGGAGCCACAACTGAGAACCATGTCTCTAGGTACCGACATAACTGAGAACCAAAACCTCAAAAAGTTAAATCGGTGCAACCGTAGTTGTTACAACCAGAGTCGACTAAACCTGAAACGCGACCAAAATGTTCGTTTAAGTTGGAATATACTTTTTACACCAAAAATTATATCAAAAACTTACAGGAGCATTGTAATGTTGGTCCTTGATGAGAGTATTAGCAAACTGGTTGAGCTGGTTGATCTTCTCTTGTTGAGAGGAAATAGCCTTGTCAAAGTCCTCATGCTTCTTGATCAACGACTCCACATTGTCGCCTGTGTCCTCCTGGCTGAGGAAGGCTTCTCTGGCTGACATCCAGGTGTCCGCCTGCTCACAGTCTCTGTAGAACAGTTGCAACTCCAGGCATTGATCCAACACTTTGCGGCGATTCACCCAGGCTTGTTCCAACTGTCTCCTGGCCTCGTTCACATCCTTCAGGCGTTGCTGCACGTCTTCCGAAGCCTGGATTTGGATAATAGGGGATTTTTTTGTAAATATAAATGTTAGAAAAATTTTTCGCTACTTTCTTATACTCCCTTTTCGGCCGGATAATCAAAGAAAATAGTTTTGTGGACTGTTGCCTACAGCATAAATAAACTCTGGTATGCATGCTTTTTCATGCATCCAGAGTCACTTTCGAGTGATTTGTGTCTAAGGTATGTGGGTGTGCGCATCTCAACTCCAGGCCCCGAAGGGGCGCAGGGGGCTTCAGAGTTAGAGATGCGCGAACTCACTTATATTAGACATGATTCCGAGAAGTACACTTGACCATAAAATGCATTTAGAGTCTATTTTTGCCACAGCCCGAGTTGAAAAAGATGGTAAAGCAGCTAAAAAAGTGGCCCCTGAATTATTCCCTTCCCTTCCCAATACAGCCCCTTAACCTTTTAAAATGGTCTTTCTGGTCTTTTTAAAGTGAAATTATTGTATAAAAATGGGTTTTGGACCCTTCCAAAAAACCGAGTTTGGGGGGGGTATAAGAAAATAGCTGTTGGGGGGTGTTTATAAGCCAGTAGGGTAAAAATGTTACATAGTGATGACTGTTGATGAGCTGGTGTCCAAACTGTTCAAAGGCCTGGAAAGTGGCAGCTCGAGCATCAATCTCAGTGCGGTAGTCCTGGTGACGTTCTAGCAGAGCTTCAGCTCCGGTCACATCGTTGGCCAGCTCGTCGCTGGACACTCTAGAAATAAACTATTACAATAATAATTTTAGTAATTTTTTTGTGAAAAAAAGGGATTGTAAGATAAGTCGAGTTTTTTCTGTATTCCTTTTTAAAATTACATTTACTATTTAAAATTGTCAGACCCTAAACGAGGAAAAACTTTTGGGTTATTTATCATAGCGCAGTCGATATATGACACTCAAGGGACCGGCCGACAAACCGAATTTGACATCTTCTTAACCCCAAGTTTTGAAGACTTTTCCAGTACCATCACCCGAGGATCACCACCTGGGTAGCGCTAACTGGGTACGGCAACTGGGTACCACCAAGTGGGTACTGATAACTTGGCACAACTACCTGGGAACCACTGCCTGAGTAGCACCACCATTGTACCACCACAAAGATTTCATTAACACGGGAAAGTCGGAACGTAACTTTTGTTTATTCTGGTACAGTTTTTCACATAGATCATTTTCGTGTATGGGAGTATGGGTATTTGCCATAGTGACAGCGCCGTCCTACGCCGTCCTATTTTTTTAATCGCCGTCCTGCATTTTAACCATATTTTTCATTATGGATGGCTTTTTTTTATTTTACATCATATAGTCACTTTTTATTTTTACACTTTTATTTTAGGCGACCGTCCATTTTTCTTTATATCGAAAAAATGGGGCCGTCCTGATTTTACACAAAAATTTTCAAAAAAGTCGGTTAAATTAGGACGGCCCCATTTTTTTGAAATAAAAATGAAGTAAAACTTGGACGGTCGCCCGAAAATTAAGTATAAAAATAAAAGCTGATTATATGTTATAAAATAAAAAGCAATTCATAATGAAAAATATGGTTAAAATGCAGGACGGCGATGAAAAAAATTAGGACGGCGAAGGACGGCGCGGTAATTATGGTATTTGCTAGTCATGAAGTGACGTAATAACTTGTTTTCAGTTTTCGACCATTCAGGGAAGTTAAAGAATCTCCGAGGGTCAGACATCATTCGTGTCCAAACTGAATGTGGGACTGCAATATTTCATGAGGACCGCCAAAATCTGCCCTTTCGAATAAGTGTATGTGAGCTTCCATCTGTGTTCAAAAACTTAAATAATCAGCATTTAACGCAAAAATCCATTATTTTCTCACCAGCTGAATTTACACTTGAAGCTGCTCGAAAGGATGTCACAGCTGTGTAAAACGGCTTGCTGATTGGTCAATACTTGTAGAGAAACTCAGGAGCTACAGATAGGCAAAAAATCTGCACGAAAATTAAGCGAAAGTCACTTCAAAATTGCAGGAGAAGAGGTAAAACCAGCTGTTTTCCTGGAGTCAGAATTCGAAAGATACCGGGTTTGGCGTTTTCCTGGCCCACTTTCTGAAGAAATTAAGACTGCCATATACCAGAATGGTCAGCGTGAAAAATGCAACAGAACTAGTGCAGGGGCTCACAAGACAACAAGCAGAAATCACAAAGTTGAAGCCAAAACAGTTTGACCTCAACCCATACTAAAACCTGGGGCTTTTGGACGAAAATTCAGGTGGCTGTAACTTGGTTTCGTGATTTTCTCAAAATTTTATAGGTCATTTCTTGAATAAAAATAGCACGTGATAGAGCATGAAAATCTGCATCAGATACAAGTGTTAGATCACAGAAGAGACTTGGTTGTTCCTCTTTTTTGAGGATTTATGAACTAGGTCAATGTGGTTTTTATGGATGGATGTTTCTGGTTTATTCTGATGTGGGAAACAGCTGGGAAAAACCAGGAAAACAGCTGGTTTTACCTCTTCTCCTGCAATTTTGAAGTGACTTTCGCTTAATTTTCGTGCAGATTTTTTGCCTATCTTATAGCTACTGAGTTTCTCTACAAGTATTGACCAATCAGCAAGCCGTTTTACACAGCTGTGACATCCTTTCGAGCAGCTTCAAGTGTAAATTCAGCTGGTGAGAAAATAATGGATTTTTGCGTTAAATGCTGATTATTTAAGTTTTTGAACACAGATGGAAGCTCACATACACTTATTCGAAAGAGCAGATTTTGGCGGTCCTCATGAGATATTGCAGTCCCACATTCAGTTTGGACACGAATGATGTCTGACCCTCGGGAGATTCTTAACTTCCCTAAATGGTCGAGAAGTGAAAACAAGTTATTACGTCACTTCATGACTAGCAAATACCCATACTCCCATACACGAAAATGATCTACGTGGAAAACTGTACCAGAATAAACAAAGTTACATTCTGACTTTCCCGTGTTAACTGAATGAGCAAAATCAATGATAAAATAAAAATATTAAAAAACGCGCAAATTTAAAATTTTATTTTTTATTTTTCTTTAACGATGTGGCCAATTTCAATGATTAATTTGCTCAGTTCTCGAAAGCTGGCTTGAGCCACAATGCTCTGCAATATCATAATCAAAAAAGCTTTCTCACCTCTATCGATTGCAGAAAGAATGAGCGTGGCACATCGACTCCAGCTCGAGAAAAGTCAAAAAGAAACAAAAAATAGTGTGACTTACTCAGTCCAAATACAATATAACGATTGGATGTCATGTCAATGCCTAGCCCACGGTCATCCCGTCAGCCCTTCAGTGTCGACTGGTTTCTGGTGGTTCTGGTATAATTTTTGGAGCTGAGTCTCTCCAGGGGCTTGACAAAATTTGGTGTTAGAACCGTTATCGGGCGGTCCTATTGTATGTCATAATGGGTTATTGTATGTCAAGTTGCAACTAATATTTTTAGCCTCATTTTGGAGTCATATTTGGTGTCACTTTCAGAAATTGCCCTTACAAAACATTTTCTTTAGAAACGGCAATATAAAAATCCTACAGTTGATTCATTCCATTGATCCACTGAATAAGGTCTCTGTAATCCGACAAGAATCGTTGCAAGTCTAAAAACAGCATTCACGATTATAAATTACAAAAACTTCTGTAACAAATAACCCACCATAACTATCCAGCAATTTCTCCTTGCGACTATTGGCTTTCTGAGTGAGCAGAGTCCACTGTTCATTGATTTGTCGTTGCAAATCGTAGATTTGTTCAGCAGCTTCAGGGTGAGATTGTCTCAATTTGTTTGCTTTCTCATCCAACGTTTTGATTTTGTCGCCCAGAGCAGCTAAGTCTCTTTCAACTCCTTCGTGTTTTCGCTGGAGAGCCTGCACGGATCTGAGATCTCGGCCAAAGTCTTCAGTGGTCAGAGCCTCGTTCTTCTCCTGTATCCAATCCTTAGTCTCGTCGATGTCCCGGTGGAACCGTTGCACTTCGTGCGCTGATCCCAATTGCTGTTCTCGCTGATCTGCCTTTTCTTCCAGGGCACGCCAACGGGCGTTTAGATCTAAATAAGTTAAAATTATAAATATTTATCTACTTTTTATGGGATGGTGGTATTACCTTCAATTTGCTGCCGAATTCGCACGGCTGTTTCAGTCTGCCCCACATTGGTTAATGAAGTGGCTATTTGGTTCATCTCTTGCAAGCGGGTCTCATTGGCTTTTAGGTCGCCCTGAATTAACATGTGGTTTTGGTCATTTAAAAAGCAGCTGGATCAAGTTAACGACTGCGTAAGAATTCTGCCAAGTCAGGTTAAAAATTTAAGTTTTCTAGTTTTCAATTTTGTTTCTGCATTAGGAATTAGCTGAGCTGGTCATATGGGTGTGAGAAAACAAAAGTAACCTTGAAATCGTCGAATTTCTTCTGCAAAACTTCCACGTGCTCCAGATCTGTGCCGATTTCTTGCTGGGATGCCACTGTTTCCTGGAAACCATCATTTATTGTGTTTCAAAAAGTGGCAAAACCCACTCTAGATCTTATCCACTCAGCCAAATCATTAGCTTCCCTGAGCAACTGGTAGCCCTTGCAAGCCTCCTCCAATTTCCTTTTGCGTTGCTCTCCAACATCAACAACTTCTGGTATTGGTCCTCGATTTGGTTTTGTTTGGCATTGATGGTGTTTGGTGGTTGGCCAGCCATAGCTTGGTGGTGGTGCTGACTGCCCGGCTCTATTTTCTTGACATAGGCGGCAGGGACGAAGCCTTGGCGGTCACTCACTTCCACCTTCCACCAGTCTTTGTTGGAAGAGTTTAGCAAAGAGAGCACATCTCCTTTTTTCATCGACACTTCTCTCGGCGATTTCTCCTGCAATTGCAAAATTAAATTGATCAATTAATAGGCTTCAAGTATTTTCCCCGCCAAGTTATTCATTTATCCCGTCAAATTATTCTTTTACCCCGTCAAATCGTATAAATTTGTTTCTCTCGAGTATTTCTTTAACACTCGAAGTACCGAGAGACCGTTTTGCCTCGTTGGACTCAAAAATTCTCGCTGAACACGATGGTGAAATTTATTTTTGAAAAAGTTGGTATTTGCGGGTCATCTGCCCCTCTGAACCAATCATGTCCAGATTTATGCTTGTGCAACTTCAAAGGAACAGATTTCGGCAATTTTTATTATTGATCAATTTGATTTTAAGCTTGAAATGAAGCGTAGAATACGAGCTTTCGAATGACATATCGATGAGGAGTTTACGATAATTAAATGTGAGAATTTCGATCAAAGGAAATAGTTGTTATATTTTTAAAACGTGGTCAATACCTAAATTTGCAAAATTACAAGTTATAAGGCCGTTCATTTAGTCAATCATATATATCATTTGACAGAGCAAGAAAAACTGCACCAGAAAATACTTTCAAGGTGAGTATAAACAGCCTTTCGGAGTGTTTTGCAAGACTTTTAAAAAAGTTTCGAAAATCAATTTGACGTAAAACTTTAATTTTGCTAACAAACACTGTCAAATTTTGAACTCCTCTCGAGACAACGACACTACCAGCAGTACGACCGGGATACCTGCGATTGCTCTGTTTTGCTGATCCACTTGGCTACTAGTTTCTCTTTTTAAAAACTGAAACATGAAAATTTAATTGACAGGAAAACAAGAAAAATCAACAAGAAACAATCGAAAAAAATATGTATGCATGTAAGTGGATTCCAACCATTCGGGTCATAAAATTCCCCTCCTTTAACTTTTACTTTCAATTGTTAAGTTTTAATACCGACGTGCAGCCCTGTTGTTCAACTTTCTAACAAGCCATCAACTACCCGAGATTTCAAAAAGTTATAGAAAGAAGGCTTTGCATAGGCCAAAATTTTTGAACGATTTGTTACATACAAAAACTTTTTTTATCCAATTTTTGAAATCTCTGAAAGTCAGTTGATAGCTTGTAAGAAAGCTGAGATCCAGGGCTACATTTTGGTATGAAAGTGTATAAAAATTTAAAAAACTTTTGGCTGTAACTGAAATGAACCCTCAAAGTCTGAATTTCCCACTCTAATTATTAAAATTCCCCTCTAATTTTATATTTCAATTCATTGTAATTTTTTTATAGTTTTTGCATTAGCTTGTAGCTCTGGATCTTGGCTTTCTAATAAGCTATAAAACTCTGCTGAATTATTCAACACTCCGCCTCCCAAGCGTAGCAATTGCTGCGTTTGACTCAGAATTTCTCGCTGAATACGACGGTGCAAAAATTAAAAAAATTTTGGTATGAGATGGTGAAAACCTCTCCCGAAAGTTGATGGTTTTTGGTGAATCTCAACCACCTGAAATTGAGAGAAATTTAGATAATACTCGCTGAAATTTTCATTTCACTTAGGCTTAGGTAAATGATGAGCCGGATCAGAGCTATCAATTTCGCTCAAATTTGCACCGAAGTGATTATAGTTTCACAGAGAATTTATGATTTTTCCTAAAAGATCCATTTCCTCGGTGCCTTTGTTTTTGACACTAAAAAGGCCAAAACTTGTCTTACAAATCATTTTTAGTTGAATGGTAAAAAAATGAAAGAAGAAAATCTTGCGGTTATTTTAATTTTATATGCAGCAATAGTTTATCAAGAAATTGAGAGAAATTATGCAAAAATAATTCATAAGTTGTAACGCAACTTTTCTAAAACTTTGTTCCCGCTGAACAAACCTGACCTTTTAACGCCGGATTCGTGTTCAGCGTGGTCAGTTTGCATATAAAACTGCTTTTAAAATTAAAAAGTCGCCCAAATTTCGAATTCCCTCAAGACAAAAAACATTTGAACTTCAAATTTGAAATTTGGCCTTTTTAGTGTCGAAAACAAGGGCACCCAGAAAATGGATCTTTTAGGAAAAATAAAAAATTCTCTGTGAAACTATAATCACTTCGGTGCAACTTTGAGCGCAATTGATAGCTCTGATCCGGCTCATCATTTTGAGCGGTTATACGCTTAGGTGAAATAAAATTTCAGCAAGTATTATCTAAATTTCTCTCAATTTCAGGTGGTTGAGGGTCACCAAAAACAACCTATTTTCGGGAGAGGTTTTCACCATCTCATACCAACATTATTTTTAATTTTTTGCACCATCGTGTGCAGCGAGAAATTTTGAGTCAAAAGCAGCAATCACTACGCTTGGGAAGAACGTAGGCGTAAAGGTTTGAATCTTTTTTATTTTCGAAGTTTTAGTCAAAATCTTTTTTTTTTCGCTTCAAAATGGCAATAAGCACTGGATAAAATGCACTTTTTCCTTCAAATTCCTGTTTTTTAATTTTGAGATGGCAGCCCTGTACTAATCGTGATCTCTTATCGAGAGCTGTCTCATGCAAGCTTGGCCTTGATTTTGGAGATAATTCAATATAATTTTTGGGCGCATTCATATTTGGACGAACTGACTTTTGGCTGAATTATGGATTGAATTTTGAAAAACGCTATGTTAGATTAGCCCTGTGACCTCAAACGTTTTTATCCCTAATCCAATTGCGGCCATGATTGACTATCTTATTCGCACAAAAAAAATTGAGGACAGGGGATTTTTCGATTTTTCCAAAAAGCTGTTTTTTACGTGTAAGCCAAAAAATCTTCCAAACAAAATTTTTGACTTTTCATTTTCATCAGGTGTGTAGTATTTGGGCCCTTCTCAAAGATGATGGCTCCAACTTACTATGGTAGGCACTATTCTCCGTTTCAATTCCCCTGACACCTACCTGATAGTCATACAAAGCTACCACACATTCCTTGCCTAACTGACCACCTGGTTGTTCTTGATATTTGCACTGGCCCGCTTCCTTGCGCAGTTCTTCAATAGTTGACTTGAAGGCATCCAGGTCGGACATCAGAGCCCGGTGCTTTTTCTAAAACATTTTTCATGACCAGCTTCCTTTTTAGACATTTGAATGAAATGTACCAATAGGGACTCGGCACTGTCTTCATCTTTGCCATAATCAATGCTGCCGACCACTGGCTCTTTTTCGCGCATCCAGGAGTCAGCCTCATTAGCATCAGCCAAGTATTGGTGAGCCTGGAGTGAGTCGTTCAGATCAGTCTTGCGCTTCTCAGCCTTGGTCTTCAGGTTGCGCCAGTTGTCTCTTAGTTGAGCGAGTTTCTCTCGGATGTCAGGAGCCAAGAAATGACCTTTCTGAACCATCTCCTCAGCCGCCTGACCCACTGCATCTATTTGAGACTCGTGGTTGTTGATTTCAGCTATTAGAGCATGCTGTTTCTTTATAAGGTTTTGCACTCCAATCAGATCTCTGCCCCGGTTGGTACTCGCTGCTATTTGTTCTTTTTCACGGATCCAGCTGAGTTCGTCATCAATATCCGGAACAGTTGGTTGCCTTGCAGAGATTCTGCTAATTTAGCTTTGCGACCTAGAATTTTACTGGGTATTTAAATAGGAAGTTGCTTGTCCGCTGAGTTTTTATGTAAATATATGTAAATAAAAAATATATGAAATTTTTTTGGTGTTATTCTCTATTAGGTCCTTTGACCTCCTAGGCCTTATGTATTTCTTTTGAGGTAAATTGATATGGTAAAGAACTGACTAGCCCTTGGTCACAGTAGGATGTCGAAGTCGAAATAAAGTGCTGCCTAGAAATAGTTATTTTTTGTCCAAGTGCAAATCTAATATAGGAAAGGTCCACCCGCAACCTCCTCTTCCAATAATCCTATATTAGTTGTAAAATTTCCTATATTAGAGTTGAATTTGGACAAATAAAATAATGATTTCGGCTTCGACCTCTGACTGTGACCAAAGGGTAGGCTGTCAAAACCTCATCTATTTAGTTTTTGAAAAAATTATTTTTAGTCTGTGTTTCTGTTGTTTATTAGGGACCCTTGATAATTTCCAACAAAACGGCCACTTCATATCTACTAGGCTATTCTCAACTTTTCAAAATTTGCTAATTACTATGGTATAAATCAGAAGTGGTCCAATAATAGTTAGATAACCATAGAATTTTTGTTTTCGATTTCATCAAGCATCAACTATCGAGACACGGAATGCTGAAATTTTCGATTTCCAAACCCTCCAAGACCCTACAGCCTAAACTATCTGATTTCACAAATGACAGCTTTTCTCAACTTTTCATTATGCTGTGCGTCAATAAAATTATTTATAAAATTTATGCCACTCACGATGGAGAGGTTCCCGGAGAGCATTGAATCGACCATTCAGTGATTCCTGCTTCTTCACGATTATAGGAGCATTGAAATGGTCGTTGGCTTGGAACTGCACGGCTTGTTGTGAGATCCTGAAACCCAACCAGTATATACTAATACTACCTACAACTCAAGCACCATACCCATCAATTCGATCCTGATGAGCATTGTAGTCACTCTCCAATAGGGCTAATTTCTTTTGCAGGTTCTGCACTGAAATGAGGTCCTTGCCAAAATCTTCACTAGACAACTGGCCCTCCAGTTCGCTCAACCACAACTCCACATCCTCGATATTGCGATTAAACAGCTGCTCTTCATTGGCTTCATTTAATTTGGTGCCTTTCTTGCTGGTCGCATCCACCAAATCACTCCATAGGTCATCCACTTCGGCCAGGCGGTTCTGAAAATTTAAAAAAATAAGTGAAATTTTCCTAGAAAACAACAATCCAGACACAGCATTACCAAAATATGATCTTTAGCATAGTGGTTGGACTCAGTCAGCTCCTGGCCAGTGGTTTTTATCTCGTCCAAGCGGTTGCGATTGGCTCGAAGCTCTTGCTCAAAGTTGGTGTGCTTTTGCAATTTGCCGCGAATATTGGTTGGATCTGGAAAATGTAATTGGATTAGATGCATTTTGGAATAAATTCCGAGTAAAATTTAGACTAATTTTACTCCGTTGCTTTAAAGGACCATGTTTTTCGCGCGCAGCGATTGTCCCCCGCCAATTCAAATTTTTTCCCCAATCATTGAACTTCTGTATTGATTTTTCAACTTCGTTTCTAACAGAACTATACCTAAAATTAAGGCCTTGAAGGCCTTATGGCCTTGTTTTGTTAGAAACCAAGTTGAAAAATGCGGACAGAACTTCAATGACTAGGAAAAAATTGAATTGGCGGACAATCGCTGCGCGCAAAAACCATGGTCCTTTAAAGTGGCTAAATCCGCAAATGCATACCCAAGTAGCTCTGGTCTTTGGCAGTCTTGAGTTTTTCATTGACCCAGGCCAGCATTTCGTCGACATCCCTGTCGAATTGCTGGAGTCGGTAGGACTCTTTGAGTTTCTCCCTTCTATCAGCTGTTCTGTTCATCAATTGGCGACGGCGAGATAGTAGCTGAAACAAAGGGCCAGGTCAATATATTATTTAGGCTAGTATGTTTAAGTGGAACAATTACAGCTTCCCGGCGTTTAGCCACATCATCAGCTGCATAGTGATTGCCCTCAACCAGTTTGGTTGCAAACTCGTCCAGGGCGTGGATTTTCTCCTCTTGTGCAGCCAAAGATTTCTGTAATCAATGGGATTGGAAGCGTTAAAAGCGGTATAAATAGGTTTAGTAAATACCTCGAAGTCTTCATGTTTTTTAAGCAAAGACTCCACTCCATCCAAGGAATCTCCTGAAACAAAATGATTTTGTTATCTTGGCGAGTCTGTCTCAAACCTACCAAGATCTTCATTGACCAGGAAGGCTTCTTGTTTGGTCATCCACGTTTCTGCTTGTTCAGTGTCCCTAAAACACCCACCCCAATAAAACTCAGGAACAAACAATTGCAGACTAAAATTTCACCGATAAAAGAGCTGCAAGTCCATGCACTGTTCATATAAAATTCGTCGTTCTTCCCACAGATTGAACAGGCTGGACTTCTCAGAGGCAAGGTGACTGAGGCATGAACGAATTTCATCCGACTCTTTCACGCTATCGTCCAGTAGTTTTTCACCAGTTTCTTCAATAAAACTTGGTAAAAACAATCTAGAGGATAAAAATTCTACCAGCAGTTTGCTCAAAACTGTCACTTCTAGCATCTATCTCGCTTTTGTGTTCCTGGTGGCTTTCAAGTAGAGCTTCAGCACCAGCCACATCTTTGGCCAATTCACTGGCGGAGATGAGCACTTTCATGCTCTTGCACCACTCACACAATTCGCGGTAGTCGGCCAGAAAACGGTGTAAATTGTAGGACCTATCCAGGCCTATTTTGCGTTCTTGGGCGTTCCGCTTGAGCTCCTCCCAGCGATCTCTGGCTTCCTGCATTTTGGCGTAGATGGCCTCGCTACGATCAGGGTAGGACTGACCTAGTCGCTCGGACTCAACTGCTAGCTTTTCCATCTAAAGATTTTAAATTGTGATTGGGAGAAGTTAGATTAGATGATCATGACCTTAGCTTCCAAAGCAGCCAGGTCTCTTTCAGTGCCTTCGTGCTTTCGCTGCAGAGCCTGCACATTGTTTAGGTCTCGACCTAAACATAATTTTTGTAAAAATTGCTATAGACTTATGCATTTTTCTTTTAGTGCGTATCGTTCCGTCAAAAAAATATCGTTTTTTTAAATTCGCACCTTCGTTTATATATTACATTTATTAAAGTTTTTAAAACATCGCATCAAGTTCGACTCCGCATGACTGCCGCTTGGGCTCTTTGCCAATTTGATAGTTTTAAGGCTAATTTTGTCTTAAAACGTTTTAATCTAAATACTAATGTTTTTAAGCCACAGTTTAAAGAGTTAATTATAATTTTTATTAGAGTAGGATCCAGCCGGTTAACTGTACCGGCTAACCGAAAACACTGTCTCTTGGCCAATAGATTATGATCGGAATTTTATCATTCTTTTTACACAAAGAACCAAAAAAAGATATTTTAAAGGAGTTTTTACAAATCATATTTGTTTCGGTTTTGAAAGTTTACGTCCAAAACGTTCGAAATAAAAAAAATAGAAAAATTGCAGCCAGGACTGATTGTCAATTTCACCCTTTATACCACCCATAAGCAAATTTATTTTTATGAATTCCAACGACTAACCATAGTCATCAGTGGAAAAAGTGGATGCTTTCTCGCCAATCCAAGCCAGGGTTTCATCGATATCCCGGTTGAATCGCTGGACTTGCTGGGCTCCAAACAGACTTTCTCGTCTAAACCAATGGATTAGTTATCATCATTTAACCAGACCAGCAAGATAAGCCCACCTAGTAGCAGTGAGTGTGCCCAGTCTGTGCCAAGCCTCATTGACTTCTTCTCTTTTGTTGTAGATCGTCTCCTGATTGGGATGTCCTTCTTCCACTAGTCTAGATGCTTGCTGGTTGATTTCACCAATTCTGTACTGGTGGTTGTCCAGCTCCTTCAGAAATTCATCAAATTTGCGCTGCATCACCTCCACATGCTCCAGGTCCTGGCCAAAGTCATCGGCAGACACAAAGGCGATCTTGTCCTTGATCCAATAGAGGATCTCGTCGCATTGGCGAATAAATTGAAGTTCCTGAATGGTCGCTCATTAAACATTGCTGCTTTTGAGAATGTTTGAGTCCTACCTTGAGTGCCTGCTGCAACTTGATGCCCTTGTCATCTAGTTTGGAGAACAGAAGATCCCTGCAAAACGGTTGATTAGTTTGGATATTCATGACTTTCGCATAGCGAAAATTACCATAGTTCATGTAGTCGTTCAAGTCGCTTCTGTAATTTTCGAATTTTAAAATAGAAGACTAAAAATTCCATTTTTTCGTTCTGCCCTTGGGTATCTTTCAATTTTTTTTTCACATTTTCAGTCTCATTTTAATTTTTAAACAAATGCTTTTCTGGGCATTTGCTTTTGGAAAAACCAAGTTATCACCAAATTGTCTTCCTAAATCCTAGTCCCTTCAATTTTGTGAAAAGTTATCTCACAATTGTCAGCATATTGTACCTATTTTGACCAGATCTCAATGGATTTGGATTCAAGAAGATATTTATTTGTAACTTTTTGTGTTGGTGTCTGACTTTTCCGTTTTTTGGAACCCAGTTCACTGTTTTATTTCTTTTTCTTATTGTTAACTAGGTTTACAACCCGAATGACTTTTAAACACAAATTGACAGTGTTTTGCCGAGGATACTTTTTAGAACTGTGAATGAGAATAAAAAAATTGTCCTCATCGTCAGTGAGTGAGAGTGAGAAATTTTTTGTCCTCACAGCCTGCAAGCTTGAGAATCAAGATTTTTTGGCTCTCAGTGAGAATCAAAAAAATTTTTTTTATACTCTCAGTGAGAATCTCACTGAAAATGAGAATCTCAAAGAGAATTAAGCCGAAATCGAAGTTTTTTGGAATGAGGACGGCTTTTTGGCCTGTGAGTAAGAGTGAGTGAAAACAAAATTTATCCTCAAGGCTGTGAATGAGAGTGAGAACTGAAAAAACCCTGAGAGTGAGTGTGAGTGAGATTCTCACTCGGAGTGAGCTCAGCTGAGCACACAATTGAGCACTTACTCGAATAGTTTCTTTTTCGTAATGTCCATGCTGGATCATATCATTTCCTGTTTTGTCCTAAACAATTTCAAAATTAAAAAATTAAAATTTATCAACCAAAATTCATACCAATTTAGTGATAGCATTAGCATGCGCTTGTACTTCAGCCACAAATGCTTCGTGCTTCTGGATTTTTGCCTTAAATTTTGACAAAATTACATCTACTCCACTAATCCAAACCACCACCCACCTGTAGGTTGGTCGGGTCTCTAAAAGACTCTTCTGAGGCAGTCTGCAGTTTTTCCAATATCCAAATCTCTAGTTCATCGGCATCTCGCTAAATTTTTGGTGGTGTGTTGAAAACTTAGCTTTAAGTCCCGAAATTACCTTGAAGTACTGAAATTGGCGAGCCTCCTCCAATCTGTCTCGCTTGACTTTGGCATAGTCCTTGAACTGTGAGTAGTGGTCAAGCACTTCCACACGTCTGTGCTGAATGTCATCGGCTGACTCAAGCACTTTTATTTCCGTTGGCGGCGGAACTTCAAGCACTGGATCTGGTGGTAGGCCTTCGTCAGACATAATTTTGTGTGGCAGTGGTTATCTGCAAGTTATATGACTCATTCAGTATATTGAAATTATTGCAATGATATAGTGGTACAGTTAAATTCACGTTACAGTCAACACTCTACATAATGACATCATCGATTAAACGGTAACTTCATCCTGTCCTTAGGGCAGGGCTGCCAACTGTACTTTATTTATTGAATTGCCCTGAATTTGGGACTTCAAATGTTTAGAACTTTGGAGAGTATACGGCGAAATCTTTATTTTCTAACACTCGAAACTCAATAAAACGGATAATGCACAAAATAGCACTTTTTACAAAAAATTACCAAACTCTATTTTACTTTATGTTAAAATTTTGAATTGGCAGCACTGCCTTAGGTGTGCCATAATGGAGACAATTGACTTTATATCGAAAGTCAACTGTAAAAAATAAATCAACTATGCAAATCGGTATTAATACATTATTTTCTCTAATCGCCGCCCCCCTCTAATTGCGGCCCTTCTAACTTCAAGTGGTCTGAAAACCCTGTTTTCATTTACTGTTCGAGCTATCTAAAAAGTGCCTGCGAGGGATTTCAAAAATCTAACAAAAATTTACACAGCTCAAACAGTAAATTAAAACACGAATTTTGAACCACTTGAAGTTTGAAAAAATTTCATGCTTCTAATTGCCGCCCCGGGGCGGCAATTAGAAGAAATACGGTATGTGCATGTTTGCATTCGGATTCAAACTAGCCCTGTTTTTTTACCAAAATCAGCATTTTCTAAATGACTTCTTTATCTCATGTTAGCTCAGGCCAAAAGACAAGATTTTGAAAGTGGCTGAGGTACTGAAACATGACTCATTAAAACGTTCAAACAGCAATCGTGTTACTTTTGATCATAAATCATTGATTAAACTACCCTTATAAATTTTAGTCCAAATTCGACTTTTTAAGAAAACTTGCACACTAATAAATATCACAATCCAGTCGCCTCTCGATGTAACAAAATAATCAAAATTATGAACCACCCAATCAATAGCCTTGTACACACCAGTACTTTGACATATTACTACAGCTAAAAAAGCTGGACCAAAACCAGGCCTTGCAAATCCCAAATTATAGTTAATAAGATTTGCTGCTGCTGCCCCAACCCCTAAAAAGCTTTGTTATAAACAAATGGGTCTTTTTGTTGCCGGCGGGAATGTCGCCCTCCCTGCACCACCCAGTTGTTCATTTATTATTGGAATTTGAGCAATGCAATATAATAGAGACGAGAGAACACAAGTGACCGGATAGATAGACGCACAAGATAGCAGCAATGGATGAGTCCCCAAAATAATATATTCAAAGGAGGGCGAAGCGCTTGTCGATAATCCACCCAAAGAGAGAGACAGCCAAAAGCAGAGGTTGTGGCAAATGGCAGGCAACAAAAGGGAAAGAGTCTACCTACTCTAACCCTCTGCTCTCTAGCCTACACTCTAGTGCTACTGCTTCTATACATACAACTGTATGTGTATAGCTCTTGTGAAGTAGCAAAAGATATAGTTGTGGTGATTAGGCTGATGTAAAGTCGTTCCCAAACCAAGGCCATTGGTCTGGTCATCACCCAGGTATACATGTACAAGCAGTAATGCTGATAAAAACACGGGAAGTAAACACAAATACAAGTCTGAATTTAAATAGTTAGTAAAAGTGAATATTGAGGAGAAAATTTAGATCATAAATTTTACCCTCTGCTCAGAACACCGAAATCTCGGAGTAAGATACAGAGCCTCTCTATGCCTGAGCAATATAATTAAAGGTTAATCATTTTTTCTGTGGCAAATTTTTTTTTGTAGCAAAAATATTTTTTTTGTGGCAAATTTTTTCTGTGGCAATTTATTTTTTTTGTGGCAAATTTTTTTTCTGTGGCAAATTCACTCTTTTTTGTAGCAAATCCGATTTTCGTCTGTAGCACATATACTTGAGTTAGTGTGTTTTTTTATTTATAAAAATTTCAGAAACATATAATATCCGTTGATACGCTTGATCCGCATACCGTTTTTAGTCTTTTTAGACTGAAAACCGATTTTCGAGAGAAGTGAACTGAGAATTTCGGTTTGGTCCAGCACCCGAAAATTGCAAATTCCTGAAAGATCATAGGCAGTTGGCAGAAGATCCCACTTGTACTCGGCTATTTCGGCCAACACTCTTTTCTTCACAAGAAAAAGCCCGTTAAGATCCAAAAGCGTACGGACTGAAGTGTTGCTCTTCTTAAAATGGCGGAGCAAAATGTGGCTAAGGTTGATAGAATTATTATCATGCATTGTATTGATGGCAAATCCGGTAAGCTTGAATTTAAGATTTCATAACTAATCCATCAGAGGATGTTGAGCAATGAAGCAGCCGAAAGTGTGCCAAGTGCGTGTGCTAGAGTAGACCTAAAGCCCAGCAGCTTTACCAGCAATTAATCCACTTGTCTTTCATGAAGTACAAGTCTTTCATAGACTCGGAATACCAATTTTGAGAATTTGGATGAATAAATAAGCACATTACCTCAAGTATATGTGCTACGGACTAAAATCGGATTTGCTACAAAAAGAGTAAATTTGCTACAGAAAAAAATAAATTTGCTAGAAAAAAAGTAAATTTGCCACAAAAAAAAGTAAATTAGCTACAGAAAAAATTTGCCACAAAAAAAACATTTTTGCCACAAAAAAAGTAAATTTGCCAGAAAAAATGATTAACCTAATTTAAAATAATAACTTAATTTTTTAACTCAAGCAATAACTCAAGATGAAGAAGAGCTTTTCATTGGACTCTTACAATCCCATAATTTGTATAGGTCTAAAGATTTTATCAAAGAAAACATCTTAGCCAATGTTGAAGCTATGAAAGCTGACAGTTTCAGACGTTACCTTGGTAGAGATTAAGAAAGTAGATGTAGCATATTCTCCAGTCACCAGTATTGAAGAGCAGTGAGTTGTAGTAATTGCATAAGCACGAAATTATCTTGCTATTATACGTAAAAAAATCAGATAAAGTCAGAAATCACTAAAAAATTTAGATCAGTTCGCTAAACATGTTGATATCATCTGTTTTAAACAAAGTCATTGAAATTATTTGGGACATGTTCATATCAAATGAATGACTGAAAAATAGACCCCTGAAACTATTGACATTGACCAACTGGCATCCTTGATATACATCTTGATATACATCCACCCTCCATAAATAGTAAGTTATTTGGACCAACTTTGGGGTGTCTGTTTACGGAGAACTGGCTGTAATCGTTAAAAATGTCTATATTCTTCGGGATACTTTATATTTACAAATGTAAATTCGTAAACTGTGCCCAAAAGCATGTGTCTTCGAATGTGGCTTTATTAGATTTGAATGTGTATGGGGTTTCGCAAATAGTATAAAAGCCCATTGTCTACAAAAAAAACGAAGAAGCTAAAATGAAATTTTACAAGTTAGTCAAAAATATTAAATAACGATTCTCAATTTATTCCCAGATGCAACAACAATAACAGTTCCGAAGAGAACATTTTGCAAAAAATTAACGGTTGGATTTGGCAACCCGCTCCAATTCGTCCTTTTTCTTGATAGCATAGGAGTTGCTGGAGCCCTTAGCAGCATTAATAAGTTCATCAGCCAAACATTCAGCCACTGTCTTAATATTGCGGAAAGCAGCCTCACGAGAACCTGTGCACAGAAGCCAGATAGCCTAAAATAGTAAATATTGATTTTGCTAATAAAGTGACGCCATATTTTTTTAAAACAAATTTCCCAAAAATTAATTTTATTTCTAAGTAAGCATAATTTTCTTGACAAAATCATTTATAAATTTTTAAGTCTGTTTTAACACAATATAAGAACAAATCTTCTGAATTGTTTATATTGAGCGACCGGGTCTCAAAGAAACAGGTCAAAGAAACTTGTAAGAAGACACAGCGAGAAGATAAAATTATTAAACAATGTATTTTCTAATAATGCAAAAACTTTGAAAGTGGACTTTTTGGGCGTCTTATACCAAGTAAATTTTATACAGAATCTATACCTGATTTACGCGACGAAGAGGCGACACATCCACAGCCTGACGACGAACAGTTCCGGCACGTCCAATGCGAGTAGAATCTTCACGGGGGCCACTGTTTATTACGGCATTCACCAATATTTGAACGGGATTCTTTGAAAGAATTATTTCAGAATGGTACTGGTAGTGAATAAGCCAATTCAAGAAAATCATACCTCGCCAGTCAACAGGTGCATGATTTCAAAAGCGTGCTTCACGATGCGCACAGTCATCAACTTCTTTCCATTGTTTCGTCCGTGCATCTAAAGCACTTCTTATGAAGCAAGTTTAAAGTCTTGTTATTTCCATACCATCATAGAAGAAGCCAGACGCTCAACTACTGGGCATGTAGCTTTGCGGAAACGTTTGATTTGGTATCGGCCAGCACTGTGAGGTAGGTATTTGGCAGACTTATCACGAACAGCAATATAATCCTGAAAAAAGTATTGCGCTATTTTGAAAATTGTTTGGAGGTAATACAGTAAATAAAATTAATAGATCAGTAATGATTTGCCTTTTAAAAATTTTAGAAACCTTTACTTAACCGAAAAAAGTTTTTTACTTAGTTTTAAAAGTTCTGAGATACTTAAAGGGGCATGCTCGTCGCCGATGAGAATATTTCGAAAGGCGGGTACCAGCGAAATTCAAACGAGAACTAATTTCACGCAATTATGAAAAAGTCGAGGAAAAATTACACATCCAGTGGGAATCTAACCGACGAGCAACTGTTGCAGTCCCTTGCCGCTATCCCACTAGGCCACCGATGCTATTAAACAACTGAAGTGTTTTTGATTACTTATTCGCCGCAAGGTACTTAATTGAAAATTATTCTTAAATATTTCTCGTTTGAATTGACCTGGTACCCGCCTTTCAAAATATTTCCATCGGCGGCGAGCATGCCTCTTTAATATCAAATGTAATGCAAAGAAAAAATTATTATTCTTCAGCTATTTTTGCAATTATATGTGACTTTGAAAAAAATTGCTTACCACCAGGGAAATGTCGGAGACCTCAACATCATTCAACGACCATTTGCCAAACAACTTTACGTCAGGAGTGTCGATATTTGCCGTCAGCATAGGTTGGTCCTCAACAAGTGGATCTACAGCCCAAAATTCAGAATCTTTGGGTTCTTCCGCCATGATTGCACGATGTTCTGAAGATAAGTACTTGGTTCAATAAAGTCAGGAGATTACATGCACGCAAATACAATGTATTCTTTAAAAGACATGATCTGTAAATATGTACCATTTTATATAAACCGTTGGCAATAAGCGGAAAAATAAAAATTTTGCTGTTAGACGAGGATTGTAGCGCGGACTCTTTTGATTGATCTCGATCAATAGCTTTATCGCCGAAATATGGAGGTTTGAAGTTTTGAAGTGACAATAAATATTTAAATGAATGATTTAATGTCTCGAGTAGAATTTCAAATTTTATAGTGAGTTATAGACTTGGATGAAAGTTTTTTTAAGCAAATCGACCATGTGAACACAATTCCGTCGTCAGAATTCACACACTGCCGAGCGGAGTAGAGCGTGGTGCGCAAAACAGATAAATTTATCTGAACCGATAAATTTATCTGAACCGATAAATTTATCTGAACCGATAATTTTATCTGCCAGATACAATTTTATCTGACAGATAAAATTTATCTGCCAGATAAAATTTTATCGGTCAGATAAAATTCGATGTTTAAATCAAATCATTAAAAAAATAAAAAATGGGTTCCACACTTGCAAATCTATACAAATTTTTAAGAATGATAGTGATAAAAAATAGCTGATGGGTTTTCAAATTTTTCAGCCAGGATTTCTGGCGAAACCCATCAAATATTTTAGTCATTATTATTCTTAAAAATTTCCATAGATTTGCAACTGTGAAACCCATTTTTTAATTTTCTAATGATTTTTATTTAAAAATCAAATTTTATCTGACCGATAACATTTTATCTATCAGATAAAATTTTATCTGGCAGATAAATTCTATTTGACAGATAAAAATTTATCTGGCAGATAAATTTATCGCTTCAGATAAATTTATCTGTTTTGCGCACCACGGAGTAGAGATTTTACGCTAAAAATAATTTTTTAGCTTGGTCAATCTAACATAAAACGGCTATTTTCTCTGCGGCTGACCGGGTTTCTTCCAAATATTTTTCGGCCACTTTTAGCATATAAAATAAGCTAAACTTTTCGAGTATTTACAAATAATGTACGCGACAACGAGGTCAATCGGTGTCAATCAGAGCGAGAGAGTTTGTCAGGAGAGTCGGCGCTAAAATCCTAGCCTAACAGCAAAATTTTCATTTCTTCGCTTTTGCCAACGGTAGGTCCATCCTTTCAGATTATGTCTTTTGAAACCTTCGGCATGAAACCTTTGAACTGCGTAAAATGGCATCTTTAGGAGAAAGGGTGCCACCTTTTTTTAAAATAAACCTTTTTTTTTGAGAATTTGCACATCCACACGCAATTTTTTCTTAAAAAAAAGAATTTTCCAATAACCAGTTTAGCGTCAATTTAGCGTCAAGCTAAACCAAAAATCTAAACCATAAATTTGAACACAAGCAGCACAAATTCACAAAAAGGCGGATTTTTTTGCCAAAAGATGATCTTTTTACGTTCTATTTAAAACTTATAGCTACCGTAACCTATGCAAAAAATATCTTTTTGGAACCTGACAATTAAGTTGGTAAAACGAACAGAACTTTCTGTAAAAGTTAACAAAGTTCAGCAAATTATTAGTGAGATTGTATAAAAATATCATTATGAAACAGCTTTTAACAAAAATTTCGATAAAATCTTGCAAAAATGAAGTGAATTCGATCAAAACGTCAAATGACCGTAGTCTTAGCTAAGAAGGTGTAGATTTTCAATCACTTTGGGACTAACTGATATACAAAGTTACTTTTATTTTATCTTGGCTCTACGCCAACTTTTTGTCCAATCAAAATTGCCCACGACCGATAATCGTGACATACCAAGAAGATCTCCCTCTTACAATATTCATCACTACTCTTTGGATATAAGGGACAACTATTGACTTTTTTCAAACAGAATAGTTTTACTTGTCTTTGTGTGTGTTGACACGTTTTCACGAAAATGTTGAGGCATTCTATTCTGGCTTCACTCAGCCTATTTTTGGGTAAGTTATTTAAAACTTTTTTTTAAAACCAAATTTTGAGATATACTCTCCACTCAAATTTGATTTGAAAGTTAACACAAGAAATCGAGGCAAATCTTGAGTGGAGGTTCATATCTCAATTGCTACTTTTTTTTTGAAAACCTTCTTATTCCGTATTTTCAGTAACATGTTTCACTGCCAATGCCATGTACGATTCGGACGAGGTGGTGGAACTGACTGCTAGCAATTTCCAAGCCAGGGTTCTCAACGATGACTCGATCTGGATTGTGGAGTTCTATGCACCATGGTAAAATAATTTCAAGATTTGAATTATACGTAATCTTTGTTGCTGTCGGTAGGTGTGGTCACTGTAAAAGTCTGGTGCCTGAGTATAAGAAGACTGCCAAAGCTCTGAAGGGTCTTGTAAAAGTTGGTGCTGTTGATATGACACAAGTATTTTGATTATTTTTTTTTTCATTTAAAAGTTTATTTAATAGTTTATATCATTTCAGCACGAATCTGTTGGTGCTCCATACAATGTTCGTGGTTTCCCTGCAATCAAAGTATTTGGCAATGACAAGAAAAAGCCATCTGACTACAATGGTATTTATTTATGATTATCGACCTATACTTATAGTCCTGACAATTCAGGCCAAAGGAATGCACAAGGTATGGTAGAAGCAGCTCTAAATGAAGTCAAAAAAGCAGCCAATGCTCGTCTTGGACTTGGAGACTCCGGAAATGGTCGTCAATCTGAATCTGGAGGCAAGGGTGGAAATGAGGTTGTCGAACTAACTGACAGGTTGGATTTTGCATTGACTGACTAAAAAAATTCACGCTCTTGTTTATTTTTAGCAATTTCGAGGAGTTAGTGCTCAAAAGCAAGGACTTGTGGCTTGTAGAGTAAGTATTTTATGGAAAACCTAGGGGAGAATTTATGGAAAACTTAGGGGCTCAAAAATACACAAATCCGGAAAAAAGTCAAGCGTGCCATCTAAAAATTGCGAAAGCTGAAAAAAACAGCGTCTAGAATACTGTTCGACTTAGAATTTGAAGAAGTCGGTTAGGAACGTTGAATTTTTTTAGAAAAGTCTAGAAATATCGTTGTCTTGTCAAAAATTTCAAAAAATGGTACCGGTATGTTTGGCGCTATGTTGACTGAAAATTTCTCAAAAAGAGGAGAATCCTAAAGAATTCATGGCTAAAATAATACCAGCTGTTGATAATTTGCAATATTTACTTTGATTCCCACTCAAGGAATGTCATTTTTTCTTGACTTTCACTCTTCTAAACACAACACCCCTTCACTTCACATGGTTTAGCCTTGTTATAGCTAAAAATCCTATTTTGTTTATTTTCAGATTCTTCGCTCCTTGGTGTGGTCACTGCAAAAACCTGGAGCCTCACTGGAAAGCTGCTGCTTCAGAACTAAAGGGCAAAGTCAAAGTAGGTGCTTTGAGTGAGTTTGTTATGACTCTTTTCTAAACTTTTCTATTTTCAGTTGGGTGCACTCGATGCCACAGTCCACACCATGATCACACAGCGGTTCAACATCCGCGGATTTCCCACTATTAAATTCTTTGGAAGTGGTGAGAAGACTGTCAACGATGCAGTCGACTACGATGGTGGTCGAACAACTAATGATATTGTGCAATGGGCATCTACCAAGGCTGCTGAAAACCTACCTCCCCCAGAACTCAAACAAGGTAAGAATTATTGCTTGTTGGTTGAGGGCTTAGTAATTTATGGTTTTAAGCTACCTCCCAATCTGTGACCGAGAAAAATTGCAATGACAAACAAGTAAGAGAGGGTTTTTATATAGCTAAACTGCAGGAGGTAAAGGCCGTATGAAAGAGCTGATTTATTCTTAGTTTTTAGTATAAGGACTTGCCCGAAGGCTAACTACCAGTATTTGTCCTCACCATAAATAGTGTTCCTAGACAACACAATATGGGGGGAAAATTCTCAGCAGTAACGAACAATCCGCGGATTTTTTGAAACTTATCCGCGGATTTCTTAAACAAATCTGCGGATTTTTTCTAGCCTGCTCGGTAGGAGGCTAGAAATATAGTTTCGATTTTTCTTCATTATTAGAACTTTTCAAAGCAATTTTTCAATTTTTTTGCCATGGTAGGCTTGCAAAAAGCCTTTAGAGGTGAAAAAAGCTGTATTGAAAGTGGTGTAAGATAATACGGGCTTTTTTTTTTAATATTTCACGGATTTTGACTGTTTTACCATGTTTTTGATCATGCGCCGAGGCGAAAGCCTCTATATATATTTGGCTACCAGACAATTTCTAATATTTTAGAATTTGTCGCGCGACATTTTCTAATATTTTTCGGTAAATTCGGTTGTTTTGTGCCGAATTTACCGAAAAATATTAGAAAATGTCGCGCGACAAATTCTAAAAATATTAGAAATTGTCTGGTAGCCATATATTTTGATCAAAAGTGTTGCTCGGATTCAGTTTATCTTACAGGTCAATCTTAAGATGCTCTTATGGGCTTGCGGTTGGCCAAAGTGCCTTATCCAATTTTCACCCAAAATTCGTTTAAAGTGCTTTTTCGGGTGTTTTAGCATCTGAAACGTGTAGAAAAGGTTTTGAGGCCCAGTAGACCATTTTTAGACAAAAAGTTTTTTGACCAAAATTGGCTTTTTACTTCGGGAGACCAAGGTGAACAGGTAGTGGAGGGTACCCAGACTGCCTGTTTTTTCATTTTTCAATTTTTTTTCTTACTAGAAATTTGGCAAAAAGAGTATATATATATGCATTTTTGATCAAGAGTCGGAAACATGTTTAAGGTAAGTAAGTGCGCGCATCTCTAACCCATCAAGTCCTTTGGGGGTGCAGGGGCTTGGGTCGAGATGACACACCCACATACCTCGAACACAAATCATTCAAAGTAACTCTGGATGCATAAACATGTATGCATACCGGAGATTCTTTACGCGGTAGGTCCCAGTGATAAAAACTATGTAGAAACCATCTTTTAGGGAATCCAGTACCCCTCCAGTACCCTTTACCTTAGTGCCCGAGACAAAAAGTCAAATTTGGTCGATTTTTTTTTGTTTGAAAACATGTTTCTAATAAGAACTTTAAGGGACCATGGTTTTTGCGCGCAGTGGCATGTGCAAAATTTGAATTGGCGGGGGACACTTCTCTTTCGTCTCAAACTTTACTCTTTGGAGTTATGGCGAAGGACTCCAAGAAGTAAAGTTTGAGACGAAAGAGAAGTGTCCCCCGCCAATTCAAATTTTGCACATGCCACTGCGCGCAAAAACCATGGTCCTTTAAAGGACCATACTTGTTGATGCAAATGAGAATTTGAAAATTATAATGCGCGCGGGACACTTTTCTTTTTCGTTTCTCTCTTTCGTCTCTCACTGTACTCTTTTGAGTCGCTCGAAATAACTTCAAAGAGTAAAGTACGGATATTTTTTTTCGTTATTGCTACGGGGGCAGATTCAAACCAGTGAAATCTAGAAAGCTATGAAGCTATTGCTCAGCTCTGGCATTCAACCAGATTTCATTCTTAAGATTCAATAATCACCGAACCAGTCTGCTATGAACTTGGCGCTTGAACCTTCACGGACGATATTGAGTTTCCAGATTCAGATGCAACCAGTCTTTATACCGATCCTATTGATTAGACGGGGATACCAGTTTTGAAGCCGACCGATTTACCTCGACACTGCTTCGAATTCGAGCTTTCGCTGTGCCGGTTATAAGAAGATTTCTTCTTTGGTGGGGCTTGCCATGGTCAAGTCAGCCGAAGAATCAAGCAACCAGCCTGCCCTCTCGTTCCAGCTTCAGTCAATGGTGGGTTGTCATGTTCCGCTCAAGATGTCCGGCGCTGTCCAGAGTTTGTGGCCAGTATGAATCTTAACCAGTCTTCCGTCTTTATACCAGCCTCAGTCAATGATCGGTCGTCATGTTCCGCCAAGGATGTCCGGCGCTATTCAGAAGCTGTGGTTGCCGAAAAAGTGGAAGTAAAACCAGAATGAGAGTATGTTATTGTATAATCTCATGTACCAGCATGGTCTTTGTATTGTGCTAACCAGGCTGTGGTTGCTGGTTTTTTCCGGCTTGCCATGGTGCACCAATAAAACACCAGTTAGGAAGATATCTACTATTCTTACTTTAGTGTGAAAGACAGGGCGAAGGTTTGTTGGGGTGTTTATTTTGCATGCTCAACCGAAAAATGATCATAACCCCGATTCGAAATCATGTTTTTAACATCAAATTCCGACCTTTTTGCGATAACAAAAGACTTTCGGAACGGTTGAATCCTTAAAATTGTTGTCCTGAATATGGTTCTTCAGAGACATTTAATCAAAAAATAGGCTACAAAAGTTAATCATATAACACGCCTCAAAATAATTTTTTTTTAAATTTTCGACTTTGGCCCTTTTAAAATTAATTTTAGTATAAAATTTCTCATGGTTATTTTTGACTCAGGATGAACACCCACTCATCTGGGTCAGATTTTGCCCTGTCGTTAACTGTACATTTACTAGTATATTTATACCAGAAATTTCACAGTTAATAACGCACAGTTGACGACCATAGTGACCGCGCCGTCCTACGCCGTCCTAATTTTTTTCATCGCCGTCCTGCATTTTAACCATATTTTTCATCATGAATTGCTTTTTTATTTTATAACATATAATCAGTTTTTATTTTTATACTTAATTTTCGGGCGACCGTCCAAGTTTTCCTTCATTTTTATTTCAAAAAATTGGGCCGTCCTAATTTAACCGACTTTTTTGAAATTTTTTGTGTAAAATCAGGACGGCCATTTTTTGATATAAAGAAAATGGACGGTCGCCTAAAATAAAAGTGTAAAATAAAATGTGACTATATGATGTAAAATAAAAAAAAGCCATCCATAATGAAAAATATGGTTAAAATGCAGGACGGCGATTAAAAAAAATAGGACGGCGAAGGACGGCGCGGTCACTATGTTGACGACGGGGCAAAATCTGACTCAGGATGAGCGGGTGTAAAAAAAATTTCATGTAACACAATGCCTATTTTGTTTGCAGTTATGCATTATCACTTTCCTGCCTCATATTCTGGACTGCCAATCCAAATGCCGAAACGACTACCTAAAAACACTCAAACAGTTGGCTGAGAAGTTTAAGAAGAATCCTTGGGGGTAGGCTTCATTTTCTTATTGAACCAATGTGTCTATATTGTCCTGATTTAGCTGGATCTGGACTGAAGCTGGTCAACAACCCGAGCTGGAAGAAGCTTTTGGAATCGGTGGTTTCGGCTACCCAGCCCTGATTGCAGTCAACTCACGTAAAATGAAGTACAGCACACTTACTGGATCCTTCGGCAAATCTGGCATCTCGGAGTTTCTGCGAGATCTGTCTTATGGCAAAGGCAAGACCTCCTCTTTAAAAAGCGACTGAGTTCCCCAAGGTGCAGAAGGTGGAGGCCTGGGATGGCAAGGATGGTCAGATGCCTGTAGAAGAGGAACTCGACTTGTCTGATGTGGAACTGGACGATCTGGAAGCTGTCAAAATGAACTATAGATGGACAGTATTGGATAATGAGAGTTTTTAATTTTTGTGTTTTCTTATTGTTAACTTATTGTTCGCCTTTATTATTTTTTTTTTGATACGGTTATGAAATGAATTTTTTTTTAAACTTCAGTTTGCCCTTCTTTTACATTAAATTATTCAGTTGTTGGAAGAGTTGACCAACATTTGAAATTTTGAAAAATCAGCTTGGAGTGAGGAAGCTTCTGGTCTGTGATCTTCTGACGGTACTAGTGCCGTTGATATTCGGAGATGATATTTATATTCCGAGAAACATGTTTGAGTCTGCCCTAACATACGCCGGCATACCTTGCCTAAGCCGAAAGCATAATATGGTAAACAACTAAAAATGACCCTTAGATGCTTGAAAAGACCATCTACCACTAAGGAATTACAGTAAAAAAATTGGAAGTTAAAAAGTTCTTTTGAATCAGAGTTTTTTTTAGAAATCTTTCTTCTATTATGTTAAGCAGAAAAATGTAGCTGTGGATGTGTTTTTGGGTCACTTTTGAAAAATTCCTGACTTTACCCCATCCGACTTCTTTTGATGTGTAAAAGACTAACAAGGGAACCCTTCGAACTGTAAAATTCGATACGCAAATCCTGATAATGCCATCTTGTAGAGCATAGTCCATTTACTATAGCTAGCCGCGAGGGTTTTTCCCCACATAAATAGAAAGTGGAAACTAAGAGCCTCGAAAACGTGAAAAAAGTTCCAAAATTTGCCTTGCGTTTATCTTGAGCTTAACCTCTGTGAGGTCATTTTGAAAAGACCACGAGCATTTTTACCACTTTATGTGATTAAATGCTTTATTAGATTTTAAGCGTCCCGACCATATCTTATAAACATATTGCAGGGCTTCTAACTTAAAATTTCAAAATAAAAGACATTTTTATGAAAGAAAGGATATTTGGTCAAAAAGTGCCAAAAAAAAAAGTCAAAAAAAAAGTCTGAGAGTTGAGTTATGGCTTGTTTAAAAAAATGAATGTCTTTAAAAAATAACTAAAATCCAAGTTTGTTTAACTCTCAGACTTTTAAAAATTAGTCAGATTTTTTAGCTCTTGAACTGCACAGTATGGTGGTTAGATGTGTTCGGAACGTTAAAAATTCAATAAAGCAGTTGATCACATAAAGTCAGGGCTCCAAGTGTACTTATTTATAAGAAATGTACTTATTTTTTCTGCCACCTTTTGCTTTTTTCTGCCACCTTTTGCTTTTTTCTGCCACCTTTTGGCTTTTTTCTGCCACCTTTTGCTTTTTTCTGCCACCTTTTACTTTTGGTTATTATTCTTTTCGACCCACAGAAGACTTCTTTCTTGCACCAAATCACCTTGTTTAAACCAAACCATATAGTAAAAAACATTGAAATAGGTTGCCCTATCTCACGTCTTAATCCTGGCACCGGTACAAGAGGAGTGACCACACCCATTTTATTCCCACAACTACCAACAAGACTACAGAAGACAAAACGGGCGGTGAAGACATTACAATAGATTCTAGACGATTCAGCTGCTTTCTGGCTCCATCCACTTCTTTGAGTCCACGGCGCAGGTAGTGATCGGCTTCATCATGTAGAGGGTCGCTTCGAACCAGCTTCGCTTCAGACGGGTCATTTCCACTTGACTGTTTCGGTAGAGCTGCTGCAGAGAAAGAGACGGGTCGGCGGTCACTTCCACTTGAGTCCAGTCGCGGAGACGAAGGTCCTTTCTCATTGTTTCTAGCCACCGTTGCGCAGTTTGATTGGGAGCGTGCTGCTGGGCCACAGAGATCGGCAGGCGAGTCACAGATGACAGGGAGCGGAGCTGGCTTGACCATCACAGGAGGAGCTTCGGCTTGAGCAGGACCACGGAGCTGCAGTTTGGCTATGGAGTCTTCTGCTTGCTTCTGGTCCAGTTCGGCTTGCACTTCCATCGACGGGTCACTGGCTTCGGTCCTTTCGCACTTCAATCCCTCTCGGTCAACACACCCTTCACACCCGACGTTTCGGTCCCATTCACACCTGCTAGACGGTCACCACACACCCCACTCTGTAGACTGTCCCCACCTACGTTACACAAACCTTTTCGGTACTTCCCACACGACCCAACGGCACTTCCAGGTTGACGAACCCTTCCATGCCTCGGGCACTACCAGCCAACTTCTCAGCTTCGGTAAATGAGGAAAGGGCACTGACCTGCTTACCGTGTTCATCGTCGTGTTACATCTTCATCGAGTCAGCCATTCCTTGATCTTTTCCAAAAGCGAATTCCAGTGAGCACTGGCCATTTCCTCAGTCCCTTGCAGGTTTGCATCCCCCAGAATGATCTCGAGCCCGTCTCGGATTTCCAAAATTGGCCTAGGCACCATTTGCTTCGGCGTAGCCTTTCTTTTATCCACTTTCGCTTCCATTGCAGAGTCGATAGATTTCAGAGCGCTTTTTAGGTCCTTAAGAACGAGGAAACTAAGATTTTCGCCGACGGGTCAACATTCTTTCGATAGAAGACAAATCCTGTTTGAAATCTCTTTACGATTTCAAACAGTATTTGCCCCCTTTAACTTCTGCTAGACGGTCACTCCTCTCAGGACAAAATCGACGGTACGGAGATTTGCCTTCGCAAATCTCCCTCCTTACAATATGACAATAAAAAATAAGGTATGCACCCAGGTGGATTCGAACTAACAACCTCTACATCACCCTTAGAATCGCTCAGAACCCATCCAGAATGGCCAAAAGGCAAAATAACTGGTTTTTAGTGGGTTACTAAAGGGGGTGTAAACGTTTTGCAAAAAATCGATTGAGCGGATCAGATTTCGGGTCCGATATGCTTAATAGCGTTTTTTTATTTTATTCGCAGTTTTCAAAATCGTTTACGACATAAATTTGAAAAGCAATGTTCTGTTAACCAAGATTAGAAGTCGGGAAAAGTACTTTTTACTGTTTGTTGCTAATTCATTGGTTGTTATTGTTGGTTTTTTCTGATTGAATGAAGAATTGATGACAAATGGTGATAGTTAAGGATAAGTTATCTAATAAAGTTACGAAAAAGCAAAATTTCAAAATGTACTTATTTTTGGGCCAAAAATCTTATTTTTTTCGAAATGTACTTATTTTTCAAAAAAAAACTTGGGAGCCCTGCATAAAGTAGTAAAACGCTCGTGGTCTTTTCAAAATGACCTTATAGATGTTTGAACCCAAATGCTGGCGTTTCTGATATATTCTAAATAAACTTAATATACCATTAAAAAGAGGAAGAGAAGGGCTACAAACCCATATGTTTGGAATATTTTCTAAAATAAATTTTTGTTCCTGAACATTTGTTTGAAATTTGTCCCAACTTATTTGTCACCAGGTACAGCTTCTATTTTTTTCACTGACCAATGAATGAATTCAAATTTTGAACGCAGACAGAAAATAATCTGAAAGCATTGTTGACAAAATCAGGTTGGTCCCGAACGAACTCAAATTTAACAAATTGATGTGCTTATCAAGGGGGCGCAGGGGGCTTGGGGCTTGGAGTTGAGATGCACACACCCACATACCTTAGACACAAATCACTCGAAAGTGACTCTGGATGCATGAAAAGCATGCATACCAGAGTTTATTTATGCGGTAGGCCCCAGTATTCAAAACTATGTTCAACATCTTCTTGTTAGTGGGCCCTGTGTGATCAGTGGCCCCCTTTTTCCCTTCCCTCCCAATACAGCCCTTATTCCCTTTTAAATTCAAAAGGCGCTAATTTAAATTTTTCAAATTTTGACTAAAAACCATGATACCCCCCCCCCCCTGTGGTTCGAAAAATTTTTTTTTCTCAGAACCAAGAAAACAGCCGGCTTTCTCATGAAATCGGGGTCGAGAAACACGAATATGAAGTTATCTCCTCCACCTGATCAGTCCCCGTGGGGGGGGGGGGATTCTGAAACTCAAGCCATTCTTTGGTCACACCTTCATTTTTCCATATCTGTTAAGCTGCAAATGCGATGCTAATGCATTGGAGACAAAAGTATGGAGGCGTTACAAGCTACTTGAGGTGAATACTTTACAACTTTTTTCTCCTCATTACTCACCTGCTTTAGTTAAAGGTAATCGCGAAATTCAAACATCAGTGGGTCGATAGGCCAGCTTTCCGGGGGTAGTATGATAAATTCTGTCCACTGATTTCGACAAACAATGCACTTGAAAGACGCAATTTGGAGATCAAGGAAAGCTATACATTTCGCGAGCGAGTTTCTGTGCCCTCCTTCTTCACAAAGTGGATACAATGCTGAATGAGTGGAGTTTAGATCTGCTGGAGAAGCCGGTATGCATTTTTTCCAAGTTATTTTAAGTCCAGTTTAATAATCATTTTCAGCCTGCCACATTTCCGTGGCCTACAATAGAAGAATACCAGACAGCATGGAATTACAAGGAACAAAGTCCCTTTTGCAGTGTTATTGATGCTGAGAAGCCTGTCTATCTTATTCAATCGGAGACGCGGATTGGAGAACAAGCAAACTGGAGCGCAAATTTTGAGCTGCAGCAGTTCACTGCGGAAATGGGTTGGAAGAAATATGTGGAGCTCCGATCCAGCATCTATATGGTACAGCCATCAGTTCTTTTCACGGGTCTTTACACTTGCAGTTGCTTCAAAGGAAGAAAGGATCAAGTCTTCTGCAAACATGCTCTTGCTCTCATGTGCTGTGATGGAAAGTATAGCTATCCAGAAGAAATCTCAGACATTCCAATCGGCGGGAGGTGCAAAAGAGGAAGAAAACGCAAAGCAACAAAAGGTGGAGCATTAGTAATTGATGAATGAAATCCAATTTTGATCCGAATTTATCGTTGTGTCAAAGTGTCAATAAAACTATATTTGCCCTCAGGTATGAATTTGCAACGCTAGTAGGATATATAAAGCTAACAACGTAAAAAAAGTACTGATAATCACAATTTATTAAAAGAGAGATAACGCAATCAGCAGATAAACACCATTATAAGCATCAAGTCATTTTTGCCAAAAAGAGTCCATATTTCAGCGGAAATCAAGCCCGTTCAAGCCAAAAAGGCACTTTTAAACAAATCAACGCACTTTTTAGCCAAAACGAAACACTTTTCAACAATCAAGACTTTTTTTAATAAAACAAGGCACTTTTCAGCCAAAAACAAGGCACTTTTCATCCAGAACAAGGCACATTTAATACTTGACCTTCTTAAAATATTCTTTGTAAGCACACCGAAAATAAAGTCAAATTAACCTTTGCGTTTTTATTCAAATTCGTTGTAGAATCGGCGTCTTTTTGTTTATCTGGCACTTTTTGCCAGAAATCTAGCGTCTTCTGTCTTAAATATGGCAGCATATGGAATGCACCCCTCCAAAGAGTGTCAAAATTGAGAGGTATGTGTTTGGGGTGTTACGCTAACTATTGTTAAGTAATTTTATGTTTGACCGAAGCCAAAGCCCTACGCCTAACACGGGAAAAGCATCATCACCCGTCACAACATATACCAAAGATAGCTCTCTTTGAGCTGATTAAGAAACGACACAAAAACCGTCACAAAGGTTTTCACTTATTTAAAATAGTGTTTAAACGACTTATAAGTAATTTTTATATGCTTAAAACTATAAAAGAGTAATTTTCTGACATTTTCACACATGAAAATGAATTTTTGAAAAAAAAAATTTTTGACTAAAATTCGACTTTTTGCCTTGGTCCCCAAGGCAATCCAACCTGAAAGGGTACCTGGATACCACAAAAAGATGGAATTTGAACATAGTTTTGTTGACTGGGCCTACCGCATAAAGAAACTTTGGTATGCATACATTTTTTATACATCCAGAGTCACTTTCGAGTGATTTGTGTCTAAGGTATGTGGGTGTGCGCATCTCAACTCTAAGCCCCTGCGCCCCGAAGGGGTCGCAGGGCTTGAGAGTTAGAGACTCACTTACCTTAGACATAATACCGAGCAAGACTCTTGATCAAAAATGCGTATGGAGGCTCTTTTTTGCCCAGCTCCAGTGAAAAAACAGGTTGAATACCAAAAACTAATCCTTTTCTCACTATTTTCTAGTCCAGCCCGCACTTTAGTAGTCCAACCTGCACTTTAGTAGTCCAGCCTGCACTTAAGTAGTCCTATGCATTTAGGAGTCCTATTATTTACAGCGTTTATTGAGATTTTGATAGTATGTAACAACTTCACTCCTAAAAAATAATTCAGTTCTATTCATGAGATTATATTTTTGACTATTTTGGAGGGACACAGGGCTGTATTAGGAGGGCACTAAGATATTTGTATAGAATAAATAAAATAAAGGGGGCCACTAATCACACAAGGGCCACTAACAAGAAAATGTTGAACATAGTTTTGAATACTGGGGCCTACCGCATAAATAAACTCTGGGATGCATGTTTTTTCATGCATCCAAAGTCACTTTCAAGTGATTTGTGTCTAAGCTATATGGGTGTGCGCATCTCAACCCCAAGCAACCAAGCTTGGGGATTGGTTGAAGGGGGGGGCCGAAGGGGGCGCAGGGGCTTGGTTGGTTAGAGTGGGTGTTTTAAACATAGTGTTTTAAAACATGGGTGTTTTGAAACACTTTTAAAAAAAAGTTGATGGGGGGGGGGTATATGCAAGTAGCGTCCAATTTTTATTGACTAGAACACAAAAAATATGTCTTTTCGAGCTTCTGAGGCAATTTAGGTCGATATAGGGTGTTTGAAACACTTTGAAAAAAATTTTATTTTGGGGGAGGGGGTTTATACTCCGGTAGCGCCACTTTTCCTTTTATTTTTGTCAAACTTTTCATACCAGCGTGTATTGCTGGATTTCAGCTTTCTAACGAGCCATCAACTGACCACTGAGATGTTAAAAGTGGGAAAAAAGTCTTTTATAGACTAAATTTTTCAACAATTTTACCTTATATTTTTATTGGTATCGTATATTCTCTATTAATCCCTCATGGGGGATTATTTTTCAACCCTTTAAAAATCGGAAAAATTTGAGGTCTGTTTTGAGATTTTCGGGCAGTCGACCAAAATCTGAAAAGTGGAATCAGGAGATCTCGTGTTAATTAAGAACGCAAAAACAGAATTGTGAAATGTTTGCTCTAGGCTGAGATATGAGTTCGGTAGGGTGGGGGATTATTAGAGAGTGGGGGATTAATAGAGAATATTGCGTCCGCGAAAGTTGAGGCGCAAAACTCATCCGCAAAGCTCTGTCCGCAATAATCACGTCCGGAACACGCATCCGCAAATATTGTCCGCAAATCTGGCCAACCCGTTTAACTTTCTTTCGCTCTTGGTAGAAGAATTCCTTGAGAGCGTCGCTGTGACTGAGAAGCAAAACGATAAAAAATGATTGCGGAAAGTGAGGTGTAGTTTTCACTGTAAAAATGTAAAAAATTTGGCCGAAACTCGAATGTGTCACTATATCGAGAGTTGATTTATGGTCAGTGTTCCAGCTCAAGATGTCACTATCGAAGGTGTCACTATATCGAGTGTCACTATATCGGGAGTGAACTTTGTTGAGTTTTTCTGTCTGCCAACAACAACGTAAAAGTCCAAGTGCACCACCCCCATCCCCCTCTCCCCTAAGTGCAACCCCCCCCCCCCCTTTGGTAGGGGGTGCACTTGGTTCATTTTCACATATTTTTTTGTTGTTTTTATGTATTGTCTTATTGTATATATCATATCATCCAAACCAGCTGGATCGTTTCCGAACCAGCGATGTACCAAATCACGTGAATGGTGCCAGAACTACGTGGATAGTATTCTTTGCACCCATAGGGTTCGAACCATCAACCTCGGTTTGAGAAAATTTTTCAGCAATTTAAATTTTCTAGTCTGAACCAACCAAACCAAGTGGTCGTCCACTTGGAGCGAATTTTTTAACTCTTTTGGGTTCCGAAACCTGTTTTCTGGATTAATTCGAGCATGCTGAAGATAGTTTAATAGTGGTAAAACGACGTTTTCTCGATTATTTTTTGAATTTTGGTAAAATCGAGTTTTGGTAAAATCAATCATGTCCCAATACTCAAAAAATATCCTACAAAACCTTCTCTACAACTACTATAGCGCTGTTTGGCTTCGTTTGAAACACTCACTTTTTAGCCCACTTTTCGTGAACTTTAATTTTTGAATTGGTGTCTTCTGATAGTTAACCGCGTAGAGCTCCTCGAATATGCAATGAAATTTAGGGTTCGAGTAACGAAATAAAATTTCTGGTCAAAAAAAATTTTCGGAAAATTTCACATCAAGGAAAATTTTTTTGGCGCTAACGAAACAAAGTGTCGCAAAAGATTCTTTGTGCGCAATTTCCTTGCGCGTTAAATAAAAAAAAAGTTGAAAAACGACGACTTTAAAGTAGGGGCGCGGGCCCTTTCTGAAAATACTCAGAATGGAAAAATTCGAAAATTTCGAAATTTGAAATAATATTTTTGTGGTCTCGTGAGAAGTTCAAAAATTTGCTGAGTGTTTTGGTTTTAAGAGTAGTTTTTTTAGTGAATCGACCATGCTGAGCACGAATCCGGTGCTAGAATCACAGGTTTGCTTGACGAAAATAAAATTTGTCTAAAAGAATTTAACCACAGGGGGAATTTAACCACAAAAATATGCCTTGGGGGACCAAGGCATATTTTTAGTGTCACAGGTTCCAATCTTTGTGGTGGCTGGTAATAACAAACTGGCGCTAAATGTCCGAAAATGTCCAAAACGCTTTAAATGGGATAAAATGCACGAAAAGGGCCAAACGGTCAAACTGGGCCAAAATGACCGAAAAAACCAAAGTGCCCAAATCAGGCCGAAATGCCGGAATAGGGATAAAACTCTCAAATCAGGTCGGAATGGGCAGAGAAAAGGGCCAAAATACTCAAACTGGGCGAAAAAAGGGCAAAATTAGTAAATGCGCGGCGCAAACGAAGTGCCGCGTTTCATTTCTCCAAATTTATTTGCAGGAGCAGGGAGCGAAGCGACCTGCTGGACACCGCATGTGCGGTGGCACGCCTTATAGTATTTTACTACTATTATGGAGCCATGTTCAGCATGCCCGAATTAGTCCATGAAACAGGTTTTGGAACCCGAAAAACAACAAAAAATGAAAAGGCGCCAATTTAAATTTTGAAATTTTGACTAAGAAACCATGATACCCGTGTGGTTCGAAAGATTCTACACTGCAACCACAATATTGTGTGTCTAAACAATATGTTGTCGCCAACCGATATTCTTTCAAGGTGTCACTATATCGCGAGTGTCACTATATTGGGGTGTCACTATATCGATAGTCGACTGTACTTGTTGCCTCATGATAAATAAGTTTAATTAAAGTTAAACTGAAAATTAAAAAAGAATATCCCGATTGGGAATGGAACCTTCGACATGAAAATAGAGCGCTAACTAGTGTTGGCATGCGTGCGAGAAAATGGCGAGATTTCTCGCAATCTCGCATCGCAAATTTTCAAAATCTCGCCTCGCAATCTCGCACGCAGGCACATTAAAAATCGCGAGTTTCGCAAATAATTGTTTTTTGATTTAGCGAGATACTCGCAAAGAATTTTTTTAACACTTGGTTGCACGATTTTAACCAAAAACTCAAAAAATCTTGTACATTTTTAACTGTAACTGACTTTTTTAAACTGGTTTTAATGTAAAATTTCTCATAGTGAACTTTAAATGCCCAACAATGAGAGAAAAGACAAATCACGTGTTTTTCTTATTGTGTTCTGACCTGCTTTTCAAAGAATGCTAACGCAACTCATTTCTCATTTATCTCATTTAATCTCACTGGCCACAAAACAGTGGTTTAATTTCATACGAGGAGTTATAAAAAGTAGGTCAAAAACACAATGCCGAAAACATGTGACTGGCTTTGCTCCCGTTGTGTACAGGCCTAACTGTGGGATTTCTCAGCTGTAGGACTGAACTATAAATAATTTTACAGTTACCGTATTACCTCTAATAAACGCCCCTGCTCTAATAAACGTCGAGAGGAAATACGGTAAGTCGAGCTGTTATTCTATCACCACACAATTATGATATTGGCAGTGGCTTATGATAAGTGAATATCAAACAGTCGAGGATGCAACAAAAGAAGAACCGTACAATGTAGAAGCGATAGTGAAGCCAGATACAAAGAAATTAAGAAGCCTTTTGTGAAACTTCAAGTGACTATGATTCATAAAAAAACTCGAAAAATCGCGATTTTCTCGCATTTAGAAGTTGCGAGATCTCGCAAACTCGCAAATTTTCGAAATCTCGCCTCGCAATCTCGCACGCACCCCCAGTTGCCAACGCTAGCGCTAACCCATACCACTGGCCACAAGTACCTGATAATCACTGGTGCTAATCTGCAATATTTAGTAGGTCAAAATTCTAATTTTTAGAAGCCGATATCTCAGCACGGTTTAGCCCGTCGCAGATTTACGAATGGTTTCGTAATCAGCTCAAAGAGAGCCATCTTTTGGTATATAAAGTTTCTAAAATTTCTCTTGCGTCAACAAATAATTAAACTCAAAACAGTCTGAAATTTCTTTGTCGTGATAAATTTTATACTTTAATGTTGCTAATCTTAATTGTATTTCTGAAAAAGTTTGACTGACAGCGCAACGCTGGATCCTCAAAAAGTGGCTCCAAACGACATTTTAACACTCTAAAGACAACTGATTTTGAGTTGTTTCGATCTCGCTTACTTTGAAGTCTTTTTCATGCGGTTTTCTATGATTTGTGTCACACGATGGCTAAAAATTTCATTTTTTCAAATTTTTCTTTTTCAAAAAACCATGATACCCTTATCATTAGAGCTGTGCACCGGGATTTAACTTCGAATGCGTTTTTGACCTACTTTTTGACGTAAATTGACGGCTGAAAATTTCAGACGCTATATGCTCCTTTTTATTCCTCTATCGACTGGTTCTTTAACTTTTTGTACTTTATTCAAAAAATTTACCATCTACAACCCTGAATCCCGAAATCGACAAATCGTAGTCCCGAAATCCTCATTTCGGGATTCATGGTTGCAGGTCAAAATATTCATACAAAACACAAAAGGTAAAAGAATCAATTGATAGAGGAATGAAAAGTAGCATAAAGCGTCTGAAATTTTCAGCCATGAATTTTTGTCAAAAAGTGGGTCGAAAATGTGTTAGAAAGTAAAATCCCGAAATCCCGATGCACAGCTCTACTTTTCATGGTTTTTTCGATTTTTGAATTCGCCCTTTTCGGAAAAAAAAAATTCATTTTTTTCGTAGAAACAACAAATTATACCAAAAAATCACGGAGAGTTAAAAAACACACTTTATAATAACAAACTTTTATAGAAATTGAGATAAAAAAATAACAAAACTATGTTCAAATCCTATCTTTTTAGGGTATCCAGGTAAAGTTAGGTTAGTTTACCTTGGTCCCTAAAGGCAAAAATCGATTTTCAACTATGACTGAATTGAGAGTCAAACCTGTGACTATTATTTTACTAGGCGTATTCGAATAAACAAAAGAATGTGTTTCTCTAACCATCTGGCACACAGTCAAACTTATCATTTAAATTAATTTATATTGTATATACCAATATTCTATTTACATAGGTACTTGCAATCGGTGCTCTGGCCACTTAAGCTGTCAATCAACCTTTCAGGGTTGGCTGGCTTCTTTCGAGGACTAGCAAAATTTTTGGAGCTGGATCTTCTAGGAGATTTGGCAAATAGTTTGATTTTATTTGTCTATTTTCATGTTCTATTTTACATTTTATGCTGGCAGTTAGAAAGTCAAGCTAGAACCGAGAACCATATTTTTAATTATGCCGAACACGAGACCTTGGCAGAGAGAAGTAGAAAGGGACCGATTTATATGCCCTTAAAACGTGAAATATGCTTATAAAATATACCTTAAAACTAGGGTGGCACATGGGAATTTCCCGGAAATTTTCCCGGTGTGCACCAGGCCATTTTAGGTCATTTTACCTACACCGTTTTTAAACCGTTAACCTAAACCGTTTCGAGAAAAATCTGACGGGGGCACCAATAAGGAAAAAATCTGACGGGGGGGGGGGGGGGATGCACGTGACTCTTCAAAAATCGAAACTGTTGTGTTGGCCACAATCAATTAGAAGAGGATCTTGCAGAAGATAGATAGGCTCAATCATTGCCTCTTTTATTGCTTTGATGATTAATAATATAAAGAGCACATTTTCCCTTTTGCAAATGTCATGTTTGCACTTTCCTTAAATATTTTTATCACAATACTTTTTTACAATCATTTATAGCGAAAACGGGCTGCCAACGCTATCTTCGATTGTTGTCAACAACATTTAAAATAGCTCTACAAAGTTATTTGATAAGTAAACATGAAATTAAACTATTTTTCATTGTCTTCGCTTGCACGTTCATAGCTTTTGAGACTGTAGCTATTGATCAGCAGTGCTCCTGGATGTGAGTTGATTTGAAAAGTGTTGTTAAAAAGGGCATGCTCGTCACCGATGAAAACATTTTGAAAGGCGGGTACCAGGTAAATTCAAAAAGAATTATTTTAAAATACAATTTTTGAGTACCCTCTTGTGATAAGTAATCAAAAACACTGTCAATACATAACAGCATCGGTAGCTCAGTGGAAAAGCAGCAAAAGTCGCAATGGCGATTTTGAACTTCAAATTTTCAAGGACAGCTTTTCCCCTAAAAAAAATTCCTAAAAATTCGGCTTTATCTGAACTCTTTTTTTTAATGAAACTAGGCTTGTTATATCTACCGGTAACTTTAAAATCGGTAAATTTACCGGTAAATTAGTCCTAATTCACCGAATACCGGTAAGTTATGATTTTTGATAACTTTAGAAATTATCATTTAGTATTCGAAGAATGCTACAATTATAGGTTTGCAGTTATCATCCCGAGTTATTTTTACCCTCATTGATAACTGTAGAATGGATATGCGTGCAATTATCCTCCGTATCAGTTTTTCCCCGTCCGGTAATAACTGTAGAATTTATCGTATAATATAGGAGAAATTCGACACTTACCGAAAATCCCAATTTACCGGTTTCGGGTGCTTGGTAAATTACTAAAAAAATATGTAAATTCACTGGTAAATTCACCAGTAAATTTACTATCACCCAAATTGAAATAAAACTTAAACAATTTTGTTATTGTTTATCTATATTAAAATTCTTGAGAATTGTGCAAAATGGAGCGAAGACCCTGGAATTATCAATGTACATATTATGAGGTGAAATAAAAGCATGACTTGAAAAAGTTAAAAACACATTTTTAGTCACACACATGATGGTAAAGCTAAAAAAGGTCGCAATTTATGAATTTTCATTGATTGTTTTAGATTTGGGCTGGATCAAATCGGTTGATGAATACTTCACCGGAGGTTTTTATTGAAAAAAGCTATTGAGGATATCTAAAAACGAGTTTAGCACGCCGAGATTTGGTTCCTGTTGGTGTGCAATACATTCTCAACACTGTTATAGAGGAATTAAGCAAAGATTCTAGGTTAGTATTTATTGACTGACTCACTAACAATTGAGTGAAATTAAGATATGAATTTTTGATTTCGCGCCTTTTTGGTACTTTATTTATTGATAAGAGGAGACTTCGGGTCCTTAAAAACCTTAAAAATTCAAAAGAAATTGATTTTGATCCTCTTCTTCTGTCTCTCTTCTTCTGATTTTGATCCTGAAAAACCATTTTAAAAGGACCAAATTGTCACTGAAGAAAACATGTAAACAATAAAAATATGGTGTCAAATGTCTTGCCTACTCTCCTCCTTGTAAAAAAATAACCAAAATTTATTCATACGTTTATACATGGTGTTTCAAAAATGTTGGCTATTTTTGAAAATTTTTGTCGATGGCTTCGGTGGCTTTACCAAAAAAAATTTCTGAGTTTCAGCCAACTCTATAAATAAAGGTTCAGACACAAGGATTTTCGCATTCCTCAAAGCAACTAGGACAGTCAGAACATCGCAGAAAAAACACGAGAAACTATACAATAATATGATTATTCAGTGACTGTTTTTCAGTATTGTGACCGAACGCCAATCTCTCTTCGGAAATAACTGATGACGACTTTTGCTTTAAGAATTCAGTTTTTCTTGTAAAAGTAGGTAAAAAATTAGTCCGTAAATCAAAAAAGCAGATCTAAAAAGTACCCAATGCCTTTGGGACACCCTGTAGAAGACGACTATTTTCAATTACACACTGTAATTTAATTTTTTAAGCCGTCGTTTTTCCTATGCAGAAACAGGATTTTTGACAAGATGGCTGAGGATCAACCTCCAAAACAGATTGAACTTCTCAAAACTTTAGTAGCAACAGGTACAAAATCTAAAAAAATATTTTTTTTAAATTTAATATAGGGCAATTGGAATTGATCGGAGGTGGATGGGTACAGCCTGATGAAGCAGCTAGGTGTTTTTTCAAAGTTTTATCAGCTAGAATTGTTATTTAATGTTTTTAGCCACTATTATGAACTGATTGATCAATACACTCTTGGACTAGGCATTCTTAATGAACATTTGGGAAGTGTGGACATCCCAAGGTCTTTTTATTACAAAATGAAAACCCATTAATCGAAAATTTATGTACGATAATTCATTCCTGCTTATAAAGAACCATGACCTTGAGGGGGGGAGGGGGGGGGCGAGAGAAATTGACCGTTTCGTTTTTTGTTATTCTTTAGTATTTTTTTATTTATTTTTGAATTTATTAATGTTTTGGTACATTTGTATTCGAATCTAGACATTCTTGGTTTGCATTTTTATAAAAATTAAAAGTAAAGAAAGGGTGCAATTGAAGTGCAATATCAGAAGTCTAAATTTCATGAAAAAATTCATATTACGGTTTTAATTTAGACCTTTATTGTACTATTTAATTTCTTTTACACCAGCTTATAGTTCTGGATATTGACTTTCTAACGGGTAATCGAACTTTTAAAAGTCATTTCCGAAATTTGAAAACCTGCAGTTTGAAAAAATAAGAAGATTCAGGGCTTTGAAAGTATACCAGATGCAGATGTAATTTTTTCAAGCTGTTTAGTTGGGTATCAACGTTATGTACCTTTTGTCCTATTCTGGAACTACCCTATCTTCTAGCTACTTACTCTTAGGCTTAGGCCTTAGGCTTAAGGGTAGGCCAGCGTATGTTATGACGGACTAATAAATGCCTTACGCACTTTTTACGGAATAATCTGGGACTGGACTAATATTTGGGTGCTATTTTAAGAGGTTTTATAAAAAAGAGATTTATGATAAAATGGGACAAAAGGTACAAAACGTCAATGCACCGTTTAGTTTTCACATTTCGAAATTCTATAATTTTCAGAGTTTAGAAAGAAGAAGAAAGTCAAGATCCAGAACTACAATCTAGTGCAAAAAAAATAAAAAAATACAATAAAGGTCTAAACTAAAACCGTAATATAAATTTCTTATGAAATTTAGACTTTTGATATTACACTTCTTTAAAACTGAATGCTAACAAATTTTTTGAACATAAAGTCTTGATTTTCAGGTCGCATGGCAGATCGATCCATTTGGTTGTCAGAAATATATTTTATTAATGTCAACAGCTAAATATTTAGGTCACAGTCGAGAACATGCTAATCTGATGGCTATGGTACACAATTTAACATATAAATTTCATCTTAATACATTTTTCGTAATTTAGATGGGTTACGAAGCGCTCTTTTTCGCACGACAACACTACTTGGAACTGGAACAACGAAAAAAGGAAAGAAATCTCGAATTTTTATGGAATACTTCTGATGACTTAAGTATTTTTTATATTTTCACCCTAACGCAACAACATTTTTGAAGTTTTTAGAGACAGGCATCCTGACTGGAGGTTTCTTTCGCAGCACATATGCACCACCGGATGGATTTTGTTTTGATGCGTTGTGCTTTGACGATCCAATCATTGATAATTTAAAATTGCAAGGCTATAATTTACCAGAAAAAGTTGATTCCTTTGCCAAAATCGTCAAGCAGCAGGTAGTTAGCATTTTTTGCATTTTTTATACTTCTGATATATTTTAGGTAGATGCACAGCGACACAACCATGCGGTACATTTCATATAATTTTTAACACAAATCAAAATTAGATAAATTACTACGCGAGGATGCAATGGCTGTAATAGAATGGCTATAAATTTAGTTTACCGTGTGACTGCTATAAAATCGTGTCCTAAAAATGACAAAAATGTAAATAAAATAACTAACTTTCCAACCTATAATTTTTTCATTTTTGTGTTATATGGGGCAAGCTTTTTTCAAGCCGAGTTTGCGCCTTCAGATCAGTATTTATAGCACTTTAAGTCAATGTTGTTTCAATAGGCCAGTCTTTTATACTGGTCGATACAATATTAAACGTCTAAAATCAATATCCCATTAAATCAATAAATTTCTCGCTAAATTTTTAAAATGATTAGTTCTCGGAGTTTTCTCATCAATTATTTTTTTATCAATAATGACCTACTTTTCTATATAGTGTCAACTGACTGAAAAAGTAGCAATTAAAAGTAAAAAAAAAGATAGTTTGTTAGTTTTTAGGAATTAACTTGTTGTTTTTCGAAAGTGTATTTTTCTTTACCATGCGCTAATCACAGTGGCTTTCTTCACTTTAGAAAAAAAGGAGAAAAACACATTGAGAACAAATTCAATAGAAACATTTAAATTTAGTAAGTAAATTCATTTATATAGGGGGCCAATTAAAATAGCGCTTTTTAACCGTTTAAATTTGAGTAAAATTAGCTTTTTATGGTTTTAGTTGATGACTATGGGAGGAGACTTTACTTACACCAATGCCAATATGTTCTATACTAGTCTAGACAAGTTGATTAAAGGAATCAATGACAAGGTTTGTAATACGGCTTAAACACAATTTGAAAAAATTAACTTTTAAGTCACCTCAATACAACATGACGGGTATGAAAGGTATAAGTAGTTGAAATACTTAACTATTTTAGCTTTCTATTCCACACCCAGCTGCTATGTTAAAGCACTGAATGAAGCAACTCCTCACTTGCAAGCCAAAAACGATGACTTCTTTCCATATGCCTCTTCTAATCACAGCTACTGGACAGGATATTTCACGAGGTCTTCATAAAACTCAGTTTTCTAAAAACGATGGTTGTATTTTGCAGCAAACCAGCAATCAAAGGCATGATCAGGAAGTCTTCAGCTTTTCTTCAAGTGAGTTGTTTTTGCAGTTCTAAACTTTTGAAATAATATTATGACTAACCATAGCTTGTTCGCCATTTTGATGCAGTGGCACTACAGAAACAGCCAGATAACAGGGTGGAAAAATTAGAAAGAGCTGTGGCGTTAAGGTAATTTTCACTAGACGCTATTTAGTTTTAGTGAAAAAAATGTCTTGGTGCGGAAAATGCTGTGAAAATATCAAGGTGTCCTAAAATTTTGGACGATTTCAAACGACCACAACATTCATATTTCAAAATATGATTTTTACCGGCTTTTTATATTATATATTTGTTCGGCAAATCATTTTAAAACACGATTTTTGATTATATCTTCGGTATACCACCGATTCGCTATAAATACTGACTCGCTACACTGGACTAGACAGAGACTAGGCAAAAAAGCTCCTATATGCATCTGGATGCTTTCAAAAAAGCTACAAAGATGGAATTTGAACATAGTTTTGTTAACTGGGGCCTACCGCATGAAAAAATCGGGTGTGCATGCTTTTTTATGCATTCAGAGTCACTTTCGAGTGATTTGTGTCTCAGGCATGTGTGCGAGCACATCTCGACCCCAAGCCACCAAGCCCCCTGGCGCCCCTAAGAGGGTGAAGGAGGCTGGATGGGTCAGAGATGCGCCCTCTCACTTACCTTAGACATGATTCCGAGAAGTACTCTTGATCGTGAAATGCATATTGAGGCTCTTTGTGCCCAGCCGCAGAATCCTAAATGCGAAAAAGGCGTGCGAACTGGTCTGTCCTCTTAGAAACATGTGAGATAAAAAAATAAAATATATGAAAAAGAGGTCTGCGAAGTCAAATATAAGCCACTTTGATGCTCAGCACCGAATTTGTTGTTTTAGCCTATCCTCTGGGTAGCCAAGTATAGCAAGTCGGTGGTCAGTCCAGATCCTTTTGTGATTTGGGATTTGTCTGGAGACTATGCGCTATACAAACTACAGAGTGTACCAAGCTTTTATATACCAAGCTGGATATTATATACCAAACAAAATGTGTTCTCTGATTATTTCGAAATTCGACTTTTACAAGTCGTCCAAAATTATCGTTACACCTTATAAATGATTTTTTGAAAAAAGTCTTGAAGACCAAGGCTTTTTTATTTGGAAACAGATGTACGGACAAAAATTTTATCGTTTTTTTCTAAAGTCTACATCATGATGCAGTCACGTATGTTTTTTTTAATTACAATAGTTATATGACTTATTCTGATATCGTTCAGCGGCACCTCAAAGGAAAATGTGACTAAAGACTATGAACGTCGTCTTTCTATTGGCTGGGCTGCAGGAGAGGTTTAATTTGGAGTTTAAGACATTGCTAGCTATTACTTATTGCAAACATTGCAGGAAGTAATGAACTCAGCGTTTAAGACATTAGCAAAGAAACAAAATTCGACTATTGATCCACCCCAGCAGTTATTTTGTCGCCTGATGAATGAGAGCATTTGCGAAATCACCAAGTAATTTAACTTTGTAAACAATTAAAAATTGTACAAATGACGGGCAATCTCGATTGATCTTTTTTCTCCAAAAGTGACAAAATTTAACCATTTTAGAAGGTCTCCAAGGCTTACGAGAAGGTCCCACCAAAGCAGAAAAAAGAAAACTATCCACGAAATTCAAGAAGATACCAAGAAGATATCGTATTTCCTCTAATAAGGCGGCCCCTCGACTTTGGGGACCTATATCTCAGCCTAGAGTAAATATTTTGCAATGCTGCTTTATGCGTTTTTAACTTCCACGAGCTCTACCGATTACGCTTTTCAGATTTTGGGTTGAGAACTCAAAAATCTCGAGATCGCGGTCCAAATTTTACGATTTTCAGACATCCAAAAAATTAGGCGGCCAGCCGCCTCATTAAAGGAAATACGGTAACAAGAAAAACTTTCTTTCCTTTGAAGACTATAGACGATAGAAAAATTAAGAAGTTGGAAGAGCAAGTAGTCTGAAAAGCAACAGCGAACTTAAAACAATTTTACGGCAACAAAATTAGGGAGCGGCAAATAAATTTAACGTTCAATGAAGAGAATTGAAAAAAAATATATTTTAGGTATATTTTGTCACTTTTAAGAACCGAGATTAATAGAGGCTATAACTCAGGGCTTCCAAACGTCCTTTATTTAAAGATTTGTCCTTTATTTGAGACCCAAAATCTTTAATATGTTTGAGATCTCACGTCAAAGTCTTTATTTTTGGCACTCAAAGGCCACACAAGCACTGGAAAAAATGGCACTATTGACCAAATGTCTTTTGTTTTATAAAAATGTCCTTTATTTCAAAATTTTGATTTGGAAGCCGTGCTATAACTATATTTTTTAGGCCGATTGGAAAGTTAGCTGTTACCATTTTTAACGGTGAAAAAGCTCTTTTTAAGAACTTTATTAAAACCAATCGAAATATTTAAGGAAATAGCCAGTTATTGGACACAATCGTGCGTATTCCATATCATGCCCAAAATGTTGAAGTGCGAAATGACCAGGAAGAAGTAGTGCCTTCTCAAGTATGTTTTACTTGTATTTTTCAAGCTAAAACCTCTGAAAACAATACTTAGATTTGGAAGTCGCCGTTGCCAATTTCCAGTTGCCAAACACTAGTGCTGCCCCATATGAGCTGTTTTTTGAAGTGACTGTAGAACCTCTCGGATTTAAGACATACTTCCTGTCATCCACGTCTTTTTCAGATACCAACAGGTTTTTGTTAATCCAATACTATAGAAATTAACAGACATTTAGAGGCTAGGAACTTTTCCGAAATTTAGCAAATAAAACGATGTTTTTGTACGACTTTGTTCCTTAACACCTTGAATTTTTTAAGTTCCGTCAATTTTATTATTATTACTTTTTTATTATTAAACACGGCACTTGTTGCTCTAGTCACATTTGAAGAAATTTTTTATAAATTGCTTAAAAAAGTATCGAGATTTTTTGTCTAAGTTTGAATGCGTTCAAAGCTGGAACAAGGACTTGAGTTAAAAAAACATAATTTTTTTCGAAGATGCTCCATAGTGAAATATTAAGGCAAGGAAAGGGTGGTGGTCGTCAACATAAAAGACGAAAACCTGATCACAAGCTAAAGACACCTCCAACCAGTTCTGCCATTTCCAACAATGTAAATAACAATAATATCATTGTCTGAATCTTTTAATGGACTCATCTTACTCATTTAGTTGATTCAACTGAATTTTGATGACAATGGTTACTTGGCCAGTATGCACGATCTGTCTTCCAACAAGGTCTACTCTCTTCGCCAACAATTTTTCTACTACAAAGGCTCAGACAATAGTACAGTTGACTACAGTAACCAGTCTTCGGGTTTTTATAAATATGAAAAAAATCAATGGATATTATTAATGTTTAAGGTGCCTACATTTTCCGTCCTGTAGCTAATATTGGTGCTCAGACAATATCATCAAAAGTTGACATAGAAGTTGTTAAGGTTTGCTAATTTTGAGGTTAGAAAAACCTGATGTAAAAATTTATTTTCAAAGACTGATCTTTTCCAAGAAGTCCGCCAGAAAATAGCGCCTTGGATATCTCAGACCATTCGGCTTATTCCTAACAAAACTTATGTAGAGTTTGACTACATCGTTGGACCGATTCCCAAAGATGAAAAGTCAGTAAGAATATTTTTTACAAGAAAATATTTTGATTTCAGGAATTTGTCTGCCATGGAGGTGATTACTCGCTATACAGTAGCTGGTCTAGATTCTAAAGGTTTTTTATACTAATAGCAATAGAGATAATTGTTATGTTTTTAAGGATTGTTCCAAACCGATGCAAATGGACGTCAACTGATGACTAGAAAGTTAGATTTATTTTTTTGCTTTTGCCTGTTCAGCAAGATAGGGCTTTTAGACGCAATGAGGCATCCAGCTACACTTACGAAAACACTGAACCCATCAGTGCCAACTACTATCCCGTAAACAGCCGAATCATAGTTAAGGATGCAAACACACAATTAACCATCCTCACAGACAGGTTAATTTTTACTACATTTGCTCCATTGTACCTAAACATCTCGGGATCAACTCAAAAATATATTTTTTTAATTTTCTATATGGTTGCAAATCCAACTATTCACAGTTACTTACAGCCATTACGAGAAATTTTGCTAAAAGTCTCGTCGCGGTAGTCCCGAAACTTCAATATTTCCATCACTGGTTAAATCTCAACGGCTGGAATATTGTGAAGAAGAAAACTTTCTTTCCTATGAACACTGTAAACCATAGAGACACGAAGAAGTTGAAAGAACAAGCAGTTCCAAAAGCATTGCAGCAGCGTAATGCGAAAATTTAAATTTAGACAAAAAAGAATTTAAACTTTGCTAAGGGAAATTTTGAAATAGGGTTGTTTAGGGGTAGAAAATGGCCATTTTAAGCTAAACGGCCATTTTAAGCTGCTAAAGTTTTCCAAATTTGTTTAGCTATAAGAATAACTTTTAGATCTCACGGTGGGTCAAGCTTAGCTGATGGAGAAGTTGAAATTATGGTCAGATTAATTAAAGCTACTTTTCATGGCTATACTATAGAATTCTCCAGCCGACCCCCGGTCAGCGCAAAATTTACTTTTCTTCAAGGGGAAAGGACCCATCTAATCATGATTTTCGTGCTCTGATACGGTACGGAAACTTTTTGGTTTCTGAAAAATCTTTTTTTATTTTCTTTGGTCTCCCAACTTACAATTCGGTAAAATTCTATAGTGTTACACTGTTTATTTTTCACAATTCTAAAAAAGCCTATTAAGTTGCACAGACGAGCCTACTTTGACGACAACTTTGGTGTAGACGAACCGCTGGATGAGCCAGGAGTGGATGGAAGAGGGTATTTCAGTGTCTTAGTGTGCTCTCAAAACTGCATTGATCATTTTTCAGGTTGGTGACTAAAGGCACTCAGTGGCTGTTACTAGGCTCTCCAGGTTCTGCAGCTAGAGCTCATCGGTCACTAGCTTTAGAAATGTTCCACCAACCCATCATTTCCTTCGCACCCGTTGAATCTATCCAACAATACAAAAACAACTTTGTCACTTCTGTAACACGAAATCTGATTTTATAGCGATTATATGCTTTCTGTTTAGTTATCTTCGTTGTCGTCAGACCTTCCACCACATGGTTGGTTTCAATATTATAGTAGCGCTAAATACCAAAATTGAATAGCTCAAAGTTTTTGTTAGAAAAGAATACTTGAAGAATACTCCTCCCAAGACAAGCTGCATTAAAGTTCGTTTCCGCCTAGGCTTTGACATTTTTTACCTTAAATTTCAGTATTCTTTGCTGTATCTAATTCGTCAGCTTTTATGATGATTTATGACCTTATCCTACTTTTAAAAAGTAGGCAGAAAACTTTCGTCGGATGATGTAGAACGCTTGCAGGAAATAGTCAAGAGAGAAATAAATTGCTGGTCCCCGCCTTAGTTGTTGAGTAACGCGCTGGTATGCCCCTTTAAGGTGAAAAAGTGTCGGACCCTAGGCGCAAAGAACTTTTAGGCGTGCGTTATTGGCAAAAGTCCTTTTTTCGTCCCTCAATGGGGAAGAGGGGGTTTTGCATTGGTCCTCTTTGTTGTTATTTTGGGTTAATCGCACATTAGTAGTCCAATGGAATTTTACTAGTCCAAAAATATTTCGGTAGTCCAAAAATATTTCATTAGTCAAAAAATATTTTAGTAGTCCAAAAAAATTCAGTGTTCTAACATGTGTATTGTCAGTCTAGAAAGACTTTTGAAGTGAAAAATTTCGTGTCGAAAGGCTGGGAAGCAATTTTTTAATGGAATAAGGGCTGTATCGGGAAGAGAAGGGACAAATAAGGGGCCACTTTTCTGTCGGATATTTTGTGTGTTTCACCATGTTTTTCAACATGGGCCGTGGCAAAAAGGGTACTATTGCACTTTAGTAGTCCTATGAAAATTTAAGGGCCCGAAAATAATTTTTACTAGTCCAGCCTGCACTTTAGTAGTCCAGCCTGCACTTAAGTAGTCCTATGCATTTTAGGAGTCCTATTATTTACAGCGTTTAGTGAGATTTTGATAGTATATCTGTGCATTTCTGTGCATTTTTAGTGTCTTTAACCCTAAGACGACCACATTAAAGTGGTCGTCACTTGTGACCATTTGTGGTCATTATTAGAAAATTCAATTTTTAAATATGATGGGTTACAAGCCACGCAGAATTTTGTTATCTTTGGTAATACTATTTTTTGCATAGGTTTCACAAAAGTCATATGATACAATAATTGTAACCCATCTAAAAAACTAATAATGAAAAAATAATTAGACTCATTGAGTTTGCAACCCACCATTATTTCAAAATTAAATTCATATATAATCATAAAAATGCTTCTATTTTAATTAAAATAGCTTTCAATCACTTTTAGTCAGTTCTAGAAAATGTTCGAAGTGGTTCAGACTATTTTAATTAAAATAGAAACATTTTTGTGTACTAAGCTAAGAAATTTTTACACCATCGTGTAGCTAACATCCTCAGATTTCAATGGTGGGGTCACATGAGGGGTTACATTAGACTTTAGTGGGGTGGTTATACTCATATCGAGTGGGGTGCCTATACTCATATTGCTCCCTTTTTCTAAATGTGTATTACAAACGCAAAACCAAGCTTTGCAAATTTGACATGACCACTTTGTGGTGAACGTGGTCGTCCTAGTGTTATGGCAATTTTCCGTGCTGAATCTGTTTTTAATGTCTTTTTTGAGTTTCCAGTTTAGTTGAGGGTAAAAAAGGGCTGTGAAAAGGGGCCAGTAAAAAAGGGACTAGATAGTCAATTATGTTCTATTTTCTAAAAGATATTTTTTTCCAGCTCTAGGTAATTCTCCGCGGTAAATTTCACCCTCCGGTAAATTCTCCCGCGCTAAACACCCACTCTAGTTAATAACCCCTCCAAATTTTTGGGGTCACAGGTTTGAATCCTGGTGGTAGCAGACATTTTTTTCTCGAATAAAAGTCATGATCTAGTTCTTATAGGACGAGTAAGCTTAAGGGCGGGCATGAAACCACCTGGTAGCTCTCCTAAATGGGTATCCACCTCCGAAAACCGAAATTTTGGATTTAACTGAAAGTTACTAAAAATTAGAGAATCGGGCGCTGCGATACATCGCAGCGCACGCAGCAAATTTGGGCCAAAAACATTGCAGCGCAACAGCGTACGCAAATTTTTGAAAACAGCGCATATCGCAACGCAACCACGGATGGCCGAAAAACATCGCAGCGCAACATCGCAAAAAGGCAAAACCGGTACTCTACTAAAAATCAACGTACCCTGTTCACAATTATGTCCTGAACACAATCCTTTAATGCTAAAACAGCGAAGACACTACAAATTGATAGTTTGAGGATTTTTTATAGAAAAGGTTTCAAATTCGCAAAACGTTTCGCGAATTCGGAACTTTTTTCATTTTCGCGAAACATCGATACCCCGAAAAAACGACAACAGGGGGACTAAGGCAACCCCCCCCCCTCATTGAGGGATAGAGCCGTCGAGTGTATAAGCATAATCAAAAAAGTTATTTTTAGTCAATCTGCTAAGCCTAAAGCAATTAGAAGAGAATGTAATTTTGCTAAGACTTGAGCACTTCTACCAAAGTCAAGAAGACAACTACTACTCACAGCCAGTGTCTGTAGATCTCACAGTTAATAGTTCACTTTATTGTTAAAATAATTATATTTACTTGTAGAAACTGTTTTCTAAGTTCGAAATAGTGAGTGTACAAGAAATGAGCTTGGCAGCTAATAGATTGGTAGGACAGCTGATGCAATTGCCCAAACAATGGAATGACTCTAAATATCGACAAGCACTTAGTGGGTGATATTTAAAAAGCATCTTTTATAGAAGCAAAAACTAACCTTTGTAAAAAATAAACCCTAAATGCGCAGTTCCTGACTAGAGCTGCGATTGATATTTCGGAATTTTACTTTGAACGCATTTTGAAACTATTTTTCAACACACATTCATAGCTTAAAATTTCAGACCCTACAATTCTTTTTTATTTTTTTATCTTTCCATATTCTATTTTAAACTTTTTGACACGGGACTTTGAGTCCCGAATTTCACAAATCGGAATCTCGAAAGGAAAAAAGAAGGACGGTACTTTTTCTGCCCCAAATTACTTTTTTCTGCCCCCAAATTTTCGAAAAATGCCCCCAAATTTTTCTCTCTCATTGTTTTTAGTCGAAATTTCGCGGGAATTTAAATTTTTCAGTCAAAAAGTAACTTGGATTGGTCAGAATCCCGCTCCGGAATGGCCAGAAGCCCTGAAAATTGGTTTTTTGGGGATTACTAAAGAGGGAGTAAACTTTTTGCGAAAATTCGATTGGGCGGATCAGAATTCCAGTCCGATCGGCTGAATCGCTCACAATTTCACCCTGAACCATTCTCAACTATCTTAAACCGCCCTAAGCACTGATTTAGGGTAGTTAGATACTGGTCTGGAGCAGTTTGGGATGGTTTAGGGTGGTTTAAGATAGTCGAGAATGGTTCAGGGTGAAATTCTGAGCGATTCAGCCGATCGGACTGGAATTCTGATCCGCCCAATCGAATTTTCGCAAAAGTTTACTCCCTCTTTAGTAAACCCCAAAAAACCAATTTTCAGGGCTTCTGGCCATTCCGGAGCGGGATTCTGACCAATCCAAGTTACTTTTTGACTGAAAAATTTAAATTCCCGCGAAATTTCGACTAAAAACAATGAGAGAGAAAAATTTGGGGCATTTTTCGAAAATTTGGGGGCAGAAAAAAGTAATTTGGGGGCAGAAAAAAGTACCGTCCAAAAAAGAATTCAGGGTCGTAGGTTAAAATTTTTCAAGAAAAGTACAAAGAGCCAATACATATAGGAATTAAAAGTAGCAGTGCAGTCTGAAACCATCAGCTATCAATGTCTGTTAAAAAGTGGGTCAAAAACGCGCTAGAAGTCAAATCACGAAATCACCACGCACAGCTCTATTCCTGATTTTGCTAATGTATGTATGTATGATGCTTAGGTATTTAAAAATTTCGATTACTCCAAACTCTTGGGTATCAGTCTTTTTTATAAAAGCTCATGTGTTTTAGATGGACAACAAGCTATTTCGGTAGAATTAAAGCCGATGGAAATCAAAACATTTCGTCTAATTGTTAAGAAGCACCCATAATTTTTTTAGAGCCTACAATTTATGCGCTATAATTTAAGCCTAATTTATGTTGTCCTTTGTTGTAACTACTTTTTATGTCAATATTTTGCCCACTTTTTAGATGGCTTTTTTCCTATGTTTGGCAATAGTGGATTGTATGAACTCAACTGTCAAAAATGAATAATTTGTCGTCTAATAAAATCATGTTCTCCTCTGTTTTTTATCCTAAACCTTATGTGAGAATTTTCGGTGCTGCTGGAATATAACTTCCCTCTCCCGAAAAACGCTCTTGGAATATACCCCCCTTTCGGCGCAAGTTTTACTTTTGCCTGGTATCTTTAATTTTGTTATTATTTTTTCAAAGTGATCACAGCCCCTTAAAATTGAAAAACTCAATCACTTTCAAATTAACAAAACGCCAAGCAATTTCAAAAAAATATTTTGCAAATGTGGTTTTTCAAATTTGTTGACTATAATTTGTGAAATTTTGTCGAAACTAGGAAAACTTCACTCGATTTAATCTCGACATTGAGGCTCAGTACTTTTGACAACAAATTTCTTTCCTTTCTTCTACAGTTTTAAAATTATGCCATTTACGGCTTATATGGCAAGAATGTGCTTTTAAACAACCTTCACTGTCCCAATTAAACTCAAAACTTAACATTTATTCCAATAAAAACACAATGAAAACGAAATTTCAAAAAATTTATGTAGAACAACAGCGAGAAGGAAGAGAAAAATTGGGTATTTCTTGATAACGGCAGAGCAAACACTTCAATTCAACAGACGGTTTTTCCAGCGCAAGACATCAGCAGCAGAGTAGGAGAATCACGGCCCAGCAAAGTAGTTCTGCAAATCATCACTTCAGCCTTATTCGCATCTTTTTGCCCAGAATTCCATTTTGCTTCTGGAAAAAGTGCAAAACTACAGACTTTTTCATATGATCTATTTACCAAATTGTAGCCTAAACATTCAACTACAAGAAGAGTTGAGCCGATTTTCGTAAAGTTGAAATTCTAGGAACTAGAGACCAATTAAAACAAACAACTGCCAGTTTTTCCGAGTAAAAAAAGGTTTTTTTACGTTTTTCACCTAACTTTTGCATAAAACACACTAAATTTGCACTTTTTGCAACTTCTTAGGCAACAAAATGCAGCAAATTTACTCTTCTATCAGGCCTCAGCCTCCTTTTTTGAGGTTTTCGATAATAGGTTAAAATGTCAGGCCCGTAACAGTGGCAGAACGAGGTGAATATACTTAGCCTATTTCCTGAAAACACGATTCAGATCTCTGATTTTCAGGGCGAGTAGTAGCTTATTTCAATGCCCTTGATGTGAGGAAGCTGTTGAAAAAGTTCATACTGAAAAAATAAATCAGTTACAAACCTTGGGTTACATGGGTTACCTGTATCAAAATATCAGTCAATTTTCAAATTTTTTCAATTTGGCGCAAAAATGCTAAAGTACACTATTTGGCCAGAGCCAAAAGTGACTTTTTGAGGTCTAAGTATTTCATATGCCCTAAAAACGATCGAAACGGCAAAAAAGTGTGGGAAGGCCATTTTTCGAAAACACTTTTTTTCGATTGCCTTGGTCCCCCCTATAGTTGTTGGTCATTTTTCGACTAAAAAAGATGGAATTTGAAGGTAGTTTTGTTAACTGGGGCCTACCGCATTAAAAAATCTGGTATGCATGCTTTTTTATGCATCCAGAGTCACTTTTGAGTGATTTGTGTCTAAGGTATGTGGGTGTGCGCATCTCAACTCCTGCCCGCAAAAATCGTAAAGTGATTATGTTTTCGAATTTTAAGGAGCTGTGGTGATAGCACTAACAGGTAGCCCTGCGATTCTAGTTGCTGACGACATATCATTTTTTGCATTTGGTTAATGTTAAACAAAAGTGAAAAGTATCAACTAAATTACTGCTTTGACTTGTTTCATACTTTTCAATTCTCAATTCACATTTTATAAAGAAAATGCAACAAATTATATGTCGTCAGAAACTAGAAACGGTAAAGCCGCATGATGGTGTGGTCACTTTGAAAAAACGATTTCAAAATCAAAGATAATCAGGCAAAACAAAAATTTGCGCCAAAAAAAGTATAGTGCTTTTTTAAGCGAAAATTGTCTTTTCGACATTATGTACCAAGAAAATATCGTCAGTAAAAAAAACGGATTCGTGAAAGCAGTAGTTCTCAAATCACTCTAGAAAAAAATTATGCTCATTTCAAAAAGCTAAAATTTCTTCATAAACCCTGTAGATTATAGAATTTTTTGTTATAATTAGAAAAAACAGATAGTACTAGAGAGTACTCTTCTAGTAGTGAAAATACGGGCAGCCGACGATTGCGCCATTTCAAATTGCGCCAACTCAGATTGCGCCACATTCAAATTGCGCCAATGCAGATTGCGCCACTGCAAATTGCGCCAAAATCGAATTGCGCCACTGCAAATTGCGCCATTACAACCCTGCCAATTTCTGGTCATTTTACTGAAATTGATCATTGAAGGACATGAAAACAGTCACCCCTAATACTGGAAGGGAACAAAATCCGTTGAGATCAGATTAAAAAACACATTTGCTTAACTTTAATTAGAGTATATAGTGGCGCAATTTGCAGTGGCGCAATCTGCATTGGCGCAATTTGAAATGGCGCAATCGTCGGCTGCCCGAAAGTACAGTAGTTACATAAAAACTTTTATATTTTAGATTCCAAAAAAGTTATTTATGCTGAGTTAAAGGCAATGGAAATAAAAACTTATCTACTGAAAGTAAATAAGCTGCAACTGAGCCCTGTCATTCGAAAAGATACAGAACAATCTGCGAAATCTTCAGCTCTATATTATAAAAGGATCAGTTGTGTTAATTTGAGTATGCAAGCGATTATAGTGCTTATTATCAAACTAATATTTTGTTAGGTATAAAAAGCGCCTCCGAACAGACTTCTCATTAATTTTTTCAGAATTTTGGACTTTCTGATTTGATTTCAATTTTTACTTTTTTCTGACTCACAATTGTGAGCAAAAACACCCACTCATCCTGAGTCAGATTTTACCAAAAGTTAACTGTAGGATTGCTCATATATTAGGCAATAAATTCTACAGTTATTCGCGTACAGCCATACAGTCAGAAAGAAGATTATTCGGAGGCGCGATATACGAAATTGACAACTGAATACTTTTTTAAATAAAATAAGTTGTATATCTAATAAAAATGGGCCGGAGTGCCTTACATGGGGTCGTCCAAACATCTTTTTAAACTAGAGTTGTCGAAATAGCCGGCTATTTATTTTTCGGCTATTTATTTTTCGGATATTTAGCCGGCTATATAGCCGGCTAAATAGCCGACAATCGGCTATTTATATAAAAAAAATTTGCTTTACAAATGGAAAATTCAAATTTTTTAATACAACCAAGCTTCATTTCGGCATAAACTACACCAATCAAACATAAACAAATAGCCGGCTATTTAGCCGTTGAGCAAATCTAATTTAAACTACTTTTTCGTGCGTTTTAACTGCTGAAACGTGCAGAGAACATGTTCTTAGGGTGCACCGAATATTTATAAAAAAAATTTTGACCAAAATTTGACTTTTTGTCTTGGGAGACCAAGGTAAACCGATTGGAGAGGGTATTTGGATGTCCTATTAGTGATTTTTTACCGTGTTTTCTTACTGGAACGTGGCAAAAGAGTCCCTGTATGCATTTTATGATCAAGAACGTCTCGGAGTCATGTCTAAGGTTGATGAGTGCGCGCATCTCCAAGCCCCCAACCCCCAAGTCCCCTTGGTGGCTTGGGGTTGAAATGCTCACACACACATACTTTAGACACAAATCACTCGAAAGTAACTCTGGATGCATAAAACGTGTATGCATACCAGAGTTTCTTTATGCGGTAGGTCCCAGTTAACAAAACTATGTTCAAATTCCATCTCTTTAGGGTCTCTAGGTACTCTTTCCAGGTAGTTTACATTGGTCTTCCAAGGCAAAAGGTCAAATATTGTTCAAAAACGATTGTTTAAAAAAATGATCGGCCGCGCCCTAAAAACATGTTTTCTACACGTTTCAGCAGCTAAAACGCACGAAAAATTGGTTCAAGCTGATTTTCGGGCAACCCCATATAAGGCACTTTAACCAAAAGTGGATTGTATGTCAATAATAGCTTTAAAATTTTCTTAGTAAAACTTTTTTGTAAACACAAAATGTCAACAAAAGTACGAGCATTAAAAAGTCATTATTCGCAAAAATATTTGGGTAAACAATTAATAAAGGATCCCTTGCTCACTTTCAATCACCAAAATTCAAGTCGGTAGAAGGAGCTATGAAAACAAATTGTTGACTGTTAATTCAAACATTGAGTCAAATACTATTTACAACTTTTTATTTGCTGCGCTTTAGTGGCACTCAAAAAGATTTTTTTTCAACAAATTAACCTTTCAAAGAACACTTTATCTGGAACTTTCTGTGTTTGCTTTTTTTAATTTCAATCCATAAGAAATATTAACAAATTGCCTTTTTGAGCACAATGTCCTTACTTACAATGTCAATATACTTTTGTGAGCAGATCACAATAGACTGGGACTATATAAGTCGAAGAAAATGCTACAAAAATCGTCACCAAAAAGAAATATTCTTACTTTCTGCTCTATTATTACTACCAACAAACTTTTCAAATGGCCAACAAAATGTAAGTTTTTTGCAGTATTTTTAATTCTTACAAATTTATTGGTATATTGTTGGTATATCACGGGAGCTAGGCAAAAGAGTATCTATATTCATTTTGTTGTTCAGCATGTCAATCTCCTGCCTAATAGCTCTGTGCGTTGTGGGTGTACTCTTCTTGGCCCAGGAAGCTAATGCACAGGTAAGGAGACTTTGATGGGGCGTAATCGTTTCGCCAAAGAAACTTTTGCCAATGAGATCTTTATGCCAATGGCATTTTTTTGCCAATGAGATCACTTCGCCAATGGTATGTCTTCGCCAATAGCTTCTTTTCTCAAGAATTCTTATTCCTGTGTTTAGCAAATTACCACTGATTCTGTAGCTCATCTCACTGGCTACTAAATGAGTGATAATTTGCCTGACAAAAAATTAGAGTACTTAAAGGCTATGCCCACGCTAATAAGAGGTGGTGCTCGGGAATTCGAAAACTTTTACCAACTATTAGACTTCTGTACGCATTTTTTAAATTTGGTTTCTAGCAAAACAAGGCCTAGAATTTAATTTTAATTATAGTTTTGCTAGCAACCAAGTTGAAAAATCCGTGCAGTTGTTCAATGATAAGGAAAATTTTTTGAATTCCTGGGCACCACCTCTTGTTAGCACGGGCATGCCCCTTTAAAGGGCATGCCCGTGCGCAACACGGAGAAAAGGCGAATACCAGCAGTCTTTTTCTTTCTCGACCAATTTTTACAGGTGTTCTCATCTAGTTTTTTTAAATTTTCTGTCTAGTTTTAAAAGTAGTATAAGGGCGTAGGTGGGGCGGCGGTAAATTGACCCGCGGTAAATTGACCCGCTGGTAAATTGACCCGCCGGTAAATTGACCCGCGGTAAATTGAACTCCAAATTTGTCTTCACAGGAAAATATCATAGAACCCCTTTGAAGTAATTTTTCGGCAAAATAGGTCCAGAATGGGCGGCGGACCCACGTAGAGGGTATTGAAACCACCTGGAGAGTACCTAATGCACCTGGATTGCACCTAATTCACCTGGAGGGTACCCAATTAATTTGTAGGATGCTGAAAATATCTGGAGGTTGTTAAAATGTTATCCAATCTACCTCAAGGGCATTCAGACTTACTGAAGGGTACCTAAACCATCCTCAAGGTACCCAATCCACTTGGTGAATACTCTAATCCTCTGGAGGGTGCCTAAACCACCCGACCCACTTATAGGGATGATTGTAAATCCAGTAGGTCGTAGTTTATCGAGAAATTTTTGAGTTATTGCTAATTCTTGATTTATCAAAATCAATCGTTAGCGATAAATCAAAAATTTCTTGATAAAGCGTGATTTTACCACTGTCAAACCATCTTCAGCATGCTCGAATTAGTGCTAAAAAATTGTTTTGTAACCTGAAAATAAAAAAAAAATTTTTGATCCAAGTGGTCGACCACTTGGTTCAGTGCATGGATTCTCAGGGTGATCTAGAGGCTGCTGGATCGATTTTTTGAGGTTGCAGGCTCAAATCCTGGTGGTAAAATCAAAATTTTTTTTACCTTTTGGGTTCCAAAACCTGTTTTCTAGAATAATTCGGGCATGCTGAAGATGGTTTGACAGTGGTAAAATGACGTTTTCTCGAGTATTTTGTGAGTTTCGGGGAATAATTGATTTTACCAAAATCAATTATTGCCCAAAACTCGAAAATGACTTGAGAAAACAGCATTTTACCACTGTCAAACCATCTTCAGCATGCCAGAATTAGTCTAGGAAAAGGGTTGTGAAACCCGAATAAGTAAAAAAAATTTTTGCTCCAAGTGGACTACCACTTGGTTGGTTCAGACTAAAAAATTAAATTCCCGCAAAATTTTCAATATGCACGGATTTGAAAAGTGTGGACCAAAAAATCCTGTCAGGACAAATTTGGAGGTTCAATTTACCGCGGGTCAATTTACCGGCGGGTCAATTTACCAGTGGGTCAATTTACTGCGGGTCAATTTACCTAGAGCCCGTAGGTGTGTTTGTCCCTTTTTTGGGCTAGGGTAAACTTGCCAAAAACGAAGTTTGCCAAACGTATGTTTTGCCAAAACGAAATTTGCCAAACGAAATTTGCCGAATCGAAATGCGCCAAAACGAAATATGCCAATACGAAATTTACCGAAACGAAATTTGGCTAACGAACCAACAGGGGGACCAAGGCAGTTTTTACGTTTTTTTCAAAATTTTCGAAACTGTGTCCTAACCACCTAAAACCACCCCAAACAACCAAAAACCACCAAAAACAGCAAAAACCACCCAAAATCACACCAAACCACCCAGAACACCGAAAACCACCAGAAACCATTCAAAACTTCACCAAAGAAAAATTTAAATTTATAAATTTAATTTAAATTTTCAGTCTGAACCAACCAAACCAAGTGGTCGTCCACTTGGATAAAAAAAATTTTTTACGTTTTTGGTTTCCAAAACCTATTTTCTGGACTAATTCGTGCACGCTGAACATGTTTTGACAGTGGTAAAATCACTTTTTATGAAGAAATTTTCGAGTTTTGGTGAATAATTGATTTTGGTAAAATCAATTATTTGCCAAAACTCAAAAATAACTGAGAAAACGGCATTTTGCCACTGTCAAACCATGTTAAGCGTGCACGAATTAGTCTAGAAAACTGGTTTTAGAACCCAAAAACGTAAAAAAAATTTTTGATTCAAGTTGACGACCACTTGGTTTGGTTGGTTCAGACTAAAAATTCAAATTCCCGCAAAATTTTTGTTTGGCGTAGTTTTGGATGGTTTCGGGTGGTTTGGGATGTTTTGGGTTGTTTAGTGTGATTTTGGCTAGTTTTTGCTGTTTTGGTGGTTTTTGGTTGTTTGGGGGTTTTAGGTGGTTAGGACACAGTTTCGAAAATTTCGAAAAAACGTAAAAACTGCCTTGGTCCCCCCCCGCCTGTTGGTTCGTTGGCCAAATTTCGTTTCGGCAAATTTCGTTTTGGCATATTTCGTTTTGGCGCATTTCGATTTGGCAAATTTCGTTTTGGCAAATTTCGTTTTGGCAAATTTCGTATTTGGCAAATTTCGTTTTTGGCAAGTTTCCCTAGCCCTTTTTGCACTTTTTGGCGTTCTGCCCTATGTTCTGTTTTAGCCACGTAGGCTTTATTTTTTCAACTTAGGCTTAAGCCTTAAAGGGCATGTTCGTGCGTGATGAAACAAAATTTTTAAAAAAGAAAAGGCGCGAACCAGGCGTGCCAGAGATTTGAAAAAGATTTAAATTTTGTATATGAATTTTAAATTTCGTCAAACCCAGCGATTGTGTGTGCAGCGAAAGGCATGAGTACTCGACTTAACCCTATCATTCAGCCGGGTCGGGTCCGAGGTTGAAACTGAGCTGTACCTCTTCGGAGTGTCTTGAGATCTGAGTTTTGGATTCGCTGAGCCTTTGGTTCGGTTGTTGGTTATGTAACGTAACTGCTTCCTGTTAGTTATCCCTCGATTTCGGTTCAGGTAACCGATATCGAAAATCTTGCTTACCTGACAGATTTACAAAAAAACGAGAAAATTTAGAATGGGTATGAAAATTGGATTATTACTTGTTCCGCCCTGTTCGCTATACAGAGTGTGCGGCCACGCACAGATAGAACGCCGAACCAAAGGCAAATCTAAAACTCGACAGAAACTGAAATCGAGGGATAACAACCGGAAGCAGTTACCCGAACAAACAACCGAACCAAAGGCTCAGCGAATCCAAAACTCAGATCTCAAGACACTCCGAAGAGGTACAGCTCAGTTTCAACCTCGACCCGACCCGGCTGAATGATAGGGGTTAAGTCGAGTACTCATGCCTTTCGCTGCACACACAATTGCTGGGTTTGACGAAATTTAAATTCATATACAAAATTAAATCTTTTTCAAATCTCTGGCACGCCTGGTTCGCGCCTTTTCTATTTTAAAAATTGTGTTTCATCACGCACGAACATGCCCCTTTAAGCTCACACGTGTCAGGATAGGCCAGCGCACGTTAGCGGGACTAAAAAATGTCTTACGAACTACAAAAGGACTTAAAAAATGGGCCTACGTGGCTAAAACAGAACATAGGGCAGAACGCTAAAAAGTGCAAAAAGGGGACAAAAGGCTACGACCCGTAAAAGGTCATCAATATTAGATTTGACGCAAAATGAATGAAAAATGGAACCATACAAAAAATTGCTGCTCCCCGCCTTAACTTTTTGAAACGCACGAGCATGCCCCTTTAAGAAAAGAAGCTATAAGCGAAAACATATCATTGGTGAAGTAATTTCATTGGCGAAAGTTTGATTGGCAGAAGGATTACGACCAGTGTTGTTCCAGCGCTGACCCTTTTGAAAAAGGCCCCGGCGCCGAGCGTCCCCCTTAAAAAAATTTGGCTCGGGCGCCAGCGCCGACCTCTTCTGAAAAAGGCGCCAGCGGCAGGCGCCGACGCTCATGGCAGCGCCGACGCCGGCGCCGGGTTGATAATTTTTTGGTTGTGCAAGTTTCTCAAATTATTCTCTCTATCTTTTACAAACTTTATCTTCTTTCACATGCTTTTATTAGAAAAATCCAACTTTCGAATTAAAAAAGCGTGAAAATAATAAAAAAATCCGACGCTAGTGTAAAATAAAACCATTACAGATCCCACTGTCATCCCAACTAATCCCCCTTCTTGGCGACATGAGAAGTTTCTAAACTAATTTTGACGCTTGATATACCATTTTGTTGAAAATATCGTCGAATTAAAAAAAGTATCGCTGAGAAAATACTGATGTCATTTGAAGCTAAAATTCAAAAAATGTTCAGAAGTGACGAATTCCGCGTCGACAACTGTATTTACGGGGTGGTTTGTGAGTTGTTTGCAGTAGGATGGTAGTCTGCTTAGGTATAAGTAGTTGATTCAGTCTCATTCTCATTTTTTATTTTTTAATTGTAAACAATAAAAACAGAACATATCTCATTTTCTCTATTAAGCACGCCGGCCCTTTAATTTTCAACCTCTAAATAATCGTGAAATTTTCAATAAAATGGCCTTAAATCTCAAATCCTAGTCAAAAATGAAGGGGCACGTTTATTAGAGAAAATATGGCAATTTAGAACCAAACTAATAATTGAGCCACCCATATGACTCAACAGCTAATGTACAGCAGACTCAAATAAGTGATCTCGATAACAATGACATTTAATTATTTAGTACTGGCCTTACTATGCTACTATAACTACTGGGGCAAACGAGATGCCGGCTTTGGTAACAAAGATGCTCCGAAAGATTTCAGAGGTCTGATGGGAGCTAGTGATGGAGGTCCTGGTGGCAACGGAGGTGGAGCACGTTTCTAAGCACTGCAGTACATAAAGAATAACCACAATACACCCAAGAAAAGCTTACAATTGCATAATCTCAAGCAAATGCTTCCTTTAACCATTTATTTCCATATTAAATTTTTTATCAATAAAAATTGTAATTCCAGTGACAAAGACAAGTTAAACATTCGCAACAACAACCACAATTACAAATTAAGTCACACAATCAAAGAACCTTTTTACAATTATTACTTTTCATTCTTGGCCTGATAACTGGTGTTGAGCACAAATCCGCATTGAGCATTACAATCCAAACACTTCCGATAGATCTTCTTCCGGCCTTTGGAGATGCTTATTGCTGGAAGTTTGCTGTTGAAAACCCACATACGATGACACCTCTTGCAGATGGTTCGCTTGAATTCGGTGTCCATCTAAAAACCAAGCAATGACTCGAAAGAACATCTCAAAAAAAAACAAGAAATACCCTTAGCTGTTCAGCAAAGCTGATTTCTCGGACTTCTTTGACATAGTTTTTGGAAAGCAGGCTGGCAATGTCATCTTTCTCTGAACCTAAAATCACAAACTAACTATGACCGTAGAATACACATAAACAACCAACTTTGAACAGCAAGCAGTCGAGAAGCTTGTTCTAGAAAGCTGAGACGGAGCATAGACTCATTGACTCGACACCAGTTGACCTGTTCTTTGGCATTTGCTTGATTTCGACTTTGTTTGCGCTTGTTGATGCAACAGGACCCTCCACTTCTGCCATCACGAACTGAAAATGTTCAAACATTAACACATTTTATGGCAAAAAAATCACTTATTCATAGAAAAGTATGGGAATAATTTTTGGATATGGATTTTTTCTGGTGCAAAAAGATTTCTTTTGGTGCAAAAAGATTTTTTTGGTGCAAAAAAGCTCTTTTTTGGTGCAAAAAGATTTTATTTTGGTGCAAATCGCCGTGGTGCAAATTGAATTTTTTTGGTGCAAATAATTTCTTTTGGTGCAAATTGAATTCTTTTTGGTGCAAATCGTATTTTTCTGGATAATTTATTTTTTGTCCGTATAATACTCGTTTTTGCCCATCGCGTATTTTTTTTTGCCTGTAGGTTTCGAATGGCCGTATAATATCCGTTTTGCCCGTAGATTTCTCTTTTTCTGTTTTTTTTCTGCCTGAAGATTTTAAAATTTTCCGGAAATTCAAATTTTATGGTCAGAAAAGGACTTGGTTTGCTCAGAGTCACCCCAGAGTGACCAAGTTTGTTTTTTGGGAATTTATTTAAGGGGGAGTAAACTTATTGCGAAAATTAGTTAGCGCGCATCAGAATCCCTTTTCGATCGGCTCAATCTCTCAGAATCCGGATTCCGCCATTTAGAACCAACTTTATTATTGGTTCAGGGTACCTGAATACTAGTTGGTAATGGTTTAAAAGGGTGAGGTATACTTCATATACGCAGTGCCTAAGTCACAGGTTTGACTACCACTGGCTGCACACCTTTTTTCTCTCCTTTATTTACAAGTTTAGTGTCAAAATGATACTCACACTCTTGACTATCCAACAAGATTATAAGAGTATGCTTTTGCACCTACTGAAGCTTGTATTCAGGCTGAAGTAGGCTAAATTTCCGAAAATCGACGGTTTTCAGGGTTTTCTTTGATCAGTTACATTGAAATTTTCTAACTTCTACAAGTCACACTTTTTATATACCAAAATGTGGCCGAATTTTTTTTTGCTCATAACAGCCCGAACTTTCCTATGACGTTTCTACCGGATACGGATTTTTTTTGGTGCAAAAAGGATCTTTTTGGTGCAAATTTACTAATTTTTTGGCGCAAATTTCGGTCTTGGCTAATTTGATTTGATTCTTTACTTTTTTCCATAAGTGATAACACTATCAGGTAGCCCTGCGATTCTAGTTTCTAACAACGTATCATTTGTGGCAACATCTTTGCAAATGTAACACAAAAAGGTGAAAGTATGAAGCAAGTCAGGAAAAATGATGTGGTTCATACTTTCAACTTTTTGTAATACTTTTTAAAGCGATGTTGCGATAAATACCGTATTCTCTCTAATATAACCACACTCTCTAATAGAATCACACCCCAAGGGGGGTTGTGAAATAGAACCACACTCTTGATTAGAACCACTTTCTCTAATAAAACCACACCCCTTAACACTCTCGAGCTGCGCCAACGGCTTTCTAACACCAATGGATTGTCGAAGCTTGGAGAATCTCTTAAAGAGCACATCGTTGAGTCATTCGAATCGTGCGGAGTTCCCAATGCCACCGATGGATATGAGAACGACGACATTCACTGCTTCAGGAAACTTGGGCCAGTTCCGAGTGGTCGAGCCAAGGTGAAGCTCGCGCAAGATGAGAAGAAGTTGGCTGAGCAGATACAAGAAATCGGTCTTGATGAAGCGCGAAAATAGCTCAATAATAAAGATATATCTCTAGAGTGCTGATGAGTTTTGGGACCTGTTCTGGTTTATGGGGACGCCTATTTTCACTATTTTTTTATTTTTTAGGTCGATCAAGTTGATTATGGTGACCGGGGTGACAATAATCACCTTGATCAACAAAATTACTTATTAAACTATTTATGTAGATTATCGATATAACCATGACTGCCATAAAACAAAAATAAATAAAAACTATAGTATAAATAAGCGTCCCCCCTAAACCGAACCAAGTCCAAAATAAAGAATTTATGCGCGTATGCTGCAATGCTTGAATATGTTCAGAAGGTTGAAAAATAAACCACACTCTCTATTAGAATCACACTCCCTAATAGAACCTCACCCCCCAAGGGGGTTGAAAAATAGAACCACATGTGTTCTATTAGAGAAAATACGGTAATACCTCACCAGAAAATACAATTGCAGGGCCACCTGATGGTGTTATTTAAAAAAAAAAGGTTCAAAAATTGATCAGAAAAGTGCATAACCAAAATTTGTGCAAAAAAAAAGTAAATTCGCACCAAAAAGATCATTTTTGCACCAAAAAAAAATCCATATCTGTTTCTACCTCGTTTCGACTATTTTCGCCAAAAAAAAATTCCGCAAAAAATTTTCCTTCGGAGGACCAAGGTAGCCGAAATTTTTGGTAGCCTGTAATGTGACCTTGGTCCCACAAGGCAAAAATGTTTGCGGAAAAAACAATTTTTGGCAAAAATGTTCAAAACATGGAAGAAACGTCATAGAAAAAATGTCAGGCTGTTATGAGAAAAACATGGACCAATTTTGAATGTGCTTGGCCGTGGGACTATGGGTTTAGCTAAATCTCTGAGAAAAAAGTTCTTATTTTTTATCAGCTCTTTTTGCAAAATCGATTCAGATTCGTGTAATCCGGAGTATTTCAGAACTATTAGTCAATAAAAAATAATTTTTGCTGATATAAATACAAGGATACCTAATTACAAGCCTAGAACTTGATTTTAGGTATAGTTTTGTTAGAAACCAAGTTGATAAATCAGTACAGAAGTTCAATGATTGGGGAAAAAATTGAATTGGCGGGGGACAACCGCTGCGCGCAAAAATCATGCTCCTTCAAGTATGTACCCCCTTTTAGGGCTATTTGAAGCCAGAGAAAGTCGAAATGTTAATTTTATGGACAAACCTCTGCCATTGATCAAATAGCATAATTATTGCATTATTGCTATTAAAGTTTTCGGCGCTACCGGAGTATACCCCCCCCCCAAATGAAATTTTTTTAAAGTGTTTCCAAACACCCTATATCGACTTAAAATTGCCTCAGAAGCTCGAAAAAGGCATTATTTTTGTGTTCTAGTCAATAAAAAATTGAGTTTTGGGACCACCCAAATATACCTATTTTGACCATTTTTGAAGGGATTTAGGGCCATATTAGGTGGGAAAGGGCCAAAAAAGGGCCAATTTAGTGTGAAAAGAAAGATGTTGAACATAGTTTTGTTGACTGGGCCTACCGCATAAATAAACTCTGGTATGCATACATTTTTTATGCATCCAGAGTCACTTTCGAGTGATTTGCGTCTAAGGTATGTGGGTGTGTGCATCTCAACTCCAAGCCCCAAGCCCCCTGCGCCCCCGAAGGGGCGCAGGGGCTTGGTTGGTTAGAGATGCGCGCACTCACTTACCTTAGACATAATTCCGAGCAAGACTCTTGAACAAAAATGCATTTAGAGACTATTTTTGCCCAGCTCCAGTGACCAAAACATGCCAAAACAGGCAAATGGTCGAAATTTCAAAATGTCCAAAACTCAGTTTTTATTAACCAGAACTCAAAAGTAATGTCTTTTTTGAACTCCCGAGGCAATTTTGGGTCGATATAGGGTGTTTAAAACACTTTAAAAAAAATTTCATTGGGGGGGGGGTATACTCCGGTAGGGTCAAGTTTTCAATGACGTCGTTTATGTTTTTTTCCAATAACACATGTCTAAAGCATACTTGCACGGCTTTGCCGGCGGAGGCGGCGAAATTTTGCAAATGCCGGCGGCGACGGAAGCGGTGTCGCCCATTTTTGAAAATCCCCGGCGGAGGCGTTTTTTTGGTTTTTTAAGAACGTGCATTATGGTCTGAAGGTGCATTTGTATGTGTGTGATTTCTTGTAAAAAACGAAATATGAAAAATCCCGAAATTTCAACGGGATCTTCAGCTCAATTTTTTCAATCATTTTTTAGTTCAATCCAGTCTCCAAATCTCGCCCGAAGGTCAGACGCGGTCTTTAGTTAAAATGCAAAATGTGGTTAATTTTGAACAAAAAATCAGTTTGGAACAGAAAAAAGGAAATTTATAACAAAAAGAAGTAAATTTGATACAAAAAAGTATTGCCTATAAGTATAGGGTGCAGGGTGTCATAAAAATTTTTTAAAATTTTTTTGGCTAAACTTCACTTTACCGGAAACCCAGAGACACGGTTTAAAGCGCTCCGAACCACTTCTTATGCCGTGAAACGGGTAGAAAACACCTCTTTAGGTGTGGGAAGGCAATTCTTTAACAAAAACATTTTTTGGTTGGCCTTGAGGGACCAAGGCGAAAAATATATGAAAATATCAAAAACAGTGCTTCTTTAAATTGTCGCCAAAACATTTTTAAAGAGAATAAGGGCTGTTTGTGAGGGGAGGGAATGAAAAGGGCCACTAATAACACAGGGCCCACTAATTAAAAGATGTTGAACATAGTTTTGAAGACTGAGGCCTACCGCACAAATATACTCTGGTATGCAAGTTTTTTTTCAAGCATCCACGGCATAAAAAGTGGTTTAAAAAATTTCGGGATTGGGATTTTAGAAAATTAACGGCGGGATTTCAGGACGCGATTTTCGGCCGAAATCAGGGCAAGCGGGACGGGATCCCGCCCGGGATCTCGTCCCGATGCGGTCCCTACTTTAAACCGTGTTTTCGGATTTCCGATAAAGTGAAATGCAGCTTTTCTTTTTGCATTTTTATTATCTTTTTTTTAACACATGTTTGGTCTCATTTGAAAGCTTGAAGAAAAGCAATTTTCGAGTGTGAAATACTTGTGCAAATGTTAATTATAAGAAAGAAAAAAGCTCTTCTAAAGTTAGGACTAATTTCACATTTTTTCATTTTTATACGCACAAAGCAAATTAACAACAAATTATAGACAATTTGCTGAATTTTAAAATGGCCTTCTTTATCATCTGCAAGCCAGCGAAGTCGCCTTTCGTAACTTTACATGCTTTAATCAACATTTCTTGTGGCATTTTTTTGAAACTCAACTTAGATTCTTCTGGGCAATACTTTTTTTCTGTCACAGATTCACTTCTTTCTGTCACAGATTTGATTTGTCACAGATGGCATAATATGATTTGGCTTGCGAAAAAGATGATTTATCTCACGAAAAAACTAGATATCACGAAAAAGATTATTTATGTCACCAATAAGATTATTTTGTGTAATTTAAAGGGGCATGCCCGTGCGTTAAGGCGCGAACCAGCAGTTTTTTCGAATTTTTTCGAATCGTCCCATTTTTCACTCGTTCTGCGTTAAATCTGATATAGATGACCTTATACTGCTTTTGAAAACTAGACAGAAAACTTAAAAAAATCTAGACGAGAACGAATGTGAAAATTTATCGAGAAGAAAAGAACTGCTGGTTCGCGCTTTTGTCCCATCGGCACGATCATGCCCTTTAAGTATAAACTTTGCGGGAATTTGTAATTTTTAGTCAAAAAGTAACTTGGATTTCTCAGAATCCTACCTCAGAGTGGCCAAAAGCCCCTAAAATTTGGGTTTTTGGGGTTTACTACTAAACTTTTTGAGGAAAATCGATTGAGCGGATCAGATTTGGGTCCGATGGGCTAAATCGCCCACAACTCCACCTTGAACCACTCAAAACCCCCATAAACCTGGAATTCTGAGCGATTAAGCCCATCGGACCCGAAATCTGATCCGCTCAATCGGTTTTTCTCAAAAACTTCACTCCCCCTTTAGTAAACCCCCAGAAAACCAATTATTTGGCTTTTTGGCCATTCCGAAGTGGGTCCTGAGCCATTTGTCTTTCCCCAGCCCTGAATTTCACACAAAAAAAATTAAAAATTGTGGATTCGTGTCGAGAATCAAATCTGTGACAGAAAAGAGGAAATCTGTGACAGAAAAAAAGGAAATGTGTGACAGAAAAAAGTTTTGCCCGATTCTTCTTCCCAAATCCTTCAAGTGCACGACATGGCTTGTGTAAAATTTTGATTTCCTATACCCTTAGAGAAAGTAGTCGCGAACTTTATATTTTTTCGTAAATCATATTTAAAAGTCTTATATACAACTTTTCTGATTTTAAAACGATAAAAACGTCGTTTCCTAACACTTTTCTACAAAAAAATCAATTTTTTGACAGAAACTTTCATTTTTAGCATTAGAAAATTACTTAGGAGACTTTTAAATATGATTTACGAAAATTTATGAAATGCGCCCCCGGACTAAACAAGTGCCCAAACATGTACTGAAATGTTAAAAAAACATTAATAAAATCCAAAAAAGAATTTAAGAAAATTCGTGTGACACCCTGTATTATCAAATGTCACAGTGCACATTTTCGAGCATTCCTCTCGACTCAACAAATAAATTTATTTAAACTACCACAACAATATTTATATGGCGTTAGGCAAACGGCATTTGAAAAATAAATTTCTATGTTTTTTAGTTTGAGCTGTTTGGTTGCAAAGTTGACCAGGCTATTAACCACGTTTGCATTAATTGTTTTGCTAATTTAGTTTTGAATCGTCTACCTCGGAGCAATAATAGTGCCATAGCTAATTTAAGACAAAAATTAATTCTAAGCAAAATGTCTGGTGGAATACAATGCGAAGGCAAGCTATGCCAGTCTTTGGAGTGCAACAAACCAGCCAAATTGCGTTGCCCCACTTGCATAAAATCGGCACTTCCAGATGCTTTTTTCTGTTCTCAGGCAAGCAATTTTCGGTCTTACAATTAAAATTAAAATTTAAGACCATTTGGATTTTTTTGAAGGACTGTTTCAAATCCAATTGGGGCCTTCATAAATTGGCTCACATCACCACCAATACTTCAGACGTCTATAACCCATGGCCTAATTACCGATTCTCAGGTCAATTTGATCATGGTGTTCCTTGAAAATATTATTTAATTTTTCAGGTCCTCTCGACCTGCTAAAATAACTCCGAGAAGAAGTGTTCCAGAATCCATCCCAAGACCCGACTATGTTTCTCATCCTGAAGGAGTTTCACTGGAAGAGCGCAACTCTAAAAATGCCGGCCATATTGTGGTCAATTTTTTACAGCCTTCGTATAGTGCCAGTAAAAAGTAAAAAAACAAAATTTTCAGGTAAACACATATGAAGAACAAGAAGGTGTTCGTCTGGCCAGCAAATTGGGTCGTGAAGTGCTTAATGAGGCTGCCATGGCTATTGCCCCCGGAGTAACCACTGACGAGATTGATAGAGTTGTCCATGAAGTAAGCTGTTTTTGAAGCATGTCAATACGTTACCATTAAAAATTTCTACAAATGACAAAATTGCGATAGTGGTTTTAACTTAAATAAAGTGTCACTGAATGGAGCACAATGACATGTATTTACAGTACATTTTGAGCCATCACAGAACCGGACTTGTGGTTGACTGGCTAAAAAACGAGCCTGCTTCGTTTTTCCACCACTTTCGATTGCGTTGATAGTTGGTCGAACTAGTCGAATCGCTGCTCGTCATGAAGTTTTCTAACTAAAGTACCTTTTGCTGCAGCCTTATGCTGTCCCAGTCAGCGACCTTCGCTCATTCCTTAGCTCCTCTTTCCTTTGAACCATAGAACTCCTACACAAAGTGCGCCCCAAAATTAACGCCCCAAATAATGCTTTATTCACTCATTAAACACGTCATAATCCCAATCAGAATCCAATACTTAGCGTATCTATTAGCGTACATAAACCAAATCAAAAAAAAACAATCGCAGAACCGACTCTTTAAAATATCTGTAATTGAGCGGCTTCGCTTTCCTAACATACTTGACTCTGCTAAAAAATAACTGTTTGTCTACTAAAAATGCCCACCTGCTTTTTTATCGGTAATATATTGACAGGAAAACGGGCGGAGCGGCGAAAATTGCGCGCCGGTAAATTGCGCGCCAAATTTTTTCTTTTAGTCAAAAAGACAAATTTTCGAATAATTTTTTGAAAAGTGATGATACTATCAGGTAGCCCCAAAATTCTGGTTTCTTATAAGGTATCTTTTGTGAAAACATGCTTGCGAAATATTACTGAAAAAACTAAAAGTATGAAACGAATCAGAAAAAGTGATCATTTTCTGATTTGTTTCATACTTCTAGTTTTTCGTGCCATATTTGAGAGCATGTTTTCACAAAAGATACCTTATAAAAAACCAGAATCTTGGGGCTACCTGCTGGTATCATCAATTTTTTAAACGTTATTTAAATATTTGCCTCTTTGACTAAAAGAAAAAAGTTGGCGCGCAATTTTCCGGCGCTCAACTTTCGCCTCTCCAATTGGACTCAATTTGAATCGGCGCTGGAGCCTTAAACAAAAAAAGTCGAATTGACTACAAATGTATACAATGACATTTATAAATACATGAATACTTAAAAATACTTCAAAAGTTAACAAAAAACATGAAATTAGATATATTTTTGGAACTTTTTAACGACAAAAAGTGGCAACGACCATGCCGCCGGTTGTTTTTCAAATTTTTCGGCAAACACTGGAGCCGACGCCGATGGGCGCCGGCGCCCGCGCAACTATGGCTGTAATTACCCTTTTTAGGATTAGGCAGGGTAGGACAGTGTATGTTAGCCGGGACTAAGAAATGTCTTACGCACCATTTCCGAAGTATGGGACTGTTTTTTAAACACTTTGTCCTTACTCTATTTTTTTAACTTATGTAGGTGGACATACTTTGGAATTAATAATAGGTGGTTTGTAACAGTGGCTACAGATAAAGTTTCAAACAAGTGGAATTAATGACCTTTATTATCGTGAAGACCAATTGCCTTTTTTATTGGCAAATGATCAATCCCAGGCGCTATTAAAATTGTCGAATTTCTCTATTCGAGAATTTATAATTCTGGGAATAATAATCCCAGGTAATCTCTCATTTAAAGAAATAATCGTCCGAGGGGATCAATCGTCTAGATACCGGGCGCGAAAGGATTAGATGATTCACCTGTGAAAATAACAAACAAACTGTCGGATGAAGATGAGCGAGGCCCTTTAACGAAAATGCATACATAGTCTCTTCTCGGCTTATTCAGATATAGTGAATGTAACATGCTAAGATGTTGGATCTATCTATCAATATTTTGATTTTATTTTGATTTTCGGAAAACGATACTTTCGGAGGAATGATTTTTTGAGAAAATGATACGTACCCATAATGACAACCAACCAAACGCTTAAGAGCGTCTCTTATATAGAATGTTTACTGCTTATCAAATAAAAATGACCACAGGGGGACAGACAAAAAAGTGAAAAAAAGTTTCTCGATTTTTATATTCTGATGATGGAAACATAAATTTATAAACAAATATTATTGGACATAAAGATCAGATTTACACATTTTCGTCAAAAAAACACCCCCAAGCGTCCTGGAACTTATAGTAATAACCAATATTACGTGCAAATTTATTTAAGGCTTGCATCGAAGGGACTGTTATCCTTCTCCTCTCGGCTACTACAAATTTCCCAAGAGTTGCTGCACTTCTGTAAATGAAGGTATAAGTTGCACATTTGCTTATTTTGAAACACAATTTGTAAAACCCTTCATTTCTAGTCATCTGCCACGGCATCCAGACCTTCGACCCTTGCGGAATGGAGATCTTTGCAACGGTATGTTTTTTAATACAATTTAGTGTTTACTTATCGTATCAGGTTGTCGGAAACCCTCGGAAAACACCCAAAGTAACGACTTTCTGTTGGGATGAGAAATATATTTAGTTATAGAAATTACAATAAAATTTGTCGGTGGCTCTTAGAATTAAAATTTGAAAAAAAATTAAATTGATCCCTTTTCTCTTAATCTATTTTTTTAAAGGAGGGGTGAAAGCTGTTAAGGAGATAGTCTCGACACGAAAGAATTAATACTAGTTCTTTTGTTTTTTAAATGTGGTTTTTGAGTCATATTTTGTCGACAACTCGGTGTTGCGATCTCAGACAAACTTGTGTAGAATAAAAAGTTGGATTAACATTATCTATATCAGAATTTCCAAATCCCTTCCAAAATTGCCCTAAAAACCGATTTGTAATAGAAGACTAATCCACCTTTTTTGGATGGATTTCTTCCCTTTTCTTCCCTGCCAATCTAACCTTCAATTCTTTATAAGTTTTTCTGAGATCGAAACACGAATTGTCGACAAAATATGGCTCAAAAACACATTTAAAGACAAAAAATAGATTAATTTTTTCGTGACACTGACAGTGACAGTGTCAGTTTGAGTGGCGGGTTTTTTGAATGACACTGACACTGACACTTCAATGTCAGTGTCACTGTCAGTGTCACACTGACATTACTGACGTCAGTTTATGTCGCTAGCTCTATTTCATTTGACAGCTACTTATTTTTTTGTAATGTTTTCTCAATGTTTGCTGAGATATTTCACTGTGTTATTATTATTTGATCTTTCAATTTTTTCTTTGTGTTTATTTAATCTTAAACGCTTTGTGAACGGTGATTGTTTCCTAGATCTGCGCAAATTGATTCCTCGTTTGGTGATGTCATTGCAATGCGATGAAGAGTTCAGGATGTCAGGAGAATGGATAAATCAAATGGTATATTTAATTAAGTTTATTACTACTCAGCATTACCGTATTTCTTCTAATAGAAGCCCTCCCGAAAAGGCCTTTTCGAGCAATTTTCAGCTCTAAGCCCGATGCATGTAATATGCCAAAATGTAGCTGAGAGTCTGGGCTACATTTTTGTATATAACATGCATCGGGCTGAAAAATGAAAAGTCGGTCGAACGGTCGAACAGGCGAAAAATAATTTTAAAAAGTACCATTTTTGGGGAGGGCTTCTATTAGAAGAAATACGGTATATTGCTGTAGCTCGCGACACAATCAGAAAAAGTGGCACAAGAAGCCGGCAGTCAAGACTCTAATGCCACTTTGGACATTCTTCTCAACAACAGGAATCAAAAAACAACAGGAATCAAATCATCATGTCGGTCGAAGTCGTGGATCATGAGTGCGCTTTAGAATGTTCGCGTGGCAGGCATTGATGCGGTGTCTTATTGGTGTGCTCGACTGAACACGGTATGGTTATATGATCAAGACTGAAGATGCCGATACATTTTTATAGGATTTACACGCTCTTGTCGTATTTGCGTTGGAAGCTTTGAGTGTTCCTGCTACACAAGCGCGCCCATAGAAAGAATATTTTTATCAGCTGGATTGTCAACGAGAGAGATCAGAAACAGGGCTCAATCCGCATTATTGAACGCTAAGTTCTAAACGATTAGTTGTTCACATTTGTTTTGGTCCTTTGATTTGTTGGTATTTACGCGAATAAAAATTTAAAACAAAAAGATGGAAACGAATGGAAACAAAACGATATCATGAAAGTGACAGTAAAAAGATGACGTTGACACTGTCACAACGATATAAGTATGACAGTGACACTAACAGTCACATGACAGTCACACTTACAGTCACAGTGACATTGACATCGAAGTGTCATTGTCACTGTCAGTGTCATTCAAAAAATTAGTGACTGACAGTGACACTGACACTTCCATGTGAGTGTCAATGTCACTGTCATTATTGAAACACTGATGCAGCCTATAAGAGAAGGGTTAATTATTTTAGATCCTTTCAAAACTTTTCTCACAACCTTACAGTCATAGGTATGTTTGTTGGGTCGAAGGCTTATTATTAGACAGTTTTGTGTTTGAGTCTGGGTACTCGACTTAAAAATTTAAATCGCGACATGATATCGGGGTACCCGAACAGCATCAAAATTTAATACAGTCGATTCTCTCCATAATGATCACCCAAGAAGTTCGTTTCCACCTAGGATCCGACACTTTTTTAAACGCAAATTTCGAAGGCTTTTGCCATATCTTTGGCCAGTCTAGTCCGAAATATCGCAAGGATTCCGATTTTGCCAGTCATTTATGTTAATGGCAACGTTTTGCCATAATGATCACCTAATTTCCAAAAAAGGTGACCACCATGGAGAGAGACGCAGGTCTTTTCGGCAAAACTGTTGCATTTACATAAATGACCGGCAAAGTCGGAATCCTTACGATATTCCGGACTAGACTAGCCGAAGACAACTGGCTTTTGAATTTTGAATAAAGAAGTGTGGGACCCTAGGTGGAACGAACTTTTTGAGTGATCACTATTGAGAGAGTCGACTGTATTTTATTTTATTTTTTAGTGGATGTGACAGTCTACCACAGAGGCTTCCACGGTGACCTCAACGAAACCTTTTTTGTTGGAGACCAAGTAAGTGAGGAAAGACGCAAACTTGTGCAAGTGACTTATGAATGCCTCAAGCAAGCCATAGACATAGGTGGGTGCAAAATTTTTTATTGAAAAACACCAAATAAATAAAATCAAGTATAAATAAATAAATCTGGGTCATTCCAAATAGGTTCAAAGCTATTCTTATTTCAAAGCCATTATCATCCACAGATATCTATTTTACTGTGTGATTACTACAGTTAGCTGTGTTCTCCTCTGTTAAAAACTGCTTTTTCCGATTCTCCGCTGGATCGTCTGGCACAATGTAGACACTAGTATTAGTAGTATGCACTCGAGAGGTTGACTTTTTAGCTAAACTGAAGTCTGTATTGAAACAATAAAAATTGTATTTTTGGCAACACAGCTAACACGGCCCTCAAAATTTGAATCTTAGTGCATTAGGAGAAATTGGCGCCAAACTCAAAACTATCAATAATGGTCAATTTTATACCTTTTTTGTTTTGTGCTTCTCATCTGATTTTTTTCCGTTCCAGTTTAACATGCATATAACCGAAAAATTCCTCGCATTATGGGCTTTCGAATGAGCCATCACTTGCCCATAAAACATGTAAAATTTCAAAATTTAAATAATTTCGATAAAAATCTTCAAAGATATTTTTCATTTAGTTGACTTGATTGAGATCCTAGCACATTTTTTTGTCAGATTTTTTGAAACGCAACTGGAGGCCCTATAGACGAGTTAATTTGCTGCATTTTAGTACCAAGGAAGTATGCAAAAATGCAAATTTAAGGTACCTTATGCAAAAGTTAGATGAAAAACCCAAAAACCCCTATTTTTACTCGAGAAAATGCCAGTTGTTTGCTTTGATTGGTCTCTAGTTTTCAAAATTCTGACTTTACAAAAATCGTTCTGACTTTTTTGGTAGCTGAGTATACAGGCTACATTTTGGTATAAAAATTGTACGAAAAACTCTGTGGTTTTGCACTTTTTGTCTGTCGTTTATTTCGGTATAATTTGTTTACCATTTCAGGCGAGCCTAATGGTCCGAACAAGACGTGCTACTGCAGTGCAGAAAGACCCGGAAACAAAGCAAGCTAACTCTGTAAGGACTTTTGAAGCAAGAAGGCTCTGGTCGAAGCAAGAAGTGCCAAGATGAGCGTCAAAGAAAAGGCCATCGCAAGAGCAGAGGAGGCAGGCAAGATCCGTCTTTGTATGCTGATTTACCTTACTTTTTAAGCTGCGTTTAGGGAATCATCAGCCACTAGGGAGGACGCGCGACAGTGCAAGTGCAGCCTCAGGTTGAATAAGCAGCAGGATGAAGTGTATGCCAAGTTCCGCGAAGTCTTCCCTACGATGGACGTAGAAAAGGTTTGTGTCGGCAAATCACACAATAAATTTATTTTTTCTAGATAATTGCAGCCGACTTGAAAGGGGAGAACAAGAAAGCGTGTGGGCTTTTCTGCGAGGAGTTCAAGGATTCAGTGGCCTAGTACAATCTGGGAACAATTTTGCGGACGGATGCAAGCGGGATATACGCTAAGCCTAACACTCTTATCGCTGCAAAGGTTTAATTTGTACGTTGCAATACTTCCTGATCTTTCATGAATTGCTTTCAGATCATATTTCTGGCCATTGAAGGCGCTTGAAACGTGGAAGGCATGAATGAAAAGTAGAAGGAGAAATTCTCAGAAGATCATGATCATGCCTATGGGTTGTTGTCACTGTTTTGTTGTTTTTACGTTGCAGAGATCTTTAATAAAGAAACCTTTGGTCTATTTGAGGTTTAGAACCATATTAGCAATTTGCGAATAAAGTCTTCTGACTGTTTTAATTATGTGGTGCCAGCGCTGTACGTTACACATTTCCCAATTGTGTGGGTCTGCAGCTCACACGAAAAACTATAATTTGTGGAATCGGTGTATGATGCTGGAGTAAAATGTTTTGATGTGAATTTGTTGTTGGCTTGAATTGGTGATAAATTTTTGCTTTTGTTTTGAAGTCTCGCTTTTTGATATTTTTTGCACTTTAGTTATTTTATAGCGAAATTTGACGCTTTACATCTTCGTGTATGGTGTGCTATGTGTCATAGAAGGTTGAAATGGTGTAATTATGTTTCGAAAAATTCATATTTTGCTAAAAAAATTACACGGCAAAAGCAAAAAAAAGAAAGAAACCAATAAATTTTGAAAAAGACTTTCAAAATCTTGGCGTTTTGTTTATTTTTAAATGCACTAGAATGCAGTTTTTGAGGGGCCGTGCTAAGTCCTAATTAACGACATACCCTCGAGTTCGAGTCCCATCTAGGTACCACACTTTTCACACTGATTTTGAAGTTTTCCGTTAGTTGTTTTTTGTTGGTCTAATCTGAAAAATCGTGAGGACTCCGATTTTACCGATTATTTATTGCACTAACTGCAGTTTCGCCTGAGTTTTGGTTATGGACAATGGTCCGGGATAAATAGGACAATTTTCCAGACAAAATAGGATAATTGTCCGGACAAATATAACAAATGCCAACTCTAGTTTTACCAACAAGACCCGCGATCCCTATATCACACACTTTTTTTCTGAAAGTGGTTTGATGCTAGCCCCATAAATCAGCTAACTGACACATTCTGCCTAAAATTTTAAAAAATACCTACTTTTGGTTTGTATACCTGCCAGCTGGTCTCTTCTATGTAGTCCGTGAGTCCTATCCTGTTACTCATACTGATGGGCAACAATGTGTACAAAGCTCTTAAAAGGCCTCTTCTATATGGTGCGAATACGGCGATTGTAGCCAAACAATTGAACAGTCCATGAGATATAGCTGTGCAGATTAGGGCACAGTACACTCAAAAGGTAGCCAGATGGAGTAATGCAGCAGAGGCTGACTATCATGACTGGAATAAAGCCAAGGTCAGCGGCACAATGGTTCTTGATGTCAGCATGAAAACTATTGCTCTACGCGATCTATTAGTTTTCTTTTCTGCAAATATCACCAAGATTTAATAAAAAGGAAACTCCGCAATGGGAAAAACTCGCCAACAAAGAACTCGCCAACGAAAAACTCGATTAAACGGCCCCTATAACAGGTCCCAAGGCGGCCACGGACAATTTCCTGCCGCGCCAATTTCCTGCCGCGCCAATTCCCTGCCGGGGCCAATTCCCTGCCGGACAATTCCCTGCCGGGAAAATATACTAGTAAAACCATATCCAATCGATTTCCCTACTAAACAAATTGCATCTTTATTGAGAACCAACTCGAGCAACAATGGCAAATAACTCTTTAAACGAAAAGAAAGCAATAGAATACAATATTTTCACGTACAAATATGAATAAAATCTATTACAACAGACAGGATATTCGGCGACGGACACAACGATTTACTCACTAGGACGATTCACTCACGGTTACTACTCATTTAGGCCCCACTCATTTTGGCCCCAGTATATCAATATAGGATTAAAAACACCTGTTGCTCGAAGAACTCTTTCGAGCCAGCATTAATGTAAACTGGCCTACTTTTCGCCGAATAGAAATTAATCCGCAGTAAATTCATTGCTGGTAAATTTATCCTCGATAAATCAATTATAAAAATAAAAGGTTTTAAGGTTTGAATTCTGGTGGTAGGAGACATTTTTTGTTGAATCACGCTCATAAAACTATCTATCCTCAGGTTGTATAGGAGAACAACCTGGTATTTCCACATTGAATTCATCCACAGAAATTCGCTCCAAGTGGTCTTCCACTTGGAGCAATCTTTTTCCTTCATTTTTCGGGTTCCCAAACCTGATTTCCAAAAATATTTTTTTCAAAAAGCGGATCCCAATATTTCCCGGCAGGAGATTGGCACGGCAGGGAATTGTCCCCGGCAGGGAACTGTCCGGCAGGAATTGTCGGCAGGGAATTGGCGCGGCAGGGAATTGTCACGTACCGGTCCAAGGGGGCAATTAATCGAATTTTTCACTGGCGAGTTTTTAGTTAGAAGTTTTGGCGTTGGCGAGTCGGTTGCGTCCCAATGTTACTGGTGATATTACCGGTCATAATCTTTTTATAATATTGAAGAAAATTTATATTGAAGAAAAAATTTCGATCTCTTTGATTGCTTCAAAGCCGCTTCAAGCAATTTTATTTATAAGTGATCCCCAGTACAAAAATGTTACTGTGAATCAAATTGGTTAAAACCTCCTCTTATTGCTGACTATTAAAAAGTAGTGGGACTTTTAAAAACACCCTGTACTTAAACACCCTATACTTACCACATACTCTACACATCTAGCTACCCTATTAAGCTGGAGCACCTGGCTAGCTAGCAATTATTTTCCTAGCAGTTATTTTCATGACCTACGGTACTTATTCCTATTAAAACAACAGCTAGCAGTATTAATTAATTATCTTTTGTAGTGCATACAGTGAGATTTGAAGCTAGGATATTTGCAAAAACTTTAAGATTTTGAAAAAATAAGCTTTTTCACCAAAAATCATTTTTCCAAAGCTCACTTTGAAGCTTTGTTGATAGCATGCCATATCTGCTTGATCAGCATGCCATACAATATCAACACAATAACAACCACCACAGCAAACATGGTGAAAATCAAGATAGACAAAAATTCCAGCTTCCACAGCTGGTAGAAAGCCAGTTCAGAGTGTTTTTCTAGGTTGGAGTTGTAGTAGCCAAAATGACCGTGTCTTCATCTATTAGGCCTTTCAGTCTATTGGCTCCGTAGTCCAGTATTAGTTGACTTTTGAGATTGTTAGTGGGTGTGTAGACAAAGGTTAAAAAGAGGAGCACGAACAGTGTCATTGACAAATGTGTGAATATAGCCATCATGATTCCTATTCTACGGCTGAACATAGTTCTGAAATAGAATAAATGTTGGTGTGTGAAGATCTAGTTTTTCAATTTTCAAATGCCGTATTTTACTAGTTGGGCTTTAATGCATTTATGTCTTATCAAATTCTTTTATTTTAAATTTCTCTCAGTTTGACACCGCATGCCGGACTGCACGTTATCTGCTCTTCCCACTTTTGATGTTTCTGTAGTCTACAATCTTCATAAGAATTCCAGTTTTTTTCATCATCTAACCGACTTAGTACAGCCCGCTCTCGATTTAGTGTAGCCCCAGAAGTTTGTTCCCGCCTAGGGTCCGACGCTTTTTTTATCCCATCTTTTGAAGGATTTTGCCAGTTGTCTTGAGTTAGCCTAATCTTAAATATAACAACAGTTCCGATTGTGCCAGTGGTTTCTTAAATTGAGAATAGCTTTTTCAAAAAAGACCGCCGCCTCTCGATTTATTGTGTCCTAATTTTCAAAAAAGGTACACTAAATCAAGAGGCGCGAGTCTTTTTTGGCAAAACTGTCGTTACTTACAAAAACGACCGGCGATATCGGAATCCTCGCAATATTTCCGATTAGACTGACGAATCAGATTTGGTCCATGTAAATTATGACGTAAAAAGTGTCAGACCCTGGGCTGGAACGAACTTTTTGTGGTTACACTAAATTTGAGAGTAGACTGTAGAGACCTTCGACATTTGATTAAATGGTGCTTTTTTCGGAAGACCCTAAGTTTCTTCAATATACCGAATTTTCTCTAATAATTACCCCTCTCTATTAATTACCGCGGGGTAATTAATAGAGAAAATACGGTACTTTGTCTTTGGTTCTTAATTTATTGGAAGACACTTGGCCACCCACCTTAAACTGTTTTGAAGCAAGAACAGACAGATGACCATAAAGCAAATGATACTGGCTGTCAAAAAATTGGTTATAATCATCATCAGTATAATGTACTGTATTTGGCCACCCCAAACATCTCCCAACACCTTCACAATACCAGTGGTTTTGGCTATAGATAGAGGAAATAATGGTACTGGTCTGATAAGTAGGCCTGAGTGGATCACAACTAACAGAGACCAGACTGAGGTGTTGGTCACTGTCAATCTAAAATTTGATAAATTTTAAAGTTAAAAACACCAAAAGCCATAATTTTACCTGTAATTGATCATTTCTTGGGAGTTCTGAACGCTGCTACAAATATGATCAAATATGGGCTGGAATGGCGAAAAATACGCCAATGGATAGAAAAAACAGGTAGTATTGTTCAGTGTGGACAGGAAAGTGACTCACTAGGTTAAATAGGTCAGCATCACTGCCAGGCATGTTGAGCGAAAATGAGTAGTTGAGAGCGGCAAGGGGATCACTAGAATACATGCTCTTAAAAGTGTTTTTTTAATAAAATGCTGAGAATTTGAAAAGCTAATGAAAAGCAGGTGTGAAACGATAAATTTTCTAAGTCATAGGACTAAAGTGGTGAAGAACTAAGGAAATTATCCCACTGTCCCACAAGTTTTCACAGGATCCGTTCCGGAGTTTTTGCTTGGGTTGACTTAAACTTGTCGGCATAGAGGTGTTTTAATTTGTATTACAGGAGAAATGGGTTGTCAACCTAATGAAAACCCATTGACGGGTTGCAAAAAGATTTTATATATAAAATTATTTATGTGATTTTATGATGGGTTTCACTACATTATTTGGCATTGTTTAGTGGAACCCATGATAGAATCACATAAAATTTTTATATTTAAAATCTTTTGCAACCGGTCAATGGGGTTTCACTAGGGTGACAAACCCATTTCTCACCCCCCCAATTGTCCACGCCCCCTTTAATGTATTACAAAATCTGATTTCTCAGCTATGACGCGAGATATTACGATCACTGTTCTCTCAGCCTCAGCTTATATGCTTTAAATCACAGCATTTCAGCAATTAAAACAGAGTATTTATTTTGAACATCATAGGCCAAATTAGGATGTGACGTGGAAAATCTTACAGAAATGAGTGGTTCACAAATTGCTGGGTTTGAGAATGTTCAGACAGTTAGAGAGAGAAATACTCTTTCGTATCACATTATTTCTTTGAGGTTTTTAGAAAGGTGTTTCTGTTTGTGCAAAAAAATCAATACAGTTGACTCTTGACACTTTTCTTGGTCGGCCTTAAGTGTAACTAAAGTCGAGTCCCGCTTTAGTGCACGCCCCAAAAATTCGTTTCCGGTTAGGGTGCTACACTTTCTTTAAACTCAATTTTTGAAGTCTTTTGCCAGATGTGATTCGTCCGTCTGAAAAATAGCATAGATTTTGATTTTATCGTCGTTTCTAAAAATCTCAATAGCTCTGACATTTAGACCTGCATATTTTATTTTAGTGTATAGTGAATTTAGGTGGGACTTGCGCATCTAAATGGACAAACTATCGTGATTTTCAGTATAGACCGGCAAAATCGGAATCTACCGTATTTTCTCTATTAATTACCCAGGGGTAATTATTTTTCAACCCTGAAAAATCGAAAGAAAAAAAATTTGATTTTGAGATTTTCGGGTGCTCAACCAAAATCTAAAAAGTGGAATCAACTAAGTTCGTGGTGATTAAGAAAACGCAAAAAACAGATTTGCAAAATAATTTTTTTGAGCTGAGATACAGGATGCTATGGGGTAATTAATAGAGAGGGGTAATTAATAGAGAAAATACGGTATGCGAAATTTCAGACTAGACTGACGAATCACAATTAAGAAAAAAGTCGATGCTACTGTCATATACCTCCCCCCCCAAAAAAGCTACTGTAATATTCCCCCCCCCCAAAAAAATCGGACCTACTGTCATATACCCCCCCCCCAAACCGACTTTTTTGGCAGTGTCTAAAAACCATTTTTATGCAATAATTTTGCCATAAAGGGACCAGAAAAGCAGTTTAAAAGGGATTATGGCTGTATTGAGAGGGGAAGGGAATAATACAGGGGCCACTTTTTTTAGCTGCTTTACCATGTTTTTCAACTCGGGCCGTGGCAAAAATAGACTCTATATGCAATTTATGATCGAGTGTATTTCTCGGAATCATGTCTAAGGTAAGTGCGTGCGCGCATCTCTAACTCTCAAGCCCCTTGCGCCCCCTTCGGGGCTTGGAGTTGAGATGCGCACACCCACATACCTTAGACACAAATCACTCGAAAGCGACTCTGGATGCATGAAAAACATGCATACCAGAGTTATTTATGCGGTAGGCCCGGTATTCAAAACTATGTTCAACATCTTTATTTTTTCGCCGAAGAGCATTTCCCCTCGCTCTACAAGGCCGGGCCAGAGGCCCAGCATCCAAAAATTCAGCTAGCACTCAAAAAGTGCTAGGCCTATGAGTAAACCCGCGAGGTCCACCCCGCTGATCTGTTTGGTCCATGAAAAGTACTTATACTTATGCCTGCACCACAAGTTCCTGGGTTTGAAAGTACCCTTAGACACTTAGAGAATTAGTACTCTAAGGATCCCAACCATCTCGAGAAGTGGCCCCTGTATTATTCCCTTCCCCTCCAATACAGCCGCAATCCATTTAAATTGCTTTCTGGTCCTTTTATGGCGAAATTATTGTGTAAAATGGTTTTTGACCATCCCTAAAAAAGTCGGTTTTGGGGGGGGGTATATGACAGTAGGTTGATTGGGGGGGGGGGTATATTACAGTAGCGCTTTTTGGGGGGGGGGTATATTAAAGTCTAATTTTGACGTAAAAAATGTCGGACCTAGGTGGCAACGAACTTTTTTGGGTGTACACTAAAGCGGGGCTCGACTGTATATCGACTGTCGACTGTAAATTTATTACCGATCCATCGATATCTACTGAGCCTTAAAATTGCTTAATTTAACAATAAAGTGTATTTAACAATGGAAATAAAAAATTATTGTGAAAGAGGGCTTTTGCAAGTGCAAAGAATTAGAAATTAGTCTCAAGCTGGCATTGTTGACTAAATATCCCACGACCATCACATGCTTTTTATTCCTCTGAGGAAATCAAGAATCTACATTCTTCTCAGCATTTATATAAGGCTGTTTACCTGCATGATTAATTAATAGCTAAATAAATGTTCAAAACTTATTTTTATCTTTACATGCTATGCCCTAGTTATCAAAGCAGTTATTTTGACGAGTTTTATCTCTTTATGTAGTTTTTGCACCCGTTTAGGTTGGTTCACTATGGAAAAACCAAGGCAAAAAAATAACTCTCGGTGATTTTTTTCGGGTTTTTAGCACGGAAAGTGCCGAAAAATTTTTTTTGTCGTTTATAGCGAGGGAAATTATTTAGAGACGTTGAAACACTGTTAACAATTAATAGAAGATAGATATTACCCTCAAGTGCAGAAGTGCCTAATTTCAATAAACAGTTCTGAATGAACGTGTTTTTTCATGAAATCAAAAAAGTGATACGCATAGAATTTTTACTTATTAGCGAAAATACGAGAATAGCTTAAGAAAATTTTAAACAATCTAATTCTGAATAAAAGCTTGAAATATGCCTAATAAAACTCATACAAATAAAACTCATCGAATAAGCATTCCTTTTTTAGAAAACATGGCTTGACATTGAAATAAAAGTAAACTAGCAAAAGAAATGTAGAGCAGTGTCTGGCTAGTGACACTTTTACGCAAAACTGCTACAAAACCTATCAAAGCATACTTTTGATTGTCAAAATGCTCGAAAATCTCATAAAGCAATAAAAGTAACAGCTATTATTGCTTTTAAATTGCCTTTCTTAATTTTAATCACTGGAAAATGTGACGTTAGTTAGACTTTACATAAAAAAAATATTTTCATGGACTAAAGTTGAGCAGATGAAATGACAAAAATAAAGTTGTGTTTACTTGTGTTACTTAATTCTACTAATACTCCATAATTTATGAGTTGGTCTAGAAACACAGAAAAGACTTGTGGAAGGCGGGCAATATATTCCACTAATTAAGTTATTGGAAATTAGGCAAGTCTGTTTAAATTGGGGTTATTATATTAAGCGGTGCGAACAAAAAAGCATGTTTTTTTAAAAAGATTGTTTGCACACAAATTGTCTCAGGCAGTCACTTAATGCAGGGTGACACCAGAAAAAAATTGACTTATATTTTTATTTTTTGACTTGAGGGCCAATGCAAAGCAATCTAAATAATACTCCACGGTAAAGGCACGACCATTCCGTCACTTATCAAGGTACCTTATGTACCAAAAAAAAGCTCTGACCGAGCTTGTCACTGAATAGTAATGCGAATCTCATAGTTCTCGGCGAAATATTCCACTTTGAAAGCTGCAAAATCATGCAGTAAAAATATGATAAAAAATTACACCCTTAATCAATGTGCAGGTATGGCTCTGTGGAATCGGTTGAGACTCTATGTCATATCACAGGTCCATGCACCACTCGAAGCATTTGTTTTTTTTCGTTTTCTACTAATTAGATATTTTTACTGCCAGAACTCAATGGCAGCATTTTGTAAAAAATACTATTGTTATTCTAATTTCTCAATTCAATGTCATTTTTAAAACTAGGATTCGAAAAGGGTAAAACTTGATTAGCGGCACTTTTTGAGGTTTTTTTTTTATCAAAAAATCGTCTATTTTTAAAGCGAAAGTTTCTGGAAAGTCACCCCGAAATTTCTTCTTGAATCCAATCAGATCGAAATAGTCCTTATGAGCTGTGACATCCAATAAGTAGATAAGTCGTTGCAAAATTTTCGGTTTTTCTGTTCAAGATAGCTCTATTTCAGCTCATAAATATTATTTTGATCTGATCTCAACGGATTCGGATTCAGGAAGAGATTTAAGCATTCGCGTGACTTTCCCAAAACTTTCGCCTTTAAAATTGACGATTTTTTGAAAAAAAATTCAAAAAGTGTCGCTAATCGATAGGTGGTTCGATTATTTTAGAATAGTGTTTAAACGCCTCCTAAGTAATTTTAATATGCTTAACACGATGAAAAAGTTATCTTCTGACATTTTTCCACACGAAAATGGATTTTTTGAAAAAATTGTGTGCCGAAATTCGACTTTTTGCCTTTGGTCCCCAAGGCAATACAACCTGAAAGGGTACTGGAAACCCAAAATATGGAATTTGAACATAGTTTTTTTAACTGGGGCTACCGCATGAAGAAACTCTGGTATGCATACATTTTTATGCATCCAGAGTTACTTTCGAGTGATTTGTGTCTAAGGTATGTGGGTGTGCGCAATCTCAACTCCAAGCCCCCTGCGCCCCGAAAAGTGGGCGCAGGGGGCTTGGTAGGTTAGAGATGCGCGCACTCACTCACTCACCTTAGACATGATTCCGAGCAAGACTCTTAATCAAAAATGCATATATAGACTCTTTTTTCCCAGCTCCAGTGACCAAAACGGGGTAGAATACCTTAATACAAGGTAATTTGCCTTGATCTCCAAGGCAAAGTCAAGCTTTGGTCAACAAATTTTTCTCAAAAATCCATTTTTTGTGTGGAAAAATATTAGAAAATAAAATTTTCATTGTTTTAAGCATAAAAAGTTACTCAGGAGTTGTTCAAGAAGTTCAACACCCGCCATCAACCCGCCCTCCTCCCCGCCCGCCCAATCCAACAAGTTCCAAGGGAAAACAATGAATGCTTCAAGTGAGGATCGACCCTATTATATTGAAAATGTAGTCTCAAATGATACAACTGACCCATAATTTTTTAAATATATTCTACCTGCTAGATTTTGCAAATTTCAAAGGTGAATATTTCGCACAGAGCTGTACCTTAAGATATTCGGATTACGGTTCAGTAACAAGCTCGGTTAGAGCTATCTTTCGGTATATGAGGTTCTTGATAGGTGACGGGGTGGTCGTGCTTTCTCGTGTTAGATATTAGAAAAAGTGAAATTTGAACATTTTTAATACCTTGCAAATAAGAGCTAAGTTATTAGAAAAATTTCTGAATGAAATTTTTGCAAAACCGAAACATAGGGTATATAAATATACCGTTTTCACTCTGATATGCGCCCTCACCCTCCCCCTTTTCAAAATCGTGTTTTTGACATTGTGTGCTTGAATTATTTGTTTGAAAAATTCTCTCAGCAAGTTACCACCATTTTGTAGCTCTCTCACTGGCTAGTTATTGAGTGGTAATTGTCTGAGAGCGGTCTTCAAAAAATAGGTCGAAAACACACACAAGACACGATTTGAACGAGGAGGCGTTGTGAGATATATTGGGGATATTTGAGTATATCGACATATACCGTATTTTCTCTATTAAACGGGCCGGCCCGTTTAATTTTCAACCCTTCCGTAGGGGCCCGTTATTAGAAAGGGCCGTTAATAGAGAGGGCCCGTTTTTTTTCAACAAAAATTGTTCGAAATTTTTATAAAACAAAACAAGTCGGACTATGGTCACACTACTTGGTCTTGGTCGATGTCGACTTGTTTTAAACTTCTTTTGTGGCCAGAGATGACTTTTCTAGTATCATTTGAATGTTTTTATACGAAACAATAGCTCAGAATCTAGGCTTTCTTCTTCATCAAGAAAACTTTTGATTTATATAGCAAAAGTGCGTGTAATAATACAAAAGTTGTAGGTTGGTCGATGTCGAGGTCGATGTACATCGTTGCATTTTTTGAAACATTTTCCATACACTGAAAAGCTTAGCTCTTGAGCATTGTTTGGTATAAAAAATATTCAGATGATACTAGAAAAAATCATCTCTGGCACAAAAAAATTCAAGAAATGCGACCTCGACATTGACCAAGACCAATGAGTGTGACAGGGGGTTATATTTTTCGAATCAATCTTGTTAGTTTTTCTCATATAGCTGACCCATTTTTCGTTTCGATTAATTTTTTTAATTTTATGTTGTTTGTGCTAGATGTGAACAGCTTTATCTCATTCCTTACCTAGTTTTGTAATCACATCCCTTGTCTTGGATGCAGTTTAAAAAGTAAAAAACTTGCTCCTGTTTTTAGTCCATACCCTGGCTCAAAAAAGCAAGAATATTTTTACTGGAGAACAGAGTGGTAGGAATGTACTTACTAACTAGAACGGAGATCTTTTAAAATTGAGAAGGGCAGGGTTTTATTTATATAATGCTAAGTGGTTTTCAGCTGTCGAAAAAAGCATGATAGCTTCAGATTTCCTTATAATGCTCTAAATCAGACATGGCTGTGATTCAGGGTTCTTATCTGTACTTCATTTAGAATTTGCACTTTTAAGATTAAAAACCTTTAAAATATGATGAAATCCCACTTTTTGCATAAAAACGACCAAATTAAGGAAAATGTGCTTTATTAAGGAATTTTTAGATGAGAAACCTGCATTAATGCCAAAAAAACCTTTTTGGGCTTTTGTGGATAAAAATGGAAATCATATCGTATTTCCTCTAATTGCCAACTGAACTCTAATGGACAAGCTTTTTTTGCTGCAAAAAGACTTTTTTTTGCTGCAAATCGGCTTTTTTTGCTGCAAATCGGCTTTTCTGGTCCAAACTATTTTAGCTGTAATTTTGGCGTGCGGTCGATTGGTCCACGGTCAATTGCTCCACGGTCAATTGATCCACGGTCAATTGGTCCACAGGTCAATTGGTCCACAAAATTATTTTCAAATTAATCTTTTTTGTCTTGTGAAGAACTTCTATTATTTTAACAGTTTTTCGATAATTCAGCCTTAACCCTACTGTTAATCCACGCACCAACCAAACAGGTGGTCGTCCACCTGGAGACATTTTTTTCACGTTTTTCATGTTCCAAAACCCGTTTCCAGGACTGATCCGGATATGCTGAAGATGGTTTGATAGTGGTAAATGCCATTTTCTCGAGTATTTTTGAGTTTTGGTGAAATAGAGTTTTGGTAAAATGAATTTATTCCCCAATACTCAAAAAATATTCCAGAAACCCATATTTCACTATTATCAACCATTTCAGCTTGCCCGTATTAGTCCAGAAAAACAATTTTGCAACATAAAACGTGAAAAAAATCGATCCAAGTGGACGACCATTTGGTTTAGTCGGTGCATAGATTATCCATGAAAACTGAGGTTGGATCATAGAAAAACATTGTAAATTTTGAAATTCTTTACCAGTCGACAATATTACTTCCGGGTACCAGTACACTGCCTGAGTTTTCCAACCTGGGTACGACCACCTGGGCACAACAAAACAAGCGGTCGTCCACTTGGATCAAACTTTTTATGGTCTATAAACAACCTGGGTACCACCTAGAACAACCACCACCCAAGCACCACTACCTAGGCACTTCTACTCCTGAATACCGGTACCTGGTCAATGCCTTGGTACTAGTACCGTACTACTACCTTAACACCAGTTCAGCTTTCAGGGTCATTCCAGCAATTTTAACGAAACTATAAATTACCCACAAAATGGAATTTTACTATATCAAACCCTCTTTAGAATGCTCGAATTAGTGTAAAAACAGGTAATAGAACCCGAAAAACATAAAAATAATTTAACAACAAAGGGATGACCACTTGGTTTGGTTGGTGCGTGGATTAACCAGTAGGGTAAGGCTGAATTATCGAAAAACTGTAAAATAACAGAATTTCTTCACAAGACAAAAAAGATTAATTTGAAAATAATTTTGTGGACCAATTGACCTGTGGACCAATTGACCGTGGATCAATTGACGTGGAGCAATTGACCGTGGACCAATCGACCGCACGCCAAAATTACAGCTAAAATAGTTTGGACCAGAAAAAGCCGATTTGCAGCAAAAAAAGCCGATTTGCAGCAAAAAAAAGTCTTTTTGCAGCGAAAAAAAGAATTTTTGCAGCAAAAAAAAGTTTTTTTGCAGCAAAAAAAAGCTTGTCCAACTCTAATCAGCTACCACTGGAGTGCTATCGGAAAATGAGCCAGCATGGCGTCCTATCAAGAAGTACGGTAGTACAAGTTTATGCGATAGCGATTGGTGGCTTTTTCTACGTGAAAGTTGTGGTAGTTCAGTAATAATTGTACCAAACGTATCGAGCTACAATTATGACAAACATATCTCAAATAATTGATTTTAAAAACTAACTTTATAATACTAGGCTAAGTCTAGAAATTATGCTAAGAGTATCTCATATAGTGCAGAAAATTTGGATTTGGGGCCCGTTTATCAAGAGAGGGCCCGTTTAATAGAGAAAATACGGTAATGCCCTCCCAACAATTTTACCACCTAAAATCTTTTTCAGCTATTATTTAAAAAGATTAGGCCTTAGATTTAGCAGTAAGCCAGCATGTGTTAGCCGCGACTAAAAGATGTCTTAATAACTTTTTCTGGGTTCGGACTAATATTTGTGTACTTTCCGCTAAAATATAAAAATGAAAAATTGTTGGGAGCGGTATTCGCCAGTAGGATTGAAAATACAAACAAATGAATAGATGCCATTCCAAAACAAGTAAATGCAAATTCTAAGGGCCGGCCATACTTTTTGCATGCAATCTGCAATTTGCAATAAAATTGCGCAATTAAATTGCCGCAATTTGTTTGCATGTCGCGTCTATACTTTTTGCATATTGCATTGCAATAAAATTGCGCAATTAAATTGCCGCAATTTATTTGCATGTTGCGTCTTACTTTTTGCATATTGCTGCAATTTATTTGCAGATTGCAGATTGCATGTTCAACATGCAATTTTTTTTGCATCTTTGTTTATGGTGTACTTTTGTACTTTTTCGTTCAGTTTTTACTTATTCTACATTTACTACATGCAGATTGCATTTTCCCGATGGATTTTGAGAAAGTAACTGAAGCTCAGAAGGAAAAATTGATTGAGGAAGTTCGTATACGTGCACCAGTTTGGAATCCGAAGGATGCGAGCCACTGCAAGCGGGATGCTAGCAGCAAACGTATCGAGTTCTCATGCTGCATAGCCAGCATCAACTTTCTTTGCAAAAGTTAGCCATAGAGTGCGGAATCCATCTCCAGAGATCCGATTGGCCAACGACGCAGCGTGCACTCCAAGAGATGCTAGCCACGACACCACCTGTAAACACTCTTGAATACAAGCTAAAATGACAAACTAACTTCGGTCTTGTAGCAGTAGTTGGCAATCCAGCCAGGTGCACTGTCTTAGAAGGCGGAATATTTCGACTGGCAAAGCGGAGGATCTTAAATTTGATTTCACCGTGAATGTTATTCGTCGTGAATGTTTTTGCCAGAGCACTTTAAGACCTCTCGAGCTTCTTTGGTACTGCTTAGGCAAACGAAGGCGAACTTGTCGACATCGCTTTGGTGCACAGAAATAGAACGGGTTTCAATATCCAACGTTCCGAATGCAAAGCGAAGCTAAATATTAACTTCGAATGAGTCCGTTAATTGACGACCATAATAACCAACCATTGCTTCTGTGACGGTGTCCGACATACGATAGGCGAGCACGGTGCACGGCTTATTTTCCAATATCCTCACCAGCATCATAGGTCGTGTGAGCAAACTGAAACGTAATATAAAAACAGGAATCACTAAAAGCAATAACATACTCCGAACAGAGCATTAGCATCCTCAAGCGCGGACGGCATTTCTTATATCTCCTTGTGCACGAATTGAATCTAAAGAAAGAAAAATGTAGAATAAGTAAAAACTGAACGAAAAGTACAAAAGTACACCATAAACAAAGATGCAAAAAAAAATTGCATGTTGAACATGCAATCTGCAATCTGCAAATAAATTGCAGCAATATGCAAAAAGTATAGACGCAACATGCAAATAAATTGCGGCAATTTAATTGCGCAATTTTATTGCAATGCAATATGCAAAAAGTATAGACGCAATATGCAATAAATTGCAGCAAATTATTGCATATTGCAAGTTTCCCAACAAACTTGCAATTTATTTGCAAATTGCAGGTAAGTATGCCGGCCCTAAACAATCTTTTAGCAACTTGTTTTTGGTGTCTTCTGCAAACTGTAAGAATTTAATTTTTTAGCAGTTTTTTTATTTTTTTATGCTTTATCAACTTAAGCGACTAGCAGGACGATTCAATCATAATTGAAAAAAATGTTAGAGCCCATCGCAGTTAAAAATATATTTAAAGAAAAGAGCAGACCAACCATCCAGTTTTTTAATAAAAAAAACAATTTGACATTTTTGACCATAACAGAAAGTCTCGAAAAAAGTCATTTATATAGTAAACAAATATTGAAAGCTTTCTGAGGATTAGTCTGGCGTGCTTTTTCTAGTAAATAGACTCCGAATCACACATCCACAACTATTTTAGCATTAAAATTTCTAGACTCTGACAGTGTATCAGTCATTAGAATGGTAGTTAGCATTAGCCCTACGCAAAAGATATTAATGAGCCCGTTTTTATTAGACTATTCTCCATAAAATTCGTTTTATGTACATGTAATCCTCAATCTAGTTATAAAAAATAACCGCTTTTTCACAAAGGCAAAAAACTATCCTCAAGAGGTTATTATTCTAAGTATTGAAGGTTGGATTTAAACACAAATAAGTTACAAACTATAATTTGGCATGGTTATTAGTTTATGATATGGCTCTCTCCTGTTATATCCAAAACTGTTACATCTAAAAATGGTTCTAGTTTTATCAGGTTCTCGCCAAAAGTTCCAGCAAGTTTTTAGCCTTTTAAGTTCAATTTATTTATGATACAATACTTCAGGCTTTCCCTCTAATACTATATGGAAAATAACAAAATTTAAAATGAAAAGCTAGAACCGTGCTAGAACTTTTGGCGAGAACCGGATAAAACTAGAACCATTTTTAGATGTAACAGTTTTGGATATAACAGGAGAGAGCCTATGATATATATCTCAAAATGTTTTAACAAAATAAAGTTTCGCCAATTTTTTTAAATTACATTTTTGCAGCTTATTAAATTTAAAACACCAAAATGAAGATTTTGAATTCTAATTTTGAAAGTTTTATAGTTTTGTAATGCCTAACAAATTACTAATTTATTTAACCCTAGGATAACCACGTTAAAAATTGTCAGTGCTTACCACGTTGACCACATTGTGGTCATATTTGAAAAATTCAAGTTCGCATAGACAGAAAGGTTACATAGATTGAAATGCTGTTGAAATAGGTTTCATAATTGTGGACTGTAACCCATCCATAATAGGAAGTATAAATAGTTAATCAAGCCTTATAACTGTGCAACCCATCATCGTCTTGTAATTGTGTTCATACATATAGACCACAATGTGCTCAACGTGTTTTTTATGAAAATCCGAAATCCAAAAGATAGTATTAGATCGTGGGAGTTAAGAAAACGCGATAAACAGATTTGCAATTTTTTCGTGGGCTGATATAAGACCTTTGAAGTAGGGGTGTCGGTTGTTAGATACTATCGGTCTATTAGGGACAATTTTTGGAATTAAAAAACAATATAAAATATTGAAATTTGAACTTTTTTACAGGAAGTATTTATATTTCAAAACAGTTTTTAAGTATTTTAACTTCAGTCTCCAAAAAGACATGCCTTTAAAATAGATTAGAGGAGAAAATGATTACTGCTCTTTTTCATTTCGATTTAATTAATTTGACACTAAAAAAAGGAAAAAAGGGTTATTATAAAGCTGAAGCTCTATGAACATCTTCTTCTTCTTTGAATACTGAATTTCTCGTATCAGGCACGTTCTTGCCTATTTTTTTTGCTACTTTAATTTCATACAAATCCTCGTGAAGACTAATGATCTTTCAGTTTCTGGTTAGGGAATTCCGAAATTTTTAAATGTATCGTTTTAGTAAGCCAGGTGTCAAATTCCGCGAAATTGGCAATGTGATCCAAAAAACTGCAAATGCTAACGGGTGTTCAGTGGTCAGAAGATACTGTGGGCATGGAATTCACCGCTTGTTCCATACAGCACTAACATATTTCATTATGCTAGTAAGTATTTTTTTAAAAATCTTTAAGCTCGCCCTATTTAACTGAAAAAATTGTCCTACTTTGCGCCAAATTTTCGATTTACCCTTGTTCTTAAATTAAGAAAAATTCGAAGTGATTATTACATCATAGCCCTCTAATAAAGTTTCCAACAAGGTATCATCTTTAAAAATGTAAAATAATTTTTTTTGTAGAAAACAAAGCAGTGGGGGTCATGAAAGCTGGAAATACTTTCACTATTGAACCCATGATAATCTTGGCTCATTTGCTGACGACCAATGGCCGGTAAAAACTTTTCATTTCAAAAGCATAGCACTATAGACTTTTTTGCTTTTGGTGAGTTAATGTCCAACTTATTTATACAGTCAACTTCTCCATAGTGCACACCCAAGGGACCGGCGCCAGGTGTGCACCATGGCGGGGGGTTGCTATGAAGGAGTTGACTGTGTGTGGCCAACCACATCGGAACGGGTGTGCACTATGGCGGGATATGCCACTATGGAGGGAGTTGACTGTAGTAATTAAATAAGTAATTATCCGATTCTATTTGATCCGCGTCAACTCAGTTGTGCTACAGTTAATTCGCAGTTAACGAATGCTACATTTAGTCCATAGTTTATTATTGAGCTACAGTTAATCCACAGTCGACTTAAAATGTATCTCACGAACTTGTTTTTATTTGATCATGCAATATTGGTTTCATTGGATAATCAGTGTATGACTTGCAATCAATCCGATCATATCTCAAGCCCGTGGACAAAAAGTTGGGATGGGCATTTTATGAATTTTATGCCGAGGCATTTTATGAAGTTAAAGAGGGAGAGACACAGGTTAATATTCGAATAGTGGCTGGATGGGTGGAAAATAATGTACACGGGTGGAAAATATATAACAAACTTCTTTTTTCGAGAATGTTTGACAAAGAAAGACAAAAGTTCTTTTCTAGACTACGTAATATGATTTATAATTCAGCTTTTACTAAAAAAGAAACTTAAAAATAATTAAATTGTAGCTGCAATTAAACCTCGGATGGGCTTAATCTGGCTGGAGTAACCTATTTCTCGATTTAGCAGACTCTCGATTTAATTAACCGTTCATTTAATGGCCCTTTCTATGAGGAGGGGATGGGGCGTTAAGTATGACGAGTATGACTTTGTAATATATACAGTCATTACAAGTATGACTGTTATTTTTTCCAAGGTCATCTAAACATGTGTTAAATATATTAAGTAAAGGCGTTTTTTTAAGGATGACTGGACAGCAGTAACCCAAGACGAAAAACTTTGCTCAATTCGAACAACATTTTAGTGACTGAGACTGGAGTTGAAGTGCTGACTGGTGGTCAATTTATTTTTCAACGGGTTTAAAATTTATGCCCTTTTTTTATCTAAACACGTTCGAAATAAAATTTCATAGCGAAGTTTGAATACATATGGTTATTCTTTTCTAAGTTTTTAGCAACTTCATTGTAACTCCACTATACAAATGTTTGGTTTTCAGAAGACTTACTAAACGCCCTTGGTTTTATGATCAAATCGAACAAGTCTATGGAGGCACTTTGGCGGACACCGGCTACAAGCAAACAGCAGCAAAAAACAAATAATCTTTAAAAATGTCTTCTCTTAATTTTTGTTTTTGTAGTTGACAGTGTGTTGTTGGTTTTGTTTAATAAAAAAAAGCATGGAAAAGGATTCTGCAACTAGCTGCAAGCAGGTGGTACGAGAAAGGACAAATGTCTGTTTGCAAAATTATGAATTTCTACAGCTGAAAATGTTTGGACATTACGAGGGTTTTATGATTGCTTATTGCAGATAATGTTGACTGCTTGTGATTGAGTTACATTTACGATTCGAAAAAAGCAGTGCAAAGAATTTCAAATGCTCCAGTGCAAAAAAAAATTGGGCGCTACTAGCAAAACCCCTCCCCCAAGAATCCGACTTTTTAAAAATTGCTGTAACTACCCTTTGGAATAAACAAATTTAGGCTTAGCCCTTAGGCTTGAGGGTATTCTAGCGTACGGAAGTTGTGACTAATAACTGTGTTACGCACTTTTTTCTGATCTGGAACATAATTTGGGTACCTTTTACTTAAATAAAAAAAGTGAGAATAGTTGGGGTTGGGTTATTCGCTAGTAGTGTTGAAAATGCTTCATGCTTTCTTCTTACAAAGGCAAGGCAATTCTAAATTGTGTTCAAGATCTAGTATTATGAAAAAAAAATTGAGCTTACAAACATTTCTCAGGTAATAAACACGAATTATCTTGCTGAAAAAATATAGTTAAGGGGAAGGATTAAGACGTGTTATCCACCAAATGGGGTTGGGAACAGGGCTGGGCACGGGCCGGCCGAGACCGGGCCGAACCTTGCGGCAAAAGCTCCGGCCCAGTTAAGCCCGGGTTAACTTACAAAAAATTGAAAGTTTTACTATTTTAAAGGAATTTTTTTCACCGTTTAACAATTTTTCGCATTCAAGCGCCCATTTATTACACATTAATTGCAATTGAATATTTCAAACTGTCAGGTTCGAATCTCAGTGGGTGCATACCTCTTTTATCTCCCTTTTCATTCTTTTTATTTACAAGTTTGGTGTCAAAAAAAATCCTCAGGCTCTTGACTATCTAACAAGGTTATCATGTAGTGTTTCACAGCCACTAGAGCTCAAAGATTAAAAACTGCTAACAATAAAAGAAGAGCTAGTTAATGACATTTAAATGAAACTAAAAGCGCTAGGTTGTTTGAAAAATAAGAAACGCACAAATCATTTTAATGATAGAAAAGGCCAGAAGAAAACCACAAACGGCCAAAGATGAGAAAAGTAAAGAAAAAGCACTTTTTGTAAACAAATGTAAGGAAAGCGCCAAAGTATTTTTCATAGACGAAAGCTTCTTAAAAAAAGCTTAAAAATTGGTAAAAAATTTTGAATTTTTTGAAATTTTTTTTGAAATTTCATATTAGAAAATTTTTCCGGGCTTTTCTGGGGCGGCCCGGGCCTGGCCTCACCCCTGTCGGGCCGGGCTTTTGAAAACGAGGTCCGGACCGGCAAAATCAAGGCCCCTGCCCAGCCCTGGTTGGGAATCAAAACTAGAAGATGACTTAGACCTATAAGTATTACTCGCAACATTATCAGCACATACAGAGAGAGGCTGTATCGGTACTGGTTGAACAACAGAACACCAGTCAACAGAATTATGAGATTCTGTTGACTGGATGATGGGAGCTGATACTGGAAGAGCTCTGTTAAGCTGGAGATCCTTCGCTGAGGCTGTAGCGGAGTGCTGTAACTTCAGGGCTTCCCAATTGGTGAAGATTTGAGATCCTATTGACTGGAGAGCTGGAGCATCCTCTTCTTTAGCATCACTGGAATTCCATAACAAGACTGGAGCTGCTGGAGACTGCTGGACTGGCTTAAGCTAGAGACTGAACTGGTAGCTGACGAGAAACCTTCGGACTGAGCTGGCTTGACTTAATACCACCTTCCTACTTTACCGGCGTAGGGGAAAAGAGTGATTAGAGGCGGAGGACGAAACCATATGGGAGATAGGACGACGTGAAGAAGAAGCGCAATTGACCACCCAAGCATCAGATCGACTGGTATCCGGAAAGCATAACTCGCCTTTGGATTCAGACTAAAGCACTGGATGATTCATTTATACTGGCTGTGTTTATTCTAGCAATACTCGAAGGAGCATAAGGGTCAAGACCAGTGCAGGGAAATTTCAAATTTCTCGTACTCGTCCTCGTACCAACTTTTTCAAATCGCTCGTACTCGTCTTCTCCTAGTCTTTTTCTCGTCCTTTGTGTTTTTGCTCTACTTTGCTCGTACTTTATACTAAAAAGCAAAAAAAAATTAATTGAATATTTTTTACCTTTGCTTAAATGATTATATATTTTTGTTGTTAAATGACGAATGGTTCTTCATATAATATACCACCAATTTCATAATGTCCGAGCAAGAGTATAGTATTAATTATCTAAAATTTACCGCTTAAAGTCACTCCTATCATCATATTCAAGCTATTCTATTCTGCTCAATTGTACAAAATTGATGTTTTTACTTCTAATTAGATACTGTTCTTTTCTAATTACTATAATTCAAATAACTTTTTTTATATCGTAAACTCTCAACGTTTCTGCAACTTTTTTTCTTGTACCATTTATTTTATCAAACATATTTATGGTCTTTCTGTAAGCATATTATTTCGGTCTAAACCTACAAATTCTGTCATCAATTCACCATTAATTCTCTTTAAATTTCTATAGCATCTGTTTTCAGTATTATATCATGGATATTTTTTGGATGATTCGCCGTAATCCATTAAATCATAATTCATTTAATCTTATTATATCATCTGTTTTAAGTCAATATAAAACCTATCAGTTTGGTGCCACATAACAATCGTTAATCTTTAGCGTTTTCTTTACTGTAATTACATTTTATATTTGTTATTAAGAGTAATTTATACGATTAGATAGTTTTGTTTTTTTCCTCTAGCAGGAACACAAATAGATTCTTAAACTACACTCACAAATGGAATCTGTTTAAGCGATGACGAAATTGTATTAAGAAGATGTAATTTCAAGGAATTGTTTATGAATTGTTTAGACGTAAAATCACCTCCACCGAAGCGCCAACAGGGTAACTCGTTTTTCGGTCGACACAGCCACACATTGGAGATGACGAAAGCGCCGAAGAAGAAGACTCAGCGGATGTGATATTCGAACTGAAGGCATATGGCGGCAGAAGCGAATTAATACGGAGGAGGATCCATTGAACTGTGAAAGGTATATTTGGAATGAATCAATTTGCTTTAACATCATTTCTATTTTTGTTCTTTTAGAAGAATGCAAAAGTTATCCAATCTTATCCGCGGTGGCCCGTCGTTCCTCTCAGCTCCTGCGACAAGTCAGCCAAGTGAGCAACTCTTTTCGGTCGCTCGGGATATCTATGACTACAGGCGCTCGTGTTTGGATCCGCAGAATGCGGAGATGTTGCTCTTTTGGAACAAGAATCTGAAAGAATTGAATTTTAAGTATTAGGTGATGTATGTGAGGATGATGATGGATGCAAGGTGGAAATGTGAAAATAATGTTAAATAAAATTGTTCATTGGAGTTAGTCTGCTTGATTAGTCACAAATAAATAGTAATTCTGCGGCGGCTTGGCCGCCGCAGAATTTTTTTAAGCTTTGCTCATCTCTGTGGAAAATATCGCTTATCGCAGCGATATATCGCATCATCATTTGGATATATCGCATATCGCATTTGATCGTGAACAAAAATATCGCAAAAATATTTCGCAACAAGCCAAATCGTCAGCTCTATTGAAAATGGTTCAGGGTGGGATTCTGGGGGATTGAGACGATTAAAGTGGATTCTGATTCACGCAATCAAATTTTTGCAATAACTTTACTCCCCCTCTAGTAAACCCCTAAAAAACCAACTTTCAGGTGCTTCTGGCCACCTTGGGGTGGGATTACGAGCGATCTAACTTATTTTATGACTACAAAACTTAAATTCCCACAAAATTTTGACTAAAAATCCAAAACGTGGTAAGAATTTTTTTTCGGTGAAAAAAGAGTATTTTGCGGTGAGAAAAAAGTATTTTGCGAGAAGATTAAATTACGGCGAGAAAAAAATATTTTGCGGTGCATTCACAGTGTATTTGCGGTCAGAAAAAAATATTATCCATTGATTAAATTTTCGCTGCTTGCAAAGCTTTGGATCTGCTTTTTCGCTATAGACTCATGTTTTTATTGTTTTATTTGAAAAAACTGGAAAAATCAATTCACTTTTTTCTGTCACATTTTTAATGCACAAGTTCAGTTAATAACTCCAAATCTTTATTAACTAACTGTGAGAAACGCACAATGAAAGAAAGGAAACAAGTTTGTTCTTCTTTAAATCAACTATTAAATCGAAAGGTCTCATAGTTCGCAAGAAATCATTTTAGACAGCACATCTACTTATCAACTTTCTGCGAGAAGAATTTATTATAATTATTTTGACGGTAGTTTTGCTTATTTTTTTAAATCATCTTTGCAGATGGCCAAACCAAGTACAATTTACCCGAAATTTATGAAGATGGCTGTAGAAGAAGCTTGCAAAGGAGTTGAAATCAAAGACGGTGGGCCATTTGGAGCAGTAGTTGTAAAAGAGAACAAAATTGTGGCAATTGGACATAACATGGTTAGTTAGGTTAAGGTGATTACCTGTAGTTTTTATAATAATTCATCTTTAAAAGATTTAAGAATTCGCATTGAATTCTTGATTTTTGTTGCTCAAATCTCAACAAGTATTCGATAAAATGTCACTCAGTTTCAAATGTGTTTTCTGAATGATTAACAACTATTTAAAAGCATGAACACCCAAAAGCGCTTTTTGCCTGTTTTTTCAAAAATTTAGCTTGGTGAGATGTATTTAAATCTGAAAATGTTTTAAAAGGCTTTTTCTGTAAAACTGGACCACTCCTCGTTCCCTCAATTTTTTCGTAATTTCCTAATTTTGGTCTCGTTCGAAAAGGAACTAATTCTGAGTATGTTCACTTTCGACAGAACGCTAACTTCAAATTTGGATGACGAGATATGGCCATTTTAAAATTCGACCTACGTCGAAAATCTGAAATGTGGATGTTTTCTTTCTTGAGAATACAGCTTTTCATTTTTATCACAGGACCACCTCACTTTTTATACCATTCAACGCAAAATTAAGCAGGCTTTCTTATGGTGATAATGTCAAAATCCTAAGAATTAAACTTCTGTACGGATTTTTTCAACTTGGTTTCTATCAAAACAAAGCTTAGAATTTAATTTGTATGGTTTTGTTTAATACGAAGTTGTGAAATTCGCACAGAAGTTCAATGATTAAGAAAAAATTTTATATTCCCGGGCCTCACCTCTTATTAGCGTGGGCATGCCCATTTTAGTTTAAATCAGGGCTCTAAACTCAAAATTTTAAAAATAAGTACATTTGCTCAAATAAGGACGTTATAGGGCATGTAGCAAAAAATGCTATTTTTTGCAGCCTAGAAACAAGTTTTCGACGTAAAACTTTTTAAAAGAAATAAGATTTTGGATCCCAAAATAAGGACAAATTTATAAATAAGGACAGAGCCCTGGTTTACATAGACAAGTAGGTTAGCTATGAATTAAATATAGCTGTAAGCCTAAGTTGGCCAAGGATTTATTATAGCATAAATTGAATGTAAATTATTTGTATAAAGGCACGTTTACAATGAGTGTAGACCTGAGTGTGAGATTTGGGGTGTTTTTAACGCGGGAAGAGCTGTAATTTTTTTCATAACTGAAACTTTATATCTGTTGGTGCCATTTTATAGCTAAGATTCATGGCTTCAAAATGAGCTATTGACAAGCAACATCTGAAATACAAAGTTCAGGTAAAAATGCTTAGGTCCGCACTCAGGTCGACACTCGGGTCGATACTCTGTAAATATTCTAGTAAGTGATTCTTCTAATTTAAAGCCCGGGGGGGGGGGGCTGGTACATTTTATAGTCCGAATGGTTCGAATACCACTTTTGGAGGGTTGGGAAAGTCAACTCTATATTTATTCAGGAAAGTTATAGTATATTTGAGCAGTTGTCGAGTGTGGTCCTAAGTGTGGACCGAACCATTTTTACTCCAATTTTTATTTCAGATGTTGCTTGTTAATAGCTTATTTTGAAACCCTGAATCTTAGGTACGAAATGGCACCAACCAGAGATCGGCGCCGGTGCCAGCGCCGGCGCCGACCCTTTCTGAAAAAGGGCCCAGCGCCGAGCGCCTCCCTTAACAAATTTCGGCTCGGCGCCAGCGCCGGCGCCGACCTGTTTGAAAAAAGACTTCAACGCCGGCGCCAGCGCCGGCGCTCATGGCAGCGCCGACGCCGGCGCCGGGTATAATTTTGTTTTTGCTGTAAATTTTATGAAAAACTTCTATTTTTTAACAGTATGTATTTTTAATAATAATTTTTGTTACCTATATCGATTAGCAACATAATGTTTTTATTTCCTCTATTTATTCCCCATGGTGAGCAGGGTGGCCAGATGCAAAATCTTCAAAGCAGGATTTTGATGTCGAAAAGCAGGATTTTGAAACGAAAAATCTGCAAAAAGCAGTAACGACTATAAAATTCCTATAAAATTCCTGCTTTTTCACTGTCAAAAAGCAGATTTCAAAACCAAAAGCAGGAAATTCCTGCTAAGCAGGACATCTGGCCACCCTGATGGTTAGTGCATATTGAAATACACGGTGATTCAGGTTTTTCGCAGGATTTGAAATGGCTATCTAGATCGAATTTGGAATATTTGTTTTCACTAATCGTTTTCTCTTGACGGGCAATTTCGGTAAGTGGGTACTTATGCTGTTTGTTTCAGCACCATAATATGCTTGATTTTTGTTTACAATTTTGTTCAAACATGAGCCAAAAATAATAATTCGAAGGACAACTGCTTTTTCTTACACCTTTTTCATGGTATGCCTTTTCATACCATCCCCACCTTGACCGAAAAAATTAGGCAAAAATGGACATACAATGGACATATGTATGGATGGACATATGTAGGACAGTTTTCATCGATGCAAACTGTCCACTTAATAATGCTGTAGTAATAGTACCTATTATAAAGTAATTTTTTATTCTTAGCTGCCACAGTATTCGAAATTTCCTCCGCAATCCGAATTACTGAACAGAATTTCAAAAAAAACTGTTGGTTAAGAGAAGACACAAGAATGAATTCGGGACTGCAAGGGCTCTATTTCAATCATATGTTTCAGATATTGTTTGTCGAAGAAAATTCGAAGGTGATCATATTTCTACCGTTTATACTCTCAGATTGTTAAGTTGTATCATTGTACAGCTTTATAAATGATTTTACAGAGTGCGTAAAAAGTTCTGACAACTTTTTTAAACTCAAACTTTTATTGTTTGTAACATAACATCAAAAATCAAATAACACCACGAGCAAGAGCGAAGAATTTTGAACAAGATAGCTGCATCACTTTTCAATATAGCCGCCATTTGCTTGGACACAGGCATTCAACCTTCTTCGCCAATTATCCACCACCGAGGCGAGCACTTCTTCGTCGATTTTTCCCCATGCTTCTTGCAGTGCGGTCTTGAGTTGAGCGATTCCCCTATGGCGTATGTTGTTCACTTTTGCTTCTAGAATACCCCAGATTGAGTAGTCGAGCGGATTGAGATCAGGACTGTATGGCGGCCTCTGCTTCACATCAATGAATTCCAGCAAATTGTTACGGTTGTTTGTTATGCGTTCGCACTACTTCAATTCGCTGATCGTTGGGTGCCATGATTTCTGGAAAAACAAAAAAGTAAAACAACTATCTTGTATGGAATTTAACGTAGAAAAAAACTGGTAGAACCGTTTTCACTCACAAAACGAAATATGGTTAAAAATTTTGAGTTTAAAAAAGTTGTCAGAACTTTTTACGCACCCTGTAAACGGATAAATGTGCATATTAATTAAAAATTATGGTGTAAGTACCATTAAGTGTATGATGTCAAAAATACGATTTTGCCTTGGCCCCTCTTCTGGTTCTGGTCCTGGTCTGTAGGAGGCTCCTAGATTGCTTTAACCCGAGAACAACAAAGAGGACCAAATGGCCCGCCAAGAGAAAACGATTGGAGGAAACATAAATTCGAAATTCGGTCTAAAAAACAACTTATCGCCATTTCAAATCCTGCAGATTTTTTGAAAAACCCTGTATTTTCCCTATGCTGAGTTATATTATTAGAGAGTTGGGAGTTCATGTAAGGAATGAGGTAATCCATATCAGTATTGTGAAAAAATCTATGTAAATTACTTTTTAAAAACAATAGCATATGATACACTGGTTATGTTCAAAAATAATAATAAACTAAAAGATCAAGGAAAATAAATAAAAGAAATTGAAATATTGAAAGAAATGAAAGAAATCGCAGCACAAAAATTCAGATAATTTAGCTTACAATTAAGAATAATTTTTTTTTCAATATTAGGCCCTTTGATTTTGAAAACAGCGCCGGAGTCATAGCCATTCGAAAAACAGCGCCGGAGCCAGCACCGGGACAAAAATTTTTAGCGCCGGCGCCGAGCGCCGACCTGGCGTTTTTTTTTTCCCGGGGCAGCGCCGGCGCTAGCGCCGGCGCCGGAACAACACTGGCACCAACAGAAAAAAGTTTCAGTTATGAAAAAAAAGTACAGCTCTTCCCGCATTAAAAACACCCCAAATCTCACACTCAGGTCTACACTCATTGTAAACGTGCCTTAAGTGTATATTTAATGTTTTTCATTAATCTTCTACATGTATATCACTCTTTTCAGCTATTTATTAAATTCAGGTACTTATTACAAATGATCCTACCGCTCATGCCGAAGTAACTGCAATTCGGAACGCCTGCAAAAAACTTAATACATTTGATTTGACAGGCTGCTCTCTTTATAGCAGTAATAATTTAAAAAAAGATCTTTCCTTTTTTTAGTTTTACATTTAATTAGGTTGCTATCCTTGCCCTATGTGTATGGGTGCTTTTTGTGGGCTAAACTAGATGCGATCTACTATGCAGCTACAGCTTTAGATGTGTGTTTTTATAGAACTACAGAACTTTTTAAATAGCATGCTCATGTCCCTTACTAGAAATGACTGAGAAGACATCGTTTAAATGCTCGAGCATCTGTTTTCCATTTCCAAATCTACAGAGGAAAACGGTCGTTCGCGCATTCAAACAATGTAGAGTTGCACTAACACTTTAAATTAATTTATAGGCAGCAGCAGTAGGCTTTGATGACCAGACCTTTCACGACTTTGTTAAAAACCCTCATTCTGATGATAAAAGACAGCTAGCAAGACTTGTAGTGGACGATTATATGCTTCCTTTTACTAACTGGAATAATTTGTCAGATAAAAAAATGTATTGAGCTATTACTTTGCCAATGTAAGAATGTGATTTAAATTTAAATAAAAATAAATGTATAATTGCATATTTAGTAGAAAATAGTTTTAACATAATTTGTTCAGATTTTTTTGTTTTTAAGTAGTATTTCATAAAAAATATGGCATGAATTCCTTTCCCCTTCTGGTCCAAAAATTCGTATTATCAACTACTATCATCGTTCTACGATGTTATATGGATAGCAAACACGAAAAAACTATTGGGAAGACCATTTCCGAAATATTTTTTTGACAAAATGTTGACCAAAACCATGATACCTTATGGTCGAAAAATAAACAGGGTGCCTGGATTCCTATCAAGGTTAAATAAAAGGTATTCTATCATGTTTTGATCACTGGAACTGCGTAAAAAGAGAATCTAAATGCATTTATGATCAAGAGTATTGCTCGGATTTATGTCGCAGGTAAGTCTATGCGCGCATCTCTGACCCTTCAAGCCTCATGCGTACCCGAAGAGAACGCAGGGGGCTTGAAAACTTGGGATAGATGCGCACACACACACATACCTCAGACACAAATCACACGAAACTGACACTGAATGCATGAAACATGTATACCAGAGGGCGACCAGACGTTTTCTACTATTAGTAGAATTTGTCGCGCGACATTTTCTACTATTTTTCGGTGAAATTCGGGCGAAACAGCTGAATTTTACCGAAAAATAGTAGAAAATGTCGCGCGACAAATTCTACTAATAATAGAAAATGTCTGGTCGCCATCCAAGTAACCTCTAAATATCAACCATAAGGGTGAATGTCATTCTTTTGGTCAAAATTTGGTCAAAAAAGTTATCTCGGAAATAGTCTTCCTAATAGTTTTTTCGTGTTTTCTACCCATATGAAGCCATAAAACAATGATAGGAGTGGATAAAACGCGTTTTTGGGCCGGGAGGGGGAGACTTTAGCCAAAAATATCCCCATTACAACCCGAGATCAGCTCTGATATTGCCAATCAGCCTGACCCAGGGTGGAACATTTTTACGCTGCTATTAGTTTGCTCATACCTCTTTGAATTTATTGTGTCTCGGGAGATCTGTTTTTTTGTTCGAATGAGGAATGTCTGGGCAATCGAATGACATATCGTCATGAATCTTTTTTTTTCATGTTACCATATTTTCCTTACTTGACTTTGTGTGGTTCCTTTCTTTGATCGAAGATCCGGTTTGCCGGGCTCAGCAAGGCTATCTCGAAGAACATAAACGTTAAATCAACCGAGTTTCTTGAAAAGTTGCTGTAAAATGGTGCAGCATTCAATGAACATTTATGTATGCCACGTTCAGTGCGGCATGATGTTTTTTCACTTTTTTTCAAGGACGAAGTGTGGAACAACCACATAGAAACAACAAATATATTTTGCTGAATTTCGTTGTTACCCTTTGTTGTTGTTTATGATGGGTTGTCATATATTTTTAATATGCATATGTTTAATATCATTCGATTGCCCGGACACTCCTCTTTCGAACAACAAAAAATATCTTGACGAAACACGGTACTTGTTCTGACCCCTATTTTTTTCATACATTCAATGCGAAGCTGCGTCATCTGCTTCGTTTGGCACTCATTTTGTGGTGATCTGTATGATGTGTCATGTCTTCTATTTCCCTCTTTGCATAAAATAATTCTTGCTCTTTTCCCCGAATCGTGAAGCAATTGTATGTGTCAGATGCTAAAATAAATTTCTGTTTCGTATTAGTTTGTTGAAAAAATTCAGGATGCATAACTACAACCGTCAGAACAACGGACAACAACCAGGAGACCACAGACAAATGACATTAAGCGACGCTCTTTTTCAATCTACTGGAATACCAGCTTTACCCGATCAAAATCAGCAGCCTATGACATCGATGAATAGTTGTTTGCCCAGTGCATCCTCATCTGCTAGCGGAAGAATTAACCCTTGGATAAACTTGAATACAGCTAACTTTATGACCAACTACTCCCTCTTAATTACTGGGGAGTTATGGCTAATGGTAGCAGCAGTGCTACGCAAGGATTGTCGCCGTCACCCCACAACTACTCGCCTAATCTTTTGACCCTAGCGGTTTTATGGAGACAGCTGACAGTAATTCTGTGGTAGAATTAGCTAAGAGAAGTCAGTTTTTCATCCAGTTCATCTCTTATCTTTTGCTATTTCTAATCATAATAATAGGTATTAGAAAATTACAGCAAACTAAAATAACATGCGCTTTTTCGGACCTTCAGCAAAGTTTAGAAAGAGCATTTAAGATAAAAAGTCTATCTACTTTATATTCTCATAAATCCTATGTTTCGACTGTACCATAAGTTAGCTGTAATTCAACTATTACCTATGTTAACTGTAAACTAACTGTAACATATCTATCCAGGCTACAGTTATTTTCTAATTGACTATGCCAGGGTTGGCATGTTGAGTTTTGACGAATAAAACTTGTGGTACCGTATTTCTCTACCAATTACCCTCCCTCAAATAGTTACGGCCCACAGGCACACTATGTCTCAGATCAAAAAAAATATTTTGCAAATCTGTTTTTGCGTTTTGTTAAATAATACAAACTTAGCTGAATCCACTTTCCAGGTTTTGGTTGATCACTCGAAAATCTCAAAGTCCAACCAATTTTTTCAATTCCTCGGGGTTAAAAAATTACCCGAGGTAACTGATAGATGAAATACGGGATAACGGTATGCGGCCACTTGAGGCAGCAGCACGGTAAGGGTGCCAGATAAACATAGATTTACTGTACTTTTTGCTTAACGAATTACATATTATAGCTATTGTGTTGTACCGCAAATCCTCCAGCCCTGTATGTAGCACTGAGCAGCAAAGCAGCAAATTCTTGTTGAACTGGGTCACAAAAACTTTCAATCTGCCAATCAATGCTATCCAAGAAATTTCCAACGAATTAGAGATACCATTTCAAAAAACCTACGACAACAATGGAAATACTATCTGGAAAATGGGGTTTATTGTACTAGACAGTAGCAAAACTCACGACAATATTATTTCTATGTTTGAAGCCAACATCCACCAAATGCAACAATGTTAGTTAGTTAGTTATTTTATTATGGACGATACGGAAAAATGCCCGCGTTTGTGGAAAAAGTGCCCGCGTTTTTTCGTTCTAGTCGAAAAGGCAAAAAAGTGCCCGCTCTTTGTTAAAATAAGCCCGCGTTTTGTGAAAATAAGCCCGTTTTTTTTGTAAAAGTGCCATCTTTTTGTGAAAAACTGTCCGCTTTTTGTGAAAAAATGCCCGCTTCTGGATGTACCCTGTTATATTCATTATGCTTTATATGAGCGTAATTCTTAAAACTGAAACTGCAGTATTTTGCAGTAAATGAATGGTATTATACGGTTGCCAAAAATGCAGACTCAGTCCTTATTATAGAGCGGTTTCACGAAAAAACGAGCACTTTTTCCCAAATGCGGGCACTTTTCCGTTTGGTCCTTTTATTAACACAAAAGCATAAAACGCTCCGCTTTTTTCTTTAATTACCTGCTTTTTCGTCTTAAATCTTACTAAATCTTATTATATTATTAAATCCAGATAAGAGCTGAGGATTTGGCCTTTTGCGATTACGCGACTGCAATTATTTAGGTCTTGACCATAGTTGCACCCCGCCTGGCGGCCCGTCGGCGGCCCGTTTCCGGCGGTGGGGCCGCCAGGCGAGGCGGAAAATTCAGAAACTGCCGGCGCTGCGCCAGGCGGCGGCGACAAAAAATTTTGAACGCAGGCGGAGGCGGCGGCGAGGCGGTTTTGAGAAGGCGGCGTCGGAGCGAAAAATGCCGACGGAGGCGGCGCCGCCAGCGGAGCAATATTTTAATGAATTTTGTTGTTTTTCGATTAGTATTTTTTCAACAAAATACTAATTAATGAAAATTAATTGATTAATAAACTTAAAACAAATCAAATTTTCAATAGTCCAATGATCAAGAAGGTCTGCCAAAAGTCGAGGGTAATAAAGGCAAAAAATATGGGATCATCTTTTGTGATATTTATTAAAAGCCCATGCTCACCTGTTTAAATTTGTCCTCGCAAATTCAAAAAAACTCAATCATTGAGCTTCTGTACGTATTCTTGTACTTCTTTTCTAATAAAACTATACCTAAAGTTAAATTAAGTTAAATAAATTTGGAAATCAAGCTGAAAAATCTGTACAGAAGTTTAATGATTAGGAAAGAAATTCAAATTGGCAAGACAAATTTAAACAGGTGAGCATGCTTCTTCAAATTAGTTTCTTCTCTAGTGTGTGATGGATTTTGCTCATCTTATCAAAGTTTGACACGATTATATTAAATGAATGCACTGAAAATTGATTTTTGAAATTTCGCGTTATTTTAAACAATATTACAAAAATTATCTCGGCGGAGGCGGCGGCGGAGCGATTTAGCCGGCGGATACGTGTCCGCCGGCGGAGGCGGGGTACCTCAAGAATGACTCCGTCGCCGCCAGGCGGCGACGGCGAAATTTTTTTAACGCCGCCTCCGCCTCCGGCGGAGGCGGCGTTAAAAAAAGCATTTTCGATACAAGTGGACGACCACTTGGTTTGGTTCGTCCCTCTGGTTGGAGTTCTGAGCGATTGTATGTGGTGATGTAGAGCTCGCTGGTTCGAATCCACCTGGGGCCTAGCAGACTATTTGAAAAATGAAAAATTTTCATGAAAAATTGAAAAAATGAAAATGAAAAATTGAAAATGAAAATTCTGAAGCTGACCGAGTTCTGAGCGATTGTATGTGGTGATGTAGAGCTCGCTGGTTCGAATCCACCTGGGGCCTAGCAGACTATTTGAAAAATGAAAAATTTCATGAAAAATTGAAAAAATGAAAATGAAAAATTGAAAATGAAAATTCTGAAGCTGACCGAGTTCTGAGCGATTGTATGTGGTGATGTAGAGCTCGCTGGTTCGAATCCACCTGGGGCCTAGCAGACTATTTGAAAAATGAAAAATTTTCATGAAAAATTGAAAAAATGAAAATGAAAAATTGAAAATGAAAAGTGAAAAATTTCCACTTTTCAAGCAGACTAAGCATTTTTCAATTTTTCATTTTCACTGAAAATTTTCATTTTGCGCATTACTGTACGGGGCTGTTTGGGGGGGGGGGAGGCTGTACCGAAAAAGGTAAAGAAATATTGGTAAAAGGCACATTTGGTAAGAAAACTTTTTGGTAAAGAACATTTGGTAAAAATTTTTTTGGTAAAGGCATATTTGGTAAATTTTTTTTAGTAAGGCACTTTGTAGTTGTTTTTGTGTCAAAGACCTTCTTATTCCTACTTTTTCTTCTCTTTCCCTTTCTTTCTCCGGGTTTCTATATCTATTTCCTCCCATTAAAATCTTCTTAATTATCCTCATTTTTTCTAACATAAAATAATGTGTTAGATTAGGTTTGTCAGGACAAAAATCAAAATTTCACCCACGCAACCCCAAAACGTGTGGTGGTTAAATCCTGGTCAGGTGGATGTCCACTTGGATGGCCTACAAATTAAAATTTCTTTATAATAAAAAATAAACCATTCTTTCTTACTTAAAATTGTGTGAGGAATTCGGCTTGTTAAGACTAAAAGTGCGATTTTACCTACCCAACTCCAAACCTGGGGGCTACCACCTGGACAGGTTTATATCCAGGTAACTCCAGATTAGGGGTTAATTCACCCAAACGCCCTGAAAAGTCCTGGTCACTAGGTGCTTAACGGGGTTCGGAGAGCATAAAGTGCTTTTAGATGATTGGAAAACGTCTATTGCCTCCGAAAATGGTGTCTCTGTGACCAAAACAGCCAATAAGATCTATGACCAAAAACAAGAACTCTATGACCAAAAAGATATACCAACCGAAAATATCCACGGAAAAAGTGCTTTACCAAAAAGTTTTCTTACCACATGTGCCTTTACCAAAAGAAATTTCACCAAATATGCCTTTACCAAAAATTTTTTACCAAATATGCCTTTACCAAAAGAAATTTTTACCAAATGTGCCTTTTAGTTAAAACACCCTAGAACGAATAGCACTATTTTCACTGCTGTTATCACTGTCGCTTGCAGACATCGCCTGAAGTAGAAGCAAATAAAGCAATTTACTACTGGCACTAGTAAAGAATCCTTGTCCAAAATATGCCTTGGTCCCCCTGTTGTTTTTTTGTGAATGGCACAAGCTGTTTTTCACAAAAAAACAACAGGGGGACCAAGGCATATTTTGGAAAAGGATTCTTTACTAGTGCCTTACTACTTGTTCTATCACAAAAACACAAAATCTGAGCCCAAAATCGTGTTCAGCGCATAAAATAGCCCCAGAATAAAGCTATGTAAAATTCTGAAAAATTGATGACGGGATGACCGGTCATCAATTTTTCATGAAAAATTGAAAAAATTTTCACTTTTCACTTTTCAATTTTTCAATAGTCTGCTTGAAAATGAAAAAATTTTCAATTTTTCATTTTCACTTTTCATTTTCAATTTTTCAATTTTTCGAATATTAGTCTGCTTGAGAATTTTCACTTTTCAATTTTTCATTTTCAATTTTTCATTTTCACTTTCAAATAGTCTGCTAGGCCCCTGGTACCCCTACTCACTCTCATGGCACACTTACTCACTCTCCTGGTACCCCTACTCATTTCCATGGTACCCTACCAACTCTCCAAATACCCCACCCACTCTCCAGGCACCCCTGCTAACTCTCCAGGTACCCCTGCTAACTCTCCAGCTACCCCTACCCACTCTCCAGGTACCCCTGTTAACTCTCCAGGTACCTCACTCACTCTCCAGGCACCCCTACCTGCTCTCCAGGCACACTAACATACTCTGCAGGTACTCTCATTCACTCCCCAGGCACCTCTACCCACTCTCCAGGTACCGGTACCCGTTCTCCAGGTACCCTTATTAACTCTCCAGGTACCCCTACCCACTCTCCAGGTACCCCTACCCACTCCCCTGGTACCCCTACTCACTTCCCTGGTACCGGTACCCACTCTCCAGGTACTCCCACTCACTCTCCAGGCACTTCTACCAACTCTCCTGCAGATCAATTTAACAAACAAACACGAAAATGTTTGAAATTTATTTTTAACAAACACGAAAAGAGAGATCACATTATGAATGTCGGTCTAACCGACACACCTTGACTCATTCATACTCTATTGATGAGACTCAACTATGAACATACTCGAGTATAAGCACTTCAATTATTTACCATTATCGAAGCACTCAGACTGAAGCATGACTCATACTTGAGTCAAGTAAAATGTAACATGCATAAAAGGCTTCATCCAAAAATTTAAACCTAATCCAATTGCCTGGATTCAAAAATGAAAAGAGACAACTGCTCAAGAGGATGAAGTGTGAATTAAAGACTGTAGCTTAGAATAGAAAATTAATTCGTACAAAGACAAATCCCTATTCAAATTTGCATCAAAATCAAATTTACCTACAGATGAATTTACCTGCAGATCAATTTACTGTAGGTATCCTTACCCGCTCTCCAGGTACCCCTTCCCGCTTTCCAGATACTTTTACGCACTCTACAGGTAGCCATACCCATTCTTTTATCCGACTTACTTGCTTTCTTAAAAAATCTAATAGACAAAAATAAAAACAAATAAAAAACGGCTTGAAAACAGTATAAAAAACTTTCCTCTCAAGACAAAATTGAAAAATTCAAAAAAGGCCCAAATTCAAATTTTCTCCAAATGACCACCTCCATACTTTTCGCCACGCCCCATTCTGAACTCTTCATTTCTCGCCGATCTTTTTTAAAAGCAAGCTGAGATTCAGTGCTACACGATAAAGTACGCGCCTTGACCGTCTGACCCATTCAATTTTTAGATTTTGACTCCAGAACGAAAAAAACGACAATTTGCTCACTAAAACCCAAAAATTAAAACCGAAAAAAAATCTCAAAACTAAAATCCAAAACAACCATTCTACTCCTGCGATTCCAAGCTTCAATTTAGAAAAAAATTTGACCAAAAACCAAACAAAAACACCTCAAAAAAACTAAAAACATCAATTGTCCGCAAACAGACAAAACAGCTCTAATACTATATAGGAGATGTTCGCTTAGTAAAGTCAAAAATTTAAAAGAAAAGCAAAACTTTTAGTGCTTGTTCTTAAACCGAGGGCTGTACACCGAAAATCCTCTAAGAAGTACTGCATCACAGAAGCAATGTGCAGACTATTGTTTAATAAATAATAAAGTCAGTTTATTTAAGGTTTTATTTGCAAAGGAGTGAGTGTGTTGTTAGAAGGCAGAAAAATCGTGCTGAGTACTGCAAGAGCAAGAGATATATCTCCATGCATTTCCACACCTTCAAGTGCTGACTTAGAAGACTGCTTTAGAGTGCTGTCCAAAACTACCAGAAGCAACTCCTCGTCAAGGTCCACACCCTCTTCGGCTGCAACTCCTGTTAGTGCTGTAAGATTTTAGATTTGGGTTCAAGTTCATTTTATGTAAAACCATTGCTTAAAAGATTGTTCGCAAGTCGAAAGGTCCAAAAATCAGCACTTGGGCCGAAAATCAGCGAAATCACTCAAAAACCCGGAAAAAGATATGAATTCTGGATTTAACTGCATTTTCAAACATGAACAATTAGCAGTTTTGGATCAAAATTTGCAAACGTCGGAAAATCAGCTCACTTTCAAACACTACTTTAGTTTCGCTAAGAAATGTATCGGACAAGTCAATTAGAAGAAATGAAAAATAGCGGTTGGAGTATATTCTGGCCTCGTTGAGTTTTTACAGACTCTTGCCAAAAAAGTATTCCAATTAAGAGCTGAGGGAGCAGTACCAACACTCGTAATTTTTTCAATTTTTTAATTTATACATTGCAGTTCCAGTCATTTTTCCCATACGGAGGTGTTAACTCAAACGACAATGTCATGGCACCAGAAGTTCAAAACCTTCTTGATGCATATACCACACAATATTCTGCAATGCATTCAGTCCAGCAGCCAACTGGGTCCAACGATGCTTCTATAACTGCAGAGAATGTTAATTCAACACCCAATGATTTTGACTTGGTCGATAGCGCTTCTTCAACAACCGCAGCTTTGTTCAAACACATCCAAAAAGTGACAGAGAACAGTTTTTGGGATTAAAATAATAGACAGAGTAAGAGACATAATCAACCAGCAGAGCTTTATTGACGCTACTTGCTTTGAGGAGCGCCACTTTATTGCTGCTTTTGTGACTTTTTGTGTTTTTTATGTTTGGGACATAAATTTAATAAAATATTTTGGAAAAGTGATTTTTTCAATGGCAGCCTCGGTCAAGCTTATGCTTAATATGAATAGGCGTTTAAGTTGTTTTTCTTTTTAGTTGTGGGATTTCCAAAAGTCTTGTGACCATTGATACCTTTAGTTTTTCAAAACACTGTTCTTCAAACCACCTGTTGTTGAATCACATTTTTGACAAATTTTCAAATACCTCTACTTCCAGTGTGTGTGACTAAGCCTAGACTCATAAAAGCTCATTTTTTGCATAATAGCTCACTCCTTAAAGGGGCATGGTCACCTGTTACAAATTTTGTCCCTGCCTCCTCAAATTTTTTTTTTTGAATCATTGAACTTCTGAACGGATTTTTCACTTGGTTTCTATCAAAACTGTACCTAAAATTAAATTATAAGCCATGTTTTGATAGAAACCATGTTGAAAAATCTATACAAAAATTCAATGATTCGGAAAAATATTTTGAATTGGCGAGAAAAAAATTTAAAACAGGTGACCATGTCCCTTTAACAAACGCGCTTTCTGAGGTTAATTTTGAAATTATTCAAAAAATATGGAAAAACAGACTAAAATTTGAAAAATTGTGATTTTTGGCAATCATCTTTTTAGAAAGCGCCCCGATTTTGACGGACTGTGACCCGCTGGTGCAAAATAAATTTTTGTGCATTTTGACTGTCAAATTTCAAATTCCGTTCGAGGCAATAAATATTAAAAACAAAATTCCACTTATACATTCATTGTTTTGAGCAGAATTTGAAATTTGACAAAAATGGAAAAAACTATATAGTTTCAGAAGTTAACAGAAGGCAGGAGATCTATTTCAGTATTATGCAAATGCTATCAGTTGTGAAAAAAACATCGTTTTAATGTGAATTTTATCATGTTTAAAAACAAAATTCAAATTTTTTCTTCTTATACATAAGCCGGTGCTGGTTCAGCGCCGGCGCGCCGCCGGCAAAAAAAACATCTGATTAGCGCCTTCGGCGAAAACTTTAAAAGATCTGGCGCTGCAGCCAGCGCTGGCGGTGTAAATGAAAAAGCGACGTCGCTGGCGCCGGCTGTTTTTTTATTTTTGGCGAGCGTGCAAGTCAGAATCAGGGAGTTGTCTGGAAAAAAGTTTTATGTCAGAATATTTTGTGACTTTTCACAAGTGATTTTAAAAAAGTCCGTTTTTGACAACTACACATTAGAATTTGTCTCGTGAAGAAACATTATGACGTAAATTCAGTCCGTTTATATTTTTCTGAGCTTTAGCTCTTATGCATCGATGTTGCCTAGCTCTTATTTTTTTTCGCGGTCGAATTTGCGAGCGATTCTCTTCTCGATAAGAAGATGGTCCTCATCTCTCTGTGTCAACCACTTGATTCTTTTCATCCCAGTCTTATTTCTAGCGACTTTTCCTTTTTTAAGTCTAAGCTTGAAATAGGCTCATCCATTTTTATTGATACTAGTAATGGCCCTAGCCATATTAATATTTCTGATCTTTATAAGACAGACTTAGCCAGTCTAATATTCAATGCAGTCTTGATATATTATCCTGTCTTGAGTCTCGGACTTCATCCAGTTCTACTTTCGTGCTACTTCCAGTCCTGTTTCAGTCGATGCTCTGTCGATACTAAAGCGTCTTCAAAGATCAGTTTTACCCGAGTTAATACTCATGGAGCGTTCTCTTCTCCAGATTCCAGCTCGCAAGAATTTAATAGAGAAAATACGGTAGAGCCCATGAATCTAACAAATTTTTGAGTCCGTCCTATCATTCGCTGCCAACCCTTGCTTGAGTCTAACCCTAAAAAATTGCAAAAAATGGACAAGAGCTCTAAGGTAAAAAAGAACTGTCCTCCTCTCGTATAGGCCCATATTTTATCTATTTTCTGTTTTTCGCTGTGATGTTTTGGCAGAAATATAGATAACTATTAGTCTAAAGTTTTTACTTCAGACTCATAACTTCCTTTAGTCTTTTCACCATTCATTGAAGCTTGGTCAAATTTTAAAATTTCAAGTAGCCATGGAAATAAGCGTTTTCTGTGTCTTATTCTTTCTCAAAAACCAATTTTTTGTCTTAGACTTTATTGTCACCAGTTTAACACTAGCTATTACTTTGAAATTATAAGTTAGTGATGCATGCTGCCAGTCCCAAATACAAACTTCACTACTTTCCTGTGCGAAACCTTGGCGAAGTCATTCGCCTTATATTTCACTACGTTAATCAACCCTTCGCAGATGTCAAGATTTCTATGGAAGATTGGCCAAGTTATAAGTCTAGTAGGTGACATATCATTAAGGGTCTATGTGTTAAATGTCCCCTGTTCAGGCTTTTCCAAATTTTTATCCTTGGTCCTTTCTGCTGTTTCAAAATATTCTTTTTCTCAAAAAAATCATTAACCTATTTTTTCATATTATACAGTAATTTGATAAAAAAAGGAGGAGATTTTTGGTGCAATAGATATCACGAAATACATTTATTTATTCATTTCATACATATTATACATTGTTTGTCCTAGAAAAATTATGGCCTCGTAAGCATTAAAAATCGACTATCAGCCTAACCTTGTCGGTGAAATTCATCTTAGTATACTAAAAATGTAATTTAATTTAAAGCAAGAAATAAAGTTGAAGAAAAAAAAACAAAAATAAAATTTTTGAAAAAAACAGGGGGGGGACTAAGGCCTTTTTTTCGGAGTGGGGGAAGAGGTGGTTGGGTTGAAGGGGAAGGATGGAGTCGTCCCTATTACATATAGAGCCTCATATAGCATCGAATCGATTTTGTTCACCTTTGCTGATCAAAGTATAAACCTTTTGATAATTTTTTTTAGCCTATCCTTTGAAAACTTAGCTGACTAATAGATGCGAAAATGGTGACTAAAAATTTTGGGTTATTTACCAACTACTCATATTGTCATAGCTGCCCTGTGAAAATTTTTAAAAAAGTTTGCGCAACGAGTTAAACTTTCTGCTCTTTGATTTTTTTGAAGCGAAATTAATCTCGATAAGTAAATGGGCCAGAAAATAAATTATAAACAACTCTCTTAAAATTAAATTTTTAAGAGACGCCTCACGGAAAAATGCCTGTTTTGAAGGTAGAAAGTCACACACTGAGCGAGAGCTATGCTATTGCTCGATTTCTAGCCAGGAGATTTGGACTGGCTGGAAAAACTGACTGGGAAAAGGCTAGAGCCGATGAAATAGCGGATTATCACAAGGATGTGGTCAAAGACTTTCGACCCTACATTTACACTTTAGCTGGTCTGGAGCATGGCGATCAAGCAAGAAATTTTGTCTTTTTTGTGAAAATTTACTATATTTTTCAGGATGCATTGTATACTCAAGTGTTTTTGCCAGCATCTCGCCATCATTTTCCTATTTATCAGGCACTCATAGAAGAGAGCAAAACAGGCTTCTTGGCTGGAGGAGTCGGCCCAACCTATGTAGACTTTTTGGTGGCTGACTATTTTTGGACTATTAAAGGATTCTCGCCAGATGTGTTTAATCAGTATCCTATTTTGCAAAAGTTTTTAGAGAGGATATATAATTTGCCGAAACTAAAGAGGTACTTAAAAGAAAGACCATTTAGCAGTTTTTAGTTTTTAAACTTTTTTTATGAGTTTATTTTATGATTTTACAAGATGTCATTTTCAATTCTTTTTTGTTACAGTCAACTCCCGATTTAGTGTACACCCCGAAAGTTCGTTCCCGCCTAGGGTCCGACACTTTTTTTACCCCGATTTTTGAAATCCTCTGTCAGTTGTGATTCGTCAGTCTAGTCCGAAATATCGCAAGGATTCCGATTTTGCCGATCGTTTCTAAAAAAATACTCCGATTTGCATTTAGACCCGCAACCCCCGATTTAGTGCACACCTAAATTTGAAAAAGGGTGTACACTAAATCGGAAGTTGCGGGTTTAAATGCAAATCGGAGTATTTTGAGAAACGATCGGCAAAATCGGAATCCTTGCGATATTTCGACTAGACTGACGAATCACAACTGACAGAGGATTTCAAAAATCGGGGTAAAAAAAGTGTCGGACCCTAGGCGGGAACGAACTTTCGGGGTGTACACTAAATCGGGAGTTGACTGTATTTTAAGCTGTCTAGAAAATATAAAAAGTTAAATGCCTAAGATTATTATCAATTAAAGACATAATCTCTAGGAATAGAACACCCTATCGAGACGTCTGAATATGCAGGAATATTTTTCTGCTTTTTTTTATCTACCTTGTAGCGAATTTAGTGGGTAGGGGTTGGGTGTAGAAGCAAAAGTTTAAAAGTTTACATTTGCCAATTCTTCAATTCGGTCAAAAATGGCGCTTTTCTCAAAATTTCGTGTCCAAAAGCAAATTTTTTTTATTCCATATTCTTGTTCAGCACAATCCGCTGCACAAGATTAGTGTAAAAAATTCTCGGCGCTACCGGAGTATACCCTGGGCCAATTTAGTGTAAAAAGGAAGATGTTGAACATAGTTTTGTTGACTGGGCACACTGCCTAAAGAAACTCTGGTATGCATACGCCTTTATGCATCGAGAATCACTTTTGAGTTATTTGTGTCTAAGGTATGTGGGTGTGAGCATTTCAACTCCAAGACCTCAAGCCCCCAGGGCTCGGGGCTTGTGTTGTAATAACCAACCTGGAGTATCTCTAACCCCCGAAGGGGACGCAGGGGGCTTGGTTGGTTAGAGATGCGAGCACTCACTTACCTCACACATGATTCCGAGCAAGACTGTTGATCAAAAATGCATTTAGAGACTCTTTTTGCCCAGCTTTAGTGACCAAAACATGGTAAAACAGGTAAAACACTTCGAAAAAATTTCGTTGGGGAGGGGGGGTGGAAATACTCCGGTAGGGTTAAATTCTCTAAGGAAATCGCTAGTTTTTAAGAATGACGGCTGCCAATTTTCGGAAAAGTCAACTCCCAAAACTTCAATAACTTGAAATTAATGGGTTTCAAAAAATTTTCTTATAAAAACAAAATTTTTTAATGCTTCAAATTTCCTATTAATTTCTTACAAGATAGATAAAATATGGAAAAAAGTTCGGGCATGGCCAGGTCATGCTCCATTCTTACAGATTATGTCTTTTAAAATGCATAATATAATATAATTCATTGGTACCATAAACTTTATAAAACTTAACTTATATTAGCACACTAAACTATTGATTTTTCAAATCTCGCACAAATAGTATTTTAATTAAACTGGGATGTAAAAAAATTGACAAAAGTGACCGCATATTGTACAAATGTAGATTTTTTAATTTGTAAAAAATCACGAAAAAAATTAATAAAATCTGTTAATAGAAACCATTAATAAAATCCACCCAAAAAATTAATTGCTCTATCACAAGTGTAAATGTAAATCTTTTTGGTATTGTGAACACCCCTTAAATTTACACTTACCCCTTCACAATACAAATGTAAATGTTGATGAAAATTAAATGCAAGTATTTTTAGAGAATACTAAAAGCGCTTCATTAGTGACGAAGATTTCAATACTAGTTATAAAAAATTAAAAAAATCGGTATGTGAGTAAAAGATCTGACTTTTGGAAATCAAAGTTAGAATAAAAAGAAAATTTACATTTACATTCGTATTGTGAAGGCGTAAGTGTAAATGCAAGTGTTAATGTAAATGTTTTTGGTATTTGAAGACACCTTACATTTCCCCAAGCAACTTCAGTGATTTTGTAATATTTCTAATATATATTGCTCAAATATTTCAAAAATATATTAACTTCACAATGAACAATTGTTATTAACAGTGAAAAAAAATAAAGTTAAAAGAAAAAAGTATTTGACCGCATATGTAGTTGAATGGTCAGCTTAACAACCAGAAAGCTTGGTGGCCAGAACTATAGATGAAGATAAAAACGGTTGTTTTTAATAAAAATTCACAAACAATATCAATTTTTATGAGTTTGTTAAAAGTATTTTTTTGTGCAAATTTTGGTTAATTTAATTATTTAGCTATTGTGAACTATATTTTTTAGGTGGTCAAGTTTTTTTGACATACCCTGTATGTTGTACACCCTGTGCAATATCTGCCTGTTGTTTTAAGTTCTTTCTACACTTAGGTAATTAATCATGCAGCCACTGCACTATGCACCACACATTCACTTGCCCATCCATCAAATGCCTTCCATCTGCTTTCTAAAAACTTCGCCGCCGCCGTTGCTTGCCTTTCAACTTCTCTTACCCTCTTTTCCATTCCATCTATCAATCCATCAAGATTGTATATGTATAGGGATAGGTTTTATTGCAGCAAAATAGTTAGGTGTTTGTCACTTGCATAAAAATAGTTAGATATTTCAAAATTGGGAAATGGAAAGTAGAAAATTGATGACTATGGCTACGGTCTGCGAGTTTTTGGAAAATTGGAATTTTTTATGTAAGACAGAAAACCATCTTATCTTACTTAAAGTCATGTGCTGAGCACAGTTTGTTAATACCAAAATAGTGATTTCAATAGCCACAACACCCATACTGGGGTAGATAGTTATTCTGAGGGGGCATCTGTCTTCAAATCCCGAAAATATTAGTTTTTTAAAGGTTTCTTATTCAAACATGGTTTGACGAAACCAAAACTGTGATTTTGGTGACTCAAAATACAAGACCTAGAGTATATACCGGTGGCTCACGGGGTTTCAAAACCCGAATTTGTGTTCAGTTTAACTCAAACAAAACGCCAAGATTTCAAAGCAAGATTTTTTAATTTTATTTATTTTTGGGTCAAATTTGACGAACTTCTGTCCCCATACTGTTGTTAGCCCTGATTTTTGGTCACAACAACTCAAAAACAAATGTTTATTTCAACGATTCCTTGTCGACCTCGCGAAAAATCTCCATACTGAACAAAAAACATAGGAATATTGGAAAATTTTATGAAGAATTTTCTTCTATTTCTCTGACTTGATATGCCTGGTTACTCTGCAGTCTTCGGATGTGTGATCACGACACATATCAATAAAGAATATGTTTACTACGCATAGACAATTTTCGATAATGAACATATCCGAATCACTGAGATGGCTGAAAATTAATCGGTACTCAAGTTATAAATAGTAAAGGGAACCATACTTCTTCAAGCAATTTGTGAGCATCAAGCGTTCGTCTAGCAGCAAAAAATCTTCTTGGAAGAGTGATGCTGCCCGACCCAGTTTGTGTAGCGGCTACCGAGGAGTCTGAATCAGAAAACTACTATGGAAAAAGTAACAATATTGAAAACCTTACAGACTCTTTTTTTTGGTTCCGTCAAACTATTCAGCAGAGATAGTTTTTCTCGATGAAGTTTTACAATCGCGTCACTTGTCACATCCACTTGAAGACTAGCTGATCTTCTAAGAGGCTCTTGCTTTCCTTAAAATACATAGATAATCAGTAAAAATCAATCAGAGAGTCCATAAAAGGTTCAGCATAACATAAATCTAGCAAATATTTCATTTTTCTGATGCCTTTATTCTTTTGTCTGACTTAGCCATAGTTTTTTTCCACCTGGATGTTGCTGCTTGCCTTCTTTTGGCTGAGAGAATAGCTTTTGAGAGGATTGCTTTGGCTTCGGCATCATCTTGAGCTTGTTTTGACTGCTCTTCCTTTTCTTTGGCCAATTTTGCTACAAAAATCTTAATGTTTCCGAAATTCCGCAAACATTGGAAAATAAAACCACCAAAAAAAATACTTACATAGACGAGCTCTACGCATCATCTTTGCTTGTTCGGCAGCTTGAATTTAGGCTTCATCTAGCTTCTGGTTCTTCAGCCTTCATTTTCCCACCTTATATTGGCTGCGGCTGCACCAAATTGCGGCCAGAAATGGTCCATTTGGCTTAGCGCACATTCTTCTGGTGGAAACCATCTTCAGCTATAAAATTATACCAAATTTAATTTGCATTTGAAACCTCAAATTTTGCATTTTTGAGCATTTTTATATACCAAAAGAAAGCTAACATTATCTTCTATCTTTTTGCCAAAATAGAATTTTAAAAACCAAGAGTTTTACAAGCGAGAGACCATCAACAGCAAACAACTGGCATTTTCTCGAGTGAAAATAGGGATTTTTGCGTTTTCCATCTAATTTTTGCATAAGACACCCTAAATTTTTATTTTTTCCATACGTCCTTGGTACGGTAAATTATCAGTAAATTATTGAGTAAATTACTTCTCTATCAATCCCTAGATTGCTTTTCTCAGAGAAGAATCAATTTAAAAGAGCATTCAAGCTTTTTTAGAACGACACTCAAATTCTCATTTCGATAAAATCAATCAAAATTTTCTAAATTTCGATGGTTTTTGGGTGAGTGATGGCTCTATCGATAGCCCAGAACACAGGGAATCTTACAGTCAGCAAACTTGACAAAACTTGCTACAAATTCTTGATAAATGACTAAAGCAGAGGCAAAAGAAAAATTAACATAAATTGATAAACTAGGATGAATTTTTTTAATTGGCGCAAAAATCCCTGCTGAACACAAATTCGAGTTTTGAAACCCCGTGGGCTCGGATGGATATCCAGCTGGATGTCCTAAAATAAAGTTTTAGTAAAAATCAAAAACCAATCATTCATTTTAACTTAAAATCTTGTGGGGAATAAAGTTTTATAAAACCAAATTTGCTATTTTCGTCAGCCAAATTCCGAAATCCGGGGTGGGTACTAGGGGCCCCCTCTCCCCCTCGCCCCCTCCCCCCCGCTTTTTGACCAAATTTTCCTTATACCTCCCCCCGCTCCTCCCCCCCGCAAAAAAAATTGGCCACCTCCCCCCCGTTTCTCCCCCCCCTCCCAAATGACCCCCCCGTCACCCCCGCAAAAAATCCCAGTCGAAAAAAACTCTCGGATGAGGTCATTTTCAGAACGGCAGCCCAGAAGATCAAGATTTATCGAACCAGAGGATGGGCAATATTGCAGCTTTGACTTCAGAAGTGTTTCAAAAGCCTTCAGATTCATTCTAGACTGCTGTTTCGAAATTTTCAGTCCCGAGGCTTGTAAATTAATCACGCACCCCCGCCACTGCCCCCCCCCCCGCTCACAGCTTCCCCCCCCGCTCCTCCCCCCGCAAAAAAAATTGGCCACCTCCCCCCCGCTTCTCCCCCCCGCAAATTTTTTTAGTCTAATCTCCCCCCGCACCCAAAAAGCGGGGGGGGGGGGGGAGGCCAACCCTAGTGGGTACCATAGGGTAAGTTAATATCCAACAGAATGATCCCAAATATTAAAATTTGTTCAGAGCCACAAACAAATCATTTGTCCTGACCTCAAATTGCATGTGGAATCTGGTCTGATAGGACAAAAACTTCGATTTCATCAGCCTGAGTTAGCTAACTTTAAGAGCAGGTGTATACCTATGATCGAGGATTAATTAGGCAAGTACACTTGTAGGATGCATGGATGTGCTAGTAAGTGGGTAGGGCTAGTAAGTGGGACAGAGAATTTTCGAAACCTAAACGTAGGGTAGACCTTCCTCAACCCTTCAACATTGGTACGCTCCAGTGGAGCGGCTCCACTGGTCAAAATGGATATCCACGTGGACCACTCGGAAATTCAGGAGTCTATTAGACGTGTCAACAATGTTATTTGGGCGCTACTTGGCTTTAACCCCCTCCCCCCCTGAACAGTTCCTCGGGAATATCACCCCACCCCAATAATTTTTTGCTTAGCAATTAGGCTTAGCCTTAGGCTTAAGCTGAAGGACAGCCCGTACTAATTTCAGCATTTTTCAAAAAAAAAGTATGGTTTCAGGGATATCTGAAAAATTATTAGGGGGAGGCTATTAACGAGTAGAGTCCTAATTTAAGTCTATTATATATTCGTACCCTAATTACTGGGATCGTGGCACAGTAAGAATGACTTAATTCGACTTTTCATTTAAAAGTTACTTCATGGAAAATTTTCCATTTTCCATGGAAAATTAGAAAATGGAAACTGAAAAATGGAAAGTGGAAAATATTTTAGTGAGACAGAGAATTGGAAAGTTTCCACTTTCCATTTTTCGTTTCTTGAGACGAAAACTTTTCATTTTCTGATTTCCATTTTCCAATCTTTAATTAGTCAGAGAGGCCTCAGGTACCATAAAAGATAGAATTTGAACATAGTTTTGTTGACTGGGGCCTACCGCATAAAGAAACTCTGGTATGCATACATTTTCATGCATCCAGAGTCACTTTAGAGAGATTCATGTCTGAGATGTAAAAGCGTTGGTCTCCTGCGCCCCGTCTGAAGGCGCAGAGTACTTGGTGGGCTAGAGATGCACGCACTCACTTTTTGCTAATTTTTATTTTAATCAATTATTATTTTAAGGAGCGCTTATATCAGTTACAAAACGATATAAGTTTTTGCTAAACAACAAAGGAACCAAGGTATTTTTGAAATAAAAAGCTTCTCTTCAATTGAAAACCTAAATCTAATTCAGAAAAAATTTAAACAAACCAAGTACAGGCTGGCCCAGTGGCCAATTTCTGACGGGGGGGGGGTTTACCAGGCCATTTTTAGGCCATTTTACCTACACCGTTTTGAGAAAAATATGACAGGGGGGGGCACCGATAAGGAAAAATCTGACGGGGGGGGGGCACATGCCACCCCTACCATCCCCCCCCCCCCCCTAGAAGAAATTTTTTTATTCTGATGCTGATTTTCTCAATTTTTTCTTTTGATTCTGCACAGATTTCATTTATACAATAACTGGTGTTAGCAAAGTTCCCGATGGACTTTTGGGCTCATTATTTTAAATAAAAATTTTGCTATGAAAATAATCCAACACATAGCTTTTGTAGCCCTGCTCCTCCTCTTCAAAACTATGTATCAAGTTTTTACTTGTGATAATACATGCCACGTAATTTAGCTTCAAACACTAGTAAGGTCATTTTGAGAAGTTGACCAGCGTTTTCATCGCTTTAACTGGTCAAATGTTTTATAAAAATTTTGAGCGTCATGACAAAATGTTATCACCATGTTGTAGCGCAGCTCAAGAGTTACAAAACTAATATAACAGAATAGTTTTTGAAAATCTGAGCATTGAGATATGGCCTTTTGGAAAAAACCAATTTCTTGAAAAATGACCAAAATGCAAGTTTTTGCCAATTTTTCGGATTTTGGTCATTTTTTTACTTTTGAGAAATGGATTCTAGGTTATTACGATGAGTATAAATGTTTATGTTTACTCTCTATGATAAACAATGAAAGTTCCCCCGAGCTGTGGGTTGCAGACGGATCCTGCTTTTTTTTTGCTCGGCCGCCATGATCGGTCTCATGACGTGTGACTTCTGTCTCTGAGGATATTTTAAGAGCAGGATCTACACGACCCCGAGTGCATAGATAGTCAAGCTAAGAAGACGAATCTAGTAAGCTTTTGCAGAGCTGCCTGGGAGATGATTAATAGAGCGATAGAAGCCAATGTTTAGTACCAATTTAAAAAAAGCCGAAATTATCAAAAGTGGCCAATGAAAAACAATGGATGTTTAAAGATATTTGATTTGCTAATGTCTTCTCTGTTTTTATAACCGTCGAGACGTGAAATAGTGAAAAAATTATGGCGAAAATAAACTCGGGAGTTTATAATGGGCCACCCTGTAAGAACCACATATGAGTAATTAATGCAAAATATCCAAACCAATTTTACCATTACTTCACTATAGCAATTCCTGATTGATGGCCCTCTATTAAAATGATAGTTAATTTCTCCGCCAACTTCTGACCATAATCAATCACACTCCATGATAAGGCCACTGCGTTCATCAGCAAAATAAGAAAAAGAAGAAGCCCCAATCCAAATCAATCACCCCTAAAACCAATAAGTAGTGGGCGTCGGAATTTTCCCCGAATATCAAAACAATAAAGTGATGGATCTACCTTGAATCACTGAAATCAGAGTTTCTGTTGTTGAGTTTGCAGGCAAATGGTCCATTAATCATTATCAGATGCAGGGTCGATCAAAATAAATTAAGTTTTGCCGTAGGCTCGGAGAAGCGACCTCCTGACATAACCAATAAGAAATGATTGATTTGCAGCAGCACCAATCACCTTCTTCAGACCAATCAAAACGATAATAGAGAAAAAGGATAATCAACCTAATAAATAATAATTCACCTTTGCCTCTTCTACTATCTTTTTTATGATCTCTTTAAGGCTTACTGTAGTTAAAATTCGAAATAAAATTTTGGACCTAATATGGCTAAGTGCATTGTTTTATTATTTTTTCTTATTTTGGTCTAATGCGAACATTTACAGAAAAAGTTTAGATAATTTAAAGGCGGCTTGATCATTTTGGACATTGTTAATCATTTTTAAGTCATACTAGTTCTCACGGTTCAACATATAATCAATCAAATTTTGTTTGAGTAGTTTGATGGTGTTTTAAGTTTGTTTTGCTGGTTGACAGTAGGAAGACAAAGAGTGAGAGCAATTAATCAAGTAAAGTTGAAAAAAATGTGGTGGTGGATTGTTAAAATAAATTTTAACCAGGTTTCGTAATACTATTAGTTATTTATTTAATTTAGTTTAAACCATATCCCCATCTTTATCAGACAGAATGTATTGTTTGTAGCATGCCTTATTTTTTTACTAAAAGCCCCATTTTTCAACCTTTAAAAGACCATGAAACTTGATAAGCACCGCAATTTAGAAGTTTTGAATTCGCGCGGGACCACCCTAATTTTGTCAATAATGTTTTTGGAATTGTTTTTTTGTTTGCATGCAAAATTTTTCAAAAAATAGAACAGTTTACTAGTCGAGCCTAACCTTCCTCGACCACTAATCCTCCTTTCACTGCATCATAACTACTTATGTGATGGTGTGTTACAAATTTACTCATAAATGAAATTAAAATTTTCAACACACACAAAAAATTAATTCAAAAAGATTATGAACAAAATTAGGGTAGTTCCGCGCAAATTCGAATTCCGCAAATTGCTGTGCTTATCAAATTTCATGGTCCTTTTAAATAGAAATTTTTTTCGGGTTTCAACTAAAATCCATAAAGTGGAATCAGGAAAGCTCGAAAACGCAAAAAACAGATTTCAAAAGTTCTAAGCTGAAAAACAGGGTTCCTATGGGGTATATGGCGTCTCTATGGGGTCATTATCATTATTGTTTTTAATTCTTCACAAGGATGTCATTATCAGAGAGATTTTCAAGAGAAAAAAATAAGGTAAGTTAGCTGTGGATTGACTGTAGTCTAAGTTAACTGTAGATAAAATGTAGCGTGGTGAAATACTGACTATAATACAAGGGTGTCCAATATACTGACCAATATACCGATACTGAGGGGTGTCCAACTGGCGGTGTCCAACTGAATAGCTCCGAAAAATTTAAAATCTCGGCAACTTTCTTTCTTTCTATGAACTATAACACCATTAACAGTGACGCCAGCTAACTTTATATATTATTGCTGAAAAAACCAAATGCATGAAAAATATAAATTCTCTTCATTTACACATAAAAGTACATAATGGCAATAGTACACTAAAAAAATATTAAAACAATACAAAAACAGCAGTGCATTTTACTTGCAAACCCGTAAGAGGCAAAAAATCCAAAAACTTAAAATTTTTTCAGGCAATAGTTTTTAAAAGGGCACACAAAGAGAGGAATTAAACTAATGGCCATTCATAGTTTTTGAGCAATATTTGCTAAATAAGTGAGCATTTTAAATATTTTTTTTCAATACAAAACATACTTTTTTAAAAATTAAACAGTTTTTTCCACAACTTGCTGCTGCTGTTGCTGTCCACCTTGATTCATGATAAATCCATTTGCAAAAGCCATCTGTTGAGCTGGGTTCATCATATTGATCGCAAACGGAGGGGGCATCCCGGCTGCAGCGGCCATTGCCATGTCATACTGAATTGCCATCGCTTGTTGCATAGCTGCCATGTTTTGGTGGTTCTGGTGTTGCTGAGCGTTGTTCATTGCGGCGGCCATGGCTTGATGCTGCTGAAATTGCTGTTGGTTGCTGAGTTGGAGTCTGCTGGTGTGGCATTTTCATGCCTGAAGAGGCATTCATGGAGTAGGGGTGAAACCTATTGGCAGCTGTAGTAGGGGGAGTCATTTGAAGACCTGATGGACTGTTGAAATTCCACATTGGCGGCAAGGAAGCAGGTTGCTTAGGGGATGCAGCTGGAGGCGAGGATTTGATTTCCTGCTTCACCTTCATTTTGCCACCACCATTTTGCTGTTGGATAGAGTTGCTAATATTTAGGTTGGGTGTGGATGGAGGGGCAGATGAAGCTGTTGAAACAGTTGGATCCGTAGTCGTGGAAGAAACAAGTATGGGAGAAGAGGCATTGGTGGTATTGGTGAGCTGGGAAATGTGCAGACGGTAGTGGCCGAACAACTCACTCTCAGTTTCGAAGGATTTGTTGCAGCTAGAGTTTTTAATCGCATAGGTGCAGACGAAACGGGGTTGTTGCCCACAAGCTGCCGCCATGAGCATGGCTTGAACTGAGGCACTTGATCTAAAAAATGTGACAATTAGACTAATTATTTCAGCAGTAACTGCTTAGTTATGTTTTTTTTGTTTAAAAATTGTCGAAAAGGATAATTAGGTAATTTGAGTCTAATTTTTTAATTCTCCTGCCCAAGTATCAGAAATTTAGTTTTTTTCTGAGTTGAAATATCCCTTCACAAACAAAAAAAAAGTGGGCTGAATTTTGAAACACTCCCCCAGTTACCGTATTCTCTCTAATAGAAGATCCTTCTTGGTTCAAAATCGTGTTTTTGGAATTGTGTATTATACCTACTTTTAACCTTTTACTATTAAAAAAATTCAGCCGTTGTAATTGCCTAATTTTCTTACCCAGCATTTGAATTGTCCAAGTATCCTTGAGCAGGAAGTGGCATAGGCATAGCAGCGGCATTCGTCATGCCGGTCATAGCTTGCATCATAGCTCCATTCTGTGGTCCGAAGAAAGCAGCGGGCGGAAAAGCTCCAGCAAATGGATTTCCAAACATAGCCATCGCTTGTTGCTGTGCCACCAAATTAGCGAATTCCATTTCTGCTTGACTTGAAAATTGACTCATTTGGCCGGAAGCAGCTGAACTAGTAGGGGTGGCTAGGGCGGATCTTTTGGCTTGATTTTGCTGATGGTTGGTAGCAGGAGGAGTTTTTGACAGGGGATTGAGCAGAGGTTGGGAAGGGGCTGGAATAGGTGCGGAGAGTGCTGTTGTAGTAGTTGTGATGGAGTTTGGGTTGGCTCCAGTATTGGGTACTCTGGAAGTAGGTGCAGACGGCATCATTCCTGGTGGTGGTATCCCTTGTTGACCACCAAATGCTGCCATAGCCGCCATTATGTTGAACGGGTTAGCTCCAACTGGATAGCCTGGAAACGGTGGCATGCCAGGCATCATTCCTAGCTGTTGGTTAGGTACTTGCATACCATTAGGGGGCATACCGCCAGGGAAGCAACGCTGCAATAGTCCGGGAAACGCGCCATTGTTTGCCATATTCAGTGGGTGTCCTTGTTGTAGCTGGGCGTTGGAGGGAGATGAGGTAGAGGGCTCACAGTTCAGAGCCTAAATTAGAAGAAATTGAAATTAGGGTAAAATGGTTTAGTTAAATTTTTTCGATAAATCTGCGACAGTTAGACAATAAAATGAAAGATTGAAAATTGAAATGACTCACCCCGTTGACATTAGTGAAATTTGCTCGTGGACTTCCTTTCCTCGTATGCTGTTGACCATTCTCCTTTTTTGTGTGTTTGCCATTTAGACCATTGCCGTTTACGCTGTCGAAGTATGCATGATTACCTATAAATATCAAAAATTTATCAATCTGCATTTGCGAACAATTTTTTTTTCAATAACAAACCGTGAGGTGAGTTTTGTAGGCTGTGTCGACTGTTGTTCGTCGACTTGGAACTACCATTGCTTCCATTCTTTGAATGAGTTTTGCTCTTGTTAGGCGATGAATCACTGTTGCAGCCTATAGTTTCACATGCTTTGGCCAGCATTGCCAACGGAGATTTGTCCATTTGCATAGTGTTAGAAAAATATTGAGAATAAATACTCCACTATTGGATTCTAGAAATAATAATCAATTAGTAATATGATAAAGCATTTATACTTCACTTCGCGAACTGTAAAATAATCAACTGTATTCAACTATATCAAACTAAGTCAACGACAGTACCCTGGCAAATAAAGAAAGAACCGGTGAAAAAAAAATTTAATTTAATTTTTTTCTAATTAATCAATTTCATATGGTCGCCAACCTCGGGAAAAGGCCTAGGGGATCACTATATTGGGGGCCACTGTTTCAGAGTCTCAAATCTTTTAGAATTGGTCACTAGGGCTGTTATAGCGCTGTATCAAGGTTTGACTGTATATAATTATCTATAGTGAAGTTTGAAGTCTAAAAAAAGTAAACTAAAAGTATCTAAAAAATTTTACGCAAGCAATAATGTTATTCTTAGAAATATAGCAGCAAAGAAAAGGGGGAAAGGCCGATGGACTGATTTGATATATAGTTGTGCTGAGGCGAAAAAGCCTTTAGCAACACAAAAAGAGAAGGAAAGGACTGTCTGAAAAAAACAAACAACTTCTGTTTTTTCCCAGATAGTTAGAATATACACTTGCGTTGTATTTGATGTGTTTAATATACAAAGACAAACTCAAAATATACACTCCAAAAATAAAATAAAGAAAGAAGAGAAATAGGATTACAACAACGTCAAATCTTTATCCTATCATCATTTAAGATTCACACGCCCGTCAGCAACAGTACGTAGCTGAGACGGGGAAGATAAGGTGTTGGAAGAGAGATGAATTTCTCACACCCGTAATAAATCAAAAGCCATATTAATTAATGAGTGAGCAAAAAGATTTTATCGAGGGTGAACACAATGCTGACCAAGTGTGTTTTAAAAAAGACAATGCGAAGAAAAAAGTAAATCTTTGTCAATTTTTTTTGTAAAAGGAAAGATTCGCGTGACAAAAACAGCTAGAAGATTTAAAGATAGCAAAAATACTTTGCTATTTACAAAAGGGCTAAAAAAATTCTTCTTGTGACTAGCAAATCAGATTTTCATTATATGATCAGAGATTTTGAAAAGCTGACAGACATTTCATATATGCTATGTTGTGCATAAGATCAAGAGCTACAAAACCCAATTTAAAGAATTTAAAAAAATGTGTGTTGACATATGGTAAGTGTTGACATATGGCTTTTGAAAAAAGATCAGCATCATCCAATTTTCTCCAATTTTTTGGATTTTGGTAATTTTAAAAATTTACTTTTTTTTCAAAAGGATTATCTTGACAATTGGCTAAGTTTTTTAGCTAGGAGAGTTTTGCAGCTCCGGACCTGGCTACAGAACAGTGCTAAAATGTTTTCGTAATGTTCAATTTAATGAAGTTTTATATACCAAAAGAAGATGAGATTTGGGCATACAAAACCTTTACTCTGGAATACATTTATTGCAATTTCATTTTTTAAAATTTGGCTAGAAGACTGACTGAGTGACCAAAGGCTTTCTTCTACCAGTTAACTTTAAAATAGCTGTATTTCCTAATCCAAACTCGAGAATACATGACTACCGTATACCTGACTTTTTCTTGCACTGATCACCTGTCCATCAAGACAGGAGAAGATGATGACACAACACGAAAAAGACATTATTAATACAGTGAAGAAAACAATTAATAAACACTTGGGCAAAATAAAAATAATCAGCAATGCATCAGCACTGCAACTATCACAAATAAAAAGCAGAAGATACCTTGTTTTTCCCATAAAACTCATAAAACCAAAGGTAATAGGCGATAATAAATGTAGTTTAATTAGCGAAAGCCAATAACTTGGGGGTGAAAGAAATGGGCCGACGGCAATAAAAGGGTCATTAAATAGATGCAGATAGGGCAATAGAATACAGCCCAAAGAGGAGATTGGAGCTAAACAATTTGTAGTAATTGGCGCTGATATTTGGAGGCGATGTGTCGACGGCGGCAAGCAACAATGAAAATGGTTTGAAAGGGTGGAATGGAGTGGGTTGGCTTCTTTTCCTACTCAAACGATAATCCATCCATCTAAAGCAGAAGAGAGGGGAACTGGGGTGATGGATGGATTGAATGGGTTGTAGTGCAGGGACAGTTGATGGATGGCTGGACCATTTGGGTTGGCAAAAATATGTTTTGGTAGTGTGGCTGAATGAATGAATCAAGGAAGCAACTGACTGAATGACAAATGAAGAATGACTGTTTTACAGCTTTTCCACCAATGTTTAACCAGAAATGATTAACCAGAAACTAATAAAAAAAATTATGCAGCGAGCACAAACGAAGTGAAGAACTAGAAGCAGATTGCAAAGATGGTGGAAAAATCGTAATCTGTTATTTAAAGATAACTACATTTCAAGTGTTGAAAAAATTAAATTTTTTCAATATAAGCAATGGCTAGTGTCATACACTAGCGTCACCTCCTCACACACAAACCAGCTCCTCTTCCCGAAAACTGCTAGTGTCGTAAAGAACCGGATCCAGAGCCATAGCACAAATTTGAAAACTTTGGATCCGGAGCGAAGACTAATTTTTTGAAAACTCGGAGCAAAAGCGAGAGCGAAAATAAGAAAATTTGAAAAGTTTGAAAGCCAATAATCATTACAGTTTGTGTAAAAGTACTCTTCTTGTGAGCAAACATGTAAAAAACTAGGAACGAGCACAAAAAGCGAGCTTATTGGGCCAACTCTAACGTTTTTATATTGGTTTCTTTGGATTATAAGGTATGTGACTTTAAAACCAGTCTGGCTCTCGCTCTGCTCTGGCTAGGGACCAGAAACCGACCAAAGTAGCCAAGGCTCACAATGATCAGATTTCACTTCTGAGAAGCGGAACATCCCTGAATATTTTCGACTCGGTATGTTAACCGAATACAGTCGATAGACCAGCCAAAATCCTTAAGAGACTGTGAAAGTATAAGTAAATTCAGCACTTTTTGAGTCAAAATTTCAGGGTATTCTATGGTCACAGCCATTTTTTCTGACTGGCGGTCATGTTGGTGTCACAACATTTTCTGTACAGAATTTTATGCTTTACAAAATGCTGCAAAGTTTCTCAGTATAAGTACAAGTATATTCTCCAAAAATTGCAAAAGTTCGCGCCACATCAATAAATTTGAAAAATCCTTAAATCTCATATTTGTGTGCTTGTTTCCAGTCATAACTCAATTTCACTCAGATTTCATAAATTAAAATTTTATATTGTTTTGTAGCTAAGGACCTCTAGATTTCTCCTTTTGGTCATTGCGGAAACGTATTGCTGACAAAAAAACTGAGCTCCAGACCCTAAGCCAAAGCAAGAGCCAGAGCGAAATTCTCAAAAGCCAGAGCAAAATTTTTGAAAATTCAGAGCCAGAGTAAGAGCCAAGAAAATGTGGCCATACACCACTGTTAGTGACTGGAATAGTATCATTAGAAATCTAACCTCTCAAAAATGTAAACTTATTGCGGAAGAAAGACAAAGGCAATAAAAATAAATAATGAAATGGGCCAAGCCGCTGACCAAAAACGCCTTTATAGCTCTCTACTAATTTTTTCGTAGTTCCTTCTGCCCCATTCTTCTTATTTTTCTCCCACACCTTTTTTCTTCCTCATAAAATAACAAACACAATACGGAGTGCAAAAAATCATACTTCCCATAAATCTATTCTATTCCATAAAAAGAAGAACACAAAAGATAGACCGTTGTTGTCAATCACTTTAAGTCAGACTCTGTACAACAACAATAGGGCAACCAATTTTAAAAGGGTGCTTTCAAACCATCAAAGAATGAAATTGCCTATTTTCTCAAGTCTTTAATTACCTCTGTCTGATAATGCCCATCGGCTAAAAGCTCGCTTAGTATACTTTTTCACTCACTTCTTAGCGATTGTATCAATCAAAAGCAAAGTTTGAGAAAAGACAAAAGGCTCAGGCCCAGGCGACAATCGACTGGATTTGGCCAGTAGTACTAAAGAAGAAATGTCACCAGGTGGAGGCTGAAGGTTTCGAAGCTGCAGGTTCATGATACCTGCTGAAGAACAGAAACTGTGTGCAGCTTTCCAAAACATCTCGAAAACCGCGGTTTTTTAACTACAAAACAATAACTGTATGAGTTGACATTGACAGTAGTAGAGGCCCGAGGTTATTAAAAAATCAATGGAATAAATTTCAAAGTTGAACTTGAATACAGTTAACTTATGCTGCAGTCGATTTGTTAAAAACCATACATTCATCTGAAGCTAACATGTTAGCATGGCTGATAACATGGCTATTAAAAAGATGATAAAAAGATGTTTATATGAAGTGAAAATAAATTATCTTCGTAAAAAAATGAAAACAATTAGCAAGGCAAACCAAGGCCAATTATAGTTACATATTGATACCTAACAACCTTTAAAATTTATTCCTAACATACACCAACATTATCAACTACCAATCCTGTACTATTTACACAAAAATAAGAAGAAGAGAGTGAGTAGCATTAGAGTGAGTGAACTGCTATTTTGGTTGATACAAGGGGTGGGCGCTTGGTTTGCATTCTGTCAATGGACAGCACACCACCAGCAGCAGGAGAAGACAAACAGACGATTGTAGGAATCAATGATTGATGATGGAAAGGAAAATAAATAAAAAATACCGGCAGCGCCCCTTGACGGCGGCATCTTTTGTAGTTGGAAGGGGCAGGAGGTTTGCAGTTAAGTAAAACAGACCTATCTCTTCAGCTAGATATATGTGAATGGATGGGATTGTTGTTGGGTGAGGGGCAAGGAGGAAGTGATGAATTGCCTCGCCAGCAGTAAATTTGCTTTGCCATTTCTCTGATGGAAAGGCCATTAATTTTTTGCAACCCATCCATCCATTTATATCCTATCTTTGGGTGAAGAAATAGTGTGGAGTTGGGAAAAGACAATATAACCTAATGAAACATTAAAGTAGTCCATTTTACTGGCTAACTATCAAGGGGAGTCTTTATTGAACTATCCACCGTTAGCTTCTCCAAGCTATTTATTTTCAGTTAGCTAGCCTAAGTGGTGAAAGCCTAATGACAATTAGTGTTACCTAATGTTTACCTATTATATATATTTAAATGTCATTTTGTAGCCATATTTTGCTGAAAAATTGGCGATTCTGAAAAAATATCTAGTTACCGTATTTCTTCTAATAACTCTCGGGTCTCTAATAGCTCCCGGGTCTAACTTTGAGCGACTATATCTCAGCTCACAGCAAATATTTCGCAAATCTGTTTATTGCATTTTCTTAACTATCATGAGCGCTACCGGTACCCCTTTGAACGATAAAGAAATAGCAGATGGGACGCTTTCACTTAAACAACTTTTACAGCTTTTTTGGAGTAAAAGCTTTTTTTTTTCATTTTCTCAGCCTATTTTCTGATTCGCAGAGAATATATAGTCGTAACACCAAAAACTCTTTTTAAAAGCACTATTTAAAGACTCAAAAATAGCAAACAAGAGACCGTAAAAGTAGTGTAAGCTTTTCAAATTCAAAAAATAGACACAACCTATTTAGAATATGAGAGTAATTGCATCATCAACCAACTTATCCTCTTGCTCTAATCTTATCCTACTCGGATCGTCCAGCACGCAATTTGTAATGTGATTTGAATAGGATTTAGTGGTAAATGGCGGAAGGCATAGCTGAAAAATACAAGCGGATAAAAACCTTTTTGGAAAAATGGCAACTAAAAGAGAGGAAGACTTTCATCAAACAAGAAGATCATCCAGATTAGGTAAAATATAGAGGAGCTGTTCCATTTATTATGTTGTCATCACTCTGTGTTGTAGGCATACTTGCACGTTTCGAAAAATGAAGCGCCAGCGCCGGCGCCGGGGCGCCATGGTGAAATTGGAAAATACAAGCGGTCGAAATTTTAAAATTTCGACACCGGGCGCCAAGCTATGATAAGGGCGCCGGCTCCAACGCCGGTATTTTTGTCTGTAAATAAAGTGGGTAAATTACACAATCTTAAACTCGCTCAAAATCAACTTTTAACCCCTTTTTCGATATTTCAAGGGTCGAAACGTGTAGAAAACAGGTTTTTAGTGCGCAGACGACCATTTTTAGAAAAAAAAAATTGACCGAAAATCTACTTTTTGCACTGGGCGACCAAGGTAAATCAACCTGAAAGGGTACCTGGATACCCTAAAAAGATAGAATTTGAACATAGTTTTGTGAACTGTGGCCTGCCACATAAAGAAACTCCGGTTTGCATACATGTTTTATGCATCCAGAGTTACTTTCGAGTGATTTGTGTCTAAGGAATGTGGGTGTGCGCATCTCAACCCCAAGCCCCCGAAGAGGTCGCAGGGAGCTTAAGAGTTAGAGATGCGCTCACTCATTTACCTTAGACATAATTCCAAGCAAGACTCATGATTAAAAATGCTTATAGAGACTTTTTTTGCTTAGCTCTAGTGACCAAAACAGTGTAGAATACCCTTAAGTAAACCAAATACTAGATATCCAGGTATCCCCCTGTACTTTCTACCTTCGTCGCCCAAGGCAAAAAGTCAATTTTTGGTCAAATTTTTTTATTTAAAAATGGTCGTTCGCGCCCGAAAAACATGTTTGCTACACGTTTCAACCCTTGAATTATCGATAAAAGTGGTTGACAGTTGATTCTGAGCGAGTTCAAGATTGTGTAGTTCTGCCAATTGAGTTTTTATACTAAAAATGTATTATTTCATCTCAATAATACTCAATTAAAAGAAAATTGAAGAAAATTGAGAAAGTTTTAAGAACATTTTCAAAACATTTTTTAAATATTATGAAAAAAAACAGCGTCGCTGCGAAATTGTGACAAAGTCGGCGCCTTTCTGAAAATCTCGGGCGCTGGCGCCGGCGCCAGCTGTAAAAACCCAAGGGCGCCGGGCGTCGGGCTTGTGAAAAATCCGCGCCGGCACCGACCTTGGGCGCCGGCGACTGCGCCGGCGCCTGTGCAAGTATGGTTGTAGGTGGCCAAATTGCCTCAAAAATAGTATACAAGCGACCAGATTTGACCTTTGTAAGGATCAGAACGCACGAGATGACTATAGAGAGATGGAATATATATTCGAATTTGAACTACATGACTTTTACAAATAAAAATAAATATAAAAATATGCCTTGACCACCGCCCCCCGTCGTGTTTTTTTGCAAAAAATTGAAATCGTTGGTATGAACAAATATAGAGCCGCAAAGTCAATTTAGCTTATGTAGCAGTATATCAATATAGCTTTTTAAAATAGGGTTACAGCTAAATTTATAGTTATATTACTACTAGTATATTACCACAGTTTACTTATACAGTCCACTCTCGATACAGTGTAGCTCGCGGGGATCGGAAAAATATACACTGTATCGAGGGTTACACTATATCGAGGGTACGCTGTATCGAGAGTTGACTGTACTACTACACATCAACGGTCAATATAAGTCCAAGTAGAATTTTAAAAGTAATACTTAAAATACTACCGTATATATTTAAATAGAAAGCTACGGCCTTCTATTTTTCAACCTCCAAATATTTTTCGGCTTCGTTTTGAAAATGCAATAAAGCGTGGTTTACTCCTAGTTTTGGCTCTAAAGGGTGGCCTTCTATTAGAGAATGGCTTTCGATTGGAATAAATACTTATGTAGTATAAACATTAAAATATAGTTGTTATATTATTGACTTGCTGAAAATGACTTTTTTCTTAATGCTTTTTATTTATAGATATGTTGTTTGAGCTTTGATGCTTAGATTGGCTGTCAGAATTTGATGAAGATTTTCCCATGAATCTTTACTAACTTAGCACTTTTCAATGTCAACACTTTTTTAAAGTAAATGTTGCTAAAGGAAATGTTTTATAATTTGGACGCAGGTGTCAGGCTTGATGGCTTCCATTCAATGCTTCAATCTTTGTCAATCAAAGCTGTGGCTCTAATCGGCCTTTGCATCCTTCAATGATTTGCTTCAAAGAAAGAGTGCCGAACGAATGGTATATCGACCAGAAAAATTTTGGTTGAACAGTCAAATAGTCAGCACTGTAAAGAACCAAAGAGCAACAACTTTAGCTGTCTGATTATACATGTAGATAATTTTTGATCCTATTATGATTTGAGCGTAATTGCGACATTATCACTTATTAACACAAAAACTGATCGACATTATCGATCAATGATTTTTCGAACCAAATAAACATTAAGAAATATTTTTTGATACAGTCCACTCTAACACCGTTTCAAAAAGTCGAAATCATTGAAATCAATTCAAAAATTTATAGAAACAGTGATTTTCAGTATAAATTTCTTTTGGGCTAGAATCTTATTTTTTGTTTGGTGTTTTTTCGTTTGGCGCCCTCAGTTAATCTTGAAAAATTCGCTGTTTTCAGGGCTTTCTGACAAGCCATCACTTGACCACAAAAAAACCAAAAAACGAATTGTTTCACGAAGTTGTTTTTTGACTAGAACCTGAATAATAAAATCGTTGACGTGATAGTCCGCTAATTTTTACATGGATAAACGGAAATATGCCACGTTCTGGAGAAAAAAGTGCCACGTTTTAGTGAAAAAGTGCCACGTTTTTTCGATTCTAGTCAAGAAGGCGAAAAAGTGCCACATTTTTAGTGAAAAAGTGCCACGTTTTTCGATTCTAGTCAAGAAGGCGAAAAAGTGCCAGGTTTTAGTGAAAAAGTGCCATGTTTTTTTTAATTTGCCTAGTTTTGCACAGATATGCCTGATTTTATTGGTCGCTTTGTTTCGAAGGACATATCAATAGCAAGCTAATGGTAATCTTCAAAATTTCAGGTGTAAATCATTGATTTATCTAAGAAACCTTATTGTCAGAAAACGTGGCAGATTTCACAAAAACGTGGCACATTTTCCTAAAACGTGGCACATTTTCACAAAAACGTGGCACTTTTTCACAAAGCGTGGCAGTTTTTCACTAAAACGTGGCACCTTTTCTCCAAAACGTGGCATTTTTACGTATCGTCCATTTTTACATATGCATGTGCAATATTGCGTCGATTAATGCAAAATTTCAAACTTTTTATGCGGAGCGATCTCGGAAAGTAGTATTTTCGGCTTGAGTTCAGAATCCCCCCACACGGGACTGATCAGGTGGAGGAGTTAACTTCATATTCGTGTTTCTCGACCCCTATTTCATGAGAAAGCCGGCTGTTTTTTTGGTTCTGAGAAAAAAATTTTTTCGAACCACAGGGGGTATCATGGTTTTTTATAGAGCTGTGCATTTGTCATCTAACGATAAAACGATACGATATTTTTGAGCTAATTTTCAAACGATCGATATAACGATAAGATATGAATTTTGGCAACGATATATCGTTACGATATGCGATATTTTTCTCCAGAAGCGGACAATGCTTGAAAATCTTCCGCGGCTGCTGCGCCGCCTCAAATTTACCTCAATATCATAACAGTTTATTGCTATCTAATATCTACACTTCACAACAACAATAAAACAACAATTAACATCTAATACTGGTAATTCAACATCCGCAGATTCTTGTTGAGGAACAATAGCATCTCCGCATTTTCTGGATCCAAACTTGATCGTCTGTTAGTCGTAGATGTCCCGCGCAACGGAGAACAGTTGCTCACTAGGCTGACTTGTAGCCGGAGTTGAAAGGTATCGCCGGGCAACCACGGATAATACTGGATATAGTTTGGCATTCTCCTAAAAGATAAAAATAGATATGTTGCCGAAGCAAATTTATCTATCCAAATTTACCTTCCACCATTTCAAAGGATTCTTTCCGGGCTGATTCTCTTTTGCTTGCGTAGGCTTTTAGTTCAAACATCCCGTCAGCTGAATTGTTTTCTTCCCCCTCCTCATCATCCCCAAAGAAGTGGTTATGTCGAGCAAAGACGAGTCCCCATGTCTACGCTTTCGGAGGAGGTGAATTCGAATCTAAAAATCCACACAATTAAACAAGTTTCCATCTCAAAGAATTAGAAAGTGCTTCCAGAAATCAGGTCTCTCGCGCACTCTGGATCCACGTGCGCCTGAAGGGACTTTATTTGTGCATAGCGTCTTTACCTCGGATCCAGAAAATCGCCCAATCCATAAATCCTGAATTTTTCGTTACTCCTTCAAAGACAAAAAACCCATATGTCCTTACTTCTCCATCTCAACGTTGAAATTGTTTGAAGCAACCTCTCTACATACACGCATCCTCAACAAGGGCCGGATTCACAATGCAATCATGTCCTCTTTGACGAAGCTTCGCGATCGGGAATTGAAACGGATATCGGTTCATCAGCACGCAACATCTGCTCGACGCGGACTCCAAGGTTCAGGAACAGTCACAACTTGTTCAAGCCCTCCACTTTTCTTGCTCAACTCAGGTTTCTGCCAGCTCGTCAATATAGATTCGATTGCAGTTCTTTGCTTTACGCAAGCAGGGTAGAAGCGTTGAATTCCATCTCGTCGGCTCGTCCTACAAAAACCACCGTCAAAAAAAGACGACAGAGATCTATACTTACTTGAAGTGTCCTGTGTTCTGGGAGTCTGTGCGCTCTTTTGCTTGTCTTTCAATCTGTCTTTGGCTAGAGTGGAATATGCCCCAGTTTCGACATTGCTTATGGCCTTCACACTGGCGTCTTAAAAAGAATTGACCAAACAGATTCTGTTTATGCGCTCCGCAGTCGCATGCAGGTAATTGCCTCCTCGAAGCCTGAATACAGAAGGATCTTCAGAAGCAGTTAAACAACAAATAAATAACCTTCTTTATATGCTTCCTCATCCCTGAGAAAGACATGCCGCCTTGCTTGACTTATTCCCATTCCGTAAGCATTTCCTTCACTTTTTCGCTGATCCCTATCGACGTTGCTACCCGAAATGGCGAACATGAGGACGATTTTGGACGATTCAATCAGAGTCGATTTCCAATGCACAGTTAGACTTTAAAAAGCATGATAATTTATCCAAGCCTCTGACAAATATACCAACCTAATGAAGCTTTCGGTGGGCCGGACAAATATCGGGAGGTAAACGAAAGCGCCGAACAATCGCCGAGACGCAGAAACAACTTCTTTTTTACTGCGCATAAATCCGTGGCATATGCCATTCTGTATAGTGCTTTCTCCTGGAACTTATTACAGCATGTAATCTCTCGAATCAAATAGTGGAAACTACTTTAAGGTTCTTCCCTGTCAGTGACGAAAAAAAGCTCTGAACGTGTCCTCTTCCACAATCGAATGCTGGTTTGTTGCACGCAACGTAGTGGAAATCTTTCTGTCGAAGCCGAGACTTCGCCTAAAAGCAATCTTTAAAAGTACCAACCAAAAACATAGGCATTAACCTGTTCCCCTTAATCACAAATTGTTGTGTCCCTTTTGCAATGGCCTCCTTCTTCGCTTGATCTGCTTTCTCCATCTCTGCAGTTGCTCTTGTATTGCGGATGCTTCGGAGATGCGCTTTCAAATTTGTATCCCTATTTGACGTCGGTATCTTCTTTGCGCATGCTTGCCTCTGATTCAGTTGATGAGAGCTTGTTGAAAAGCAATCGGCCGGTTCATCTCCGTCGAGCTTGAGTTTCCAAAGTAGGCTCATTAGAATGGAAGTCGTATCTATGAGAACATACGAGCGCAAAAACACGAGCAAAAATAACGCAAATGAAGCAATACAATGATTCTTTGCGACAATAGATGCGACAACAGTACGGCAAATGATACCAAATTGTGCCGTAGCCGAAAAGTTGGTGAAACTTTGCGCGAATTTTGAACAAAATCTCAAAATCACTAGCGATATTTTTTAAAAAGACGATAGCGATATACGATATTTTCAAAATGGTACAGCGATATTTGCAATCGATATTTGACCGAAATCTGAGAACGATAGAACGATATTATCGTTACGATATATCGATCGTGCACAGCACTAGTTTTTTAGTCAAAATTTGAAAAATTTAAATTGGCGCCTTTTGAATTTAAAAGGGATTAAGGGCTGTATGGAGGGAAGGAATAAAAGGGGGCCACTAATGACTGAGGGCCACTAACAAGAAGATGTTGAACATAGTTTTGAATACTGGGGCCTACCGCATAAATAAACTCTGGTATGCATGCTTTTTCATGCATCCAGAGTCACTTTCGAGTGATTTGTGTCTAAGGTTGTGGGTGTGCGCATCTCAACTCCAAGCCCCCAGCCCCTGCGCCCCGAAGGGCACAGGGGGCTTGAGAGTTAGAGATGCGCGCATACACTTACCTTAGACATGATTCCGAAAGTACTCTGACCATAAAATGCATTAGAGCTTTTTTTTGCCACGGCCCAGTTGAAAAACATGGTGAGGCAGTCGAGAATAGAGATTTCAAATTTATAATGTTCTGCCATAAAAGTGGCCCCCTTTTATTCCCTTCCCCTCCAATACAGCCCTTATTCCTTTAAAATTCAAAAGGCGCAATTTAAATTTTTCAAATTTTGACTAAAAACCATGATACTCCCCTGTGGTTCGAAAAAAATTTTTTCTCAGAACCAAAAAAACCGCGGCTTTCTCATGAAATCGGGGTCGAGAACGGTGTTTTCAAAAATGAGAATGAGAATCACCAGAATGAGAAGGATTTCACAGTGACAATGAGAATGAGAATGAGAAGCAGAAATTTTCAAAATGAGAATGAGAAGCATAATGAGAATGAGAAATGAGAATGAGAAGCATAATGCTTCTCTATTCTCATGTTGACTATTTTCTCATTCTCATTCTCATGTTACTTGAGACTCGAGAAACACGAATATGAAGTTATCTCCTCCACCGTTTCAGTCCCCGGGGGGGATTCTGAACTGCAACCGTATTTTCTAGTCAAAAGCCATGCTTTTTCGGGTAAAAACTGTTCTAAGTATCGAAACTCTGATATTTCAAAATCCTACCTGCAGCTCTCGGGCTACATTTTGATACATAAAAGTTTTAAAAAAACCTGTGCTTTTTAGATTTCTGTCTGTGGAAATTTTTTAGACTGAATGTTTCATGGATTCAGGTATGGCTATGGCTCGCACTAGCACCTTGACTGCGCACAAGACCGTTGGTGGCAAGGCTACTCGCAAAGCTCTCGCTACCAAGCATGCGCCCAGTGGATCTTCGGCTGCTGGTGACTCAAGAGGTCTCATCGCTATCGTCCGGGAACCGTTGCTCTGCGTGAAATTCGCTGCTACTAAAAGACGACTGACCTGGTGATCCGCAAGCTCCTTTACAGCGTTTAATTCGTGGAATCGCTCAGGAGTACAAGATTTTCGATTTCGGTGAGTTACTCCTCTTAATCGTTCGATCGCTGGTTTGTTTAGGACTTCTGCTGTGTTGGCTATCCAAGAGACGGCTAAAGCTTATCTGACGCAAATCTTCGCGCCATTCACGCAAGCGAGTTACGATCATGCCGAGGGACATTCGCAGCGCATCAAGTCCATGGAGAGTCGTGAAATGCTATTATCACTAACTCTGTACACCAAAAGTCCTTTTGTAAACTATTTTTTGTCTTCATTCAGTTCTCTCGTTCTGAAATAAATATCACTCGTCTCTTTAATCGATCTTGATTTTTCAAGTGTTTTCAAACAGCGCTGAATTAGATAGTATGGCAGAAGTCTATGAGTTTGGTGTAAAGTCTCCGATAAGTTCTTATTTTATTTTTTCCGATTTTTGATACGGGCTGTGTTGAATTTATCTACTTAGAAGGGTTGAAATAAGTCATCATGTTGGGTGAATTCGCGTGGACGCCTTGAAGCCATAAAATTTGTGCTATACTCGTCAATGTTAAGTTCGAGATCTAGAGAATGGTGTCAAATTTCTTATCCGAAATCTGTCACGATTTATTGCTGACGCTGGCACTTGCGTGATCTTGTTTTTCGAGAAATAAAGATGAAGTTTTTAGTCTTTTTGAGATAATAGAGGTAGTTGAAAAGCGTCGAATCGCACGTTTTTATACTGTGGAATTTACCCACTACGCCATAAAACACGTCCAGGAAGCTCGAGGAAACATTTCGGGTGTTTTAAAGAGCCGCACGGTTGAGATGGTGAAATTATTTTAAAAAGAGTTTATTTTGCTACAAAAAGTTACATGGAAAGGCAAAAAAGAGAAAAGAACGACGATAAATGTTGAAAAGAAATCTTTCGAAATTTTGGCGTTTTGTCTAAAAATGAACCAAATAGATTTTTGTATTTTGAAAAAACTGTGCTCTCGTTAACTGGCACCCCATTCAAGTTCGTTCCCACCTGGTGTCCGGTACTATTTTTCAATTTTTTTTTTCAAATATGATTTGACAGTTCAGTTTGCCAGTTTGGGTCTCGATAAACATGATTTTCAAAAGGGTTTACCGGTTTGACGAGACCCTGTATATGGCAGATTATTAGCTAAACTATTAATAATAGATTGAAAAATTTGAAAGCAGACTTTGCTCACCTCTTATTTATTCTTCCTTGGGCAACAAACCCTAAAATACAAAAAGGCAAAAAAACAAACAGAAAGAGATCGGTTTATTTCTTTTGTAAATCCAAGCTCTGTGTGCCATATACCTCTACTATTTCTTAAGAAAGAGGCTTTCATTGAAACAACAAGCGCCATAATAAAAATCATATTTATGACCACTATCCGCTGTGATTATCGCTGTGCCTTTCCTACCACCCACTAGATGTGTAATTAATTAACAGCATGAAAGAGTAAACACGAAAGGTAGAGGTCGACAAACAAAAGATATTTGCCCTCTTATTACAGAATGCTAATATTACAGAATCACCCGAGCATGTTCAACAAAGATGATGTCACTAAAGGAAAAGCCGACAAACAATAGAAATAAAACATATTTGGATTTAAGCAAACTTAAAAAATATTGCATAATCCGAATAAATTCAAATTAGTATATATATATAACTTCTTAAGCAAGCATGCAAAATTTTTTAGACCTTTTTCAATTTATGTTGAAAATTAAAATATACAAGCCTAAATGATTTAGTCCAGTCTAAATATACAAAAAAATATAGAAAAAATAGGAAAAGAAAAGAAATTTGGCTCTATATGTGTTCGCGTGTACACCCAACAAACTACCTTGGTCCTCCTGTTAATTTTTTTTGCAATTTTTTCAATCCATTCAACAAGAATCTCTCGTTAACGAAAAAATAAATTCCTAAAATCGATTGACGTCTAAACACATATATGGGACGGAAAAAAGATTGCAAAAACATCAACAGCCAAGGCAGCTTTTTGGGTAGAGCAGAGCCACAAATTTAAAAAATTAGTTGTTTTTTAAGAGAAGTCTTCAAAAATGGTAAAATGACAATTTGTATCGATTTGGTAGTGTTGTAACAGATACTCCATGCTAAATACGCTCGAGTATACTTCATGACCACTTATAATACGAAACACAAACAAATTGACAAACCCAAATTTATTCATATTATAATGTAATGACAGTACCTATTTTCAAGTAATTTTTTTCTATTCCAAGCCACCATAGTATCCGAAATTTCCTGCGCAATCTGAATTATTATATAGATTTCGAAAAATTCTCGGTTGTTGAGATATAAGCTAAAGTTGAAAACAGACAGTATTTACCTGTATTTTAGAACTTTAGCTTATATCTCAATAACCAAGTATTTTTTCGAAATTCTGTTTGGTAATTCGGATTGCGGATGAAATTTTAAATACTATGACAGCTTAGAATATAGAAAAAATCGCTTGAAAATAGGTACTATTATTACAGTATTGCCAAGTGGACAGTTCGCACCGATGCGAACTGTTCTATGTCTTCAAAAATGGGCCAAAACACAACGCTAAGAACACGATTTTGAATGAGGGGTTGGGGTTTAATTAGGAAAAGTGAGGTAATTAGTCTGCATGATTTTTTTTATTTCAAACGTTTTTGCATACTTTTTATTGTTAAACACCAAAAGTATTGTTTGAGGTGTCCTTTCAAAAATGTCTGAACTTATTTTTCTTATGCTTTGATAGGTCGGGAACTTAGAAACAATAATCTAAAAGAAGATTTCAAAAGTTTGATTTTTAATGATGCTTTGCCTAAGTTGACTCAGAAAAAATCTTTCTAAAACGGGCTCTATTCATTTTTAGGGGCCATATTTTTGCCTTGGCCCCCTGTTGTTGTTTTTTTATTGAAAAATGCGTATGTCTGGCTTTGGTGGATTTAAATGACTGCAAACACTGTTAAAAAATTTGTTCTAAAAATGACTCATAATGTGCAAAATATTAGGCTAATAATTTTTTCAGCAAAATCATATAAGAAAACGCAAAACATTGGATTCTTAAAATTTGGATGCATAAAAATATCTTTAAGCAATCAAAACACAAAATGTCCACTCTTACATATACTCAAGGCCCTACTTGAGTCTAAAATGCTAGCCACTTTTGTGTGTAAGTAAATAGTAGTAGGTAATTAGTAGGTAAGAGGGCGCTCCGAGTGGCCAATTTAAGAGTTTTGTAGCAGAGAGTACTCGTAGTACCACTCTAGCCTTTATTCTGACAGGACTGTTTGATGGATGTGTGTCCCTTTCCCATCATGTAATTTGCCGCCTCTTTGCGCACTCTTCTTGTCTAATTATTAGTGGAGGGTGCTACTCTCAGACCTTTATCTAATAATTGGACAAGTGAAAGGAGCAGAGGGTTGAGTGCCTTGCACAAAAGAGGGCTTGATTCAGCAAAGCAGACTGAAGCTTGTTGACACTAGGGAATAAAGAGGGGCTAGTGACTGAGAGGATGTTTGATTACATAGGATTATTTGCTAGACAAGCGGGTGGACAAGCCAAACAACTAGATTCTTTGAAAACTCTACAAAAATACTACCTGCTTTTAAATGAAAAAAATTTTTTGATCAATAAAAAATTTCAAAAATCAAAACATGTTAAATGGTTTAGTAAGAATTTGTGCGTATTTTTTCTTATTTTATTTTTTGGAAAAGTTCTTTGTACATGTTTTTTTAGTTTAAGTCATAATTAAAATTTAAGGTTATTACAAAATCGATAACATTATTTTTTTGATTTTTTTCTTTTAATGGGCAAAGTGGGGTTTTTAGTAGCTTTAGGTGGCTGCGAAAACAGTTAAAAAATTTGTTAAGCCACCATGCTTTCAATTATTAAATTGTTCTAAAAGTTACAAGACATGAGCCGATTTTTTTTTCAAAGTTCCTTTTCTTCAAAAGTTTAACATCACTTCAACAATGACCGCCACGTTACGTGTTTCCAGTTATAGTGTTTCCTCATAATAACTGCGACTGAGACTGCGATTGAGGCTTCAAGTTGGTGTGAATTTTGCGTCACAATTACACTTTTCTCGATTAGCGATATTTTATGCTTGTTGCAGTCCTACTGTGGACACATCGTTACTGTTACTTTTGATGTTAAGGATGCTAAGCTTTTGAAAGATTTTTTTTGGAAAAAAGATTGTGTATTTAGTTTTATCACTTCTGAAACAATCAAACAATCAATCCTAATAACTTTTTAAGAGAATGGTGGCTTAAAAAAGTTATTCAAAGGAGAGGGAGAAGATGTTTAGATTAAAAAATTTGGCGCAAGGGATGAGCGTTTGTGATAAGCACACATCGCTTTACACTGTTGTGAATTTCAAAAAAAAATTAAAGGTTTTTTTTCACAGTTGATCTGCAGTTTAGTTATATTAAAATTAAGTAAAGGTAACTTAAGCAATACTGCATTATTTTTTATTAATTTCAATCATTATTTTTCTAAAAAATTTAAATATTAATGTCAAAAGCCTGCGAAAAAGGCGAAAATGTAAAGGGTTTTTCAAAAAAAAATGAGTAATGTAAGCAGACCATTTGCTCAAACCCTTAAAAGAACTATTCCACAAAGAGAGGATAGATGATTGAAGAGGTAAGGCAAGGGAACTAAAGATTGATTTATTGTTGTATTATATGCAGCCATTAAGATGACAAAACGAGTAGAAGTAGAAATGCTGCTGCGTTTCCCATAAAAATTGATGGATTGGATTGTTGTGTAGGTGGGGTTGATGGAGGTGTGGAAAGTTGGAGTGTTGTATATATTTTGAATATTCTTAGTAAGATTACACTATTATTGTTTTGGATCTTCCTACACCATCACTAATAAATTGAACAACGGAAGTGGGTGTCGTAAAAAAGAATGAATTTTGGAAAATTTATATTTAGGAAAAAGGAATAAATTGTTTTTTGCTTGTTTGATTAAAAATTTATGAATTTTGTTTTTGGTAAAAAATACAAAAACTTTCAGGAAGAACATGAAAAATACAAAATCTTTCAGAAGAAGAATTTTCAGTAAAAGCTGTTTTTCAAAATTCGGCCCGGAAAAAAGTTATGATAATTAGGAATCAGCTAAAATTCTCACTCTACACAAAGAGGGCATAAGTTTATTTTATAATTGAACGAAAAGAAAACTTGCGGTCAATTTATAAATGTATAAGCTAAAAACAAAGTTCAGAAAGAAGGGCTCGAGTGGAAGATACAAAAGCGCAAGATTATATGTGCGAAAGATTAAGTATTTGAGTTTCTCAAAAGATTCAATTTAAAAAAAACCACTCCTGAATATTTATGACATATTTAACTAAATATTAAAGATCAATATTTAGTATACAGTCCTCTTGATTAACCGCCAACCCGGTAAACTGGCGGGATATCGACGTCATGTCCCTTTTGCCCCAGTTCGGAACTACCCTTTGTTCTTACTACTTAGGCTAAGGGTAGGCCAGCGTATGTTAAGACGGATTAATAAATGCCTTACGCACTTTTTCCGGGGTAATCTGGACTGGGACTAATATTTGGTTACTTTTTTATGAGGTTTTATAAAAAAGAGATTTGGGACAAAATGGTACAAAAGGTACATAACTTCAACCCCACCAAACTGGCACTTTCAGTAAAGCAGCACTTTGAAAAAGCCTAATTTTGCTGGCCGACGAAAAATTCGACAAAGCCGGCACTCCAGGCTGGTCCCTAGGGGTGCTAGTTCACAGAGAGTAGAATGTATTTATGTTAGATCTTAGAAATATTCAAACAGTTGTCTGCACCCAATTTGTCGGCTTCTCTTCTTTCTAGAAAATCTTATGACTGGGCTTTTATCTATCATAAAAAAGGCAACTGAGTAATAAATTTAGTTATTGAACTACTGCTTCTATACTTTCAACGGTTAATGATAGAGCAGGGAGAGCAAAGATGACACTGAAACCGGCAGTAAAATAATAAATAAATTAATGTATTCGATGGCAATAAACCCTCAAGTAGAAGAAAAAAGAGGCAGTTTTACAGTCTAATCAACTAGCGAAACCTTCTAACTGTTCTATTTTCTCTATTATCACCAAAACCACACAAAATGCTTGAAATTAGGGTTGGCCTCCCCCCCCCCGCTTTTTGGGGTGCGGGGGGGAGATTAGACTAAAAAAAATTGCGGGGGGGAGAAGCGGGGGGGAGGTGGCCATTTTTTTGCGGGGGAGAGCGGGGGGGAGGAAGCTGTGAGCGGGGGGCAGTGGCGGGGGGTGCCTGATTAATTTACAAGCCTCGGGACTGAAAATTTTTGAAACAGCAGTCTAGAATGAATCTGAAGGCTTTCGAAACACTTCTGAAGTCAAAGCTACGGTATTGCACTCCTCTGGTCGATAAATCTTGATCCTTCTGGGCTGCCGTTCTGAAAATGACCTCATCCGAGAGTTTTTTTCGACTGGGATTTTTTGCGGGGGGTGGACGGGGGGTCATTCTGGAGCGGGGGGGAGGCGGGGGGAGGTATAAGGAAAATTTGGTCAAAAGCGGGGGGAGGGGGGGGGGGGGGGGGGAGGGAGGAGCCAACCCTACTTGAAATGTACACAAATGTACCGGGTGGTCCAAGAATTTTAAGCCTTTTTTTTCGCTATAACTTTTTTTCTACGGCGTTTTTCGAAATTCTGTAAACGCCAGTCGACTCAGAATTGGAAAGAATTTTTTTGTATAAAAAGTCAAAACACGATTTTGGCTTGGTCCCCCTGTGGTTTGGGCCTTGCCAATCCAGAAGACATCCACATCCCAGTCAAAGAAACACCGAAAAGTGAATTATGGAGCGAAAACGTGTCTTTTTGAACACATAGTCCAAATATATTTATTGCTGTACTATTGCTAGTAACCTATTTCCAAGCAAGATGACCATCTGGTAAGGTTTATTGAATATTTTAATATTATAGTATCTACTACAGAAAAAAGTGCTTAGCTCTGTTCACAACCCTAAAAGGATTACTTATGTGGTAATACATTGGTTTTACATCAGAATTTCTTGAAAATACAGTAGCAATACAGCGACCGAGAATATGATTTGGGTGGCAGGGGAGGAAACTCGAAAAACCAAAAAAATATATGTTGTTTTCATGTTTAAAAACTGTTTTTAAAACTATTATTTAGTTGTCAAATAGAAAAGAAGTAAGACACAGCAGCTATTAACAAGCAATTTCGACATTTGTGTTTGTTTTGTTCGAACAGGTCTACTATATTTACTCTAATAGTAGCCCTGGGCTATTAATTTTCAACCACCCTCTCTAGGGCTGCTATTACATAGCGGCTACTATTTGTCAACCCTCCTCCTAGGGGCTACTATTAGAGGGGGGAGATACAATTAGAGATTGAGTATTATAATACAGTCGACCCTCGATTAAACGGCACCCCTAGGGACCGGGTCCAGGGTGCCGTTAAATCGAGGGTTCACTTTGACTAAATCTTAGTCAATGCTGACCAAAACGGTCTATTTTTGGTGCCGTTAAATCGAGGGTGCCGTTAAATCGAGGGTGCCGTTAAATCGAGGGTGCCGTTAAATCGAGGGTGCCGTTAATCGAGGGCCGTTAAATCGAGGGTGCCGTTAAATCGAGGGGTTAAATCGAGGGTTGACTGTATTATATAATAATATTATAATACTATTATAACATTATTATATTATAATAAATAGTATATTTATTTTATTAAAAAAGATGGTCCAGGCCCAGGTTTAAAAAAATGTAATTAAAAAATAGCATCTTAACACTTGCACCAAAGATGACCCCCTTTGTGTGAAATTCAGTTATTGCTTTTGAAGTTATCAAGAAAAATTTATTTTAATTTAAAGGCATCGCAAAATTAAACTTATTGAATTAAGGGTTCAATTTGTTAGCCTCGTGTTCTGCTGCTACGACTCAGTTGAGCTTTGAGAAAAAAAATTACAGGTTTTTAGACCATAGAAACGTAGGTTAGGAAAATATGTATGAGATTCAGTTATTGTCTTTAAAAAAATAAAACATTTGGCTATAAAAAATAAAACCATATTTTTATGGATCTTTGGAGTTTGATCTTTTTGCTAGGTAATAAGAGCGTCGATTTTAGTTATTGATTAGAAAATTTTGTGCAATATTGAAAAGTGATCAAATTAATAACAAAAGTGTTGGAATCAAGGTTTGATAATGATCCATCTTCCTAATGATCTTTTTAAGATGACACTTACTGCCGCCGTAAGCAAATCTAATTAAAATAGAAGCACTGCTGTATTTGATGAATGACGGTAGTATGATTTGCTGATGGTCAGAATGTGATAGAGGAAGCAAAAATAAGTAATATGATTGAAAAGAGCCGACTAAAAAAGATGAGATCTTGGAGGCCATAAATTACAAGTTGATGTTTGTTTAACGAGCTCTATATGCTGCCTGCTCAAGTGAGTGTGTTTTATGGGTGAGAAAATGGATTTTATCTCCGCCAGAAGAAACAAAAGCTATTAATTAACTCAATAGTTAATAGTTTGTGCAGTTGCACGACTTTTTTTCGCAGTTACACGTCTATTTAAAAAAAACTATTTTTTACACGTGGGCTGGCCCTATTCATCTTCGGGAGGCAACATTTTTAGCTTGGTCCCCCTGTGGTTTTTTTCCCTCAAAATGCCTTGGTTCCCCTGTTGTTTTAATAACTTTTAAAATACTAGGTGGCCCATTCTTGGCGTAGAATTTTTTTTGCCCAAACCTTTTCAAATTTCTTTCGGCTTGACCAGATTTTGGTCTTTTTCGAAAGAAAAGGCTCTAGGCATTTGTTTGACACCAATTATGCATAACAAAAATTTATTTCACGACACAAAAACAATTCGACAAATAATAACAACAATTCTCACCGAAACTCAAGTTACAAATATCTGTTTTTCATTCAATGTTTCCAAATTCTCGTTCGCAACTTTTGCCGTGGACATGCCTCTCTTGAGTCGGCGTTTATGAAAGTTGATAAAGTGTGAGATCATATATCTTAGCAAATTGTCGTAAGTCTCTTGAAGTTTGGCGCTGGATCAGACCGCAAGTTTACACAGCCAGCAGATTACGAAAAACTCAAACTAACAATTAAGGGGTTTTGTGCGTCAAAAAAGAAACGCTCTTCATGCACATTTGGTGTCAAACAAACTACTAAATCCTCCTCTCTCGAAAAAGATCAAAATCTGGTCAAGACGAAAAAATTAAAAGGTTATGGCCTAAACAAATCCTACGTTAAGGATGGGCCACCCTGTAGATACAGCCACTTTACAGAATAAAACATATCATAAGTTCCCAGACGGGACGGCCGGAGTGCCTTATAATGAGGTTGCCCAGAAAGTAGTTTAAACCACTTTTGTGTGTTTTAGATTTTGAATTTTAGGTTTTCAAAATCGAAAAATTAGAAAAAATAAATAAATTAAAAAGCTGTAATAGAAAGTCATTGTGTTTTTTTCAGTTTTATACAGCAGAGAAATATTTGAGAACTTTTCTCTTGATAAATCGCTATTTTTGGCTAGTAAACATGCCATTTTTTTGTAAAGATCAGGATTATCTAGCATCCTTTCTTTGTTAATATGTTAATTGCAAACGCCTTCTCTATTCTTCAAAACAACAATTAGTTCCGTCCTGGACTTTGTAACAAACACAAAAAGGCGAGGGATATCTTTTTGCTGGTTATTTGCGAATTGATTGACCCTCACCCCAAACATTTTGTGGTTAATATATTATTATTTGACGAGAGTTTTGCATGTCAAAGATTTTTAAAAGCCACCCCAGTGCTGAAAGTATAACTTTTTACCAAAAATTTTGCTTTTGTGGCTCCAGGCGGAATTCACAGACCGAAAATAGAAAAAGCAGAATTTTCTTTCCAAAAGCAGGAATTTAATCCAAAAAATCTACAAAAAAGCAGGAATAAGCTGTTATAAATTCTAAATTCCTGCTTTTTTATGGACAAAAAGCAGATCTTGAAATCAAAAGGCAGGAAATTCCTGCCAAAGCAGGACATCTGTGAACCCTGCTCCAGGGAATGTCGTTTGAATAGCAATTGTGCAATACACAACTAAACCCTAACAAATTTGGGTAATTTGTGCATTCGTGCATCCCAAGTTTGTGCATTTCTCTTCGGCCAACAAAAAGACAAAAAGCGAAAGAGAGTAAAAGATCAAAAATGCCGTAAGAGTCTGTCTCAAAGGCTATTTGGGAAAATTTATGGGAGAAAAGAAGGAGGGGCAGATTTACAATTGATTTGGAAAAGAAGATGGAATCTGTCCTGCATGACGGATTACTACTTACAATAGTGACTAAGGTTGCCGTGCCGACAATGGACGCAAAGAAGTGCCGCATTAACCTCTTTTTATATTAGAGGGCACAACAAAGAGGTGTGTAAAGTCGTTCTTTGTGTAGAGTTGTTTAACAAAGAGAGTTATTCTTTTAGATTACTCAAGAGGCTTTTTGGCTGCAGATTCTCATCCGACTTGATGGCGTAGCATTAAATTAATGTTGATGTGCAAGATAGGAAAGTTGTTTGAGAAATATTGACTGGAACATTTAGATGATTTTTGCATAACAGCTAACCAAAATCACTTTTTCGACTTGCTAATTTTAGGGTGGGCTCTACCAGTCGATGGATCAATATAAAGCGAGAATTGCATTGCAAAGGACACAAACAAACAGAACTATGTAAAACTGCGGCCTTATTCAGAATGAAGATATATAGATGAATAGGGACCAAGTGAAAAAAAATAAAAAAAGCACTTTGTCACCCGTTAGAAGGCTTATCAAAATTTTAATCTGAAAAAAAATTGCGAAAAAAAAATTTTGAGTCCCATTTTCACTGGTGAGATTTGCTCTGAACGAAGATTTGCTAGTGAAATTTGCTAAGAATAAATATATAAAAAGAAAACAAAAAAGCAGAGGTTGGGCAATGGATTGCAGAAAAACCTTTTAGAGAATGGATCCGTGCTCTGTTAGCTGTGGACTAATTGCAGTTCGTATAACTTAGCTATGGTTTAACTGTAGAAAAATTAAACTGTAATTTACTGTAGCGTAACTTAACTATAAACTTAAAGTTGACTTGGACAAAATGTATTCAATATATTGAATACATTGTTTCAGAATTTAGACCAAACTCACATGATAGCATGCTGTTGCATTTTACAGCAGCAGAAAGACGAGATTAGCACTGCTTTTCCTGATCAATCAATAATTAAGTGAACCTTGAACTTATACTTATACATTTGTCGGCTAAAACGGAGTTGGGAAAACTAGGCATCGAAAACTCGGCACTGATAAAAGTCGGCACCGGATAACTCGGCATCGGAAAAATTCTGACACAGAAGAGTATGTTTGGCCAATTGGCGGCCAAATAACAGCACACTGCACATTTCAAATGAATGGGAAAATGTGGATATGAGGTTGCCTTGGTCCCCCCTGTTGTTTTTTATGGTTTTTAGGCTAAGGCTTAGCAAGAGTTTGCCAGCGTATGTTAGGACGGACTCAAACGTATTTTAGACTCATGTTTAAGTTTGTCCTAACATACACTGGCCTACTTTTGCCTTAGCCTAAAAACTCACAAAAAAACCACAACAGTGGGACCAATGCAAAAATACCACCCCTCCCCCATTGAGCGATAGGGCCAAGTTTGCCGTACAGTTTTTCCGGCGCCGCTGAAACATGTAAAAACTTAAAGAAACCTTTTGTACAAAACAAATTTGTATCTTTTGGCACACAACACACCAATCTAGGCTTCAGTTTAGAAATTAACTTTCGGGTTGCAGTACAAAAGACCCCCACGCAGAGTGCTCAGGTGGCCGAGATAGCATCATATCCGTGTTTCTTGACCATAATTTTTCAAGCATATCTTAGAATTTAAAATTCTGAGCGAAATTTTGTTTTCGAACCACAAGGAGTATATCATAGTTTTTGACCAAATTTCGTAATTTGAATTGGCGCCTCTCTGAATTTTGAAGAAAATAAAGGCTGTATAAGGGAGAACGGGAATAAGAGGGGGCTCACTGACAAGAAGATCTTGAACATAATTTTGAATGCTGGGGCCTATCGCATATAGAAACTCTAGTATGCATACATTTTTCGTGCATCCACAGTCACTTTCGAGTGATTTGTGTCTAAGGAATGTGGGTGTGCGCATCTCAACTCCAAGCCCCCAAGCCCCCTGCGCCCCGAAGGGACTTGGGGCTTGGAGTTGAGATGCGCACACCCACTTACCTTAGATATGATTCCGAGAAGCACTCTTGACCATAAATGCATGTACAAAATGCATATAAAATGCATATCCATAAAATGCATATGCCGCTTTCGGGGCGCAGGGGGCTTGAAGGCGCAGGGTTCTTAACTCACTTATGAAATTTTGACCAAAAACTTTTTTTTCCATTCTGTGGTTCGAATTTTTGCTGAGAATTTTAAAAAACACGCGACTTTCTTATAAAATCGGGGTCAAGAAGCACGAATATGATATTTTTCGGCCGCCTGAGCACTGTGCGTGGGACATTATCTTCTGCAAACCAAATGTAATCACTTCAAAAACTTAATAGCTAAATAATTTAGTATCCTAAAGAAAAATGGTGTGCTTGTTATGTGTGTAGGCTTGCTTGTTGATTGATAATAATTCAAGCTGATTGCTTTAGTCACTCTTTTTCTTTCCACACATAATAGCATTAAATATTGTAAAAGGAAACGAAGAAAAAAGCGGAGTGGCCTTTTGCTGTCTCAAACAAACAAAATAATTTTCATAATCGTATCAAAATCAGTCTTTTCTCTCCCCAAAGATAATCGGTAATTAGGCGCTCCTTCTTTCGCCTCCCAAGGAATTTATTTTTAATCGGTTTAGCGTCGCGAGCCATTAGGATCACTGCCATCACTGTCACTTTAATCTCCTCTTTCCTAACGGTTGCTCTTCAAATAAGCGGGCTCCTTTTAAGTTTGCCGTCGCTACTGTGGGCGGTTGTGTGTGACCGTTGATAGGCGGCAATATTGCTGATAAGGGGGATGCTCATCGAAGTGGCAGACAAATGTTGCTTGCTAAATGCACTGAAAGTCAAAATAAATGAATTACTAAGGGAACAAAAGGTGCAAGGCGTAACTTATATTGCATAACTTACGCTTAGGTAATAGGCGAAATAGATAAAATAAAGAAAAACAAGATTTGAGACAAACTATCGTAACTGTAAAACGATGAATTAATTCGACTATAATATAAGAAAGCATACGAAAGCATAACTTTTATAGATTTTAACGTTGTATTCATTGCTCCATTAAAAATCTGAGCTAGTTTTTAGTAGATAGGGTTGATCCTTTGTCTTTCACATCTAGGACCAAACTCGAAAAATCTGAAAAATTTCTTTCCGACTTGAGGACTTATAAACCAGGACTTTTGAGACTTTCAAAATTTTGATTTCTGCTAAGAAGTTTGAAATTTCAGCGAGTTTCAGAACAAATGATAATTTTAGCAAAATCTTTTCAGAACCTATTTCATACACAGTCAAGTCTCGATATAGTGACACCTCTCGGAACCGGCGTTAGGTGTCCCTGTATCGAGGGTGTCACTATATCGGAGTGTTATTATGTTGAGACTCTACTCACAATGCTCAGACAAAAGTACTTTATTCAAGCATGAACATTGTACACCATTTGAACAACAAATATCAACAGTTCGATGATAAATAATTGGTAATTTTCGGCTGCTTCTAAGGTATGTGGGTGTGCGCATCTCTAACCAACCAAGCCCCTGCGACCCGTAGTGTGCGCAGCGGGCTTGGTTGGTTAGAGATGCGCTCACTCACTTACCTCAGACATAATTCCGAGCAAAACTCTTGATTAAAAATGCATTTAGAACTCTTTTTGCCAAGTTTCATGTTGAAAAACATGGTAAAACAGTCGAATGGTCGGAAATTCAAAATGTTTAAAACTCAATTTTTTACAGACCACAACCCAAAAATAATGTTTTTTCGAGCTCTTAAGGCGATTACATGTCGATATAGGGTCGACCAATTGACCTAGAGTCACTGAAATGTCGCATTCGCAAAAACAATGCTTCTAGTAGGAGTCGAACTGACGACCTGACGAATTTCACATTACGCCACTGCTTTACCACTCTGCCACTGATGCTATCAGCGGTCGTGCTATCCTAGTTTTCATCACTTATCACATAAAGGTTTTTTTTTTATCAAAAGGCGATTTTTTAAATAGTGATTTTAAGTCGAAAAATTTGCACAAAGATGTCTCCCGCCAATTCAAATTACGGAACTCTCGTAGAGGCAATCGGTCGGTTTTAAATACAAAGATCGCAGAATTTCTTAAAAAAGCAAATTTTTTTAGATTAGCTCTTAGCTGTGTGTCTCTGTCGAAAACATTTTGATTTTGTTTGTGCAAGCATTTTATTTACGCAAAAATAACACTGAAACAAACTAAGTAAAACAGAACAGCTTTTAAAAGGACAGAATAATTATTTCGTGACATTTACTATAGCTGTTAACTTGATATATTAAAAAAGCATTTATTTTGAAAATAGTTAAAGAAAAGATTAGGCGACAGAAAAAAACAATTTAAAAATAACAACAATAAGAGGCTTCAATAGCTAAATAGGTTGTATATATTTAGCAAATAGAGAACTGGCAAAACAAATTCATTAACAATAATAATAGTTATTAGTAAGAATTAATGAGAGCAATTTTTAAGATGTGTGTGGCTAGCGTTTGTGTGTGATAGTATCTAAATTTAAACTGAGCTGATTGCTTCATTGTTCTGCTGCTGCTGCTGTCTAGACGCACTCCGACTCCGGCTCATCGCTAAAAAAACATTTTGTAGAAGTTTTTATCATAAGGATTGTATATTAAAAACCACAAGCAATTTAGGTGGTAACTTGCAGAAAATTAATATTAAGAGTAGAGTTGGCGTATTGACTCGATACTATCGAGTACTTGAAATCCAATTATTTCGAGTAATATCCTTGAAATTCTATCGAGTTTCGAAAATCGAGTCAATTCGAGTACTCGAAAAAATCGAGTTTCAAATACCGTTTCGAGTATTCAAAAAAATTTTACTTCCAGGTGTTTTAGTACCCGAAAGATTATAATTTTATTTAAAAAAAAAGATAAGGAAGTAATTTTTTCGCAAAAAAAACAACAGGGGGGCCAATGCCCATTTTTGTTACATTTCATAACCGAATATAGTTCAGCGAATATGGTAAGGCACATTCAAAACGGCCAAAACCAAAGAAAAGACGTCTAATACATGCACATATGAGTAAAGCTACGTGCACAATGAATCTGCATCCAATGCGGAATTGCGTTCACAATGAAATTTGTTTTTTTTGGGTTTCGCACCTTTGCCGCTTCCGTACCGCACCGGTTTCCGCATCCGCACCGCATCCGTTTTTTGGTGTTGACAATGCATCTGCACATAATGTGTCTAAGTTATACTGAATTGTTTTTCGATTCATATCTTCACAAATATTGCATGCATAAATGTATATATAAGGTGAAATGGTAAAACATTCTTTAATTTTTAATTATAACTATTCTAAAGTCTCAGAAAGCAAGTGTCAGGCGAATAAAAAAAGAGTATCTGCAGTTTATAATACAGGCGTCAATACCACAAAATAATTCAAAATTTTTGAAAGCTTTCGGATCGGCCTCCGCACCACACCCGCATCCGCTAAGCCTATTGTGAACATACTTCCGCAACGTCTTCCGCATCCGGATGAGGTCCGCAGGCAGAACGCATTGCGGAGGCATTGTGAACACCTAAAATGTGGATGCGGTGCGTATGCGAACGAAAAACGGATCATTGTGATAGTAAGGCACAGAATCTCCAAAAAGTTATTTTACGAGATAAAAGACGTGAGCAAGCAAATTTACGATTTGCATGTTTCAAAATTCGTTTTCGCGCGTTTCATGTTTTAAGAAACTCAATTCACCAGATCATTGAATAGCGAGTTTGATGTTTTTCGAAGCTCGTTCTTACCAGTTCCATGATTTTCGAGACTCATGTTTCACCAGTTTAAAATTTACGACTTCATATACAGTCCTATATTTCTATTCGCTTTTCCTTTTTTGTTTTCTAAGTGGTTTAATAAATTTGGCGGGATTTAAGAATAGATAAACAAAAACCTCTGCCTTCAGCATCAACTTGTAGTTTTAGCTGTCTGCTGATTTCTCGTAGCCTTAAACATAAAAGTCTTAGAAGAAAAAATGTTTAAATAAATTTTTATACCTTGCTGCGCTTGGACCTGTTAATCCGGATGATTCTCTATCGGTTCCTGCCTGCGACTTATAAAGAAATTGATATATTTAAACTAATAACTGATATGAGTTAAAAAACCTGGAAGGCCTTCACAACGCGGATCTAAATTATAATCAATGAACAAAATACTACTGCTGATTTTGTTTTAGGACAAGGGGATGGTTTGATTGGAAAGGAAGAAAAGCAGTTGGGTAACAAAGCTTTGTGCTCAAACAGGAAGAATAATAGTTGAAACAGCGCAAACTAAACCGAAAGAGCGAAAGCTAAATTTTTTCGAAGCACAAAATCTGTGATTTGTTTGCGAAATTTTTCTTTGAATTTAACAATTAATCTACATGGTGAATTAGTAAATAATCCCTAAACTTTGATGGCGCCGTTAGGCCACTTTCAATTATTACTCTATTTCCTATGATATGTCTTTCGGCTAGGGGAAACTTGTCAAAAACGACATTTGCCAAATACGAAAATTGCCGAAACGAAATTTACCAAATCAAAATTTTCTCATAATAAACTTTGCCAAACTTGGGTTTCACTTGAAAAAGTCTGCTCAGCTCTAAATTTTTAGAGATAAAATTTTTTTTCAAAACCTACTCTTGGCAAATTTTAATTTGGCGATTTTCGTTTTGGCAAATGTTGTTTTAGACAAGTTTCCGCTAGACTGTCTTTCGTATATAAATGATGTGATAATATCTTGGCATTATGTTTTAGTGCAGATTGAGGGCTACAAAACTGACTTTACATAATGATTTTGACAATTGTTCATACAACTACCTTTAAAAAAGATAATAACCAAATACTAATTTTTCCTAGCTTTTTTTGAATTTCGTTCATCTTCTTAGGCGGTTGGTTTTTTCTAGAAAGCCATATATCATCACTCACATTTTTTTGAAAAATCTGTAAAGTGGGATTTGTAGCTCTTGAGCTGTGCGACAACAAAGTGTTGAGATTTTGTTATAGTGATAAAAATTAATCAAACTTTCGGTCAGCTAAAGCGATCGAAAACCTTGCCTTCATTTTTTAAAGTAAATCAACACAGGTTCAGAGCGAAATGATGACTTTTCGAAAATATCCAGATATGTTATAGATGCCAGTCAAAAGACTAAAAAAGGGCTACAAAATCATGTGTTGAGAAAATTTTCAAGAAATAATTTTCGACATTAAAAGTTGTCCTACAAACTCAGTTACTTCAATAAATACTGAAATTTGGCCTACTCTTGCCTAAGCCTAAAGCCTGAAAACCACAAAAACAAAAAAACAGGGGAACCAAGGCAAAAACTCCCTTTTGTATGATAGGGCTGAAAATTTTGATATGATACAGTTAAAATATGATACAGTTAACCGATGCTACAGTTTTGAAAATATTCAAAAATTCACAGCTTATCTGCGATTTAGACTCACATTTTGACTAAGATTTCGGAGTCCAGCCCATTTCTAATTAAAAATATTAAAGTTTCGGAAAGTAGTCTACAAAATCACTCTAAACCATTAAAGCGAAATTTTCACATTTGCAAATCAATGATTTCGTTTATTACATTTTATTTTAAAAATTAAGTCTGCTAATGCGAGCGAAAAAGCGAGAGAATGAAATATGAGCCAGAGAAAAGTGAAAATCATTTAGTTGGGTAAACTTTAAAGATCAGATTTTTGTTTAGACACAAATATTACTATAAAAAGGCTAAAAATAGAAATGTTAATTTAAATTCTAAAAAGTTTTAGTTTGCTGATTGGGAAGGAATTTTAGACTTTATCTGAATAATTAGTGCAAAAATAAAATTTTGATGTGAAAAATTAAAAAAGCATATCTATAGCAAAAGAAGCACTTCAAAACTAACAAATAAAGAAAGTAGCCTGTTTAGGACAGAAAAATGGGTTTAAATTTGGTATAAGTTTCATAATCCTTTTACGCAGCACATTGATTGAAACGCACACCACAAACTCATAATCAAGCATTGAAAACATTTAACAAAAAGTGCTGAACCCAGTAAGTGTAGTTACATAAAAGCTAAGCAAAGTTTTATTTTTGAAAACTTCTTGTCTTAGAAAACTTCTAAGCAGTAAAGTGTTAGTTACAAAAATTTATATTTGCATAGCTAATTTTTGTCGAGAATTAATTAATTTAAACCATACCAACCCAGGAAATGAATGAAAACTTCGATTACCAGCACCTCATTTTCGAAAAGAATAGAAACACTCAGTTATCTGACACCCTGATGCCGGTCCCCAGGGGCGCCGGACAACCAAGGTTTGACTGTATATAAATTTTTTGCACTAAAAACGATAGAAATGTTGCTTTTTGACAGTATTGTACATATAAAAAAAATTTTGAAGAAAAAAATTGATCAAAATTGATTTACCTTGGTCCGCTAAAAAAAGTCAGATTTCAGCCAGAAAAAATTTTCAAAAAATTCAATTTTTTGCGAAAAAATGTTAGTTAACAATATTTGCACTATTTTTAAAGTCAAACATGCGAAATGCGCCTCCCGAGCTAAATAATAAGTGCCAGGTTTATAATTCAGAAAATTGGATTAGCCAGGTTTGATTTAATCACAACAACCGGCTAAAGATCTGTATTTTCAAGATTTGTACTTTTTGAGGATTTTTCGACATTTAAATTAAATGTTCCAAATTTTAGCCCTATCAATAAGCGAAGCTAACCCACAAACAAAGCTTTAAAAATGTTAATAATAGTAGAAAGTGGAGTGAAGGTGAGTGTATGTGCTCTATATCGTATTCTCTCTAAGAGAACCCCACCCCTTGTTCAAAATCGTGTTCTTGCAATTTTGCTTTGACTCGTTTTTTGGACACTTCTTTGAGGCAAGTTACCACACTTTTGTAGCAACTAAGATGAGCTAAAAAAAACTGGTGGTAACTTGCTTGAGAGGAATTTTCAAAAAAATATGTGGAAAACACAATGCCAAGAACACGATTTTGAATTAAGGGTGGCGTATTGGAAAGAATAAGGTACATGTATTAGGCTATAACAAAAAATGTAGCATCTAAAAGTAATCTATTTTGAGACACTGCAAAATTTTGTATAACCTGATGCGTATATAATTATGGAATTAGTAAACAATATAGATATAGAGTTCTATACAGAGAGCTGGAAAGCACAGAAAAAGGATACCAGGACCCAAGTAAAGATTTTATACATATGTTTACCGCTTGATCTATTGGTTTGGAAGAATGCGGAACTGGTATCAAGTGAGAGGTAAGGTGTCTTTCGCCACCGATGACCTGTAAAGTAACCGATAGAAGACTATCAAATTTTTTTTCCAATCAGATTGGGTTCATTTTCTTGATCTTACTTTCTTAAATTGTGTTAAAAACTTTTTTCCCCAATAATTTCATGTCAGGTGTTTCGATTTGATGCGTAATACAAACAACAATAACGCAATCCACAAAGATAAAAGAAGAATTAGCTTCGATACGTTTATTTAGATTTTACAGAATTGATATGATTCTCACTATGAAGAGCTTTCCGATACTGGTTTTCTCACTCTCCTTTTCAAAAACAATGATTTCAACCTAACACTAGGACAGCTCTTTGATGAACAGTTGAGATTTGCTCGCAAGCTAGGAAATGGTAAAAAAACGCGATGGTAGAAAAAACGAACAAGCGGCGATACTGGAATATATCCTCCCCAATAATTTAGGCTTAGGTCCGTAGGCCTTCAGCTTAGGCACAGAGCCTGGCCATTAATATCAGCTTTTTTTTCAACAAAAAAAATCTAAAATGGTCATAAAATACACTCCAAAAATTTTGAGGGGGGGGGAGTGGTTTTATATTCCAATAGCTTTTTGGGGGAAGGAGATCGTGTATTCTGGTAGCGTCGAAAAAGCTAATATCTGAGGGTCAGCTGCCAATTTGAACCAGCTAAGACTTATATGTGCTAATGCAATTTTAAAAAAGAGACCTCACAATTCTGACACCAAATTCGTGTTCAGAATGTTTAATGGGCTCTTTACTTCTTAGACAATCTGTCGAAATTTTCAACAAACAAATTTTATTTCATAATATTCCAGCTCAGCATCCTGCTTAAATTTAACGTTAACGAAAAAAGACTTAAAAAAATTAAAAATTCAGTATTTGAATTTTTAATTATTTAGTATGAATTGAAAATTTGAAATATTAGGTCTATCGATAAGTTCGTGCGCATTTTTTCAATCCAATTTTTATCCACAATTTTGACAACACAATGCAACATGTAATACACCATCATGTAGAAAATTTAACGGGCTATCGTTTGATATATCATTCGCCAATATACTTGCCACCGTTCTCAATCACTTCTGCCATCTTCCTGGTAGCTTGTTGATTCCATCTCGATAAAAATTCACAGGTTTTGAGTCAAAGAATTCTTGGATCCACTCTTCCAATTCCGCTTCGTTCTTAAAGTTTTTCCCGCTCAGCTGATTCTGCATCGATAGGAAGAGATGAAAGTCGGTGGGAGCCAAATCCGGACTGTATGGTGGATGTGACAGCACTTCCCAACCCAGCTCCAAAACTCTTTGAAGCAGAAAACCATTTTTGGGCGGTTCTTATGGCAATGGCACTGGCTCCATAGGTCTCACAAATATTGGACGCAGCTTGGGAAGCGTTCACACCTTTGTTGAATTCGTATAGCAGCACATGGCGAAGGTGATTTTTAGGCAAATTTTCCATTTTCTAAACAAAAAAGTAAGATGAAAAATCGGGGAAAAATATGACTGAAATTTTTTTGACAACTTCTTAACAAAGGAATTACTGCTACCAAAATCTTATCTTATCAAAAGTTTGGTATCCAAAGATAGCCCGTTAAATTCTCTACATGATGGTGTATTACATGTTGCATTGTGTTGTCAAATTGTGGATAAAAATTGGATTGAAAAATTGCGCACGAACTTATCGATAGACCTAATATTAGGATCAGTTTTTCAAATCAAATCGGCCATGCTGCACATGAATAAGATTTCAAATCTCGGATGTCACTATTGAAGTTGCACAAACGGAAATGCTTGTTCAGAGGGCCAGCTGACGATCAAATAATACCCTTTTCACTACCACGTTCAGCGTGAAATTCTGACTCGAAAGCGACTCGTTCAACAGACAGCCGTTCTATCGTTAATGATGTTTTGACGCTTTTTGCAATAAACCCCACATCCATTTTTTTGAAAATTATGATTTAACAGAAAAATATCAAAACTGGTTTTTAATTATATATATTACGATGATTAAAATGATGCTTGAAGCTTTAAATTGACTTTTTATTTTGAGAAAACACTAGAATCTTGATTTTTATTAATGTAATAGTTGATAAATAACTAGATAATAATTTAGTATTACTATAGAAATTTTGACACTGTTTAATTATTGGGCCCATTTTTTGCCTTAGTCTCTTTGTTTTAGTTTTTGCTTATTTTTGTGGTATCTAGGCTTAGGCAAGGGTAGGCCTACCGTATGTTGAGACGGACTCAAACATGTTGCTCTTACACCGAGGAACATGTTAGCTGAGTGAAATCTCCAAAAAAGCCTAAAAACACAATGCCAAAATACGAATTCGAATTAAGGAAGGAAGAGGGTTGGGCTCTAATAGAGAGAATACGATAAACGATTTGACAGAAAAAATGTCATAAAAAACTCGCTTAGTTATGGGGCCTCAAATAAACCGAAGACTCTCACACCTTGCCTAAGCCTAAAGACTAAAAACACACAAAAAACCATCAGGCACCAAAGCAAAAATGGGTCCGATAATCAAATAGGGTCGAGATTTTTATAAAAATCGCGTGCGTGTGCGAAGTGTAAAAGTGCATTTAAAATGCAGGTATAAAATGTTAATAATGTAGAAGTGAGTGAGTAATAAGCAACTACTACGACCCAAGACCAACACTTGTCACATTTAGACACAAACAAATTTTAGGGGCTTCAAAATTTTGAATTGATTATTCCCTACTTGCCAGTTGAAATCTTTTTAATCTAAATTAATCTCATTTTTGTAAAAAATTACTGCTTTTTACTATTTAATAACATAAAATACAAATTCTACAAAAACCTTTGCACCAAAAATAACATAGATATAATAATAAAATCTCTCTAATTTTTGTTACAACAATAATCACAAAAAATATTTTTCAAAAAACAATCAGTAGTGCGTTTGTTAAAGCAACTATAAAGTGAGAAAATGTCTACCTACTTGAAAAAAAGATACCGAATGTTCTCTATTAATTGGCCACTCTTTAACAAATTAAGAACCGATTTTTAGCTTAGAGCACGACTTCCAAGTGCTCTAGCTTCTCAGCATTCGGCTGATTTTGACCTAACTGTGCTGAGCTTTTTATGTTCAAAAATGCAATAAAATCTAAAAACCAGCAATTTTTTAAACAAATTTTAGCGACTTTTCTGATTTTTGACTTTAAGTGCTGATTCTTGGGCGATTTCGACTTGGCATCTCTGATGTTGAGCCAATATTTTCAAAAGTATTTTCATGAGTTCTACCGATTGCGTATTTTATATGTTGGCAGAGCAGTGGGAAATCTTGAAATCGACTTCAAAATAAGAATAAATGACCCATTATTAGAGAAAAACGGTATAGAGTTTGAATGCACAAAGAAAGAACAATGCTTAAGAAAATGCACAAAAAACTGGAAACATGCAAAAGTTATCAATAAATGCCTGCTTTTTAGCCTAAAGCTTTGCTACATTAACAAACTAGACTAATATAAGATAAATGTACAGCCTAGTGGTTATAACGAGGCTATGGACCCGGTTTAGACAGAAAATAATAATTGCAAATGTTTAAAAGGGAATAAAAAATAGGCACTTTTGCACTTCAATTTGGACTAAAAATCAATTTTTGTTTAAATTGTCAATTTTAAAATAAATTTACTTTATTGTACTTTTTGGGCAGAATTTCACGTTGAAAGATTTTAATAAAATTTTTGTGGAAATTTAAAATTGCAAAAGTGCCAAATACAGACCTGCAGATTATAGAGCCTATATATTTAAAGACAGCTCCCTAGTCAGCTTGACTGGTCTGAAGACAAGTGCTATTACCTACTGTTAGTATTTTGTAGACTATTAGTAGAAATATAATGCACAAAAGTGAAACAGGGAGGAGAAGAAAAAAATCTTTGGAACAAAACAACAATTCGATGTTTTTTGCACAACGACAGTTTGTGCACATCCAAACAAATGAGACAATCCATTGGCAGTTTCAGTGTGAATCAGACATTACTACATTGCAATAAATTTTTTCGCCATCCACTTATTTTAAAAGCTAAAAACGATTTTAGCTTTTAATTATGCAAAGATATCTTTCGAAAATAGAAATGTTTACTAAAATTGTCTTTTCAGCTATTTGAGGATGCAAAAAAAAATATATAATACACCTTCAAACAAGCTTTTTGTTTACTTTTGACGGGGTGGGTGGGTCTTGGGGAACGGGTATCGCATGTTTTTGTCCAGTTTGAAAACTCAGGATGACCACGCGTCGCTAACTTACAATTTCATTTATAATATACGAGAAATTCTACAGTTATTCGTTTCTGACTACAGCTATTAATTAATAGTCGATTGAAAAATAGTCGATTATTAGGCACTCAAAGCACTGAAACAAGTCTGCATGGCTCGATTCAGCATCGAGTATTTTGGTTTTATGCTTGACGGGTCAATATATCTTTGCTGTTACGTACATTATCCCGTTCGGAGTTGAGAGTGATTAAAATGATTGTTCGGAGCGTATTATATATAATTCAGAAAGAGTTGATTGAAATACAGAAAAAGACCCGATTCAGCAGGAGCCATTCTTTCAGAATAAGAAACTGTAAATTACACCTATACACTTTCATATTCATATAATCTACTTCTATACGTGCGCTATGCACACTGGCTGGTCCAGCGAAATAGATTTTCCTATGCCTTGCCCATGTTTTTGAACTAGTTTAGTGCTAGCTTTGGCGATGCTTTAGCTTTTGCTGTCTCCACCCCTGTAGGGCTCCATTTCTGAACCAGTGGAATCTTTTCCATTCTATCATTTGCTGTGTTTTCCGGTCTTGCTCGTTGAGAAAAAAGCTACACAGCACCATTTCCTGCGTTTTCAACAAAGTTGCAGACACAATGGTTGCGGTGAGCAACTTGCTGGAGACGGGGTTGACGATGGGGTTAATGGTGCTTGGATCGTTGGTTTAGTTAGTTGTTGTCTATGGTAGTAAGGGTAGGGTTGTGGAGCACTGCGCTCTGCATCAAAAAACTGTTTCGGGCGCTACTGCTACTGTGATTGGCATGCTCGTTGTTGGATCTGCAGGAAGCACTCTCATGGATTGACAGGATTGAGTAGATGCAATAGAGCGACGTTCATCTTCGTCTATAGAAGTTCGAAAAGCTTTGACCACTCTTAGCTGTAGAATAAAAAATAATTTTTAAAAGCGTTTGGTATTTATAACACAATGCTATTAAAATCTTTTTGCGCAAGCTTAGAGCAAAACTTTTCGTTAGCCAAAAAAACCAAAGATACCGTAAATGCTCTAATTTGAAACCCATGGCTAATTATAACACATAATTTCCCAAGCACTTTGTGGCATTGTGTTTTTAGATATGAAAAGCCTAACATTGTTAGGCCACGACCACTCAAAAAATAGCCCTGTTTCTAAGCGAAATTTTTAGTGGTTGTGTGCCTAAAAAGGGTGGTATTTAATTTTGCCCTTTAATTACTGAAAAATGACCTCTAATTCGCTAAAAAATGCCCCCTAATCAGAAATTAAAAGTTTTTTCTCGATTTTTACGATTATTTCCAAAATTTTTTCGACTATTATGCAGCCCAGGATGTCAGCTTTCTAAGGAGCTATCAAACTTAATTGAATGGTTATGTAAATGTAGAGATTTAGGGGTTTGAATGAAGTAACTTTTTGTTTTTCTCATATTTTTTCAAACTCTTAAATTTTACATTTTCTAAACCAATCAATACAGTTTGAAAGCTCGATACAAAGCTGAGATCTTGAGCTACATGATGGTCGAAAAAAAATTGAAAAATAAACGTAAAATTAAATTAATATTCAGTTTAAGATTAGGGGGCATTTTTCAGCGAATTAGGGGGCATTTTTCAGTAATCAGGGGGCAAAATTAAATATTACCCGCCTTAAAATGTTAGACTTTTCAAACCTAAAAATACAATGCCACGAAGTGCTTGGGGTGTGATGTGTTTCTAATTCAAGCTTATGAGCTTCAATTAGAGCATTTACGGTACATGCAGGACTTGGCTTTCTAAACTTTTGGAATCATCACGAGATTTAACTTTAGTAATGTATTGAGAAAAGTTAGCTGTGACTATGTCAACGGTAGACTAATTTTTAAAATATACCGAAATTTATCTATTTAACTTTCAAATATGGTTTTAGAATATATTTTGTCGACAACTCAACGTTATGATGTGAACAAAATTTCTGCAGAATTAAAAGTTAGATTAGCATCATCAATGTATCAGAATTTCTAAATTTCTTTAAAAATGCCCTATCATGAAGGTGGAAAAGAATTACATTTCTATTACATTAGACTTTTAGGTCCTATTTGATTTGATGCTAATCCAGAAATGAAAAAGCAAAAATCGGTTGAACTTTGTTCGACTCGCAACACCGAGTTGTCGACAAGATATGGTACAAAGCCCATATTTGGAAAATACAAATTTGAATTAATAATTTGGTGTCGAGACTATCTTCTTAACCGCTTTCAACCAAACCCTTCTTTTTAGAAGATAGCTAATAGTCAACCCAAAAAAATAATATTACAGCTAAAAAACCTATAGTCAATATCTGTCTTTTCCCATACCAACGACATAAAGTTATTGAATAATAACTATCACTATTAGTTAAGCTTATAGTTGATATATAATTTATCAAAGCTACAGTTTGTAAATATTTGATATAATAACTTAAATTAACTATATAATGTATGTACTCAGTATACATTTGCTATACCTATAATCTCAAGATCTACAATTAACACATAATGAGTATACCTAAAAATCCTAAAACACGTACAATGTTTTTCCCACACCAACGACACAAATAATTTTTCGAAAATTGACATTTAAAAAAAATTATATGTAAGCTTTCAAACTTTGTGATAAAGCAAATTGAGTTTCTGCGATAATTCTTTAACAAAAAGTTTGCTCTGACTCTCGTATTTTTCGTAGTTTATTGTCAAATTATTTTTGCTAGCCACGTCTCCTGTTATATTCTTATATTAGATTCAGCCTCAATTTTGGTTAAGGACTTTTAAAAAGTTGGTGAGAAATAGGTTAATAGGTTTTTTTGCTATAGTGTTTTAGACGCACCATTTCCAGACCTATGTTTGTTTTAGATAATAGACGCAGAAAGTAAGGATTAATGTGAAAAAATTAGCAAAGATTAAGAAAATATATTAAGAAGCATATTAAGCATTTAAAGAAAGCAAAGAACTCGATACAACGATACCCCAAGGGACGGCCTAAGGTATCGTTATATCGAGGGTTCATTTAAGTGAGTTTCAGTCAAAGCTGACCAAATTGGTCAATTTTGGGGTGTCGTTATATCAGGTATCGTTGTATCGAAGATTGACTGTAACAGCTATTGGTTATTTGTAGAAGAAATACTACTTGAGGTGTTATTGTAGAATAAAAATAGACCACTAAGAATATAAGAAATCGCGGAAAGTTAAAAAAGTGAAAAAGCACTGACAATAATAGGTCAAAAACATTTGAAAAACAAATATCCAAAAATTCGGCACTACTAGCAAATAACCCACTAACACCTCCTCCTGACATTCCAGAATCGCTGTAACTACCCTTTAGAACAACAAGCTTAGGCTTAGCCCTTAGGCTTAGAGTAGGCCAGCGTATGGAAGGTGTGACTAAGCATGCCTTTTAGCGGGGTCTAGGACATATATTTGGGACTTTTACTAAAGTCTAAAAGAGAAAATTGTTGAAGTAGGGAGGAGGAAGGAGGATGGTTTTTTTTTCGCTAGTAGAGTCGAAAAGTCTTATGACTTTTTGATAATTTACAGCTCAGTAACAGCATGTATCGTATTTCCTTTAATAGCCGACCTATTACAAGCCTGCATTTTTTGCAAAACTTCAAGTGGTATAAAACTTCTGTTTTTAAGGAGTGTTCAAACTATGTAAAAAGAGTCTGTCAGATTTTTAAAAAACTATATCAGTCTTTCACAGATCCCAAAAAGTTGATGGAAACAGAAGTCAAAAGCCCACTCAATGAATGGATATCACAACTTGATTATTAGGAGACGTTATTAGAAGAAACCGTATTGTAAAATACAAAGTTGATTTCAAATTAATTGATCAAAGTCAACTGTGAAACAACTATGGTATCAGTTAACACTAAACTACTTTTTATCAGATAATTATTCTTGTAAGAAAATTTCGAACAAAAGGCTTTGTAGCTCTATTCATCCTCTTTCGGATAGTAATTTAAAAAATATTAAAGTCAGTCACCAAACACAGCATATAAACGAGTTTCAAAGTTCATTTTTTGACAAACCCTGTAATATAACAATCATTTAAGTGTTTTAAAAACAATTAGTGTGCAGAGTTTAGTGCAAAAGTCATACAGAGTATGATAGCATTATCAGACAAAACAGTAGCATGTGTGCATTGAGTGTATAGACCCACTTCACCCAAATTTCTATCATTGTTTCACTATTTGATGGTGCGTATGAGTTAGGTTGGTTATATCAAAGCACATTTATTTAAAAGTGAAAAAATTGTTAAAGTCGAATAAAGCATTAGTAGGTAAGCATTACTAGACAAAAGCTTTTTTGAATAAGCAAACACTCTTTGTGTTACAAAAGTTACCCAGTAACAAAAATGTTCAACTAATTAGTGTATTTGTTGTAAATCAGCTTTAATGTATGGTTAGGAGCCACTGAAAACTGATTGTAAGACTACTGGCGGACTAGCAAAAATAAATTTGAAACTCCGAAAAACCTATCGATTTTTGTAGAAAACAATCTTCACAATAATTTTCTAACATCACTCAGCTGAATTATTGAATTTACAATTAACAAAACATGGATTTTCAGACCATAAAACCATCACAAAATTATCACCATATTGTTACCATAAAGCAAATAATAGTGCTGTTCACAATTGAATTTACAAACTACAAAACTTTGTATTGTATTTTTCAGACACATACTTATAATAAATATTAGAATAAATATTTGTATTTATCACTGGAATATAGTCACGGAATATGTATTAAATAAAAAAACATCCTCCGAAATAATCATTTTCACCTCCAAATAAATACTTTTCTTCCAGTAATTTTACTTTTCCTTTTTTCACTAGCCGTGATCCTGATTTCCAATAAGATATAACTGACCCAAAGTGATTTGGGAAAATTAAAAAATTAATTGTTTAAAAACCCTTTTAAAGGTCGATAGTTCTCTAAATTATTTTTTTTTTCAAATTGCCTCGGTTGGTATCTTATTACTAGAATTACACCACTAACTAAAAATTCTATGCTTCACAGTCAAACCTCGATAACTCAGAACATTCTTAATTTACCGTTTGTTGAGTATCGATACAAAATATAACAATTATTAGGTTGGTGCATAAGTTTAAACCATACAAATATTTAAATAAAAATTCATTTTCTTATCCAAAAATTTCTCTTATAACAAAATCCAATAGGTTTTGTAGCCCTGACTCTCTTTAAAATGGCATATTGCTTTTAGCTTGATTATTTAGATAAGTCACCATTTGGCTCAAACACTAGTAAGGTCATTTTGAGAAGTTGACCAGCGTTTTCATCACTTCACTGGTCAAATGTTTTATTGAATTTCAATCGTCATAACAATATGTTATCACCATGTTGTAGCGCAGCTCAAGAGCTACAAATGCACTTTACAGAATGATTTTTGAAATCTGAGTGTTGAGATATGGTCTTTTAGAAACAATAGATTTTCTGAAAAAATGGCCAAAATTTGAATAAATTGGAAAAACTTGGATTTTGGCCATTTTTTCAGAAAATCTATTTTTTTCTAAAAGCCATATATCAACACTCAGATTTCAAAAAATCATTCTGTAAAGTGCATTTTTTAGCTCTTGAGCTGCGCTACAACATGGTGATAACATATTGTTATGATGAAAAATTCAATAAAACATTTGACCAGTGAAAGTGATGAAAACGCTGGTCAACTTCACAAAATGACTGGACAAGTGTTGAAGCCAAATGGTGACTTATCTAAAATAATCAAGCTTAAGGCAATATGCATTTTAAAGAAGAGAGTCAGGGCTACAAAACCTATGGTTTGGATTTTCTTTAGAGAATTTTTGGATAAGAAAATGAATTTTTATTTAAATATTTGTATGTTTAAAACTTATGCACCAACCTAATACAACCTCTAACAACTCTTTTACAATAATACTTATTTTCAAACTTGAAGGACATCGCCATTGATGACAATGGCGATTTCGAGTTTTTGAATTCGCGGGGGACAACTCTTCCATTTCGAAAAATATTTTCGAATTTTGTTTGTTGTGATTACAATTGTTCAAAATCGTAAAACCCCAAGTCACTTGGACGTCCACTTGGTGCTAACTTACAGGGGTTCGGGGTACCATTTAGATGGTTGGAGCAGTATCCAGGTGGTTTAGGTACCATGAGGTGGTTAGAGCCTGTCTGGATGATGTGAGCACTATTTAAATGATTTGGACACTATTCAGATGGTTTTGGTACTATCCAGGTGGTTTGGGTAGTTTGGGTAGTTTGGGTAGTATACAGGTGGAAGATACCCTAAACACAGTCATTTACCTTGATATCTAAAGGCAAAAATTCAAATTTTGGCGAAAAAAGTTCAAAATAATGACTTTCCCTTCAAGACAATAACATAAAAACACTGAAAAAATATATATGAAAAAAACCCCAAGTGCCGACTACCATTTAGCTATTACCTATTATATGGTAACTGTTGATTTGCCTCATCTAATACATGAAATTTAAATTTTAGATGCAAATAAAAAAATAATCCGCTTAAAAAACATTTCCCGCATTTCCGGCTGTCCCCGCCAATTAAAAAACTCGAAATTTCCATTGTCATCAACGGCGATGGTCCTTGAAAAAATAATGAGATGACGGATTATCTAGGGCAATTTTTACAGCACAGATTGATTCCGGTTATCAAAGGTGCCAGGCTATCGAGGTTCGACTGTACGTAATTTTTTATGCTAACTGTGATTAAATATTTTCTCAGTTAGGGAACTGTGATTTTTAAAGCAACATTTGCAAAGTTTTTATTGTGAAGCAAAAACTTTTCATCTAGTATTGTACTCGTTATTTCATTCAAATTTTTTAAATTATACAAAAGAGTAAAGCGCTAGACCAAAGAGTATTGCCTCAAAACTACTGCACCTCTACTAACTCAAATTTGAAATGCCGTGGCTCCCAAAAACAGCCCTGCAGTTTTTGAAATTATTTTAGGCATGTTTATATATGTGCTAACAAATAATAAATTTTCTCGAGATTTTCAACTGGCAAGTTGAGTGAACCACGTGTTTAAGATTGTTGCTTGTATGCATTGAAAACAAACTATTAATATTAGAGAGAACAACCCAACTAAATGGATCAAACTTTTCTCTGCAAGCCAACTTATATGAAGGAGAAAAGTGAGTAGTGAGTAGCAAAATAACTAAACAACTTAAAATCAAACAGAGGAGAGGAGTTCTTAAGTAATAATCAAACACATTTTTCCAAAAGGATTTTTATCTGTGTGTGTGTAATAGACAAGCCTGGAAATGATGGCAAGGAGCAAAAAATGTTGGAGAGTAAAGCAAAAAATTAGAAGTCTTTAGACTCTTGCTGTGTGCTATTCCTATTTCTCGACGTCACTTTTTGGAACAAAAATAAACTAACAGAGCCCTAGAATACGCTCTAGTTTTAGCTCGACGAACAGTGGGTAACAGGGCAGTACACATAAAACAGGCAAATATTTTTTATTTAGTGCTTGACTATGCACAAAGTTCCGTACTACTAATATTAAAAAAATTTAAATATTTTTTTGAAAAGGGAAATTTTCAAAAAAATATTTATTCTTTTTTTTGGCATGACTGTGAAAACCGCAAAAAGATTTGCCCTATAAATTGTTGTTTTCGCAACCTAAAAACGAAGGTATAGAAACGATTAGTTCTTATTACCTTTGCTCTCCAAACAAATGCGGCTACACACAGAAACATAGACACAGATGTTTTAGTAAAAAAGCCTACTGAGTTTGCAATCTCGTCAAACCTTTAATAATTACGAGCTTATTGATAACTTTTTAAGGAAAATAAAAATTACCTCTGATCCATAGAATCTGAAAAACAGCAAAATAAGTTTATTTTTATCTTTAGCTTAAGTTAGTCACCTGTCCGCTTCTCTTTTCGTGAGTTTCGTCATCTTCATACTCATTGAATATGTTGTCTGTCGATTCGACTTCTCCGCCGCCTATTGTCAGGTTTTTGGGCAATCCTTGGTGGGAATGGAGGTAACTACCTTAAAACACATACACTACATACTTAACTGGTTTTTCGTGTGGAAACCAGGTTTTTGAATGGGTTATAAACCGAATTTAAATCGAAAAAATAACCTGTCCCAGAGAAGCGTTCCAACTCCTAGAATGAAGAATGTAAAACCTATCCAAAAAAAGTTTTTAAAAAACATACAAAAGCTATGCACCATAGCCATTGTTCGAGATTAAGGCCGCTGTGGAAAACCATCTAGAATAATGGTTAAAGTGAAAATGTGTGTCGAATACTTTAATATTAAACTTCACACCTGCCCCCAATTTGTACAATCACTACTTGAGAAGCCATAGTGGCTATCCAAATACAGTAGTAGATGGGATTAGTAAACAGGCCCTGAAAAAAGAACAAAATTTAAATTAAAAGATTTCGATCAAACTATTATTAATAATTTCTTTTTTTATATCATCCCAAGTCAAATTTTTACGACTTTTTTGCTAAATTGCATTCAAATTTCCGGGCATTTGTTCTTATTTTTTGGCCAATCTCGGCAATGTCCGGGCAATGTTACATATTGTGCCCGGACTTTGGAAAAAAAAATCCGCGCAAAGATAAGGCGAATCCGAGAAATGCCTGGAAAACCGTGACAATTGGTGACCCTGACTGTAACCTCAATACTTAAAAAAAAATTTTAACAAAATTTAATTATTTTTTTTTATTGAAAAGTGTAATCAAACAGTTTTTCAAGACTTTTGCGAGAAAAACATTACAACCGGGTGCTGCAGGTGAGGTGCAATCGGTACAGCAAGTCGTAATTAGTTTGAAAACCTTGTTTTTAAAAGTAATTTTGTCGGTCGAAACTGAAAAAATGCCGTCTTTTAGCTGAAAAGTGCCGCCTTTTGATTTTTCGAAAGAAAGGTCGGAAAGTGCCAGATAACTAAACAATTTTTTCAAAATGATATCAGGTAGCCCTGTGACTTCAGTTTCAACAGCATATTATTTGCTGCAACAGCTTCGCGAAATTTAGCACAAAAACGTCAAAATGTGAAGCAAGTCGGAAAAATAATTTGATTCATACTTTTATTTTTTCATGCTTCATTTCGAAAAGATGTTGCAACAAAAACGTCATTATAAAAAGAGTCATAGGGCTAATTTTTACTGTTATTACTTTGAAAAAATTGTTCAGATATTTACTTCTTTGACTGAAAGAAAAAAAGACGGCACTTTTCAGCTAAAAGACAGGATTTTTCAGTTTCGGCCTATTTTTTTGGGAAAAAAGTAAACTATGGTTTATTTAGTTTTTTATTAATTTGCAAAAAGACCGCTTTTGCAGTTATTAAAACGAAGATTGTTCTTAAGTTCAACTCTGCTTGATAATCTAAAATATACCTGAAACACATTCCTTTCTCCATGAATCTTTCTCGCATTGATTTCGTTGAACAACGTCATCATAACAAAGGTGTTAAAGACAATAGTAAAATGCTGAGAGGGTGGAGCGTGCAGTTGCGCCCATCGACCAGAGTCCACATCGAAAAATTTCTCCCCTAAAGCAGCAAAAATTATAACAACCTTATATAACAATAAAGCTTTTTTGTAAAATTAGGTCACATACCAGCAAAAATCAGCCAAAAGAGTATAGTCAACTGGTAGACTGCGTGACCCAAAATGTTTTTGCTCATAGTTCTGGAGATAAGTGGAGATGTTCTGCCATATGGCTTCCTTTTCAGCAAGTCTTCAGTGGGCATCTCAGTGGCTAGAGCTAACGAGGCCAGAGTGTCCATGATAAGATTCACCCAGAGCATTTGGACAGCTTTTAAAGGGGTATCTTGGATAGCGCAAGCACCGACAAAAGCAACAACAACAGCTACTACCTAAAATTAGAAAACGGCAATGGGTGTGTCATTCGCCAACATTTCCACTTACGTTCACAGTCAATTGGAACTGTAAGAACTTGGCGATGGAGTCGTAGACATTACGCCCACATAACCGCCTAAAATTTTGATCAAAAGTATATTTTGTGAATTTTTTTTTGAGATAGATTTAGCATCATGGCTCGTTAAAGCACTTCAAGTTTTAGTTTATATCTTCATAGCTATTTTTTGCTTTTGTTCAAAAAGGCAAATATTTAAAAAAGTTTTTCCAAATTGATAAATCTATCAGGTAGCCCAGTGACTGTAGTTTCTAATAAAAGATCATTTGTTAAAACTTAGTAACCTAGGAAACCTAGTAGCAAATACCCCCCTTCAGAACCCGAAGGGGCGCAGGGGGCTCGGTTGTTAGAGATGCGCGCACTCACTTACCTTACACAAAATTCCGAGCAAGACTCATGATAAAAAATGCATACAGAGACTCTTTTTGCCAGCTCCAGTGACCAAAACGGGGTAGAATACCTTAATACAAGGTAATTTGCCTTGGTCCCCCAAGGCATAAAGTCAAGCTTTGGTCAAAAAACCCGTTTTTTTGTGTGGGAAAATGTAAGAAAATAACTTTTTTATCGTTTCAAGCATATAAAAATCACTTAGAAGTCGTTTAAACACTATTTTAAATAAGTGAAAAATCAAGCGAAAAAAAGCGAAAATTTCTCACGAAGATCCGAACTCAAACTTGAGCCGGAAGTACGTAAACGAGCGCTATATATTGAACGAAGATACACTTTTTCCAAAAATTTTAGAATAAACTTAAAAGTTTCGAGTAAACAATGTTAAAAAATTTGGAAGTGACTACAAACTTTCTTTTTGGATTTTGCATTTTATTTTGTCAACACACATCTTTCTTATTGATTGTGATTATTGCTAGCGCTACTATTAAACTCACTTTGACTATAGAAGTGAAATTATCGTCTGTTAGAATAATGTCTGAGGCTTCTTTGGCGACATCTGTGCCGCAATACCCTAAAAACAAATGGTAATATAAAATATAGTTCCAATTTTATTAGCCAATAATATACCATAGCAAAGCCGACATCGGCTTTTTTTAAAGCAGGTCCATCCTAAAATACATACGTATATATATGTTTAGCTACATATAAAATAAATTAATCATACGTTAGTTCCGTCACCAGTAACAGCAACTACCTCCCTCGCTTCCGAGATTTTGCTGTCAATGATACCTTTCACAAGGATGTATTTGTCTGTGGGCTGAGCTCTAGCCAGCACTCTAAGTTTAGGCCAGATCTACAAAAATCTTTTAGACTTTGAAATTGAAAAACTTAGCATACTTGGTCTATTAATAAGTAAAATTTGGAAAAATACATACTTGGTCTAGTTTTGCTTGACTGACTTCACCATTCTCATCCCTAATTCTAGCGTTGAAGTCCTTTCCTTCAAGAGCAATAAAGTCTTCATTTGGCTTGAGAATACCGCAAGAGGTAGCAATAGAACGTGCTGTGTTAATGTTATCACCGGTAACCATTCTGACTGTGATGCCTGCACGCTGGCATTTGGCTATAGCATCGGGTACTTCTGAAACATTTTAGACTGGGCTAAAAATAGTGCTTCAAAATATATTTGGCACCTGGTCTGACCGGGTCTTGGATTCCGGTAATGGCGATTGCTGTGAGATCGTTCACAATAGAGTCTTCGTTATCCCAATCAATGTCAGTAGGCGAGCCGGCAAAATTACCTGTAATTTGGAATTTAGTTTACTTAGCTGCATTTGTTTTTATTTTAAGACGGAAATGAAGGGTTGTGATTTTTTTGCTTCTAGCACGGAATTCAATGATCTAGACGATAATTTATTGCTCTGCGTCGTACAGTTTTTTTTAAAATAAATTCAAAAATGAGGAAATCCAAGCTATTTAAAACGAGAAGAACGGACTGTGAGACCGGTAGCTTCTGGCGATGAATTTCCGTTTTTCGAAAAACCCGTTTTAGCTCGAGTTTTTGACTAATTTCTGAATGGTGTCATATGTGAAGTGGGTAAGTCCTGGTGCAGAATTCAAAAATTAAAGTCAAACAAGCATTTTGGAAAAATGACACAATTGTTTCTTTGGGCCAAATATTTTACATTTAGTGGTCATAAACGCCTTAGCCATATGGCATTAGAAAGCTGAGACTCTACAGTTTCTCAAGAGCTATTAAAGTCATGCATGTGTGTATAAAAATTTGTGTTTACCAGCTGTTTTTCTGAACATACCCACGTCACACATGACGTGAGAAATTAGTCAAAAACTCGAGCTAAACCGGGTTTTTTGAAAAAACGGTTTTACAGGTTCGGATCCTCCATGAAATTCTGCACCACAAGCTACCGGTCTCACAGTCCTTCCTTCTCGTGTTAAAATCTGAGTTGACATTCCACATCATTGAGTTGTTACCTTCTTTCAGATGGTTCTCTCGCATTTTTCGTTCTACATTGACAAATAATATCTAAAATGTTTGGCGTGACTCGAGCTATTATTGCACAAAAATTGAAGCACAGTAATCATAATTTTACAGAAGATTTTTGATTTTCTCTTAAAAATACGGTTTCTGAATATTTTCGATTCCGATACTAAAAAGACTATAACTTTGCCTACAAATTATTTTTTGCCAAATGCTATGTGAAAATATAAAGCGAAAAATTGCGGTTATTTTGACACTAAATACAGCTGTAGGGGTGATTCAAAATTACGTTAACATTTTTCAAAAAAGATCGGTCGGCATAAGTCCGCTGCGGCCTGTTTCCTAATTTTCGGGTGGCAAGACCCGGAAACGTCCCCAATAAAGATAGTATGAGACGGTGACAACAGACTTCATTCGGTGATAAGCAAATTCATCCACAAAAATTTGTCCTGACACAAATGTTTTTATATTTTGTCTTGAAAAGTTTACTTATTAATTCGAACATTTTTCTACGAAGCGACCGCAGTTTTGCTGCATCTTCCATGAAAAGCACTAATTCGAGCAACCGTCTTTAGAATGTTCGAATCATTGCAGTGTTCAAGTTTTGGAACCCAACAACGTAAAAATTTTTTAAGATAATTTTTTTTTCAATTTTTGTTATAAAACTGGTATGAAAATTTCAAAGTCGACGTTCAAAGTCGACAAAACAATTTGTGATTTATCTGAACTTTACAAACCGAAAATTCTGTGTTCGGTACTGTTAGAAAGTTGAACTCTCGGTGGTCATTTTACAAAGCATTGGTGTAGTATGACTATCATGGCGCATAAATTGAAATTTTGTGGGTATCCAGTTGGACTTTGATCATACACAATTTATTACCTTCCGGACCCTTTTTAACCTATTTAACCCGTTATTGAAGCGAAAGGACTCGCATCATCGTAAACTGCTTTTTATTGCATTTTTGACGTAAAGTCAAAAAAAATTTTGGGACTCAAAAATAGAACGACATGTCATTCTATTAGAAGTTTTACGGTAACTGTGTAATCGTTAACTGTGCTGAATGTGCACGGTAAACTGTGTAATTAATTACACAGTTAACCATAAATCGGCGAAGTTATTTTCAATTAGTCGCGTTGCCCAGCCAGACAAAAACAGACATGTCTCGCTTGCTCGGCTTTGCCCTCTTTGTCATGCTAAGTCAACCATTCTCTAGTAGGAAAGGAGTGCCTGGCCTGGTGAAAATGGCTGGTTGTTGGGTTGTTCTCGGTTAAGTTAAGAGAATTAATTTTAATTAAGTGTAGTTGAATTAACTGTGACTTGAATATAGCCAAAAATTTAGTACTGTTCTCTAAAGACCATTATGCTTTTCACATGCTTTGCATGTCATCAAATAAAATTTAAGTGTTAAAGTAAGTGTTAAAGTAACCATCAGTTTTTTCATACAAAATGAGGTGTAATTTTACCCCAGAGTAAGTTACCAAAGATAATCTAGTTATAAAACCTTTTAAGTAACCCATATTCGACAAACAACTTTTTCAAATTTTGCACCAGAAATCGTTTAATAACCTCATTTTCTTCTGCCTGATTTCCGGGCACGTAGTCTTTATAAGCCAAACAGATGGTTCTTAAGCCTAAGAAACAAAGACTGTAAAACTAAACTCAATTTAAAGGTTAAGTTCTCTTACCATCAGAAGCCATCGGCTCAATGACCTCCCTTATTAAGCGATCCAAGTCTTTTGAAGTAAAACGGGTGAGTTGACCATTTTTGCCAAGAAACCATTTGCACTTTTTAAGCACAATTTCTGAAGCTCCTTTGCTGAATACGCGAAATCTGCCATCTTCCTTGTTTTCAATAACTGTAGACATTGACTTGCGCACAGAGTTGAAGGTGTAAACTTTGAATATTTTCTCTTCAGGGAAAGTGTCTCGGATTTTCTGGTAGCTTTGCCCCAATCCTTGTACAAATCCTAGTAAAGCGCACTCCGTCTGAAGTGAAATTATTATGATTTTTTTATACTTTTTGTCAGATTAGATTACCTTATTTCCCAGCTGCATCATTTGTTCGCCAATAGCATTGGTAGCGTTTTTGGGTGGAAGTACCTAATATTTAAGTATCTAATATTTTGACATTCAATATTTTAAAATATCAACGAGTACCTGTGAAGAATAGGAAGAATTGATAGCTATTGAGTTGATCAAGATATCTCTGGTGGTCTCATTTAAACGTTCCCATTTAGGGGTTTCTTTGTTGTGCACTTCTGAAATATGTTTAAGTGAAAAACGTTAAAATATTCTGTTAAGTGTTGCAAATTTATTATCAAGTCAGATCAGTAAATAAAAAATTGTAAAGGGGCTAGTTTTCGACTTCTACTTCACATCAAATACCTTTTTTCCGTATATTTTGTTTTCTTCGCTCAGGTTTTTCCACATCGTTTTGTAGCTGAGATTTTTCTCTATCGAGTGAGTAGTCAGACACCCTAAATAAATATAATTTTTGAGATAATCACAACAAGTGTGAGATAAAAAACCTTCTAAAAACCTAGATAAAAACCACGGTTTTTTAGTGAGAGGTTGTGTGATTTCCCCAAAAATTATTTTAATTAGAGTGTTTGACTACTCAATCGAAGAAAAAATCTCAGCTACAAAATCACGTAAAAACATTTAAGATAAGAAAACAAAGAAAAAAGATACGTGAAGTCAAAAAAAGTCGTAAAAGTTATCCTCCCCTTTAACATTTCACTAAATCATCTTTTTATATGGCGTGAATCGCTTTTTATTTTGTACATTTTTTCTATTTTCTGATTTAAGTGTACATTCAATTACACATATAAACCTCAGCAGGTCTCAATGACTACTTTCAACTTTTTATTTTGCCTTAAGTCTCACCGTTAATGTAGCTCTGAACAACGGTCATCCGATTGGTGGTCAATGTGCCTGTTTTGTCAGAGCATATACTGGTGGCATTTCCCATCGTTTCACAGGCATCCAAATGTCTCACCAAATTATTGTCCAACATCATCTTAAATTCAACTTATTTTTAATTTTAAAATATTCTTTACCTTTTTGACAGAGTAGGCCAGGGATAAGGTGACAGCTAAGGGAAGACCTTCTGGGACAGCAACCACCAACACCTACGCAAAGAAATCATCTTCTTATTGTTTTATTGAAGTTTTTGTGAATAAAACTTACAGTAACACCAATGATTAGAAAGTTGATAAAATGTTGAAAATCGGCCAAACTAAATTAAAATATTGCTATAAAATAGCTCTATCAAAAAAAGGCCTTGCACTCACCTAAAACTCTCGCCATCCACCATATAACGGGAAATGCAGAAACGGATGACAAGGATTAGCTAAATATAACAGATAGTGGAAAAGGCTTTACTCAATTTCTTTTTCAATGACTTACCACAGTGCAAGCCGCAACAAATGATCCAGCATATCCTATTTGAATGGCTAATCTGGTCAGTTTGGCTTGCAAAACACTCCTCTCCTAATATTTGTTAAAATTATTGTGGAAAGTCTTATAAATAATTCAAACTAACTTTTTTGCCTTCACTTTCTTCTTTTTGAGCTCCAGCTCCTCCTGACATCACACCCACGCCATTTATGTCTGAAATATTACAATTGGTCTTGTTTCTTTTCTTTCACATTGAAGTTGTGTAATTTAAAATTCCGTTTTCAAAATAACATGTCTTATTTTTTAAAAAGACAGTTAAACTTATCTATAACCTACAGCTGGGATAGGTCCTGAGAGTGTAGATTATAGAGAAGTTTGACTGTATTGAAAATGTTGCTTTATGTGAAATTCGCCTAGTGAAGTGGAACTCAAAATTAATAGCATACTAATACAACCGCTTATTCAGGTAAGCAACGATTTAAATAAGCTATGTAGTTTTTGTTAATAACTCTTCCATTTTTTTCGAATTTAGTTGAGAAATGAAAATTTCGAGATCAACTTTAAAATTTCTTTATTTTTAGGAGGTTTAAAAAGACTGGCAGTTGATTAGAACAAACGTGGTGCTTGTTTGGTGAATATACAGGGCTTCAAACTCAAGATTTTAAAAATAAGGACATTTTCTGAAAAAGGGTATTTTTAGGGTATTTTGGAAAAAATGCTATTTTATCCGGTGCTTATTGCTATTTTGGTGCTAAAAAATAAGATTGTGACGTGAAATTCCAAAAATAAATAAGATTTCGGGTCCTAAAATAAGGACAAATCTTATAAATAAGGACGATTCACGATTACGATTTTGGATAAAAATCGCAAGTGGGTCAAAATCGAAATGCCACAAACATGATTTTGAACGCGGGGGGGGGGCGTCTATTAGAGATAATACGGTATTGACTAAAATTTAATATTTTTGGTGAAATGTCAATATATGACATTTTATATCTCAGCATAGACAACTATTATCGTTGACTGTGCCAATTGACTGTTAGCTATGGTTTTTTGAATAAATTTGTTGAATTGGAATCACCTAAAGCTTTTCATTTCGATTTTTTTTTAATTTCATAATAATTACAGTTTGGTTGGATATTCGAGATTCAACTGTGTGGTTTTTCTATATCTGCAAAATTTCCATAACTCGTGCCTATTGCCTAATTTTAAGTTAAAGGTGCAAAAGATGTCTAGTGCCTATGATAAATGTATTTCGCGAGCAGTGATTATGCTCGCTCCATCTACCTACTACTACCACAATATTCAAATCAACAAAAATACACTAAAACACAGCAGAAACTCCCGCAGGCGATTTACATGGCAGCTCACTGTTGTCGATGAGATTTATACAAATATTTAAATTAAGCCTAGCTAAAACACCTACTTTCATCGTTATTGAGCAGGGCCTGTTTGGTGCTGTCTTCCACTGTAATATTAATGGTTGGAGGAGCCTGGCCAGCTTCCAAGTTACTAGAGTTGGCACCTGAAAAAAAAAACCAAGAATAAAGAGCAAAACACGAGTACTACTTAAGCAAAAAGTGTGTTTTAAGATAAAACAGATAGAATACTAAAGACCACCACCAAAGTATAAAGCAATAACTAATTTTTTTTAAAAAGTTGTGTTTCTCTCTGTATATAGATTGATAAATTTTCGTGCTTTCATAGTTAAAGTTTTGATATTGAACTTAATTGAGGGGTTTTAGTTTCAATTACTGCCTATATACTTAAGTGAGGTCAAAAAATTTGATAGAAGCAGCAATATAGTTACTAACAGAGTTAAAAAGCACTAATCACAATAATCACAGTAGTACATACAAGAAAGTAATACCAAACAAAATAAACAATGATTTTCTTTTCATACAAAAGCTTGGTCAACCAACAATACTTCACAGTTCTACTGTGATAAAGTGATTCACAGATCGTGCTACGGAAAAATAGGCAATTTTCGATCAGTTCTTTTTTCTGGTATTTCAAAGTTTTGCAAGGATTCTGGTTTAACTCTTACCATCAAAAGATCCTCCTGTATATGGAATTGAACGTCGTATTCTTACTGCAAATTCACAATTCAGATAATACCATTCAAAAATACAATTTTTCTACGATGAACAGAATTAGGGATGGAGGATGGCCTATTCCGGGAATGGGAAAATTACCCTGGGACGGGATAGACTCAAAAATTTTCTAGAACGGCATCCGTGACGGGAAAAACCCTAAAAACCCTCGGGACGGGGCGTTCCGGTCCGACCGTCCTCCATCCTTGAAAAGAATATTGTTCTTTGAATTTACAATCAGAAAAATGATTGCCGTATTTATTCTAATAGAGCACCAGTCTCTATTAGAACACCAGTCTCTAATAGAGCACCACCCTTAAAGGGCATGCCCGTGCGTTAAGGCGCGAACCAGCAGTTTTTTCGAATTTTTCGAATCGTCCCATTTTTCACTCGTTCTGCGTTAAATCTGATATAGATTAACTTATACTGCTTTTGAAAACTAGACAGAAAACTTAAAAATCTAGACGAGAACGAATGTAAAAATTTATCGAGAAAGAAAAGAACTGCTGGTTCGCGCCTTTTCTCCACATCGGGCACGATCATGCCCCTTTAAGGCCAAAACTATGGGGTAAACCATGTTTTATTGTATTTTTAGTACGAAGTCAAAAAATTTTTTGGAGGTTGAAAAATAGAGCACCATGGTGTTCTATTAGAATAAATACGGTATAGGCAACAATCAGGAAAAAACAATATAAACAACACGTCAATTTATCTTTACATGAGAAAAACAAGAAGAAATTAGAAGTTGCTTGAATAAGCGGTGTGGTTACAAATGCCTTTTTCACATAAATATTGAGCACCAGAACTGTAGAAAATGATAGGAAATATATTACTACAAAGAAATGACTGAGGAAAAAGCCTATAGAGATAGCATAATATAGTATTTAGTTACCTGACGCTTTGCTCTTTCTTCTGGATCTACGTTCTGCAAATGTATATGTTGTAAAAAAATTTGTAAAATGGAAAGAATTGACTTTAGTCAAATTTTAGTGATATCTTTCAGGTACCACGACCTAGGTACCACCAGGGCCGCAACTTCAACTTGATTTAAAAAGAGGGGAGGGGGGGGGGTGTGGTTTACTTGTTTAATTTAGTGGTCAAGAGGGCGATGGGGCTGTTGCGGTTTTCATTATCTCTATGTGACGAAAGTTGCGGTTACGGACTCAAAATATAACTTCTAATCACTAGGTGTGCCATGTGTGGGTATGTGGGTAACACCTGAGCACTTCAATCTATCTGCCACTACCTGGGTTTGTTTTTCAAAACAGTCAACAAGTTAATTAATGTAAGTAAAAGGGGGCGTATCTTCTTTCCGTACCTGGTCCTGCATGGAAACGGTTTAAATTCAAATTAAACCACATTTATAGGTTGCTGGTTCGAGCCACTCTGGGTGTAAACTTTATTGTTTCCACATTTTATTCACTAGTTTGATATCAAAACAATTCTCAGAGTCTCGGAAACCCAGCTAGATTATGAGCAAGGATTTCAGAACTGTCATAGCTGAGTTACAGCCACAACCTAGGACAGCAATTTAAAGCAACTTTTGTCCGACAATCGGAAATTTTGTAAATCAAGCTGTCCAAGCTACCCAATTTATGAAAAAAAAATTTGATGTAGAAAATTTTTTATGGTTTACTTCGCAAATTTCTGAGTCTAGAAAGTTTCTATCAGTCTTAAAAAAGTAATAAAACAGCTAGAAGCATTAACCAAAATTTATGATTGTTGGCTGACTTTCTTTTGATTCAAATAGCAAGTTTAAGACAGTTGATGACCAAAAAGCAATCCTGGAGACGTTTCTATTCGATCTGTCGATATTTTTTCAACATGAGTTCTGTTCAATCACTGAAAAAGTGTAGAAAAATGAAGTTAACAACCTCAGGGGTTCGAGCCAGCAACCTGCAAATGTGGTTTAATTTGAATTTAAACGGTTTCCATGCAGGACCAGATACGGAAAGGAGATACACCCCCCCCTTAACTATTCGGTTAAGGCTATTAGTCCTGTTATCTATACTATTCTTATTAAATCAGCAGTTTAATCATATCATAAATCCAATTTCCGATTCGCTCGAGACAAATAGTCGTTTAATTCAAAAAAACTTGAAAACTTTTTCAATTTAATATTTGTTTGTCTCGAGCGGATTTGAAACTTGACACGTATTTTTTAACTATAAGAGCAGTTTCACGAGTAAATTGACCATGATAAACACGAACTCGTTGTTAGAAAGTCAGGTTTTTCAGAAAAAAACAGTTTTAAGTCAAGGTTGAGCGACTGGTAAAAATCGACAAAGTATGACAAATTTTTAACTCTGAAAAATGACTTTTTGCATATCACATGGTATACATTCTGTGAAAAATTGTTGTAAAACAATTTAAAGCAAAAAGATAGTGGATTTTGTTAGTCTGTCCGTACCAGCGAGTAGTGACCCCTGAAAGATGGACTTTTTCCGACACTTAATTCGTAAAACCCTACCTAAAAAAGCTCCTCTACACGATGGACATAAAACAATTAGGTTCAAAAATCGGAGTAACAAAATGTGGTCCCGGATTATAAAAAGACCGCTTTTATAGAGAAAATACAGTACCCACAAATTTTATTCCGCAAACCTAAACATGTCAACCAGTCAATTAGAAAATAACTCTAGCAATGGATAGATGTGCTACAGTTAGTTTGCAGTTAACATAGGGGATAGTTGGATAGCCACAACTAACCTACCTTCTTTCTTGGCCGCTTTTCTTTCTTCTTCGACAGCAGTTTTAGCAGCGCCTAGCAGTTCATTATAATACCCGTTTGAGAGTTCACACCCACAGCCACAACTAACATTTTCCCACTTCCTTCCATAACATGAGTTCCTAAAACATAATTTATAGAACATTTTCATGTCTTGTTACTAAACTGACCAGAAAGAAGGATAGGATCAGACTCTGGCGATTTTTTTATCTGGTCAGATCTCCAGTCAGCGAGGATTCATCAATGTAAAACATAACGTTGTTAGTTTTTGAAATAAGGTAAAAAATCAAAAACTTATCTTTAAATCATTGCTTTGAATGAGCACACCGTCAGCAGGAAGTAAATCGCCTAAAATTTTAATAAATTAAAAAGTATAATAAGATGTTTTGTTAATAACTTACCATATTTAATTTGAGCCACATCTCCACAAACCAACTCGTTGACGACTATTTGAATTTGATTTCCACCTCTGATAACTGCGAATTTGTGCTCTGTCTCGATTTTGGCTTGTAGACCTGGAACGTATGACATTGTTTTGTTGACAAGTTATCTTACTCAATCTCACCTCTAAACTGACGCTCCTTGGTGTAATCGTTAAGCGCAGTCACCAAAAACCACAACTACGACAGAAATGAGAATAGCCACACCTTAACTTTAATTTATTTACACTTTTTTAAATTTTGGCCTTTATTTATACCTTCGATCCAACTTGCATGCTCTTCTCCCTCATCTGCTTTCATTTTGTCCTCTGGAGGACTGTAGAAGGACAGAGCCAGTGAGACGATAGCACTAACTAACAAAATAATCAAAGTAACATCTTGAAGAGCCTCCCAGACAAGACGAAAGAAGGATTTGGCTGGGTGGGGAGGTATCTGAAAAAATAAGGGATGATTGAATATATTTAGGCAATAATCGGCAATGTCTTTTATTTGAAGATTTGTCTTTTTTTAAAAACGATATCTAAATTTTTTTGAAACTTCACGTCAAAATCTTTATTTTTGGTGCTCAAAAACCAATAAGCACTGGCGAAGACACTCTTTTTTATGTCGAAAAGTGACAAAATATTCTTTACTTTACGAAGATGTCCATTTTTTTAAATTATGAGTTCCAAGCCCTGCTAGTGGGTGGTTTTTTTCTAACTCATCGGAAACCGAAAAAATTTCGGGTCGTTCTGGAAAACTTTCGCGCTCAACAAAAAGCTTAATATAAGGTTAGAAAAAAAATATTTGAGTCCGTCCTAACATACCCATTCTTACCCTATATCTAAGCATAAACCAGAAAACAGTTTTAAAAACCGTCGATTCATAGCTTAAAAGAAAGCGAATATTTTGGGATTTCAAAATCAGCTGCCCCTGCAAACCAAGCAATTCAGAATTTTTTCGTATGAATCTTCAATAGGGCAGATCTCTTCAATTTCTATCATCAAATACAGTAATTCATGACTCAAAAGAAAGCACAGATTACAAGCTTTTTAATGAGATATCATCGAAGTATTTATGACAATCAATGTAAGAATTTTGCTTTGAAGAAAAAATTGTGTCATTTTTTGAAAACATTGTTTATACTTAAGAACCAAACAAAAAGTGTGACTCGCCTCATTAGCACCAAATACTGCTCTACGCCTCTGCAGTTCTGTGTCCGTATTTGGAACTCCATTGGCTGGATCTGTCTTGAGTCTAAATTTTATAATTTTTGCATGAACACTTTATGCACTTTATGTAATGAAAATTATTATGTTTACCGTTGGCAAAGTCCTAAAATTTTTGATATTTATGTTTTCGAATAATGTGAATGCTATAATGTACCTTGCACACCACCATAATCCTGGTCTATTTTTTCCTTAGCCTCGGTGCCTCGGAACTCCATAAGTTGGCGTAACTCTTCCACCGTACAGTCATACTGCGCTTCAGCACTCGCATTGGAAGTTTGAGCTCGTGCGTTAGCCATTCTGTCTAGATCTTGTACAAAGCTAATCTCTAGCTATACTACTTCTTATTTAGTGCTGTCAACTCTCTCTTGCACATTTAGAAATAAATTTTGCAGCAAACTGGCGACTAAAAATAATAGGTGGCACGAAGTCTGAGACTAAGCAGCGTTTGAAAGTCGGGGTTTGAGTTAGATACTAGACAGGCTAAAAATGTAATAATAAATTACGTTAATAATTATTCTGTATTTTCTCAATATACCGACCCTCTCAACTTTGAGGGTCTATATATCGGCGCAAAGTAGACATTTTGCAAAGCTGTTTATTGCGTTTTCTTAGTTCCCGCGAGCTCTACCAATTTCTCTTTTTGGATTTTGGTTGAACCCACAAAAATCTCAAAATGACTCTAATGAACCAACCCCCTAGAGGAGGTTGAAAATAAACCGACTGGTCGGTATATTAGAGAAAATTCGGTAGTTAGATTAGATGTAGACAGCGCTTAGAGCATAAAAAGGAAAGCACGAGTATTCCACGCTAGCCTGCTGCAAATGTTTGTCAATAATTGACCAACAGGTTCATGTAGTGGTTTGATAAACGAGGCATTGACAACATAAATTTCTACTATAACATTACAGTTTACAACTTATATTCCGTCACTAATTAAAAATAGATAAATAAATAAAATCTTTTTTTACAAAATAAATTTATTAACAATAGAAAAAAATATCATTAAATCAAAAAAAAATTATTCAGGGTCATCTAAAATCAGCTAGAAAGCCTCAAAATCAACGATTTGCTGAAAAGAACAGCGAAAATACGAAATCCAGTAAATAAACACATTGTAACCTAGAAAACCAAGCAAAAAGGGTCATAACAAAACAAAGAAAATAGTTGTAGTAATGCTATATTGTTGGGTCGAAATGCCAAGGTTTTGTTTGTCGATAATTTTAGGAATGTTTTAAACAATAATAAATTGAGAAAAAATATTTTTCTGTTCACAAGAAATATGTGCATATAGCTCAAGATGTTAATGATTATAATAAAAAGATGTTACCAAATTTACATTAACGCAGAAATGTATCGTACAATAAAGAGTAGTGCTTATTTTTACAGATGGAAATATGACATTTTCGAGACGGGACGAAATTTGAATTATTTGTTTCGGGACGGGACACCGCGAAGAGACAGGTTCCAAAAATTTTTTGGTGGGATTCCGGTACGAGACGCTGCTTCGAAATTCGACCAGGCGGGAAGAAATGGTCCTACTTATTTTGAATATGGGGTCATACAAGGAATTTTGCCACTTTTGAAGTGAGATAATGTTTTTGTGGGTCATTTTACGAATTTCTGTTTTCACAGACCAACTCAGAATTTATGGCAATTTTCTCGGTATATAAACTTAGAAACTTGATTTTCTCTTGGTCCCTGTGGTTCGGGTCTTGGTCTGTGAGTATCCAAGTAAATAGGCAACACCCAAACCACAGGGAGACCAAGCGAAAATCGTGTTTTTGACTTTATATACCGAAAAAATTGGCATAAAATTCTGAGTCGATCTGTGAAAACAGAAATACGTAAAACGGCTAAAAAAAAGCTATGGCCTTTTGAAAGTGGAAAAATTACTTGAACAACCTAAATAAAGAGTAGTGAAACCCTGTATATTAACAATGAATATATTGTTAGTAACAAACACTAAGCACAAAAATATTCTCGGCTTGAAACCCGTAATAAATGACTAATCTGTACACAGCGTGAAAATATGGTAGAAAGTTATAAAAAAAAAACAAATAATGTAATAATGTGTACAGTTTTTTTGTTTTCTGCAATTATTGATGTAGTAGGACAAAAATAAATATTTAATAATATTTCATGCACGAAAGTATTTTATTTTTGGATTGAGTAGAACTGAGTTTTATTGTTGTAAAAAGGGCGAGCTTGAACAATAACAAACTAAAGTTATTTAGGATACTTTCTTTGAAGGAGTAGTGTTCTCACATATATAATTGGGTTATTATCACGATATTGAGCCAAAAAATTATAAACAGGCCAAGACCTTACACCAAGAAGTAGCAAAAAAATGTAAAATTAGATCTATTCCAGTTCTGATGAGTAACCCCGTGGTTACAATGGCATGTCGATGTCGAAGTCGAAGTCGATGTCTATGTCGATGTCGAAGGTGGTACAATAGGAAATCGGTCACCATAATGAGAATCGGTCACCACACCATATTTTTCATATATTTTTTTATTGTTTTTATTTTATTATCTTAAAGAAGAAGTCATTATTTTGAACTTTTTTAACTACCTAACCCACTTGGATAGTATCAAAACGTAAAAGCCCCCTCCAAAGAGTGTTTTTCTTGAAGAATATCTTTTTCGGTTCCCTTGAGTTTTTTACCCCAATCCCTTGCAATGGGTAATGTGCTGGTCTTCGGCCGCGAAGCAGCCAAATATTCTTGGTATTGTCGGTGCAAAATGTGTGAAATAGGCTTTGCACCCATAATGCCTCGTGTACGCAGAGCAAGTCAAAGTCAAAGTCAAGGGCAAAGTCAAAGTTTTTGTGTGTACGCACAGAAAGTTGACTTGCAAGTCAACCTGCAAGTCAACTTTGACTTTGCCTTTGACATTGACTTTGACTTTGGCTGTTTACGCATGACTTTGCTGATGATGGTTTGATAATAGTAAAATGCCGTTTTCTCGAGTATTTTTTGAGTTTTGGGCAATAATTGATTTCACCAAAATCAGTTATTGCTCAATACTCAAAAAATATCCGAGAAAACTTCATTTTGCCCCTATCAAACCATCTTCAGCATGCCCGAATCAGTCCAGAAAATAGGTTTCAAATCCTGAAAAACGTGAATTGTTTTTTGATCCAAGTGGACGACCACTTGGTTATCCACCGGTGATGTTGCTGGTTCGAATCCACCTGGGTGCACACTTCATTTTTTACCATAATTTTAGATGTAAAAAGACTAACGTTTGACCTTTCAGGTCATTTGGTGAATCTGCCCCTACTCTTGGATATCAGCCTGTCCAGGTGGTACACAACCCTTGATTTGGTGTTGGGTAGGTAAAATCGCACTTTTGGTCTAAACAAGCCCAACTCTTCACAGATTTTTTAGTTTGGAGAAACGGATTATTTTATTTAAATGAACTTTTTTATTTTTAGGCCATCCAGGTGGACATCCACCAGGCCAGGTGACATCTACGCTAGGTATCGAAGTTGGGGTGTGTAAAATCGCAATTTGGGCTTAACAAACCCAATTCCCCACACAATTTTAAGTTAGAAAAAATGGCTTTTTTTATTTTTAAGAAATTTTAATTTTTCAAAATGCAAAATGCCGCTTAAATTTCGGGATACCGCCGTTCGAATTCCTATGGGTGCAAAGAATACCATACACGTGGTTTAGATACTATCCAAGTGGGTTAAGTAGGTAAAAATGTTCAAAATAATGACTTGCACTGGAGGGTGGACGCACTTGGGTTTCATGCAATCGAGTTCGTAGTGCAGTGGTTAACGTGATGGGGTAAATGTTTAAGGTCACATGTTCGATTCCACGTACCTGCATTTTCAAAATACCGTATTGTCATCATACCTGTGAAACAAAAGGAACCAGAAAAGGCCTTTACCAAAATTTTGTTTTACCAAGTGTGTCTTTAGCGAAATTATTTTAAGCAAATGTGCCTTTTAGCAAATATTTCTGTAAATTCTTCAGTACATCCAAAGAAATAATTTAAGGGGGTGAAAAATAATTTGCCCAAAATCCAAATTTCAGGGGATAAAAAATAATTTGAGGTGGTAAAACAATTTGAGCCTTAAAAAGTTCGCATGGTCTATTTCTTTGAAGTTGCATAGGCAAAAATCGTTACTTGGTGGGTTCACAAGGGCAACAGACCACCATACAATGACTCTTTGTGAATTTTTTTTCCACCATCGTGTTCAGCGTGAAATTCTGCACAAGAATATACTTTCAGGACATACGGTCTCTCCGGCGTTGAAAATCATAAAAGACTAGAGAAATAAAGGCTTGTCGAAGTCCCTGTCGAAGTCCATGTCGAAGTGCAAAGAAAAATGCGATTGTAGTTCTGAAAAATCAATTCGTTAGACATTTTTTCATTGCCTTTTTCAAAAATTTTATAGCACAAAAGATAGCGCATGAAATTCCGCACCAGATGAGTAAAAAATAATTGTATTTGACTGTTAAAAACCTAGCTCTTGTCGAAGCAGTAGAAAAAAATTCGAACGATTTCGAATTCCCAAAATCTATATTAAAAAGCTCACTTCGACATCGACATAGACTTCGACACCGACATAGACATCGACACGTCACTGTAACCACCTTCGACATCGACATAGACATCGACATGCCATTGTAACCAAGCCATAACATAAGTGAAATAGTCTGACACACTTTTAATTGAACAAATTTTAAAGTTCCTCGAATTTATAATTTTTTTAAACTAAAATCTAATTTTTTTTAAATTTTTCTCATTAATATAGATCATTTACCACATTTTGGAACTTATTCGGTTAGGGGAGGCGTGTGGCACCGATTTTTTCACTATATATATTTTTTAATGTTTACATTTTGATATAAATAGTCATAGTAATTTCGATAATTGTTTAATAGTTCCGTCATTAAAAAAATCATGCTGATTAAGGTGTTATGGTCAATTTGAGCACCATAATCGACTCGATCGGTATATAAAAGTGGTACAACAACCGCGAACACCTTCTCACCAACAAACCGAATAAGCTTCGTCTTTTGTCCAATAGCTTATTTAAGTGAGCCATTTATCAACCTCTCGAAAATCGGACAATTTAGTGGTCGATCTCGAGATTTTTAGGTGCTTCTTCAAATTTTAAAAAGTGGAAGTAAAGAAATAAGCAGTTATAGATCTCATGGAAGTAAAGAAAATAAGCAGTTATGTAAAAATTTGCTGTAACCAGGGAATCTCAAGTAGTGTTTTTTCAAAGACTTCACTGAGAGATTTTTTGAAGATTCTTGTAGAGCAACCCGAAGTTATATTACAAAGTGCTGCTGATATGTCCAGGTCCTTAGCGAAATTGCGCAGAACGAGGCGAGAATTCTAGTACAAAATAAATTAAAAAAGCAGCTACTATTTGAATTCCCGCCACAATCCACACCTTGAAAAGCCGTTATGGGTGACTTCGGGCAGCCCGTTCTCCGCAATTTTGCAAAGTGCCTGGACATATCAGCAGCACTTTGTAATATAACTTCGGGTTGCTCTACAAGAATCTTCAAAAAAAAATCTCTCAGTGAAGTCTTGAAAAAAACACTACTTGAGATTCCCTGGTAAGCTGAGATATGGGTCCATAAGGTTGAGAAAGGGTGAAATAGAGGAGTGAGCTATTAGAAAAAGATAGTTGTACAGGGCTCCAACTCAAAATTTTGAAATAAAGGTCATTTTCATAAAATAAAGGATGCTTGGTCAAAAAGGTGTCATTTTATTCAGTGCTTATTGGGTTTTACGGCACATATGGCATGTGCTTCAGCCTTTCCTGCCTCTGGCAAAACGAACAGATCTCGTTCATCCATAAAGTTAGAAAGTGGTGAAGTTGGCTGTAAACCGAGGAATCAGTAAAGATCAAAGATATTGATTTTCGGAATATTGTTTTTTACAAAATTCTGCAAATATCAACAACAACAGTTGCTTATTTTATCCAAATAATAAATAAACAAAAAAACATTTCTTAATCACGATCAAAAGGGAAATTACTTATAGTATCACTATAGTGGGTGTGACCACTATATCGAGGTTTGACTGTATTTAAATCGGGTAGACCACGAATATAAAACGCACTGTTAGTTGTTAGTTAAAGGACCATACTTGTTGATGACGATGGGACTTTGAAAATTCAAATGTGTGCGGGACACTTTTTTATTACGACATTTTAAAAACTTGTAATAAAAATAATTCATTGGCAACTTTTAGGTTTGCACTACCTCACCCCAATAACAACATCAACAATCAAATCCACTTCATCCCAACATACACTCCACATACACACATCTGTATTATATTATCGATTTAGTTGTGACTAGCAAAAAATCTACCTAAACCCTTATCTCAACAATCATTTGGCCCTGAAATAAGGGCTCTTAGCTCTAAAAAACCACTCATCAGATATATAGGGAAGTATTGAATATAGTAGAAGTAGTCGTAGTAGGATAAAGGGATTGAAAAACATACAACTAGACATTTTAGACACAATCCCTTCACTCAATATATATCTGGCTGCAACTACTGCATCCCCAACGCCAGTAAAGAAAGAGGCAAGAGAAAAAGGAAACCTTGTTTTATGTGGTAGTGTATGGCTTGGCCGCAATACTAGGCCTACATACATACCCTCTAGCCACTCTGCCCCACATTGATTGGCTCGTTTAGGTACAGGGTGTTAGGAAAAACATTTAAAATCAAATGAGGCGGAAATAAAGTATGTATTTTGAATATGGCAAATATGGTATTTTTATGACTCGGCCTTGGAGTAGGCCAGAGTTTGTTAGGACAGGCTCACAGATGTTTAATACAAAAAAAATAAAAGTAGATGTTAAGCTAGCCTACACTCATAACAGGAGTATGCGATAAGCTAAAAAAAAGTAGTCGTAGTAGGATAAAGGGATTGAAAAACATACTGCATCCCCAACGCCAGTTAAGAAAGAGGCATGTTTAACTATTTAGGAAAGGGCTTTTTTTCATCCTATTACTAAAAAAAATTCCTTCAAAACTTTTTTTATTAAATACAATACTAAAATCGCAGCTAGGAATTTAAACTAACAGACACAAATTATTTAAAGCGAATATGTTCTGAACACCCTGTAAGATGAAAGAAAGGAAACAGAGGGCAAAAAACGCTTGGCAAGAAGCATCACTAAAAAGTGTGGGAGTGAGTGTATGACTGTTTGGTTGCCTAGAAATATACAGAGAAACGAAGTTAGCAGCCAGAGGCTGCTGCCACACCTATATCAGCTATAACTATTAACCCTAACGTCCTGCTGGGGTGGCGTTCAGGGTGGGTAAGTCAGCAGGGAGCTATGGTTGTTGAAGCAGTGAGGGTTACACTTAGCACAGAGGGCTGAGGCCCACTAGAGTCTTGAAGCAATCTTTATATTTTCGCAGCCGGCAAATCGATTTAAAAACAACCACTGGCCGCTTTGTGGCTAGAAATTGTTAGTACTGCTACTTGTGCCGTCTCTTTTTCTGAAAGGCATGGGAAAAACGCGGTTTAGTGGAAGATTTAAACAAGTTTTTTTTATAAATTATGCAAATATTTTCTTAAAGTAGGCGGAATTTAGAACAAGCTGTGTTATACAAGAACCATTTTTCCAATTTAACCAATTTTCTCATCAGCTCAAAAAGGAATATTGAAATTTTATTAGAGTACTATTAAATAAGAGGTTAAGTTTAAAGCAAGATGTGACTCGATATAGTGGCTTGGGGTATAAATTTATATAAATAAATTAAAACCCCCTCAGGCCCAATACTTTTTTAGCTTAATTTTTAAAAACTTTTGCCGAATTTGATTTGTCAGTCCACTCAAAAAATTGCAAGGGTTAAATATTTTTTTGTAAATTCGAAACTTTTGCCGTAAAGACATTTTTGATGCCACTATATCAAAATCGTGTGCTTCAAAGAACGAACGGTGAAATCAAAATTGCTACGATTTTTTTGATTAATAGACTGACCAATCGAATTCAGCAAAAGTTTTCGAAAATTGAAGCAAAAAAGTGTCGGGCTTTAGGCGGCGTAAACTTCAAAGGGTTACACTATATAAAAGTCTACTTAACGCGGAATGTGTGTGTAAGTTAATCCACATTTAACTTATGGTATATTTAATTATTGAATAGAAAAAAGTACTACTCGACTGCATTATTTTGCTTAAGTATAAGAGCAATACTAAATTGCTCATAACTGTAGCATAAGTTAACTATTAATAAACTGTAATATACGCTAGCGTTGCAGCTTTTATATAGCTTACAATTTTTTTAACATTCCCGAGTAGGCATCCCACATCGACTCAAAACCATCTTACAAGTGATTTTTTAGAATGGATGGATAAAAATGATTAGTCCAACACAACAAATTTAAAAGAAACAAAAACTTAACTTGTCTACTAATCATAGTATTTCGCACAAATCTTTAACAAAAATTGAAATTTTTAGTAAAAACAGGTTTTTTTATCGGTTTTGAGTTGCCTCATAAAAATAGGCTACACGGTAAATTGTTTTAAGGAAAATTAGCAATAATGATGCTTTTTGGAAAATTGAGTTATTAGACTGAACGAGAAAAATGGAAGAGTAATATTTCTATTATATTACTGCAATATTAAGCGGTGTAAAACAGCAAATTGTCAAAATGCAGCCAGAAATTTAGTAAAATAAATTTCCCAATAACATAAATAGCAAGATTGTCTGCCAGGTACTTTGATACAACTTTCACACCCTTGTTTGTGAAAATATTGCACAGCGACAGAGAATAATGATGAGTATGACTCTTTTAAACAAATCAATAAACAATTTATTTTTCCTTTCTGTGTTACACCGATTTGGGAAGTTGTTTTTATATCACCACTTTGGCTTTATATGCACTAACAAAACGGAAAAGAAGACTAGATATATTAAAAAAAATTAATTAAAATTAAAATTAAATTAAAATTAAAAATTAATATTATAAGTTATTACAAAAAATTGCCTTGGTCCCCCAAGCTTTTTTTTTTAAATTTTTTTCTGCCAAATGTCCCGAAAACTATTCTTACGCACTTTTTGTGTTAGAAATACAGAAATTTAAGCTTATGCCAGGGTAGGCCAGCAAATGGAATTCAGTAAACGTGTTCGAGTTGGTCCAAACGTCCTAAAAACAAGGTGTGAATAAAGACTTTTCAAACTTTCTTGAAAAAATTAGCTTCAGAAAACCAAGGCTCTAGTCAGTGCACACAGAGCCAACTTATTATTTACTGGACATGGTATTTGCGATAATATATAGACTTGCTTATTTTACAGTTTTATCAATTTGCAATAATCAAAGTATTAAGTTGTCTCAAAAGTTCTGTCGTTTTTGCCTTGGTCGCCCTGTTGTGTTTTTTTGTGTTTCAATTTCAAAAGTTTATGTTCATTATTTTTAAAACTCACAAGGGAGGGACCCTGAGTATAACCTGGGGGAACTTCGATGACAAATTTTTTTCTGTGTATTCTTGTAGAGCGTGCCCAAGTTCCTGACAAATCAGCCTCCCCAGCTCTGAAGGTCTATAAAACGTGGTACAAGGATCACTCAAAGTTCAAAAAACACCTCGATACCCCTATCACTGTTTTTAATAGCTGACCCTTGGGCCATCTGTCATTCCTCAAATTTTATTGAGTGGGGTTTTTCACACTATATACCAAGAAAATTGCTAGATCGAAACGAGTCGAACGGCGTTTACAAAAATTTGAAATGCGGCCTTACACATACGAAAAAAATGGCGAAAACATTAGTCAAGAACCATTGTTGACAAAGCACATTTTTAGGCTTGCAGGTGGAAGAAAAATTACTGCCATCAATATAAAACATAGAAATTTTTTCTGCCCTGCCAAGGCATATAATAAAACTGGTCAAAGTAATGCTTGAGCCTATATGCTTTAGGAGAGACGGGTGTAAACAGGGGCAGAAAATGTGAGTCAGAAGCCAAACGCCTCAGTACATTGAAACACAAAGAATGGAGCTGTATAAAAAAGATGCTAGAAATAGAAGAGAATTGATTGGAAATTGAGAGATAAATCAAAAAAAAACATTTCTAGTATTGCATTTTCGGCTTACTAGAGCTAAAAACATAGGGTTTTTGATGAGGTAAATAATGGCCGACAGAATAAAAAAAATAATTGAACCATGTCTTTTAAATTTGTTATGATACAGTCGATATCCACCAAAAAAATTGACAGGATTAAAAAAAAATTGATTAAAATTGACGTAATTAGGAAAAAATTTGAGATGAGATATGGGATGCCTATGAGAGGGGAGGGGTAATATAGAAATATAGAAAAAATGGAAAAACTAATATAGAAAAAATGGTATAACCTAGAGTGGCACTGAGATAGAAAGTAAAAGAATTAACCTCAAATTTATTATGAACTTTTTTTGGCCCTATAGTAGAGGAGAACAATTTTTCGCCTTGGTTCTCTTTTAGGTTTAGGCAAGATTAAGCGAGCGTATTTTAAGACGGACTAAACATATCTCAGATTTATGTAACATACGCTGAACAATCCTTGCCTAAGCCTGAAGCAAGGTTGCGAACTCCAAATTTTAAAATTAAGAACATTTTGCAAAATAAAGTACAATTTGATTATTTTTCATAAAATAATGCCATTTTATCCAGTGCTTATTTTTGAGACCCGAAAAAAAGATTCTGACGTAAAACATAAACATACATGAACAAGATTTCGGGTTTCCAAAAAAGTACAAATCTTTTTTAAAAGTACCTTTCTATACCTGGCAAAATCACAAAAGCTCAACAGAGGGGGAACAACACAAAAAACTGTCCCCTATACAAGTATTGGGCCTTTTTCCCCGTTGAAGCAAAAAAGAAAGTTAGCAAAATGTAGTTGTGCAAAAAGTATTGGTATGGCAAAAATAAATCACAGCCGTAGTAATTCCATTGAATAATAATCACAATGTTTCATTTACTAGGAAACATGAGAAAAAAAGATAAGCAATTCAGAAACACTGCTGCTTTGTTTTGACTCACTTATTCACAGTCCAGGCAACTAATTCACTTGATTTTCCGCTAGTATTTCTTTTGTGTGGTTGTTGTTGCTGTAGAAAGGCAGGAAACATGAGACTATTTGATCTTGAGAAAAGTAACTCTTGCATAGTAATTCTTTCAAAAGTTATAATACAAATAATACTGTTATAATACTGCTTTTATCGAAAATTTTTGCAATCTTTTGAACTAGACTAACCAAAGACAATTAGTTAAAGATATCAAATTCTAGGTTGAAAAATGGTGGACCCTAGTGGCAGGGAACTACATAAAATTCTCTAGATCAAGGGCTAAGTCAGCATATTTTGGCTATCGTATGGTAGAACATCAATTGTTGCTGTTTCAGCTTAAAACTACGACCTTTTTCACAAAACTGGTTACAAACCAAAATAGCTGGCCATTTTTTCACATTCACTGGGCACCTTTTCGTTGTGTCCATTAAATGTTATTAAATTCGAATTTGAATGTTTGTTGACTTGAGAGGAAATTAAAATTTTCGTAGAGTTTTGGATTAGGAGAAAATGTTTGTGTGCAAATCGATCATGGACGATACGTAAAAATGCCCCCTTTGCTAAAAGGTGCTCCTTTTGTGAAAAATGCTCCCTTTTAGTGAAAATGTGCCTCCTTGCGTTAGAAGTCGTCCTGCTTTATATCCACACACATTGTATTTCTAAAAAACACAGCTCGAGGCGGCAATTTTTCGCCAAAAGGGGGCATTTTTCCGTTTTGTCCATCGACCATGCTCAAAATCGTTTGAGAAACCCAGCAAATAAATAAATAAATCCAAATAAATCTAATCTAAATAAATATGTAGCTTTTGTAATCTTTGAAAAGGTCGAAGGTATTGAATTATCTTAAGTGATACAGAAATTTCTGAAAGTAGTGCACTTGTAGTTCAGTGGGTAAGGGCGCTGTCGAATGAAAAAAAATAAAGTTTCATTCTGCTAGGTGGCAGTTCCTTTACTATATCAATTATAACGGTGAAAGGACAGTTCGTGGCGGTTTTTTCGAGTGGACAGTTTGTAGTGGACTATTCGTGGTACTTTTTCAAAATAATAGACTTTCGAGTATTTTTTTGCCTTCGCATGTCTTTTTCATTCTACCAAGCTAGTTTTGCAGCTTCTATGCTATTTTCGCCAAGCAATATTTGATGAATTGACTGTTTACCATTTGCCTTTATTATTTCATGTAGTTCAGGTGTTTGAAGATGTGGAAACCCCAAGCTAATGAAAAAGTAGAGCTCATGCACTCAACAAGAATCACTGGCAAATCCGTCGCGATCACTCCGTGTCCAAAAAACCAGAGACTCACTGCTTCACATGGACAAAAAATGGGGCGCAAAAACGCAAAAATGGAAGCGAAAGGATCACTTATTCCTGCTCAGAGTGTCGCAGAATTCGAGACTCCGGAGAAGCTGAGGAAGGAAGACTCCGCTGCCATCGTGGGTCGCCACAAAAGAATTGACCCAGAAATGTGCTGGGAAGAAAGTGTGAATGGAGCGCATCATTTTTGTCCAGGGCCCCAGGAGCGACTAGACGTATAAATTGTCTTTCTTGTTGTTTTAATGATAAGTTGTTGTCAGGTGTCTGGGAAAGCAATGAAGAGGAGCTTGGGGAAGAAGTTGCAACGGGTCTGTGGAAAAGCCAATAGCTTCTGTCGTTGAACTGGAAAAGAAGATTCTTGATTCGATTCCTAACGCTGATTCAGGTAACAAATTCTGCCTTTCACTAATCTTAGTGAGGTCAAAAACCGTTTAACATCAACCTTGCTACAAGTTCACATCGCTGCTTTGTGCGAGAAAACAACCGCACTTAAGAAGTTTTTACAGCGCGGCACAGGAAAGAGATTCCCTCCGCTTAAGTTCATGCAGAATTTGATGGACAAACAATTCGACGGGCTGCGTTACACACATCCAGGATCAATTACAAAAGTTTGTAATGAGCATTTTCGGGAACGTTTTTTACTATACGGAAGTAAGTTAGGAAATCATTATATGCCATCATTGGACTCTGAATATTGGTGAACAAAACTAGTTTCAGGTCAATTCTCCCTTACGTTCAAGCGCCAGAAACGCGATGGTTGTTCACCGAGGTGCGCATTTCGATGTGGTCTCAGGCTAATGAAACTATTGATGTCAAGTGTTATTAATCGAGCATTTCCCTTACTTTTGTTTTCCGTTTGTTGTAAATCCAGCATTTTTCTCTTTTTATTGTTGTTGCTGGTGTATAGTTGTTGCAGTAAACCTTGCATTTCATGTCGTTTTCATTTTTTCCAGCAAACCCAGCATTTTTATTACTTGTAAATCCAGCATGTTTATAAACCAACATGTCGTTAAAAAGGGTTGAAATTCTTTTGTGGGTGACTTTTCAAAAAATGCCGACCAAATGAAGTCGGTGCACGATCCGGTTGGTGCTTGGACTAAACTTCATAGAGCTTTACCTACCTCTGAATGTGTGTATATATGCCCATTTGTTGAAAAACGTGAAAAATTTAAGATAAGAGCTAAAAAAAAAAGATTTCTTAAGCTCAACGGAAAGGTGCGACGAAGTGTCCACCACGAACTGTCCACTCGAATAACCGCCACGAACTGTCCTATGTCCAATTATAACCGGTGGTATAGTTTTCAATATAGTTGAAAAAAGGTGTGGCATCTCAACACTAAGATAGCGGGTTGTTTGCTAGTGCTTAAACAATGGGCATATAAATTTTCTAGATTTTTGTTGTGTTGCATAAATAGTAACTAGAGATACTGGATCAAAACGCGGGTGCTAACTTAAGGTGATTAAAATTTGTAGTCTTTAAATTTACTAGTACCAAAAAAAACACTCCATAATACCCAATTTTTTCGTCGAAAATTGGAGACCAGCTAGTTTGCAAAGAGCTTCTTGCATAGTAGCACTACAGGGTGGTCTAAGAAATAGTCGCGCTTTTAAACCGTCACAACTTTTTCTAGGCCGTATTTCAAATTTTGTAAACGCCATTAGACTTTCGGGGGCGCAGAGGGCTTGGTTGGTTAGAGATGCGCGCACTCACTTACCTTAGACATAATTCCGAGCAAGACTCTTGATCATACATGCATTTAGAGGCTCTTTTTGCCCAGCTCCAGTGACCAAAACATGATAAAATAGGTAAAAAGTCAAATTTTAAAAGTGTCCAAAACTCGATTTTTTATTGACCAGAACTCAGAAATAATGCCTTTTATGAACTCCTGTGGCGATTTTGAGTCGATATAGGGTGTTTTAAAAACACTTTTTAAGAAAGTTGATTTGGGGGGGGTATATGCAAGTAGCATACATATTTTTTAGTGAGATATGAAAGTAAGTATAATTCTAGGCTTGGCAGCGGGACGGAAATCCCACAGGAATCCCGGTTTGGGAATCCCGAAAATAATCATTTCCCGTGCCCTTTTCCCGCCGGCTCAAAGTTCAAAATCCCGTTTCCCGTTCCTCTGGATTTGTGCAAAAATGATTCTCACTTTGGTCTATCTACAAATGTTGAGAAAAAAACTGATGGATGCAGATCTGCCGGAACTGCCACCAGAAAAGAACTACTGCAAGGAAATAGGGGCATACAACGCGGAGAAGACTCTGGAGATTTCCTTGTATTCGATCGTCTATTAGTAGAAGAATATGGTGCGCTTTACGATCCTATCCAGAGCTGCTCGTTGGTATCTTTCTGCGCTTTCAACTTCCGTCGCCAGCGAGCAACTCTACAGTCATGCGAGAAATGTGTTTCAATACGATGAGGCCAGCTCGATCCTTTCAACGCAGAACAATTAATACTTCTAAACAACGCAGAACAATTAATTTTCTGAACGAACCTCTCCAATATATTAACTTCACTTATTGATTTAATTGTTGTTTGAAAAAAAATTGTAAAATTTTGGCTTTTCTCTCTTATTTTAAAAATTCCCGTTTACCGTTGGGATTCCCGAATTTTGGAAATAATATTCCCGTTTCCTGCAAGAGCATTTTTTTTAATTCCCATTCCGTTTCCCGCCCGACCATAAGCTGCAAAGCTTATATATTTCTAACACAAAATAATAGCTACGTAAATAATTAAATTTTAAAAATCGAAGGCAATAATATACCTTTCTAAACTTTTTTCTGTCTAACTTGTCTGCAATGACGCAAATTGTGTATTAAGTAAATGCCTTTTTTGTTCAAATAGGCATTACATCGTTGCTTTTCACTTTAAATTTTTCGGATTTAAAAAAATGAATGCAATTTATTTAGCAGATATGTTGTTAAGCAAGTTATTTTTTGTTTAGCAATGAAAAAGCTAGAAGTGGGTCAGTTGGCCAAAAATAGTTCAAAAATAAATTTCTGCCCTTTTTGTTCTAGCTTTCTAGATTAATAGATACGAGAAGATACTCACTAGACTCGAATTTCTATTTTAATTTTTCCTCGAAAGCTCTATAGGTAAATAAATAAGAAAAACAATCGGAGGTAATTCGAGAGCATACTAAGCAGGGGGCTTCTCTTTGATATTTTTCACTATATATGTTTCGTAAATAAAAAAGTAACAGTAATTTGTTGCGAAATCTCTTATCTGTATCGAAAAAGAAATGAAATTGAATTTTAATTTGAAAATTATTTGTGTGGTGTGAAATTTTTCGTAATTTTCATCGTGTTTTACAGACGATTAAACATTGTTCTTTGTCAAATTAAAAATAAACTTTTCTTTAGTCATTATTTATAAGTCAAAGTGCTGAATAGAAGGAAAAATGCAAAATAAAAGAAGTTGAAAAAGGAAACAAGTTTTAAGCAGAATTGCTGTAAAGAGGCAACAGCACAAGTCTTCGGTAACATGCTTATGCAAATAAATAAATAAGATTGTTGTGAAGTTTATTTGTGTTTCAAATAGCTTTTAAGGTAGCCTCAGGCTAGGTGCATTCCGTAGTGTGTCCAGATGGTAGTACGGAGGTATTAGTCCCGAGAAAGTAGTACTGAGGAGGTAGTACCAAGGCAGTGACTAGGTATCGGTTCTCAGGTGGAAGTGCATAGACAGTGGCACTTAATTGGTATCCAGGTGGTGGTAGATTGATTGAAGTGCTCAGGTGTTACCCACATACCCACACATGGCAGTACCTAGTGATTAGAACTTATATATTTGAGCCCGTAACCGCAACTTTCGTCACATAGAGATAATGACAACCGCAACAGCCCCCATCGTCCTCTTGGCCACTAAAATTAAACAAATAAACTTTTCATACCTAGTCATTGCCTTGGTACTACCTCCTTAGTACTACTTTCTCGGGACTAATACCTCCGCACTACCATCTGGACACACCACAAGGTGCAACTGGCCTGAGGCTACCTTAAAAGCTATTTGAGTCAAAAATAATAGATGTTTGCCCCGACCGGAATTCAAAAAACCTGTAAGATCAAAAATTGAAAGATAAATTAAATTGAAGGATAAGTTGAAGATAAATAAATTTTTGATCGAAAAAAAAAGCGGCAGTCTCTAATAAATGGGCACCCTAGGAAATGATTGAAAATAAACAGGCATGCTCGTTTATTAGAAGAAATACGGTAATTTCGAATTAACTAATGTTAAGTCAACTTTTATTATCTAAAATAAACAGAGTATGCTCCGTATTTTTGATTGCAGCATGTTTTAGGCACTCCGAACGACGGAAAAAGCAAAAAAAGTCAGCGGAAAAGCTCGTTGTAGGTTAGGCTGACCATTTTTAAAATTTTTTGAACCAAAATTGAACATTTAGCCTCGGGGCACCAAGATGAATTATTCTAGAATACTTTTAGCCAACAATTTAGCTTGACCACCTTTTTAGGTATCTGGGTATCCTTTCAGGTTGGTTAACCTTAGTCACTAAGTCAAATTTGGTCAAAAGTTTGTTTTTATCACAAGTGATTTCCCACTCATCTTTTTGCCTTTCATGTTGTTTGCAGCGACTAAAGGCGCATTCACAATGAGGAGTCTGTTTGCGGATCCTAAATCAGATTTGTCACACGGAAATAGCCATAACTTTTTTAAAAAAATTTTCAAAAATTATTATTTGTGTGCCATCTTGTAGCTAAGAATCAGGGCTACTAAATGAGGCATTGATGCAGTGGATGTTGTTGAAAAAATTGAGTTAAAAAAAGACTCCGGCACTCGAATTCGAGTTAGGATTTTTGGGCGGAGTATTAGAATTTTATCTAAGTTTTCGAAGCAATGTTTACTTAGTTAATAGCTCATTTGGTAGCCCTAAACCTCAACTATATGATGTGAGAAGCTAAATAAGCAACTGGAAAATAAAAAACCACGCCAACTGAATAATTTTGGGTAAACAGGAAAAAAGCGAGGATTCTGTTTCGGAGATTCTCAGTGAGTAGTCTGTTTTAGCATCCGCGAACAGACTCCTCATTGTGAATGCGCCTTAAAACATGCCTAAAATTCGATAAACCAAGGTTTCGGTTACTCTGGCCAAAACCTTTTTCATCCTACAAAACGACATACTATAGCAGATCACAGCAAATTCAGTTTGCGAGAAAATTATGCTGACGAAAATTAAAAAGTAGATTAACACTTTTTCTATTGAGTCTATCCTGTGCAGTATATATATATATAATTGTCTCACTCACTCTGTCATTGCAGCAATAAAATAGGGGGAAGCCTGCAGAAGATATGTAAGCCGCTTAGCGAGAATATATTTTTCGTCTCTTGCCATTTTGGAGCAGAAAAAACGGAAAAAGAGACGTGAAATGTTGAATAGGCTTCTTATTCGTGAGGGAATAGAGCTAGAGAGAAGTGTGGGAATGTTTTTTTTTCAGGGCAGGGGTAAATTCTTGCTAAACTCTTGGTCTTGTCAACAATATTTAGCAAATATTTGTTTTAAACGATTTTAAAAAGTATAATTGAGTTGTAACACACTTTGTTGCACTATAATACAATTTCAGACCCGTAGAAGTGTCAAAATAGGTTTAGAGAGTAGGAAACGAGACTTCTTGAGTTTTTCTTTGCCTGATTAGCTGCAAATTTAGGTTTTGTTAAAAATTTAAAAAGTAACAGCTCCTCCCACACACATTTTCCTGCCCTTTTCGGCAGACCCACTTTTGTTAAGTGGGTGAAGATATAGGTAGCTAGAAAGGAAGATTTGAATATTTTCAGCTACATGCAAAAACGGCTCTAGGTAAATTCGCTAACAGTGAATTTGACGACGGTAAATTCGCCGACAGGTAAATTAAATAAATGAACTCTTAGGTTTTTTTACTTCGATATACATAATATTGTGATAATCATAATATTATATCGAGAAACGTGTTCCGAAAACGGTTTCTAAGGACAAAAGCATCGATTTGTCACCCACGGTTTGATTACAGAGTGAATCAAAAGAATTCTACCATATTTAGAAAATTGGTGAACGTAACCCCTTGCCCCATCGATTTCCACAGGAAAATCGATGACAGTGCTTATGCTACCCGGGAGCCACCTAAGGTTAAATAACAGATAGGAAAATATATGTCAACACACTGTTCACCAAAACAGCAACCAAAATTTTAAAAATTAAAACTATAATTTCCAAAAAATATTACAATTTTTTTGTTTCACCCTGTATACCAAAACTGTGATTTCGGAGCAAAAATACGGTGCATAGACGTTTCTCGAAAATGAAACTTTTTTCATTTTCGAGAAACGTTTCTCGAATTTGAAACTCAAAAGAGTAAAATATCTCTAGGGGTATATATGTATACTGTAAAGATACTTATTTAGACATACCAAGGGTATTTGGCCGCTTCGCGGCCAAAGACCAGCACACTCCACATTGCAAGGGATAAGCGTACATACATGTGTTAACCCCTAACCCCCGCAATGTGGAATATGCTGGACTTTGGCCATCACATTCAGCCAAATACCCTTGATATGTCTAAATAAGGTATACACCTAGAGATATTTTACTCTTTTGAGTTTCAAATTCGAGAAACGTTTCTCGAAAATGAAAAAAGTTTCATTTTCGAGAAACGTCTATACCCAAAAATACTACACTTACATCTTTTAACTACCAAGTTTTACTATCTTCATATAAATTTAACCGAACAAAGTTAACAAGCATCAAAATTTATTTCAACAACATCTTTCTTTAGCGGGTTTTCAAATTACACTGTTAGTAGAATTTGTCACGCGACATTTTCTACTATTTTTCGGTTATATTCGGGCGAAAGAACCAAATTTCACCGAAAATAGTATCTTTCTTTAACTACCGAGTTTAACATCTTTTGACAGAAAAAAACTATTAGGCTTCTTCTCCGACTATACAGGATTTCTTTTTGTTTCTCAAATAAAGTCTGAACCGCGAACGATCTCTTCCTCGTCAAACTTCTGTCGCTGGCTTGATAGTGCTGGAAACAACTAGTTTGAGTGAGAAGAAGAAGTGCTGGATTGAAGTGCAAACCTGACTTCTCACTACCTGATAAAGTACTCAGTTGGTCCTCTGTCGGTTTTTTGTGATTTTTCAGGCTTTAGGCCAGGGTATCGAAAGGTACTTTTTAAAAAGATTTGGCGCTACTTGTATATATATACCAGCACCAACAAATTCTTATTCAAAATTTTTTTCACCTTTGACCCTGAAATTTGATACTGACTAAAAGGTGATCCCGGTTTGTCAATACAATTTTAATTTTTCTAAGCTTGATTCTTAGCATCTCTAAAAAAGTGAAAAAAAAATTGATCAGCAATTAAAAACTAGTTTCGCCAATAAAAGTTTATAGGATCTTTAAAATTTTTAGTAATTTTTAGAATTAGAATTATTTGAAAAAATTTAAAAAAACTGGGCTGAAAACACGCGAGAACGAACTTTTAGGGGTGTCAGGTAAATAAGAATTTTTGACCCTACGGAGTATAACCCCCCAAATGAAATTTTTTTAAAAGTGTTTCCAAACACCCTATATCGACCTAAAATTGCCTCAGAAGCTCGAAAAAGGCATTATTTTTGTGTTCCGGTAAATAAAAAAATTGAGTTTGGGCATTTTGAAATTTCGACCATTTGCCTGTTTTAGCATGTTTTGGTCACTGGAGCTGGGCAAAAAGAGCCTCTAAATGCATTTTGTTCAAGAGTCTTGCTCGGAATTATGTCTAAGGTAAGTGAGTGCACGCATCTCTAACCAACCAAGCACTCTGCGCCCCCGAATGGGGCGCAGGGGGCTTGGTTGCTTGGGGTTGAGATGCGCACACCCATATACCTTAGACACAAATCCCTCGAAAGTGACTCAGGATGCATAAAAAATGTATGCATACCAGACTTTCTTTATGCGGTAGGCCCAGTCAACAAAACTATGTTCAACATCTTCCTTTTCAGACTAAATTGGCGCATTTTTGGTCCATTTGCACCCTAATACACCCTTAAATCCCTTCGAAAATGGTCAAAATCGTTATTTTTGGGTGGTCCCAAAACTCAATTTTTTATTAACCAGAACTCAAAAATAATGTCTTTTTTGAACTCCTGAGGTGTTTTTGGTCGATATAGAGTGTTTGAAAACACTTCAGAAAAATTTCATTTGGGGGGGGGGGGTTAGTTTATACTCCGGTAGCGCCGAATTTTTGACCCTAGTAGCGAATACCAAACTTTTGGCGAATGCCAGAAAACTGATTTTTTGACTGGGAGAAGTACAGTGCACTCGAGTGGAAGGAGTGCGTTGCGGTTAGAGCAAAAGAAACATTTGATAAAACCTTAACATTGAGATAAACTAATTCAAAGCAAACGTGACATTTTTTTATCAACATACAGAGTGTAGTAGTCAAAATTTCGATAGATCGTATGTGATTTTGAAAAGAGTTTAGCACTGTGTCGTAGTACAGATAAAAAGAAGTATGTGTGTGCGTATCTCAACTTCAAGATCCCAAGACCCTCGCGCTTCCTTCGGGGGCGCACTGGGCTGAGAGTTAGAGATGCTCACTTATCTTACACATAATTGATCATAAATGCACATAGAGGCTCTTTTTGCCACCTGAAAACATATTTCAAGCATGTTTTAGCATCTAAAACGTCATAAAAAGATGATTTTGGGCATTTTCGAGCTACGCCGTATAGTGTACTCCTGCCTTTGGAATTTATAATTTCGATCTCATTCGTCAGAGGAAACAATTCCGCGTAAGTTAGTTTTTATAGGTCGTCAGCTTCAAATTTAGATCTCGAGACATGGTCAATTCAAAGTTCGACCCGTGTCAATGTCACAGACTGCTCAGCTCCATTGTGGCTACCCAGTAATGGAACCTCTTCTTGGCTTTTCAACCCAAATATTATCTAGCGTCAATAGTTAGGGTCCAAGCAAGAATGCTATGAAATTTTTGCTCAAGCGAGAAACCGGATTTCAACCGAGTTAGTAGCGCCAACTATTCTATTTGCTTAATACTGTTGAAGAGCCATTGCCGTCTCCGACAACGGTTGTCCCCGCCAGTTCAAATTTTTTTCTGAATCATTGAATTTCTTTACTGATTTTTCAACTTGGTTTCTATCAAAACTGTACCTAAAATTAAATTCTAGGCCTTGTTTTGTTAGAAACCAAGATAAAAAATCCGTGCAGAAGTTGAATGATTAGGCAAAAAATTTGAATTGGCGGGGGACAATTCAAAACAGGTGCAATGGCCCTTTAACTAATTTCTTATTAAAACAGTGACTCATCTTCATCCAGCAACTTTTCATATTCAGACACCACCCTGTAGCAAAACCACTTCTCACCAAATGCTATATCAATGTCACCCATTGCCACACGAAATGACCTGTTACCCTCAGAACTGAACAATCTTGAGATTATCAACGTGGAGTCCGTCAGTAATGGTGATGGTCAGTAACAGTAAGTGATGGTTATACCTCTTTACTGGATACTGAAGTATTGAAACTGGAGACTGCCGGCCATCTATATGGCCCTAACCATGTGTTTACTTCCTCCAGCTTCATCAAATATGGTACTCAGTTCAAGTATCCAGGAAAATGCTTTCCTATTTTTTGTTCGACTTTTTATCTCATTGAAGCTGAGCTATATAATTTACAAAAACCTAAGGTCTTAGGCTTTAAAAATTAAACAAAGGTAGTTTAGGTAGCCCCGAAGAAGTATTCGGGGAAGGGTAAATTCCGAAAATTTCAGGTTTTATTAGCACACAGGAATTCAGATGTGAATTTTTTAGCTGCTTAAAAAACACGGAAGTTTTTAAAAATGCTCAACCTGTAAGCCAAAATTTTGTCAAGGCCATAATTCAGTGTTTATTGTGGCAAATTTAGTATTGTTGAGAGATCCAGAGGGAAGTCATGACATTAATAATACATTTCCTTATTACAAAAAACCACCTTTGCTTCACAAACACAACTCTGTGTGCTCACATGCCTCTCTCGCTGTCTTTTCTCTCTATTCGTGATCTTTTCTAAATGGCCACTATAGCTCTAGTCACCTTTTGTTGTTTTAGAGCGACATATAAATAAAAAATATTCAGCGTTCCTTTTTCTCTTCGTTCATTCAGCTCGATTTAACTTGAAAATTAGTATTTTTTAACTATAAACAAATTTAGTTGATCAACTATTACGAAATGTTCAGAGCAGAGCAACTAGCAGCAGAGTTTGAGCAAGGACATCGGGATTATAAACTGAGTGGAAGTGGCAAGAATCGTACTAAGAACGAGATGGTCAGTTACTTTTATTTAGTTTTTTGAGTGATTAAAGAAATCTACATTTATGGCTTTTAGTACTAATTTAACTTACTGTATTTCCTCTGATATATTTTAAAATTTATTTTCTGCCTTTTTGATCCACTTTTTGGCTTTGAGCCTCATGCATATTGTATGTTATATTTCAACATGTAGCTGAAAATCTGGGCTACATTTTGATATGAACATAGCTACAAGACCGGTTTTAAAAAGTTGATCAAAAGCAAAAATAATTAATTTAAAAATACCTAATTTCGAGAAGGTCTTCTATCTACGAAAATGCGGTAACTTTTTCTTCAAATACTAAGTCTCTATATACGATTTCAGAAATATTTATTTTACAACTAAAAATTTTAAAGGCCATATAGAAATTTACTCACTAAATAAAAGAATTCGCGATTGAAATTTTAACCCTGTTTTACAATCATCTCAAACTTGTTGACCTTGCAGCTTTTAGTTATGTAGCAGCTAAGCCAACATGATAGACATAAGTTGAAAAACAGCAGACTTTTAGGTACTTTTATAGTCTCTCCATACTCCGATTTTTTAAAAAGTGACCCAAAATCACCTTCCGAACTCATTTTTTCTGCTTAACATGATAAAAGAAGCATTTCTTAACACTTTTTGATTGAATAACTTTAAATTTTTTGAAAAAAAAAATGCCTCACACCTCTCAGGAGTGGATGGATTTGAGTGGATTTCGCCGAAATTCTACCCTTCGGGTTGCCAAGTCCCTCAAATTTAATGCTGAATCCAACTGCAAAACCAGAATTCTTTGTTTATTGACAATTTTTGAGTACAGACCGTTTTAAAAAATCACAGATTTGGCAAATTTTTGAAAATCTGTGATTTTTTAAATGGTCTGTACTCAGAAATTATCAATAAACAAAGAATTCTGTTTTTACAGTTGGATTCAGCATTAAATTTGAGGGACTTGGCAACCCGAAGAGCAAAATTTTGGCAAAATTCCGCTTGAAAACATGATAAAAATGCAATTTAAAAATTTTTGGCTGATAAATCAGTCATTATATATGCTGATTTTTTGGCACACTTGGGAACCCTGGTTTAAAACGATCGAGATTTCCTCAAGAAAGGCCTTGTTTTCCTACTTTTTAGATGTTAGCCGAAAAAGCTAAAATTCTAACAGGTCTTCGACAACACATCTGAAAGCTGAAATCCGAAGCTATCCAATAAGTATAAAACTTTAAATAAGTTATGTATGCATTGGCGAGATATAGCTACTCTTTTTGCGTCCTTCAACAGCAAAATATTTTCTTTTTTAGACAGACAACAAATTTCAAGTGCTTGGTGGCCATACAAGAAAATTGGTGCAAAACTGGCAACAAAACAATACTAACTCAAACGCCATCAGAAAGTGACGCGATCTAAATATAAGACGGGATGTTTAACATACAAAATTGTTCATTTGCTGTTGTTGTTTTAAACAATTATTGTATTTACTAATTGTGCTATCTTCTCCACCTTATCTATAGTACCTTACTACCTACTGCAAACCAATCAATCGACCTAGAACACACATTACAAATGAATTAAAGACTATCTTGTTTCTTTTACTATATGTTGACTGTTTTTATCTCACATTTTTAAGTTTCCAGACTTTCTTTTTATAGATTTGCTGATTTTTGTTTGCATTTTTTGTGTATAGCAATAAATATCGTTTTTATAAACCTGCCGGCGATATTTATAAAAATAATCATAGAAAAATAGGCAATCGTCAAAACCCCTGTAGTTTTAACTTTTATGCAGAATTTTTTTCTCTATTTGAACATGTAAGCGTTTTGCCATAACAAGGCTGAAAATCACTTTACAAGTATCACTATTTTAAATAAATTACAAAGTAATTTATTTAAAAAACCAGCTAAATTTCTACAAAAATTGTTATTGTTTTTTCAATCTCAAACATGAAAAAGCTTAGATAATGGTAGAGATAATAGACCAACGGCCAAGGCCGCTGCTGAAACTTTCAGGTTCCAGTATGGTCTGATCCACCCGTGGAACTATGAACATTTTTTTTAGGAAAAAGAAGATAAAAATACAGACAAGAGAACAGCCTTCCTAGAGTGTTCACTTGAAATTCTTAACACTCATACAAGTTTTTTTTTATCGAGTTTAAATTTTCATGAGTTTATTTATGAGTTTTTATGAGTTTTTTTTATCTCGTGAGCGATACCTGGAAATAGTTATACAAATAATTGTAGTCTCTTAAGCACCAAAACTATAGTCTGATTCCTTAATTCATCCTGAACCACCTGAATACCGCTGTATACCCTCCTGGTACGTCTCTCTTTGGTACTCGCCCCTAGATATGACCCCCTTGGTAACCCCCACCTGAAAACCTCCACCTGGGTGACATTATTTAAATACTCGGACATGGATGACCACCTCCTGGGTATCAACATGCGGGCGACTCTTCCTGGATAACCCCGCCTGAGCAGCTCTCACTTGGATAGCTCCACCTGGATATCCCCTTTAAACATCCTCAATACACAACCAGTAGGTTTTGTTTAAACGAAATTTAGCAATACGAAAATTTACGAAACGAAGTTTTTTATTTTTCAACGCTTACTACTAGAAATAATTACTAACAAGCAAACAAATTAAACTCTTCATTATCCTCATATTGTTCTTAGTCAACTTATGCAACAGTTAAAATCACAATTGTGTGTGCATAATTGCCTTAATTTGACCGGGCAAATCGTCGTCTCATCGATTTGCCCCGGTCGAAATTAACTCAACCGAGAAGACCGAGTAGCGCCCGAAAAAAATATATATTGTCGCTTACGATGTATATAAAGAATCTATGTATTCCGGTTGTCCATCTCTCTATAACATACTTCTAAGATCAGTCCTCAGTATAGTGACCGCCCGTCCGGCCGGGCCCGTCCCGTCGCTGGAGCAGAACGGCGATGCGGAGCAGAACGGCGATGCGACATTGGTTTTTTATAAATAGGACAGCCGGCGAATTTTCGACAAACGACATCCTGTCTGGACGGGCACGTCTTGCCAAAATTCCACTCTCTTTACTTAAGTCTAACATATGCAGTCTAACTAAATTTTACTGACAAGAACTACTATTAAACTATTACTATTGTAAAAAAATGCGAAATTTGCAGGTTAAAAATAAAATACAACAAATAAACATTCAATTTTTTGTCTCACCAATTCCATTAACGGCCGTCCAGTCATATTCTTGAAAACCCGGACGGACGACGGACGCCCGGTAAAAAAAATTTTGACGGTGGACGGGACGCCATCCGAATTTCAAAAAAACTTGTCACTATGGTCCCTAGGGGTACGTTATAGAGAAAGTCCATCGTGAAAATATGGTTATAGAAAATAATGGACATGAAAAACATGACGGATCATGGTGGAATGAAACATAAAATGGGAGGTATGCATCACATGTGGATGTACTTTCACTCTACTATTGATGACACTGTCCTCTTTGAATTCTGGACAGTAAAGAGTGTTGGAAGTGAGTTTCGAATTTTGCAATACCCTGCTTCTAAATAACTTTTTAAAGGCATGATAATTAGTTGTCTCATTTTGTTTTTGGCTGGAGTGGGTTTTGAAGCACTTAAATGGAGCAGGTTAATGGTAGAGAACAGGAGGAGAGCACAGCAAGATAAGACTACTGGAAGCAACTCCAACGGTCACACCCTTGATCCTAACTTATCCTTTGGTGCTTCTCTAGTCAAGTAGGTTAATTTAAAGTTAGCTAACATTTATTAACTTAAAACTTGGTGTCGATTAGGGTTATATCTGAAAAATACACTTAAAATAATAGAAATTTAGGGTTTTAACTGCCGAGAAACTGCCTTTTTAAGCATATAATAGGTGAAAAAATGACTTACATTGAGATTTTTGAAAAATTTAATGTCCTCTTGGATTTAAAAATAAAATTGAAGCTTCTAAGCTTTTTAAATGCAAAGAAATTAACTTTAATATCTCACTTAATAATCAAATTTGAAATACCAAAAATTAAGTCGATACCGAAAACAACTATTTTCTGGAGCCCATCTTATCCAAACCTTGCTATTTTCAATCCAAGTGTTGTGGGCTATTTGTTGATGCTTGTGTTTATGACCTTTTCAGTGTGGCTAGGATTGTCAGTGGTCCTAGGTAATTTTTATTCCACTTATGAAACCATAGTTTTTGAACGCAGCGGTATTTCCGAATTAACACGAGAACGGTTGGTTGTGATTTCTGTCGATTCTGACTCAGAATTTTAAGCTGAGTACGATGGTGTTCGTGGTTTTATAAAGTTTAGTCGGGAAAATTTTTCTAGGGCCTTCTGAAAGTTTGGAGTTTTTTGGATTTTTTGTCTTGCCACGAAAGTATAAAAAATTTTCATAGTTCTTTATATAATCAAGATTACCGTTCTCGTGTTAAAGAAAAATATTCAACAATTTTTCGAATTATTACTTTTTGTTTGGATTTGAATTTTTTTCCAAAGCTCTTAACCTAGTCGGCTAGTCGAGCCCAACGTTGCTTGATATTGCAAGATGAAACTAGTTAACCAACTTTCACCGCATTATAACTTTTACTTTAAACTGCGTTCAATAACCATGGTCCTTTAAAGCTAATTCTTGTAACAGCCTTGGTGTGAATAAATAAAATTAAGGTGCAGCCACAGGTTTCTACCTATTTAGTGGATCTGTGCGCTCCACTTTAGCTATGGAACAATCAGCTACTCATCAAGCTCCTACTTCAACTGTCACTAGAGAAAATGTTAGCACAGGAATGCACTGCTAAAAATATTCGTGATAAAAAATTTACCTGACTATAAAAATAAAATAATTACTATGACACTGTTTTGTTACAATATTATTGTATTAACATAAGTACTCCAAGCCGATTTGTTGCAAAAAAATAAAAATTTTAACAAGTGCTACACATGAACCTCGGTCATCCGGCACTCTATTTATGCGGCACCCTTGGTTATCCGAACCTTAAATATACTTCATCTGGCTGTGATTGGTTTATTCTCTGTCAACTGACACTCCACTTATCCAGCATTTCGTTTATCCGGCACCTTGAGGCCGGGCACTAGGGCGCCGGATGGCTCTAGGTGAATTCATCCTCAACCAATTCATCCTCGGTGAATTCATCCTCGGTGAATTCATCCTCCGGTGAATTCATCCTCTAACGAATTCATCCTCGGTGAATTCATCCTCCTTTTTGTCTTGGGCAGAATATGTTTAAAGACCTGATTTTTATATATTAAGAGAAAACCCTCATTTGTGGGCACCCTCAGAGAGCACCCTTATTGATGTCGGGACCAAACAAGGGCCCAAGAATTGACCACCCTAACCAAAATTCCTGGGTATATAACTCCTAGTCAGGTGGGTGTTTACCTGGATAGCCTAAAAATGGAAGCAAAAAAAGTTTACACTTAGTGGGACTCGAACTAGTAACCTCGGTGACAGCAACCCCTCCCCAATTTATACCAAGTGGTCGTAAACCAGGTGGTCGACCACTTGGATCAAATTTTTTTTTACTTTTTAGAGTTCCAAAAAAAATTTCTGCACTAATTCGAGCATGCTGAAGATGGTTTGACAGTGGTAAAATCACGTTTTATCAAGAAATTTTTGATTTATCGCTAACGATTGATTTTGATAAATCAAGAATTACCAATAACTCAAAAATTTATTCATAAAATGTAATTTTACCACTGTCAAACCATCTTCAGCATGCTCGAATTAGCGCAAAAAAATTAATTTGGAACCCGAAAACGTAAATTTTTTTTGATCCAAGTGGTCGACCACTTGGTTTGGTGCATGGATTCTCAGGGGTGATGTAGAGGTTGCTAGTGAAAAAAAGTGTTTCGGGACGCGAAAACGTAAAAAAATTTCATCCAAGTGGACGACCACTTGGTTCGGTTTGGTAAATGTTCGTAAATTGAGAGGTTTGTATTATTAGTATTATCAAACAATCTTCAGCATAAAATTTTTGGTATGCTAAAATCGAGTTTTTAGTGATTAAGGCCGCACTTGTGTGATTCAGAGCCATTTTATGGCGTTAAATTCACTTTTAGCTGGTTTGAGGTTGTTTTAAGAGGTTTGAGTTGGTTTTGGATGGTTTGAGACCATTCGGGGTGTTTAAGGTGGTTTTGAGTAGTTTGGAGTGGCTTCGGATGGTTTGGGACCATTTGGGGTGAACAAAACCCTTTCACCTAAGTTTAAAAATTATAACAACTATATTTCCTGTCAAGACAAAAAGGAGGATGAATTCACCGAGGATGAATTCACCGGAGGATGAATTCGCTAGAGGATGAATTCACCGAGGATGAATTCACCGAGGATGAATTGGTTGAGGATGAATTCGCCGTCGCCCGCGCCGGATAACCGAGGTTCAACTGTACTGAAAAGCTAATATTTTTAAAAATTCTTACGAAAAATGCGAACTTTATGCGCAAGAAAATTAGCTACAAGACTTCAATAATACTGTTTAAAGGGGCATACCAGCGCGTTACACGGTCAATTTCAAATTTTCAAAAGGCGGGGACCACACTTTCAAGACAAAAAACATTTGATTTGAAAATGTTCCTTTGAATTTTTATTGGCTGTAGGTGAAAACACCCCTCAAAATATGTAAATCAACCCCCCCCCCCCCCCCAAATTTATTTTTTACCTCCTCAAATTTGAATTTCGCACAGAATGTGTAAATCCCCCTCAAATTTAAAATTTACCCCTCTCAAATTCAAATTTTACCCCCTCAAATTCAATTAAGATACGTAAATATACTATCTTCTCTTCTTTTGCTCGTTCAATTATTTTTCTTAGACGCCTCCAAATGCCTTCTCGTTACCTGGATATAGTTAAATAACAAGAAGAGGAAATCGATCCCGTGGAGCGATCACATCTCTTTCAGGTCAATGGAGCATGCAGAATTTGATGTCGTTTACATCGCCCGTTGTCGCTTCTACATCGTTGACAAGCGGCTTGGCAAGCTAGTTGAAGTGGATGACACTGGTATAATGATAAATCTGTAATTTCATAACAATATGTCCTGTTCAAGGTTGGAACTGTATCGGAAGATGCAAGACGCTTTTCTCGAAGATCAACAGCTATGGTGGAGGAATGTTGGCGTTTTCACACTGGATGAATGAGGACATGATATTTAACACATCTCGCATAGCAGCTCAGTTTCAAGTCAAGTACCTAGCGACAGACGAGGAAGAGCATCTCCGTCAAACTGTGGGAGTTCACTTTGCCGCGGACAATGGTTTGCGAGGATTTACCCAAAACTTCAATGAGGTTAGATTTTCATTGAGTCGCTTTCTATGTAGATTATCTTTTCTGTGTTTCAGGGCGTCAACGCCGAAAAGAAAATTAGAAGATGAAGCATATTGAAATCACATATTTCTGGTCTTTTGTTATTGATGTATCTGTGTTACTTTTCTCAAATAAAGCCTTTACTTTTTACCACAGTCAAACCCCGATAGCCGGCATCAACCCTCCCCCCTCCCTCAAAGTTCGTTCCAGTCTTCGTCCGACACTTTTTTTACCCGAACTGAACATTTTTGCTAGTTCGGTTTTGACAGTCTGGTCGCAAATATCGTGAGTATTCTGATTTTGACAATCGTTTGACTGTATAATCTTGCTGTCTTAGTGAGAATCATTTTTTGGGAGCAAGAATTATTGGAGAGATAAGAGCCATGAAGTTGAGATATATGCATAGGAAGCAAAACGCTCCAGAGCGACTCTCGACGCACGGAAAAAAACTTTCACACCGGAACCGGATTGATTTTTTTGAATAAACCGAAAATAATCGGTCATTTTACTCATGCCGCATAGAATTTTCCCTTACTGTATACCCCAACTGTCCGCAAGCGCTGATTATGCTTCGACAAATACTCCACACTATTAAAAACTACATGAAACAAGAACTATCGATACTAAAAAGGCATTCATTCAGCAACTCAACAATGATACAATTCTTAATATTACAATTCTTAATAATAAAACGAATACATTCGTGGAATTTTTTCGTGTTTGCCACGGCTCCAGAAAACAAATCAAAATTAAAAATAACGATAGAGACGTCAAAGTTATAAACTGATACAAAAATTCGCAAAAAGGGTCAAAAAATTTGGAGAGGTAAAAATGTTGAATTTGAGGGGGTAAATTTTAAATTTGAGGGGGATTCACACATTTTGTGCGAAATTCAAATTTGAGGTGGTAAAAATAAATTTAAGGGGGATTTACATATTTGAGGGGTGTTTTTAATTTGAGCCATTTTTTATTATTGTCACCGAAAAAAGTTGTCACCGAAAGACTTTTTCTTGTCACCGATTTCTGAAAATATTTGACTGCGGCTGCATACGATCTCACAAAGTCATCAGTGGATGTAGCATGACCTGAAAATACGAAAAATAAAACGAAAAATAGTCACCAAAAACAAAAAAATATAAGAAATCGGTGACAAGAAAAGTCTTTTGGTGACAACTTTTTTCGGTGACAATAATAAAAAATTCAAAGGAACATTTTCAAATCAAATGTTTTTTGTCTTGAAAGTGTGGTCCCCGCCTTTTGAAAATTTGAAATTGACCGTGTAACGCGCTGGTATGCCCCTTTAAAGGGAGGGTGAAAGCTATTAGAAGATAGTCTGGACCCGAAAGGTTTCACCAAGTTTTTTTTAAATGTGGTTTTAGAGCCATATTTTGTCGATAAGACAAACTTGTGCAGAATTAAAAGTTAGAGTGGCATTAGCATCAGAAATTCCAATGAATTTTGAAATTCTGATACTGATGATGCTGATCCAACCTTTTATTCTGTTTAAGTTTGTTCGACATCGCAAAACCGAGTTGTCGAAAACATATGGCTCTAAAACCACATCAGAAAAACACAAAAAAGAAAATGACTTTTTTACGAAAAGAGCATTTTTCTTGATTTTTCCGACCATTTAAGAGAATCGTTTTTGGAGGATGATAGTGCTTCTCTTCCCGCGTCAAATCGCATATCACGTCATATACATTCTATTGAAAATGATTGTGAAATAAACAATAACAAAAAGATAGTGGATTTGCCAGTTTGTGCTTGCAAATGGGCAGTGACTCCTGAAATTTGGACTTTTTCCGAAATTTGATCCGTAAAACCTCGCCTTAAACAGTTTTCTATACACGATATGCATGTAAAAAGAATGGGGTCAGAAATCGATGCAACAAAATGTGGTTCAAAATTACAAAAAACCGCTTTTAAAGGAGCTTGCTCATCGCCGATGGGAATATTTTGAAAAGCGGGTACCAGGTCAATTTAAACAAGAATGAAAATGTCATATTTTTCTAAAAGTCCCTGGCACTTATGCATCTGGGGAGGAGCCCTTTCTTAGTTGACTGCGAATAGTGTTTAAACGTCTCCTAAGTAATTTTTATACGCTAAAAACCATAACGAAATTGTTTACTAACAACTTCCGCACTAAAAAACTAGGTTTTCAAGAAAAACTTGGTTAAAAAAGCTTGACTAGTTGCCTTGGTCCCCAAGCTAATTATACCTAAAAGGATGCCTGGATATCCTTAAAAATACCAAAAAGATAATATTTGAACATAATTTTGTTAGATGGGGCTTACCGCATAAAGAAACGCTGATATGTATTTGTAAGGAGGGGAGTTTTTGGCATGAGACCGTTTAAAAGAGAAAGAGTGGTAATGACCCGTTTGAAGACGATTGGTCTTGCACCGAAGGATTTTGACCCGTTGCGCAGAATCATTTTATCTTTGTTCTCTAGAACCTAAAGAAAGAAGTCTAGCTCGCAAACGAAATGCTCTGCGCAATTTTGGAACTGGAAGCAAATGGCCTGGTGTTCAAAGTGGACCCGAAGCTCAAGCGTCTGATAGACAGTGGTGGTGGCGCTCTGGAGGCTCTGAAGATGCTCGAGGCCGGCTGTCGTCAAGTGCTGGGAGAAGGGGCCGAAAGCCTCAAGGAAGTGCCGAAGCCCAGAAGTCTAGTAAGCTGCGCAATTTTGGAATGGAAGCAAACCTGGTGCTCAAAGTGGCGAAGCGTCTGAAGACATGGTGGTTCTTGAAGATGCTCGAGGCCGCTGTCGTCAAGTGCTGGAGAAGGGCCGAAGCCAGGTTAGTAGCTGATAGTTGGGTCGGGGACCCGGGACCGTTGGTGGCGATTGAAAGTGTTGACCGAAGGCGAAGTTAGCATGGTGTTTACCGAGATGGAAGGCTGTGATGTGACCGAGGTGGAGCGAAGCTGATGGGAAGCATGAAGACCGATGTTGGACCGGAGAAGTTGGACGAAGAAGATGGCTCAGGATGCCGAAGTCAAGCTGGATGGTGGTTCCGAAGCGCTCCTCAATTCCGGTGACTGGATCCCCGCAGCTCATGCAGTAGACGATCCGACCTCTGGGGCTCAGCACAAGTGTGGCCGTTCCGCACAAGCAGCAGCAAGAAGAAGAAGGAGGAAGAGTCTCTAGCAGAATCTCATTGTATGTTTTGTTGTAGTGCGTGTACTGGCAATAAACTGTTACTGGCGAAGGCTTGTGTGGACGGTGCACGTCCAAGTAAATAAACCTTACTTATTTTTTATGCATCGAGAGTCTCTTTCGAGTGATTTGTGTCTAAGGTATGTGGGTGTGCGCATCTCAACTCCAAGCCCCCAAGCCCCCGAAGGGCCGCAGGAGGCATTTTTTTATTTCTCACCAAAACACCACCATATCAATTGAATTTCATGCAAAAAAGCATTTGAAGCTTAAAAATACATTAAAAAACACAACCAAGCAAAAACTCAAAACAAAAAAGTAGATGGTGGGAGTCGAACTCGAGAGCATCACGACACTAACTCACTACCAGTGATGGGTCTGTCCCGCCGAATGTCTTATTTTTATTTTAGTTTTCGTAATTTTGCAGCAAATTTTCGGAATTTTGCATTAAATTTTTCAGCCTGAAAATGACTTGGATCGCTCAGAATCCCATTCCGGAGTGGCCAGAAGCCCCTGAAAGTTGGTTTTTCGGGGTTACTAAAGAGGAGGGGGGTAAACTTCTTGCGAAAATTCGATTGGGCGGATCAGAATTCCAGTCCGATCGGCTTAGTCGCTTAGAATTCAAGGTTTTTGTTGGTTTTGAGTGGTCTAAGGTGGAATTCTGAGCGATTAAGCCCATCGGACCAGAACTCTGATCCGCCCAATCGAATTTTCGCAAAAAGTTCACCTCCCCCAGATTAGCCCCCAGAAAAACCAACTTTCAGGGGCTTCCAGCCACTCCGAGGTGAGATTCTGAGCCATCCAATTCATTTTTTGACTAGGAAATTCGAATTACCGCAAAATTTACTAATATTTGCTGCAAGATTACGAGAATTAGATGCAAACAAAATTAGCTGCAAACGAAATTAGCTGCAAAACTCCGTTTTACCCGTTTTTTTAGCCAGAAAGCTGCCTTATGAAATCTTTTTTTGAATGCACTAAAATTTAAGAAAGTACACGCCGGTTTCCGATTTTTATAGCGGTTTTTTCACCGAAAATTGGTGTTCGAAAAATGCTGATTTTATGAAAAAACACACTTTTTACGCCAAAATTCATTACAGACTATAGAGTTTTTGTACTCGTTAGAAAGAACAGCTCATTTTGCGTCGAATAAAGTTTTGAACGAGTGTACATTATCATATTTTCACTGAGTATAAATTATTATAAGAAATGTACTGGTTTTTTCTGAGCACCAAACTTCGGGTGGCCACAGCTCGGCAAATTAGTGAGAAAAAGTGGTCGAATTTGGTGTTATCGTACTCAGCACATCGTAGGCTTTCATTTGAGCCCAAACACTCAATTTTCTTATTTTTTCAGGGGTCGAGGTGGCCTTGATGAAACTACAAAATCACAGAACTTCTCTTTTAAACACTATTCACAGTTAACCAAGAAAGGGGCTTCAAGTGCACAAGTTTCAGGAAAGACAATTCTTTTTGTGAAGACTTTTTGAAAAACGTAACGGAATGACAGACAAACATAGTCCAAATACTATATAGAGATGTCTCTTAACTGCTACTACAATGCTTTCTTGTAAAAACATTTTACAAATATGAAGAGTGCGAAAAGTATATAGTTATATTTTATATTTATCCCTTTACTACTACTTATTTATTCATCAACATCGCCACCAACAATCTGAAATTCGAAATTATCCACATAGCCACAATTATCCAGAACGCCCCTTGTCGCCTACTCATTTTTGATGTTTTCGCTTGTTTAAAGAAAATAAAATATATTTAAGTACAACAAAGATGTGATTAAGAATATGTAAGATTGCTTAAAATTTAGAGGGCAGTTTAGTATTTGAAATTACTCTCAAGACAACAAATATTTGAATTTCACTTGGTGGTGGAGTTTCTGGTCTTATAGTCTAGGTTTTATCCAATCCGCGGTGGTTAGACTGACTGTATAGTGTAACACTCAATGTACAGGTTGGGGCAAAAAAAAACGACGACACCTTTGAATTTTTTGTTTTTGAAGCCGCATTTGTTCATTATTCTTCTTATTTATTTCGTTCTTATTGTTGATTGAAATTAGTGCAACAAGGATGGATGATTGAAGCTCGGTGACAGTGTCTTTTATTACTTATCAAAACAGGGTACTCAACAAATTTGCATTTCGAAATAATTCTTTTTTGAATTGACCTGGTACCCGCCTTTCAAAATATTCCCATTGACGGCGAGCGTGCCCCTTTAAGCTTGTTTTAAAGTATCATGGTTGCGAATTTCGATATGTTTCTAATTTTTATTTCACATTATTGAAAAATAATTTTTTTATAAGAAATATAATTTCCCTTATTAAAACACATGTTTATGAATCATTTACACATACACACTACTTTTGTTGATGTGCTTGTAATGTGGCTATCTTTCAAAACCTGAAAGCACAAAAGCGTTTTGAAGAAAGGATAATGTGCACACTAAACCTGGCAAAAAAAACAAAAATATAAAACGGTTTACTTGAACAAAAGGCTAGGAAAAGTTAGTCGATTAGAAGGTTGCCGACTGCAATAATAGTTGTGTTTATGCAGTAGTAGAAGAGGCTATGATTAATAAATCACTTTTTGGTTCTTATTAAGACATGTTTTGATTTAAAAATTTTCAAATTAAAAATAATTTTATTCGGGTATCAAGTCGCACGTCTCATAAACACACACCTGTTTTAGATTTAGGTGTATGTTTATAGAAATTTTTGATTTTTTAGTTCCAAAATTCTTTTTTTAGAAACAATTTCCCATTCCGGCATCTTCTTTATATTCTTGGTTCTACAAGGCACTTCTTTTTTTCGAAATTGTAATGTTGAAAAAATAGAGATCCCGATTTTAAAATTACAAAGTCCCGGTCCCGAAATTTTTCTTATTTAATCTGATATGGGATCCCAATTAACCAAATCTGCTTGTCTAAAGGCGCATTTACAATAAGGAGTCTGTTTGCGGATTCTTAAACAGACTATTTATTAAGAATCTCCGAAACAGAATCTTCGCTTTTTTCATTTTTACCCCAAAATTAATCAGTTAGTGCGGTTTTTTCAGTTTCAGGTTCCAGTTGCTCATGCAGTTGCTGACGTCATGTAGTTGAGGTTTAGGGATACCAAATAAGCCACTGACTAAGTTAATATTGCTTCAGAAATTCAGATAAAGCTGTAATAATCCACCTAAGAGTCCTAACTCGAGTGCGGATGATTGGGCGGATTCTTTCTTTTTATCCAAATTTTTTCAACGACATCTACTTAATTAATAACTCATCTGGTAGCTCTGAATCTTAGCTACAAGATGGCACCAACAAAATAATTTAAAAAAAATGGAAAAAAGTTATGGCTATTACCGAGTGTAAAGTCTGGTTAGATGTTTAGCATCCGCATACAGCCTCCTCATCTAAACCATAGTGGACTTGTGCTACAGTTAAACCATAGTTGACTTATGCTACACTTAAACAGAGTTGACTTATGCTACAGTTTCTCAAAAATATTTGCATTTATATTTTATTTATATTTAAAAATACCGTATTTCCGCTAATTGCCGCCCCCCTCCAATTGCCGCCCCACCCCCTCTAATTGCCGCCCCCCTCCAATTTCCGGCAATTAGAAGGGGGGGGGGGGAGGCGCTTATTTTTCGACCATAAGTTTGAAGTAATTTACCACTCCAACAATGAAAGTTTTTTATCCTGTTTTCAAATTTTTTATGATTTTTGGGCAAAATTTTCAGGCCAATTGTTTGTCCATGGCAGCCAAATTAAAGGAGGGGAAAATTGATATCCGCACCGCGTAGGTTACAGGTTCGACTACCACCGGCTGCACACCATATATTTTATTAACAATTTCGTGTGAAAGTCATCCTCGGGCTCTTGACTATCCGACAAGACCATCAACGCAGGGTTTCACGCCTAGTGTAGCTTATTCGTATGCTAAAAAATAGGCTAGAGCTCCGATACTCGATGGTTTTGAGGGTTTTCTTCTACTGCTTTGATTGATATTTTCTGCATTTTTTCGACAAGTCACACGTTTCATATACAGGAATAAAGCCAAGATCGTGAGATTTCATTTGAGCTATCATACAGGGTAGAAGGTAATATTTGTTAGAGCTAAGATTTTAAAAACTTTTACTGATGTCCAATTCAATACCAGCCAGACATGTTCATGAAATCTCTAAATTACAGCATTTGCTGACAGTGAAGCTGAAAATGGTCGCAATTGATTGCTTGATTGATAATCCTATTGAGGATTTCATCGAATTGGACATGGTTCAATGTTTTTTTAATTTTAGCTCTAACTTTATACAAAATTTTTATCTGTATGATAGCTCAAAAGAAAGCTGAGGATGTTAGCTACATTTTGACACCAAACTTGTAAATAAAAAGAGAGAAAAAAAAAGTCTGCAGCCAGTGGTAGTCGAACCTGTGACCTAAGGCGATGCGCATATAAAGTCCCTCCCCCCTTTTTGAGGTAGACTTGTTGTTGTAGACTTATTGTTCACGTGAATATTTATCGATCCTGCTTGACATATACTTCTTCAGCAAACGAAGATCTTGGACACATCTTCTTATTGATAACTAACCGCCAAAAATTTATGCAAAAAAGTTTTAAACACGGTTTCAAAAAATAGGGGGGGGCAATTGGAGGGGGGCGGCAATTAGAGGAAATACGGTATTTTTAAATATAAATAAAATATAAATGCATATATTTTTGAGAAACTGTAGCATAAGTCAACTCTGTTTAAGTGTAGCATAAGTCAACTATGGTTTAACTGTAGCAAATTGGCCTGAAAATTCTGCCCGCAAATCGTAAAAAATTTGAAAACAGGATAAAAACTTTCATTGTTGGAGTGGTAAATTACTTCAAACTTATGATCGAAAAATAAGCGCCCCCCTTCGAGAATAGATAAAATTACTTTACAGAACGGAAAAATGTCGAAAACTCGCAGAGCAGCGGGACCTCAAAGACCTCGACATCCGATTTCCGACATCCATTGCGGGAGCCGTATTATAGAGTCCGAATTTCATGGGAACAAGATACAAAATTTTCCACACCAAATCACTTCATAAAAGCAAGGTAGCTAGGGAAGGTTTGACGCGGGAAGAAATGAGTATTGTTGAGGGGCAGGATTTCGGTATTATTTAGGAACTGACATTTTTTGCGATTTCAATTTACATAATTTTATACAACCGTATGCTGAAAATGCATTTTGAGTGTAAGCTTGCAAATGAGTATGTAAATTAAAATTGGGAGAAACGTCAGTTCCAGGATACTACAGAAAAGTACTGGATAGTCTTATTGAAGATTTCATCGAATTGGACATGGTTCAATGTTCAACTTCATGCCAACTGTTCATCTGTATGATAGCTCAAATGAAAGTCCGGAACCTTGGCTACATTTTGACACTAAACTATAAATAAAAGGAGATGGAAAAAGGGTATGCAGCCAGTGGTAGTCGAACCTGTGACCTAAGGCGATGCGTAAAGTTCCAACCCCCCCCCCTTTAAGTAAATAGTGCAATTCTCTAAAATTCTTCGAAAAAAGTTTTGCGAGACAAAGTTTTTTTTGCCAATTTCACTGTTCATAATTCCCCGATTTTTTTTATCGGGGAAATAGGCGGGGAATAAATTTTATAATTGTTTTAAAATTGCATGAATTGTGTTTTTCTCTTTTTTAATTTTTTCAGCCATTGAAAAACTCGAGCATTTGTTTCTTTTTGTAAAATTTTTATTTTGCCTTTAAGATTTATTGGTTCCCTGTCTAAATGATTTCTACGCTAGTATTCAAAGTGGGCGAGTTGCGCAAGAGAGTGGCCAGCAAGTTCCACAAAGACAAGTCTACAAGTTTGCAGTGTGACAGCCAAGACTGTCCTTCTATTTACCATTCTGCCAACGGCACTCAACGCTTTTTGGAGTCTATTGGTAGGTTAACTTGACAGCTCTCATAAATTATAAAACAATGGTCACAGCGGAAATCTGACAAGGACCTTGCTTAGATATTTTTTTCCGGGTCATGCCCTAAAATTTAGTGATCTGTGTTTTTTACTGAAATGAAAACAGAGTTTGCTTTGTGTCTACAGGATTTTCTAAATTTTCAGGCCCTATCACTTAAAAACCTCCAATTTAAGTCAGGATTATCTAAACCAAGCGTGAAAAATCGCAGAGACTCGCAATTGAAAGCGAAAATTACAACGGTTCAAATTACGAAAATTGAATTTGAAAATTTTCACGTAAAATTTTTTTCAAGAAAATGTAAAACTCGTAAGACCAAGCTGAAAGTCAAAAAATCGGTATTAAAAAGCGATTTCATTTTCAAAATAAACCAGAAGGGTTTGAAAAAATTAAATATCTTTTTAAAGTTGGCAAATATTGTTAAGAAATGGCCTTTTTATTAGCAAGAGCTTTGTAGCAGATGTGCCTGAGCCTAGCTTGTCGCAAGTGTTTGAGCAGCATGTAGAGCTGACTGAGGATAGTGACCATCAACGCATTAGCTACAGTTCCCATGCAGCTGAGATATGCCGACTAGTGGACATTGAGTTGAGCTTAGCTACTCTTCCTGCTTCTAAATACAGCAAGCAAGAGACCAAAGTAAGTTCTCAACCAATTTTCATTCTGGCACTTATTCAGTTGGTTCCAAAAGTTAATAGAGTCCATATTTTCGCCCTTCTCTTTTGTCTTTGAGTAGATAAGAGAGAGAATAAACGGGACCCCGTTTGTTCAAAATCGTGTTCTTGGCATTGAGTTTTTTACCTTTTTTTCTAATTTTCATCATCCAAATCACCGCTTATTTTGAAGCCAGTGAGATGAGCTACAGAATAAGAGGTTACTTGCTAAAGAGAACTCTCAAAAAAGGGCATAAAAACGTAATGCCAAAAACACGTTTTTTGAATCAGGGGGTGCCTGTTTATTAGAGTGAATACGGTAAGTGAAGACTTTCCAGTTGAGGTGGGCGTTAGTCTGAAAATTAATTTGGACTTGGGGCTTTTGGAGCACCCTGGTCACAAATTCTTCTAAAGTATCTCAAAAAGTACGACAATACTTATTCGAGGGATGCAGAAGGCTATGTACCAACTGAATTTTGTCAAAAAACACAAATTAGTGAAATTTTTTAGACCCTTATATTGGATGAATTAGAAGCTAAAAATCTGACAGATATGCACTTCAAGTCAGACAAACCCTTGCTATCTCACATTATTGATCAATTAATGTATTCTAATAAGGTGGACAGCCTGTTGCCCCACTTTTATAATTTGAATGGCACTGAAAAAAGTGTGGAAGAAATGGTTAATGCAGGTAATTCTCAAATAATTCACAGTTAACTTAGACTAACGTTATTCCAAAGTTAACTTATGCTATAGTTAAACTATAGTTACCGTAATTCCTTTAATTAAACAATTTTCTTCCATTCAGAAAAAAGTCAATCACGGTAAAACACGAAATACCAACAAATTTTACCACGTAATAAAAATCAATCTAACAAGTCATTTGAAGTGAGTAACTGCCATTTTTCAAAAAAATAAGTTTTCCTATATTCCAGTGCTGTAACGGAACCGGTGCGACACATGCAGGGACCCAATGAAGTGATTTTCAAAGTCAGTGCCTGGTGCAATGGCCGGTGCCGAAATTTTAATAGCCGGTGCGGTGTCCGGTGGTGTCCGGTGTCGAAATTCATTTTGTGCTGGGTGGTGCTAATGTTAAAAGACTAACCTCATGCCGAAATTTTAGGTTGTCAGTGATTTTCTAGGTTGGTGCCCCGTGCGGTGCCGAAATTTTGAGATTTACAGCACTGCTGTATGCTCAACACTTGATCTAGATCTTCAATAATTTTGGACACATTTTACACAACATTTAGTCAGTAAGATGACAAAGTGAACAGAAAAAAACAAAATTGTGTAAAAGACCTAAAAACGACAAAAAAAACTAAAAAATTAAAAATTCTGAAAAATTCGATATCTATAATTTTGGTTTGAATCAGAATTGATCAATTAAACACATCTCTATTTTTGTCTGAAGTTGAACTTATCAAATTACATTCAGAAATTCCTATGCTAGATGGTGATGAATTCTCTGAGCACTCCACTAAAATAGCTAGGTATGCTACAAATTTATTATTATTGATAAATCAAACTTTTGAAATTTGTCGAAACTTAAAACTGACATGGGAACATACCAATATTCAAAATGTAAACCACCCGTATTTTTGTTTGCTATTTTAGATCGGGGATATTTTAGAGGTAATTCAGCATATTTCACTCAGACTAAATAGCCACACTTTAAATTTGCGGACTATGGTGATCTCTTCACTGTCTTGACATATTGTCAATAAAAAATATTGGTCTTGTGTTTGTTGACATAATTTATTTTAGAGCTTTCTGCAGAGCAATGGTCAAGTGGAGAAAAAGCAAAACACTGTGTAAAATAGCAGACCTATGGTGTGATGCCGAACAAAAAGAGATGGGTGATCAAAGACAAGTGCTGAATAAATTTGACGAAGTTTGTGATGCCATATATGCCTTGTTGATATCTAACCTGAAAAGTAAACTAAACTTTTTGTAAAATAATTTACCTCTAATAGTTCTTGTTTAAAATTAGGGTTGGTTGATTGGTAATTACCCGAAAAAATACTTTTCCGGCCTTATTTCTCCGTAATCACTTGGGTAATTACCCGCAATCACCGGGTAATTACCGGAGAAATACTTTTTCCGGAGAATTACCCAACCCTATTTAAATTCTTGGCATTGTGTTTTTGACCCAATTTTTAGAGACTTCTATTAGGCTTAGTCAAGTCTTTTCTCTTAAACAAGTCACTATCCATTTCGCAGCCAATGATGAGATGAGCTACAAAATGAGTGGTAATTTGGCTGAGAGCGATATTCACAAAGTCGGCCAAAAACACAATGCCCAAATGACGTTTTGGGAGCGGTTGGATGATTATAGGCTATGCCAGGGTTGCATTATAATTAAAGTTTTTGGAAAACTTTCGGGAAGTGCTCTATTTTAAAGTCCAGTGTAATTACAATCTTTTGACTGAAAAGCTTTGCTGAGAAGCTTTCCGAATTCTTTCCTATCCCGACAGAAAAGCAACCCTGGCTTATACGGTAAATTACTTTTTTGAGGCCTAATGAACGAAGCAGGCTTTCGACACCAACAGTTTGTCAATTCTCTAAACGATGACCAGGTGGAGCAATCCACTCAGTGGCTAACCAAGTTTATCAGCTTTTTGCTGTGCGTCAAGCCACTAAACCAAACCATTACCACCCAGCAATTTTGGATAGAGACTGAGCTAAGGTATTTATTCATGTTTAAAATATGATCCACGGCCTGATGAACCTTTTTAAAAACAAATGTTAGATTGGTTTTTTTATGGCTAAGTCTTAGGTCTAGTCTCCACCGATTTGAACAATGGCTAGGACAGGAAATGTTGCACCGAAACTATGTCAAAGACCAGGCCCGCTCATTACATTTAGCATTACATTTGGACAGCAAGGACCAACAGCGACTGACCGATGAGCGGCTTAAAGTAAGTTTCTTATATATAGACTGTGTAAATACTAAGCAAATTATTAATTTAGCAACTTAGCCTTGGGCAAACTGCTAAGTGCCTGGCAGACATGAAGAAGGGATTAATAACACGGTATTAATCTAATTTAACGTCATTATGGTTTTCTTAATCGAGTGTTGATCAAGGCTTGATCAAGTATTGCTGCAATGCCTTGATTGCAATACTTGATCAAGTATTGATCAAGGTAGTATATATTCACCCATTGCAAAACTCCGTCTTCAAGCTTTTCAGCGCTTTTACAGTATATCGAAAATCCCGTGGGGTCTCGCATTGCAATTTCAATCATCTTTGTTTCGAATATCCTTTTTCGTAAAATTTTACAAAAAAACTATGGAAAATCGCCGAAAAACAGGTAATAACACGGTGGGCGGCAATTCAATGTTTTTTCTCATGTTTTATCAATAATTTACAGTTTATTTTGTTGAACATTGCCATTCGTGAGAAATATAGCAACAAAAAGGAAAAGAAAAGAACAGTAGTCAATAGTGTGCAGGCGCAAGTCGAGAATTAGCAATTGAAGCGCAAGATGTATGCTTCTATTTGGAAGAATTCCTCCTACTAATATAAATGAGTTCCAGGGTGGGTATCTTTTTACTATAAATACATTATTTGTTGGTAGTGTAATATTTTGATTCAGAAGCTGTGATTATGCTGCTGTGGACAGAATTAGGTGTAAGTCCTCAAACTATGTTCGGTTTGCGACTGGAAGACCTTAAATTTCACAGGTAACTTTTTTAGATAGAAGAAAATGAAAAATAACTAGGTTTGCTTTAGGTGCTTAAATGTTTAGTCCACCCATTTATTTTCTGTTTTCTGTTATATAAAAAATTCAAAATTTATAGTTCAGTAAGTGTTTGGACGTGTTTTTTTATTTTTTTGAGCAGGAAAAATAGTTTAAGAAATGGCTGCGGGCATTTTTTTAAAATATAGGGGGGGGGAATCATAGGAGTACTTTAGTTTATATGGTGATTAACTGTGGATCAACTGTAACGTGAATTAACGGGTGTAACAAAAGCTCCCAGTGGATTTTCAAAGCCTTATGTTTTATCAATGTTCGGATCATAGCTCTTTTCTTCTAATACCATTTTGTGGCCCCGCATCTCTTCTTTAAAATGGCATATTAAAGTTAGCTTGATTATTTTAGAAAAGTCACCATTCGCCACCAAACACTTGTGAGGTCATCTTATGAAGTTGACAAGCGTTTCACCACTTTCAGTGATCAAATGTTTTATTGAATATTGAGTGTCACAAAAAGTTCTTAGCACTATACTGTGGCGCAGCTCAAGCACTACAAACCCCATATTACAGAATGTTTTTTGAAAATCTCAATGTTGAGATATGGCTTTTTGGAAAAAATCAATTTCTTGAAAAAATGACCAAAATCCGAAAAATTAGAGAAACTTGCATTTTGGTCATTTTTTCAACAAATTGATTTTTTCTAAAAAATCCATATCTCAACATTCAGATTTTCGAAAAAAAAATCTGTAACTTGGCTTTTGTAGCGCTTGAGCTGCGCTACAATATGGGGCTAAGAAATTATTGTAACCGTTGAAATTTTATTTAAATTTTTATCACTGAAAGTGATGAATACGCTTGTCAACTTCATAAGATGACCTCACAAGTACTTGGTGGCAAATGGTCACTTATCTAAAATAGTCAAGCTAAGTTTAATATGCCATTTCAAAGATGAGGTGCAGGGCTACAAAATGGTATTAGAAGAAAAGAGATATGATCCTAAAATTGATGAAATATAAGGCTTTGAAAATCCGTCGGGAACTTTTGTTAACCCGTTAGCTTTGAAATGACTGCAAAGGTTCATACATAAACTCTGTCCGAATATCAGCTTATTTTAAAAACTGAATTTTACTAAAATCTTCCCTTCACCTTGTCAGAAAATGTCAGGATGTATTGGGCCCTCCCACTACAGAAAGTCTGAAATTTTACTGACAAAATTAATAATCCCGTATTTAACTTCTTATACAGGGTGAGACACAAAAACTGCTGCAATTTTCAAACTGTTTTTTTTATTTATTTTTTGCTTCAATTGTGTTTTCAATTTCCATTTCGAACGGCGTATAACCATTTTATACCGAAATGTAGCCAAGACTCTCAGTTACATTTCAGGATATGGGAAAATTAAGCACCGTTATTAAAATATAGACGAAAAACACAAATAGAGCAAAAAAGCGATTTTAAAATTGCACCAGTTGAAAATAAAAAATCCTGGACCAAAATTTTGAGCATGTCAATCAATTTTTGGTGACTTACACTGTAGTTTCAGAAAATGATTAGCGATTGGAACTTTTTAAGGAGTTCTGTTATGCACACTTTTATTTAAGCCAATCAACCCACAAAAGATTATTTAAGCAAAAAAAAATTGACTTTTCAAAAAGGACTCCCGAATAAAGTTAAGCAATTGACTCTTTGTAGGCTCTCAGATGGGTCTCACTCATTTCAAGTTGAATGCGAAGAAAACTCGACCAAGTTAGCATTTAACATTTACTTTTATTTCACAGGTCATCTAATTTACTTTAGACGCGCTTATGAAGTAACCCAGAAGCGCAGCAAATACAGCACATTTGACTGGCTCCTCATGTACTTGAGAATGAGGCGAGTGCTTGACCCTGACAATCTGGGCACTGACAAAATTTGCATCAAAGTCGAATACAATCAACAACCACTGTTTCTTGCTGAAGAAAAGCATTGGTTAGTAGGAATGACCCCGTTCAATCCGAACTCCAATTTTATGAGAAAAGTAGCCAGGCAAATGGGACTGACCGAAGGCAGTTTGACCTGGAACAGTTTTAAAAAAGTAAATTTAAAAAACCTGAAGTTTTAAAAAAGAGCGAAACTTAAGGGCATGGCCAAAAAAATATTCCGATCTCTACTACACACCCATAATTCTGGAGATTTGACGTGGAGAGAAGTTGAAGAAACATTAATCCTCAAAGGATTATGGAAGAATACTAGTGAAGGGGAAGGTACTTACTCCTCACTTGGTCATACCCTTTACAAACGCCAGTTCCAAAAATGGAAAAGTGGGGGCAACTGGTCAGTGGACAAATGTGTACCTTACTTGCATGAATTAGCGCTCCCTAATGCTCAGTTTGTCAGGCCAACGGATAAAATTGGTGAGTGAAAACAGATTTTCTGATTGAAAAGCAAAAAAGATGGTAGAATATCGATCCTTGACCATTTTCGACCATGCTTTTAAAGGAGGGGAAAATATATTCAGGTTTAAAGGGCCATTGCCATCTCCGACAACGGTTGTCCCCGCCAATTCAAATCTTTGGATTTACGTACGAATTTTCCAACTTGGTTTCTAGCAAAACTATCCCTAAAATTATATTCTAGGCCTTGTTTTGTTAAAAACCAAGCTCAAAAATCCGTACAGAAGTCGAATGATTATGCAAAAAATTTGAATTCGCGGGGACAATTCAAAACAGGTGGCAATGGCCCTTCAAGCCAAAAACAGAAACGCTTATCCACTGCGCCACCGAGGCCACTTTTTCAAACTAAATAGCTTTTCACACTTCTTCAAACTTTTAATTGAAGATCAACAATTTTGACGCTAAAAATCACCGAAATCCGAATCCGTTGAGACTCGGTCAACATAATAAAAATGACCAAGGTATTTTTAAAGTAGACTGTACGAATTTTCTAGGTGGTGTGCTCAAAATAGCTATATCAGCTGCTTAATATTTTTGGATCTGACCTCAACGGATTAGGATTTAAAAGAGACTTTCTGAGAAAATGATAAAGTCACAAAGGAATATTTACCACGATTTTTTTCAAAATTTTTCTGTGATGTCCATCATGTTCTGCTACTCTTCCTGAACAGCTTTAAAAGAGACAGTCCATGTGAAATATGCATATTGACCGAAATATGTACATTTTAAAAAGGGCACTCAAATTTTGTTCTTAATTTTCACCATTCTGCTATAAATGTTGATTTTTACTCATTCTAACGCAGTTTTCTGAAAAATTTGGTGTCATTAAAACTGGCTTGAACTGCACTTTCTTTTGAGGTATTAAACTGCTAATAATCTTATAAAGAAAATTGGAACCACTCCCTTTTTTTTTAAAAAAAAGTGTGTTTTCCAAAATGCAAATTTTCGTGAAAAAAAACCATTTCTCCATTTTTCCATACATTCCGACCTGATTTTATTGTAGATTCTGATTCAGCATTTCAAACTGAACAATTTGGCTGTAAAAAATTTCGGATCGAGGGTGGGGGGGGGGAAGTTATAGGCGTTTAAAATCACTATCTCACACGAAATTTCACACGTAAATTCCCTATAACTTTTGTTCTGCTGGAAAAATCTTCCGATTTAACACCAGATTCGTGCTCAACGTGGTCGATTTGCATGTGAAACTACTTTAACATCAAAAAATTGCCTTCAAATTTCAAAATCCGATCGAGACAAAAATCCCGAGCGGATTTTGAAATTCGAATGCAATTTCTTGATGTTAAAGTAGTTTCACATGCAAATCGACCACGCTGACACGAATCCGGTGTTAAAATTCAAGGTTTTCTTATCAGAAAAAAAGTTATAGGGAATTTACGTGTGAAACTTCGTGTGAGATAGTGATTTCAAATGCCTATTACTTCCCCCCCCCCACCCTCGATCCGAAATTTTTTACAGCCAAATTGTTCAGTTTGAAATGCTGAATCAGAATCTACAATAAAAATCAGGTCGGAATGTATGGAAAAATGGAGAAATGGTTTTTTTTCACGAAAATTCGCATTTTGGAAAACACACTTTTTTAAAAAAAAAAGGGAGTGGTTCCAATTTTCTTTATAAGAATTATTAGCAGTTTAATACCTCGAAAGAAAGCGCAGATCAAGCCGGTTCTAATGACACCAAACGTTTACAGAAGGTTCTGTGAAAATCAACATTTATAGCAGAATAGTAAAAATTGAGAACAAAATTTGAGTGCCCTTTTAAAATGTACATATTTCGGTCAATATGCATATTTCACATGGACTGTCTTTTTGAAAGTTGTTCAGGAAGAGTAGCAGAACAAAATGGACATCACAGAAAAATTTTGAAAAAAAATCGTGGTAAGTCGGTTTATCATTCTCTGAGAAAATGCCTTTTAAGAATTCAAGAGGTGGCTTGCTGAAATCTTTTACTGTCAATATTGTCAATTTTCAATCGAAAGTTCCATAAGTTATATCATAGATGATATATCATAGAAAGAGGGGTACTTCTACGGTTGTGTCCCCCCCCCCATTTTTTCAATCTTATTTTTTTCGCAATGGAGAAAGCCTGTTAGAAAGACTGCCTGAAGAATATACGCATTTGACAGTGAATCACTCATACAACTTCGTAGATCCGGACACTGGATCTCACACGCAGACTGTAGAATCTACTTGGCAGAAATTCAAGCGTCGGCACAAGCATGAATATGGTACACATCGCTCCGTCTTCAACAGCTATGTGTCAGATTTTGTTAATAAATAAAGAATTTGTTTGATGAATGTTAGTAATAAATTAGCGATAGTCGCGAAATGGGGGGGGGGTACCAACCGTAGAAGTACCGAAAGAGGTGGTTTCGGCGATTCTCCACAACTCCACAGCTAAATTTTAAGGTGTTGATGCTAACACACCGATCTGTCCTGATTTCGGAATAGAAACCTTCAAAATTAGCCTCTGTTTTTATCAAAAAATGCATTCATTATACCAAATTGACTAATGTGACTTGCTTTATTTGATCAGAGAAAAAAAATAGCCAGGTTGTCTTAATAATATTAAGAAATTTCGGGAGCGTTCATTCGAAATTTTTGACAGATCGGAACCTTATACTAATACCTCTATTTTGTGAATGACATAGATAAGCTGCTCAAATGTGGACTAACTGTAGAATAAATTGACTGTAATTAACGGTAACTGAAAGTAGGTTTGGATTAGCTTACTGTACTTATGTTAGCCTTAGGATTTTTTTTGATATTTAATTAATAATTAACTGTAGCTTTAAAAAATTAAAGTATAGTGTACACATATTTGCACTAATAATTACGAAATAAACTTTTAATAACATACTCTCTAATAATTTATTCATTTATTACAGTAGAAGTGATCGGAGAGCATTTGGAGAAGCACTGGGTGGAAGAAAGCAAGGCTCATCTAGCCTCTCTGGTCAACTATATGAAGGGATTGGACACCAAGAATTTGACACTTTCCAACAATGCGGAACTAGAGGCGGCTAGAGAAGTCCTTCTAAAAGAAAAGGATGCTCAACAAGCATTTGTACTCTACAACAAAGTGGGCATTTTATTGTGATATTTTATGGCAGTTAGGATTTTTGCTAAAGAACAAAATCCAGCATTCACTTAAAGTTTTTGAAGTTATTTAATGTAAATAATAATAAGTTTTATATTTTACCAATTAAGTGCAAATGTGCAGACTTGTTGAATCAAGCCAAGGCAGCTGTACACAACCACTTTGGATTGGGTAAAAAAGTAGGTTTAAAAATAAAGCTTTAATAAAGTGCATTAATCAATTTAAACAATCGAAAAATAGACGAAAGAGCACATTTTCTCTAAGCCTCCGAGTTACAGTCCAACCAGACTGTTTCCACTCAAGCTATATTGGGCTCGTGCTCAGATATTTATAAGGCTGAGATTTTTAAAGTAAAAGCCAGGTTGGGTTAACCCAGTTTAAAAAAAAGTTTCAGGACCAAAAATTAGAAAAAAATCCAATGCTATCCTTTTTCCCACATTCAGCAAGCAATTTAGATTAATGAGTGCAAAGACATGAAGCTGTCTTTGGAGGGCATGCAAACGGTAAATCCCTGCTTTCTCTACGACCTCTTGCCATTGAGATCTCCATTTCGAGACTTTGACATGCACTTTTGGTATTTTACACCTTTTTCAAATATATTTTTTTTAATCGAATATATTTAAGGCGAGGCAACGAATCTCTGCAATGTTTTGTAGCCAGCTGCAGTGCCTCATTTACAGATGTCCTCACCTTCCAAATGCATCTCAAGCAGCAGCATTTGGAGAAGGACCTACCTTTAAGGGTGGTCTGTGAATGTGCCAACTTCACGACAACAATTCTAGAGGCAACTACGATTGGTGGAGGTCGCAATCCATTTGAGGAGTTGAATGACCACATAAGGTGTACTCATCACACTAATACCTATTGCACTGGTATGTGGGTACTTTTGTGTTTGAAAAATGTGTTTTTATCTATTCATACCTTTGCTCAAAAAAGTGTTAAAATATCGATCCGTGACCATTTATGACCTAACTTTTAAATGTTTAGATAGGAAATACATCCATGCCGACAGAAAAAATCCCGAAATTCATTTAGCTCTGGTTTAGCTACTGGTCTAAATACCACAATGCTGTCTCTTTCTCTGGCTGTAGTAGTAGCTAAAAGCAAGCACTGATACATGCACTCACGCATATATAACAACAAGAAGCATAGAGGGTGGGCCTTAAAGGAGGACGAACTTTAGGGGGGGGGAGGGTATTTTGACTAGAAAATGGAATTTTTCGATCCTCAGTTAATTCAATTTTTCTTTTAAACCTCTCAATTTTTTTACGCCAAACGAAACAATCGCAAATCTACCCGACAAAAAACACATCAGATCAAAATTTTGAAATATTTTTTTCGTAAAAATTTGCCTTGATCTTAACCTTGGTCCAACCAGGGGCATTCTGGCAGTTTTGTAACTGCCTCAGAAGTTACATTTTGTCGGTGCTCTAGTGGACATTATATCATACAAGTTCATACTTGAAATGACGCCAGAAAGCATGGCTACACTTTTAGCATAAAGTTATATATGACTACCGTATTTCCTCTAATAGAGCCCCCGTGGGCTTTATTTTTCGAATGCCCAAAATTTTGAAATTGTAAATCAAAAATGGCCCTAACTCTGAAGTTCTAGTCAAAAAAAACAGGGGTGGGTGGGGGGGGGCTCTATTAGAGAGGGGGGCTCTATTAGAAGAAATACGGTATGCCTGCAAATTTTACGAAAAAAAAGATAGGTTATGAAAAAATGTTCGAAGTTTTGGAAATTTTCAAAAATTTTTCATAACCTATGTTTTTTTCGAAAATTTTACAGGCATAGTCATATGTAACTTCATGCTCAAAATGAAGCCATGCTTTCTGGCGTCATTTCAAGTATGAACTTGTATGATATAATGTCCACTAGAGCACCGACAAAATGTAACTTCTGAGGCAGTTACAAAACTGCCAGAATGCCCCTGGTTTGGACCAAGGTTAAGATCAAGGCAAATTTTTACGAAAAAAAATATTTCAAAATTTTGATCTGATGTGTTTTTTGTCGGGTAGATTTGCGATTGTTTCGTTTGGCGTAAAAAAATTGAGAGGTTTAAAAGAAAAATTGAATTAACTGAGGATCGAAAAAATTCCATTTTCTAGTCAAAATACCCTCTCCCCCTAAAGTTCGTCCTCCTTTAAGGCCCACCCCTCTATGCTTCTTGTTGTTATATATGCGTGAGTGCATGTATCAGTGCTTGCTTTTAGCTACTACTACAGCCAGAGAAAGAGACAGCAATGTGGTATTTAGACCACTCACTTCCATACTAAAATTTTGAGAAAGATTTTTTACTACAGCAACCTCTCGGTACCACTCGGGAGTAGTGCTGATGACAACCCAATATATTGGTATTGGGTATTGGGTGTATTGGGTCTGATTTAGGTCAAAAATATTGTATTGGGATATTGGGTGTGTACTTATTGAAATATGGGTATTTGGATTGGGTTTGTGAAAAATATTGGGTATTGGTATTGGGTCTTTAACAGAAAGTTGTGACTTTTTGTAGTTCACTTTTTAAAATAATATTTGTTCTTGCGCGATTAGAGGAAGCAGAACATACTCATCACTCACAATTTCAATTAGCTTTTGTTTTGTTCTGTCTCTTTCTATCGGTCTACGCTTTTTTGTTTTTTATTTATTTTTAATTTGAATTGTTCTTTGGTCGTCATAGATACATGTTCAGAGATGAAGGACAAACGGAAGAGCAAGTTAGAAGTGCAATGGTTGAGATGATGGCATACAAGAAGCAAGATGCATCGACCCAGAAAATGATCCTCTTCATTTTTGGAAGGGCGGTTTAAAGATGGAAGTGTTCCTATTGATTTTTTTCACCTTTAGGAATCCGACAAGGTCTATCCGATTTTGCAGAACTGGCTCGCCGTTTCCTATCTGCACCAGCAACAAGTCAACCCAGTGAACAGCTTTTTTTCAGTGGCGCGGGACGTGTACGATTATAGAAGATCAAGCTTGGATCCAGAAACAGCAGAGCGCCTGATTTTTTTAAACAAAAATCTTCCGTTGTTAAATCTGTCTATTAGAATACTACTGTTAGTGTTAACCGTAAAATAAATGTTGTAGAGTCATCGCTTTTTGAAAATAATTGGGTATTGGGCCAATATATTAGGATCCGTCATAATATTGGTATTGGATTGGGTTTTGAAATGGCCTAAAATATTGTATTGGGTATTGGGTGGGTCCGTTTTGAAATATTGGGTATTGTATTCACGTCCGTTCAAAACTCTCATTTTAGTACACTAGAGAAAAAAGGCGCGAAATTCAAAATTTTGGAAATTGATCACTAGTGTATCCTTTCAAATTCCTGTTTCAAACCTGACTGATTTTATTTCAACGTTCTGAACATTTATGCTCAGAGTGTTGGCCATTGTCAGGGCTTTCGAATGAGCTATCATTTGTCCATGAAACATGAAAAAATGAAAAGCATAAGAGATTTCAGTGAAAAATTTCATATATTTATTCACGTTTGTTTGATATGACTTGAATTTTTCCGGTGTTTTATTGTCAAATAAGGGTAAAAAAAAAGACAGAGGCCTTGTAGAGAACAAAATTCCTACATTTTGGTACCAATGAAGCATGCGAAAAATGCAAATTCAGGGTGTTTTATGCAAAAGTTAGATGAAAAACACAAAACACCCTATTTTCACTCGGAAAAATGCCACTTGTTTGCTTCAAATAGCCTCTAGTTTTAAAAATTCTGGTTTTACAAAAATCGGTCTGGATTTTCGGGTAGAAGAGATTGTAGGCTTTCTTTTGGTGCATAAAAAAGCCCCAAAAATACAAAATTGGCGTGTCTCATACAAAAATAAATTCAGTGTTTTTTTAGAGCTGAAGATGGTCTCCACCAGAAGAATGTGCGTTAAGCCAAATGAAGTGTCTCTCTCCGAAACTCGTTCAATCGCAGTCAAGAAACGATGGGAATATAATGAGCAGAGAAATCAAACGAACAAAGTGCTCGAAAGAAGGTCATTCGCTTCGTGTCAGTGGTGCTGGTGCCAATGGTCGTTTTCGTCTTTCTTCTGAGGGTATTTTGGAAGAAGCAATGCTCCTGCAGTTACCAAGGTTAGCTTTTTCAGTTTGAAACGTCATTGCAAAGCGTACATGTGATTGAAGATCTCCGATGATTCTGCTCCTTCTCCAGTCAAACAGGCCAGAATTGCAAAAGGTGGTAAGTTAAATGATCAGCCTCCGCCTCAAGAAGTTATTTTGTGTTTTTATATGCTGATCTCATCTGATTATATTTTGTTTAGTCTATGAGCGAGGAACTTGGACGTGGAGCGGATCTGATTTCATCGTGCAAATATTCGCCAGTCAAGGTGGAAGAGAAGGAAGTCATGCATTCCACTGCTGCGAAAGATGCTGGAAAAAAGAAGTAGGTCGAATCTGCTGTTGGTGGTAGGAAGATCAAGACTTTTGCTGGTTCTGCTCCTAAGTTGACTGCTGTCAAGAACAAGAAGGGAAATCGTCCGCTGTTTAAAAATTGTCATTTGTTGTGTTAAGAATCCATTGTCTGAGCTTTGAATATCTCTGACACAATGTTTCCGGTTTAACCTGTTTCATCGGTTTTTCGTTCAATAAATTGCTCTTCTAACAAGTTAACTTTTGGCTAGAGACTCTAATTCTCGCTAAAAAAACAAAATTTTCAGTCAAAATTTGTCTATCGTAGTCAAAAATCACTGAGAAATTTAGAAAATGTAAGAAAATATTTTTCAAATATCTTGCGTTTTGTTTATTTTAAAGTGAACTAGAATTTTGAATTTTGAACGGACGTGGTATTGGGTTCAAAAATGGTCAAAATATTGTATTGGGTATTGGTTGAGCAAATCTACAGCACTACTCGGAGCGGCCTTGAGGTGTCACTACATCGAGAGTGTCACTATGGCGGGGTTTTTTAAAGAACCTCTTCAAAAGTGTCACTATTTCGAGGGTTTCTCAAATGGTAATACAGTCATCTTTCGCTTATTGTATAAACCAAAAGCATATTCCGTCTAGGGTCTAACACCTCTCAACCCAGTTCGCAAATTCTTTCGACATCTCTGATGACTCAGTATCGTCCAAAATATTGCAAAGATTCCGATTTTGCTGGTCGAAGGCTGGTCAAGCAAACACTATAAATTCGCTATTTAGCTATTTATTTAGACTCGCAACTCTAGAATTAGAATATTTTTTAGGATCTAAATCGAGAGTGCGTCCTAAATAGCGAAACTATAGTGTTCCTCAGAAACAACCAAGACTAATAATTTTATCAAACCGAATTCGGACTGCTCTCCTACTTAGATGGATATCTCAGTTCCTAGAAACTATTTTCACCTGCTCTCAATAGATTCAGATTTAGAAAACATGTTGGTGTTAGAGGTGACTTTTTGCCACCTTTCCATCAAAAATTGATAATTTTCAATCAAAGTTTAGGTCATTAAGGGTCGCTAATCGGTAGTCATCCACTCAAAAATGACAAAATGTGACTCAAATATCGTAATTTTCAATTTTTCTATCTGACGTTTGATTTTTGTCTTCTTATTAAAACAATATTCGCCGCTATTCCATTGTACACCCGCCCCCGCCCTCCTTCACAAAAATCTTATTCCAGTACACCACTATCCACCCCAACTCTCAAGCCCCCCATGCGCCCCTTCGAGGGCGCATGGGGCTTGAGGTTACAATGAAATAGGTCGAAATTTTAGGGGTGGGAGGGGTTTGGTACAATGGAATGTACCCAAGATACTTTATAGTGTGTCGGCACTGCGAGCCCTGCCTAAAGCACCTACAGATATAATGGCAGATGACACAAAGCAGTGCTTGGAAAACGGACATTTGTTTAAGGTAGGTACAGTCGACCTTCGATAGTACGACCCCCTTGGGACGGGACTAAGGTACGTACTATCGCGGGTACGTACTATCGGGGCACCAAGTGCCTTATTTTTTTGAACATATACTCTATTAATGTTCGCCTCTACATGTGTTAGCGGCAACCGCCATCCCCCGCCCCTCCAAAATGTGCCTTGAGCTCCTCTGTTGTCTTTTTCGGGTTTTTTCAAATTTTGCCTTAGCCGCCTTGTTGTTTAAAAAGTTTATTTTCTCAAAAAAATTTCATTAACCAATTTTTTGCATTTATTTGGCAATGTGATGGGAAAAAACACTTTCTGGTGCAATAAATGTTATGAAGTACGATTTATTTTTTCGTTTCATACAAAATAGACATTGTCTGTCCTAGAGGAATCGATGCTTTTACATTAAAAATCGACTTTTAGTCTATTTATGTCGGTAAATTACACCGTGAAAAAATTGAGATATTAAAACACACAAAAAGTTTTAAAAAGACAAAACACAAAAAAATCAACATGGGGACCAAGGCATGTTTTTTCAGTGACACCATCAAGACATTTAGAGCCCAATGTTCTAAAGATACCCTTATGTATGACCCAGCTAATAAATATTATTCCGATATAACTCCACTCTAAATTTGAACTGACCAAGAAATTTCGCACCGAATTTAAAAATCCAATGTAAAATTTTTTTTGTAATGATTTTTTAATTGTCATAATGATTTTCACTCTCTCTCCTTTTCTGTGCACATTTTGACAGGATTTTCAAATAGGGTTTTCGAATTTTTCGAATATAACCCACCTTAGGGCGGTCGCTAGATGTAGCGGGACCCGACTTATTGTAATCAACAGATTTTTGTAATTTTAGTGGCCTTACAGTGTGCTGGTGGTGTTTGAAAAAGTGGACAGCAGGTAATTTACACCTAAATAATAAGCGAAATGGATTATAAATCAGCTTAAGCACCCGAGTACACTATACACCCGCTTTCTGCCTAAAATTTAAAGAAGGGGAATTTTTTCTGGCGCGAATGGTTCGAGTCCACTATGAGCATGGATATTTTTTCCTACCGTTTAAACTAAACGGGTGAGAAACGTTTCTCATTGTTTTTTCTTTTATTATCAATAGTTTTTCACATTTTCATATTTCAGTTTTGGATAATAGAAATTAGTAGCCAAGAAAATTAGCGAAACAAAAAAACCCGCCCGTGCTACTAATAGAAGTTTCGACCCTACTTGGATATACCCCCCCCCCCCAAATCAACTATTTTAAAAGTGTATCCAAACGCCCTATATCGACCTAAAATGGCATCAAGAGTTCAAACAAAGCATTTTTTTAAGTTCGGGTCAACAAAAAATTGAGTTTGGGCATTTGGAAATTTCGACTTTTTACCTGTTTATTATGTTTTTCAACATGAGACTTGGCAAAAATAGCTTCTATATGCATTTTGATCAAGAGTCTTGCTCGGAATTATGCTTAAGGTAAGTGAGTGCGCGCATCTCTACTCTCAAGCCTCCTGCACCCCCGAAGGGGCGCAGAGGGCTTGGGGGCTTGGAGTCGAGATGCGCACACCCACATACCTTAGACACAAATCACTCGAAAGTGACTCTGGATGCATGAAAAAGCATGCATACCAGAGTTTATTTATGCGGTAGGCCCCAGTTTCAAAACTATGTTCAGCACCTTCCTTTTTGTTCAAAATTGGCCTCTTTTGGTCTATTTGCACCCAAATACAGAGAGACCTAAATCCCTTTAAACATGGTCAAATGGGTTATTTTGGGGGACGAAGCTTTTTTCTGGAGAAAAAAGACTTTTTTTGGGTCAAAAAAAATTTTTTTGGAGCAAATTGGCTTTTTTTGGTGCAAATTTTTTCAGTTGTAATTCTGCATTCCCTTTCATTTTTCTAAAGGGCGACGGTAAATTCATCTACACTAAATTCATCTAAAAGTAAATTGATCTGCAAGGTTCAAATCCCTGTGGAGGTGGTCCATTTTATCAGAATGTTCGAACCCTAGTGGTCATGAATCATTTTTTATAGTCTTGGCACCTTAAAGGTCCAAATATCAAAATTTGGGTGGGTATCTTCGGGTAGGTGGATGACCACCTAGACGACCTGAAAAAAAGTAATCAAATTAGAAAAAAAGTTAGTTCTATAATACGTAAGATATTGTGAGAAATTATGGCCTTGCTAAGTTTTTAAAAGGACTATAAAAGTGGCTTTAAGACACAGTTTCCAAATATCGAGGCCAAATGAGTGTCCCTGAAAAGTGATGCTTCCTATCAGATTCGAACATTCTGATAAAATGGATTAACTCCACAGGGATTTGAACCTTGTAGATCAATTTACTTTTAGATGAATTTACTGTAGATCAATTTACCGTCGCCCTTTAGAAAAATGAAAGGGAATGCAGAATTACAAGTTGTAATTTACAACTAAAAAAATTTGCACCAAAAAAAGCCAATTTGCTCCAAAAAAATTTATTTGACCCAAAAAAAAGTCTTTTCGCGCCAAATAGAAGTCCTTTTGCGCCAAATAAAGTTTTTTTGCTCCAGCTAAAATTTGACCCAAAAAAGTCTTTTGCTCCAAAAGAAAAGTCTTTGCTCCAGAAAAAAGCTTTGTCCCATTTTGGGAGGTCCCAAACCTCAATTTATTATTGGACAGAACACAAAAATAATGCCTTTTTTGAACTCCTGAGGTCATTTTAGGTCGATATAGGGTGTTTAAAACACTTAAAAAAAAGTTGATTGGGGGGCTATATCCAAGTAGCGCCGAAGTTTCTTAATTATAAAGGTATTAAAGCGATACTCAGAGTGTCGTCGCAACTCGCTGTCTTTCCAGTAACTCCCTTTACTGTTTTCTATGTAAGTTTTGCTCTCCTGTAAAAACAGCAACGAGAATTACTTGAATCTATCGCGTTGCGCGAAGATATCAGAAATTTACGACACCAAGCATAGCTGCAATGCTTTCTATAAATAGCGAAACCTTATAGTAGTTAGTAACGTAGGTTATACGTAATTTTTTTGTTTTTGCTGATTTACTTGACTACTAATTCCTGTTTTCCAAAACTAGAATATTAACAGTCAGAAAAAATACGTATGCTCGTAGTGGGATTCGAACCATTTGGCCAGAAAATGTCCCTCTCCTTTAAAAAAATAAAATAATTGCAGATTTTTTGCAATTGCAGATTTAAGCTGTTTTTTTAAATTTAAAAATTTAAATTCAATGTTTGAAATTTTTTATATGTGCACTTTTCCCTTTTTTCTGCACAAAAATTCAAAAAATACATATTTTCAACTAAAAATAGGCGCCAAACACAGAAATTAAAAAAATCCAAATTTTGTTTGCGAAGAGCTTATATTGCAGATGCGGTGAGTGTGTGTCCGTGGCTTGCAACAAGTTTTGCGTGGCAGACTTGGAGTGGAAGGCACTGATAACAGACCAGTTGAAATCCAATAGAGGCAGTCTGACTGTCGATGCTTTTACGACTAAAATGATGTGCCTACTAGATAGCTCCAGGAAATGGGAGCATATGGATGAAGTGCCCAGCTGTGCTAAAAAATGTTTGAGGCAGCTTTTATTTACTTTGTCAACGAATTTTGAGCAGTGTTTTGTAAAAAAATAACAATATATGAATGGTATTGAAAAATAATTTATATAACAGAGTATTGAATAGCTTTGACTAGAAGAATTTTGTAGAAATTGATGTAGTGAAAACCTAAAGTCACATAGTTGCATTACGTTTTTTTTAACTATAAGAATGATATCTTCAAATAAACTTTTTTGTTTTAGCTGAATTTTGGGCACGCTAAAGACTGAATTAACTTTTGAGAGTAAACATTTTTCAAATCTGTGTTCAACGTTTTCTTAACTCCCACGAGCTATACAGATTCATCCCAGAGCATCCAAATATCTTGACATTGACTGTAAATTTTTCCATTTTCGGAAGGTTGAAAAATATGGTCCCATGGGCCTTATTCCACTTCCCGAACTTTTTTCTGCTCAACGCGATAACAAAAACATTTCTAATCACTTTCTTTATGAAAAAATTAAAATTTGTCAAAAAAATATCATTTCACTTGCTACAAATTGAGGTATAACTTGCCTGAGAAAAGTCTTCAATAAAAAAGGTCGAAATGCAATCCACAAACACGATTTTGAGCGAAGGGGGCCGTCTATCATGCCACGAGATTAAGAGGTGCTATATGAATATTCAGATATCCTAACGGCTACCATTTTTTCTCATCAATTCTTGATATCAGTAGTGCCGTATAAATGGGTACCGTATATTCTCTATTAGAAGGCCCTCTTGAGGACCTATATATCAACCTAGAAAAAGAAATTTGCAAATCTGTTTTTCGCGTTTTCTTAGTTAGCACGAGCTTACCTGATTCCACTTTCAAATTTTTGTTGAGCACGCAAAAACCTCAAAATCGACCAAAAATTTTTTCCGACTTTTTTTGGGTTGAAAAAATAGAAGGCCCGGGCCTTTCTAATAGAGAATATACGGTATGCAAATAAAATTAAAGCATAAAGTTATTAGCATAATATGTACTCGTGAACGAGTGATTAAGGTGATAGACTGCTAATCTATTTAGGCTTTGCGAACGAATTACTTCGAGTAAGAATTACTTTTTTTTATCAATGCACTAATTTTTACATTTTTAAAGTGTCAACCTCAGTTTTTTAATTTTTTCTAAAATTTGTCCTTAAGGACCATGGTTTTTGCGCGCAGTGGCTTGTGCAAAATTTGAGAATTGGCGGGGGACACTTCTCTTTCGTCTCAAACTTTACTCTTTG